>RQWH01000016.1:0-600000 GCA_003934905.1 Neonectria sp. DH2 | reverse complement strand
CGACAGCGTGGACATACTTGAGACTAGCCTGGGACTTGACGATGGGTTCCGCCCAAAGCACAAATAGCGCAAGAGGGTCGGCTTCGCGCATGCCCTGGTACCGGGAAACGGTCGCCCCCTGCAAATTTTATATACGGCCTTACATGGTGATGGAGCCACGGTCGTGGCGATGAGGCGCAGGGTTTCAACCTGGAAACCCCGAGATTAGGGCGGCAAACTATATCCCAACGCGCATCTGCTCAAATTGGTTGAACAGACAGCGAAGGTGAAAATGCAGAGCCTCATTTGAAGGCGCCGACAACCCGAAGCCAATTCCGCCGTATGCACCGCCCCTCTAGCTTGTCCCTCAGATCTCGGATGCTAGACATGATTGGCTCATATACGCCCGCCAATCCACTATCGATCCAAATGTGGAGGAGCATTCGGCCGAGACCGCTGGCGAGCTGCCCAAAGCGGCAACCTGTGCGGCAAGGCAAACAGCACGCCTCAGTTTCAGAGCGTATTGTGGTAGGGCTAATTATCCCTTGCAGGTGGATTGGAATATTCAGGCGGACCAGTGAAGCACCTTTCAAACGGTTTCTGATCTGCGAAGCTCTCTTTGGCGCAGCATTTTGACCCCATTTACTATTCGCCGCACTAAGATAGATTCATCAAGAGATCTGATTATCTTTCCAGCCTTGTTGTTTGTCTTGGATTGTACGCCCGTCAAATCTACCTTGCAAGTAACGTGCCGCCCAAACTATTGAGATCCTTCGCGCGAGGCAACTCAAGGATCTACTACATCGCACTGCTCTCCGGATTCAGAAAAAGTTCATGTACCCCGTGCTTTGTGCATATTGTAATAATAAAAAGGGGGCAGCCTTGTGCGCAGAAAATAACAGGAAGAGAAATCAGCCTGTATGTGGATACATCGTGCAGGTGTCTTCAGGCTACCATGCATGTGCTTTTGGCTGTCTACGACGCTTTCCTTCCCAGGTGCAAGGGCTTGGTGGCACCAAGTTGCTGTAATCCAATGTCAATGGATAGCAGTTACTCTTGAGGGACTAAAGATTTACATGAGCCTCGTTGAAATAGGCAATGGTCTTGGTGATTGGACTCTTGCGGCCATCTTCACAGCCTTCTTTGTAAAAATGGGGCTAGAACAATCGTCCGCAGCATGACAAGTTTCAGGGAAATTGCGCTGACTTCAGCTCCTCCCAAATGCCCAACCTGCTTTAAGATATCCGCTTTTTGCTCCAATGGCCCAAAAGCGATTCGAAACACATACAGGTCCAACCCTTGAGCCGCTTCTTGAAGGGAAGAGAAAGAACAAACACCGGCCTCTGCTACTCATGGCATCCATCGTCACTCATTATTAGTTTGCCTGGTGGGCGAGTCTTTCTTGGCAGCTCTCGTTCTGTAACTCTCGTTTCCCAACTTTGTTTTAGCTACTTTCTTTGACAACTCTCAACAATGAGATTCTCTTCTCTCACTCTGGCACTCGCCGGCCACCTGAATCTAGCTGTGGCTGGGTCCAGCTTCAGCGGTGTCAACCATTATTATCTTGCCAATCTTCCCATGGCACAGCGCGACAGCGTCATCACCAAGCTCCACGAAGGCGGGGCCAAGGTCATCCGAACCCTTCTTGAAGACCGACCCTATTCCCAAGAAAAGGGCAACTCGATCACGGCATCTCCGGACGTCGAAAGCTCCCTGGGTGTCTTTGATCTGAGCGTCCTGGACCGTTATGACGACCTCTTGGCAGCAGTCCACAATATTAGTGGCGGGTCAATGAAGGTTATCTTCAGCCTCCACAACGCGAACCTGCTCGGGAAAGATGCGTCTGACGATTTTTGCGACGCCTACTGCCATTACCTCCACGACAACGGCATCGAGTGGCACGGCTTTTACACAAACGACAAAATGCGCAAGAGCCTCAAGGAGCGTTACCGCCAGATCTTGACCAAGTACAAGTCGCCCAACTTTGGCAAGACATGGAACCGACTCCCCAACGTCATCCTGGCCATCGATCTCGAAAACGAACCTATGGTCGGCGACTCCAACATGGAGCATGACTTTGGCGACTGGGTCTGCGACATGGCGACACACTTGAAGGAGACGTGTAGACTATCTGGCATTGCGGTGTCTACGGGAGGTACCCGCGGAGCAGACTGGGGTGATGCGCCACCTGCGACAGTTGGTCAGAACTGGCCCAGCGACGTCTTCGAGTGCAAGGCAGTTGACATCATTGCTTTCCACGGCTACTACTCCGACGAGGGCCAGGCGTGGCTGAACTTGTTCAGTGAGGAGAAGTTGGACGGTGTCCTTCGGCCCAAGGCCCTGAAGAACAACAAGCTCCTAATGGTCGAGGAGTGGTCCTACACTCGCGGCAAAGACGACAACTTCGCCAACCAGAACGCAGACATCAAGGCACAGGGCCAGGCTCTCAATCTCCGCGGCATTCCTTGGCTGTACTGGGATGTGCGGACTGGAGACGATGGATACTGCGACACTGATGGATGCAAGGAAGTATCAGTCGACGGTAGTGGCCCCTGGCCTGTCCTCTCGTCCGTCATGAAGCAAGCATTCAACTCGGCCACCGACTTCGACTGGTCAAAGTACTTCCCAACCAACCCCGATGCCGAGACTCCAGACGTCGACATCCCTGAAACCACGACTCCCGATGACACTTGTACATGGGGCTGCCTCGGCTGGGACTGCAGCGCCTCGGTCCCCTGTTCCGAAAGCCGAGAGTGTGTCAGGGGCATCTGCAAGGTCGGTGTGAGCTCGAGATCCCCAGATAGCGCCGACTGTACTTGGGGCTGCGAGGGATGGGATTGCAGCACCAAGTCTCCATGCGCAGACGGTCGACAGTGTGTCAAGGGTATCTGTCACGTAGAAGTTACCTCTGACGACAAGTCCTCTGATGACGATTCTTCCAGCGACAGTTCTTCCAGCGACTCCTGCACTTGGGGTTGTGAGGGATGGGACTGCGACAGTGACTCTCCTTGTGCCGACGACCGCCAATGTGTCAAGGGCATCTGCCATGCTGAAACGACCAAGTCTGATGACACCTCTGATGACACCTCTGATGATGCCTCGGATTCCAAGGACAGCTCCGACGATACCTCTAACAGTTCTGACGACGAAAGCTCCGACTGCACTTGGGGCTGTGAAGGATGGGACTGCAGCAGCAAGTCTCCTTGTGCCGATAGTCGACAATGTGTCAAGGGTATCTGCAAAGCAGGTGATAGCTCTACTGTTGCTTCTTCAAATGCTGTGCTGACGACGTCGTCTGCTCCGGAGACAAACACCCACGCAACCACGAGGACGAGTACCACTGCATCTTCTCCTACGACGAGCACCTCATCCAAGTGTACTTGGGGCTGTGAGGGATGGGACTGCAGCGCCAAGTCTCCCTGCTCTGACAGCCTCCAGTGCGTCAAAGGCATTTGCAAGGCTGGATTGGCTTCCTCTTCTACTTCTTCTTCTACTTCTTCCTCTACTTCTTCCTCTACTTCTTCCTCTACTTCTTCCTCTACTTCTTCCTCTACTTCTTCCTCAGTCGTTTCTTCGACCACAACTTTGAGCTCCTCGCTTTCGACCACTACGACGACTACGATGTCATCACTGTCAACTCCCACCCCCGCTTCCACCCCCAGTGGGAATTCGTCCAGCACCTCGCCTAGCTGCACTTGGGGTTGCGAGGGCTGGGACTGCAGCAGTCAGTCTCCCTGTTCTGAGGGCCGAGAATGTGTGCGTGGTGTCTGCCACGAGGAAGACAGTTCCCCCGAAACCATCACCTCTAGTGGCAGTCGGCTTCACCTTGGGTTGCTGGGGTTGGTGGCCACGATAATGACATTCCTGTAGTTAGACCTACCGCTCGACGTGCGGTTATTGGACTTCAACTTGCGAATTATGAATGGGCTACGTATCACCAAGGATTGGGAAGGATCTCCTGTCGAGGTAGTAAGTATATAATAGCTTGTGTGAGGGCGAAAGTTGGAGAAAGAGAAAGGTGTGCCCAGCCAACCAAGAGGACGGACACTGACCTCGATGACCTATGTGATCCTACTAAAACAAACCCCAAATGTCAAAACGTCCCATCGGGCTCAAGTTTTTGCTCCAGCTGTCAGCACCTATCACCAAAATCGCGCACGCTTTAAGCTAGGCTACCTTGGTTGACTCCTGACGTACTCTTCTAGTTAACCGCTTCCAAGTACATCTTAAGATTTGTACCTTCGTTAAAAACAGAACTCAATACGTCAAAATCGCCAGTTAATACTAAAGTTTGTTGGACATAGACTAAATATACAGTAGGAAAAGCTGTACACCTAAGTTAGTACTCATGTTCCGGAGCAAGGGCTTGTTCGAGCAAAGCAGCATGATATGGCAACTTACATCCATCCGTGTTGATCCATTGACCAGTCACCTCGAGCGAAACCGAGTCGATCGACCACTGATAATGTCGTTAGTATCAGCCCCAATCTCTCCAACACTAAAGCCAGGTGACTTACAATGGCTGACTCGACGTCTTTCGGAATATTAGTTTTCCTGGTGAAGGAATTGCCCGTTCCCGATTGTGGAGTGCTTCCCGGTGCCGCTAGAGACTGTCAGAGCTACGCAAGGAAAACGGAAGTGTTGGAAATACTTACTACCGGCTGAAGCACCAAGGTACGCGTAACTATTGTGCACAACGGAATTAGCATAGGAACCAAGAAACTGCCAGAGCGCTGGTAGTTACTTGTATGAACCGGATCCGAAATTGCTGTCGGTGCTCGCAAATCCCACAATGGCAGAAAGGTGTGTGAGATCTACAAAATCGGCAGAGTTCTTGTAAATCAAATCCAGTTGGGTAGCTCCGGAAGCCGATGCTGTGTATCCAACTCTCAGTGCGCTCGATATGTCGGCATTGGTGTGTTCCCCAAATCCGTTGAAGTAGTTGGAAACGTAGCCGAACACCACACCGTCAGCTTCCAAACGGAGACGACCCTCCCCTGAAGAGTCGTTCTGGGGACAATCCTTGTCGTAGAATGTGAAGGGAGAGTCATCGTTAGCCTCGAAATTCCCAGCGACGACTGCAGAATACAAGGAGCATCCTCTGTTGCTAACAGAATAGCTCTGGCAATCCTGCGTACTCTTGCAGAGCTCCGGGCAGCTGGTTACAATGCATCTGGACTCCTTAGTCAAAAACGGAGCCGGGGAGTCTTGATCGTATCCAACGAGGCCACAAGAGAGTTCGCTCCGTTTTTCGAGAGATTCAAGGGGAGGGTTAAACGATGGCTTGGGATCGGTTGGTATAGAAGAAACCAGCGGCAAGGCCGCTGCGAGGACGGTGAGGAAACGCATACTAGACAGGTCTGACAAGCATCAATGGCACTGAAGAAGTGATTGTGGTTTCTTGGCGACCAGAGCCTTGCTAAGTACCTTGGGCGGTTCATCAGTCAAAGCCATATGGGGTAAGTATGCGGTATCCTAACTACTTGGCTGCATGAGCTGAAAAGCCCCAGTGAGGCTCGCTAGCGGTTCGTCACCAATGTTTGGTGAAGTATGTTAGCGCCAGTCTCTCCGAATTTCCACAATGTCCTGTTTTCTTTGTGTCCGACCTACCGTATTGACACAACAATAGCGCCATCGCAGCACTGCACTGGAGGCTTTCATTTGCTAGAAGCTGGGTGTCTAGTCAAATCGGGTTAGTTTTTGCTATACATGGGGTGTTGTATGAGCTACGCTTGTCCGTTATTGTCGAGTTTCTACGGTTGTCGTACGAGGGGAGACCCCTGAGCGAGTCGTGGGTAAGAACCATTGGATGAGTGGGGGAAGTCTCCACTTCAATTCCACATTATCAGCACTGAATAAGTACACTATTGCTTTGGCTTGGCTCAACGCAGTGTAGTTGACTGCCGTTTTAGTCCCAGCCCAGATAACGCAGTGCTAACCTCACCACTAGACAAGACGCGATTTAACTGGGTAGATTACGTACTTGAGAATTATTTCCAGAACAGTCAATCCATGGCACTGTGCTAGGGAAACTTCATGCTCAAATACTCATAGTCGCAGAAGCATGTATTAAAGCTTGCTTGGGCCAGTTGGCGTCCCATTAAAAGTCACAATTAAGGTTCCAGTGAACTGCACCTTTATTTATGGAAGAAAATAGTTTAATTTGGACTCCTGGTGTCACGGCCCGGGCTGGGCTAGGCACTTACAACCGGTAGAATAATCATAAACTCACTACCCTTCATATATGCCGCCCTTCTGGCACATCAGATTAACTATACACTTGATTAAGTACCTCAAACCTCAAACCTACCCTATACCCCTTGGTCAGACCATCATACAAGGCAGTATAATCATTCAGCCCCTAACATTAGTAACTCGCCATTATTATTGCAGTGTAAGCCAGGTCAGGTGTCGCATGGATAAAGAGATCCAAGTTATATCGTGTGGTAAGGATGGAGCGGACGATCTGGATATTGATCGCATGATAAAGGGTTTGATGATGCCCGGATCGCCTCGATTCCCTAAGTTGTTCGTGTCGCTGAACTGACAAGTTGAGCCCTCCCGACTATTTTTGAGATATTCTTTCAAGCGCCAATGTGTCTAGGGGAATTTCAGGGTAAATGCGGGCATAGTGTTGATTTTACATTGACCACACTGCATTCAAGCCGCTTTTGGCTGAAAAGTTTACTGGGAAACCTTGAGTAGACAGTGGTTGAGCGTCCTTTTTAGGAACTGATCAGATCCTAGAGAAACTCTGAAAGGCCAATTCCTCCAGACAAAGACGGAAGCCCAAGGGCAATCATTGCCACGCTACTCAGAGTCTTAGCTAGAGTTGCCAGAAGCTCTGTCCCTGACCCCTTCCCAGCATTTTTGCTCTCCAGCTCAGCTATACGGGCCCCGAGGAAACTCCTCTCATTCTCTCTGATCCGACTCTCGTTGATGCGGAGCTGGCGCACAATACTTTGGAACAGCATCTGCTTCTCAACATGTTCCGCCTTGGTTTTCAAGGCCCCCCTTGCTGACCTAGATGCCCGAGCCACCAGTAGTTGCTACCATTCTACAAGAGTTGTTAGTAGCTGCTACTAAGAATAACATCCCTCATAACCACAGGCGGCTACTAGTAGCAGCCAAAGCTTCTCAATGCCATTTCCCTATCGAATGGGACCAAATCCGTTACGACGGGAAGCTAGTGCCATTCATCTGGTATCGCCAGTCTCATAAGCGCGCCATCAACTCTAAATCCCAAACCTCAGCAACCTACAGATACAATGCACAGCTCAAAGCGGACAGAGACAAGAAGTAAATACTAGCTCTATAAATACCGCCACGTCAGTGGCCATGACAATACTGCACTCTTTGTCAGTGAGAGCACGACTAGTATTATATACCAGAGCAGATGGTGCCCTCGCGAGTGGTCCACACGCCCCGCGTCATCTGACTTACACATAATGTTCCCCCGTTAGCTCTAGGGCTCATTGATCTCCCAATCGTGACGATCAGTTGGGTCATAGTAAGGCAAATAAGTCATGAGAGATTTGATCTCATTGAGGACTTCGAGGTGCTCGACACAAGTGAGTGTGGCTTTAACCTCTTCAGAGGATGCTACTGATATCCTTTTATCCAATATAGGTATATTGATAAGATCTAGAGTGTAAGCGTAGATATAGTCCAAAGTAGAATAAAGAGTGATGATTTGTAAAGTTGACTTCTCATTGCTGGCAAATGTTGGGACTGGTAAATAGATGGAATTATCTTTAGTGATACTATATCGAGGCGCACAGAGCTGTTATTCGATGTTTCTCGAGGAATGGGGATTTAAGAAGTAAAGCCTCACAACCTGTATTTCATCCTCGAAGGACAAGATCTTTTCACTTCAGGGCCTCTTCCTTCCCGCATCGTGGTGAACATCTCACTGAAAAGAGGACATCGGCTAAGATCTGTTTTCGGGTGGCATCAGTACTAGGAACCGGAAAATCTCTTAGCTGAGTCGCAGTTAAGATGAAGCGGTTCAAAGAGAACTTAGAAGTTGAACTGCCGTTGAGCGGGGTATAGGAACTGTGAAAACAAGGAGCCGTGGGGCCACGAAGCCGTGCCGAACCACGTCCCGAACAGAAGTGCTTTATCTAGCCCCCAGCTCCACAAGCCGATGCGGGCCAAGATGAAATCAGAGTAGTGTAGCTACATGTGACGTGTGTTGGACGATAGCCGCGGACCATATCTGGTGAATTTGGTTAGCCTAACTGGAGAAGACTCTCCACCTTCCGCAAGGGAATGAATGTATTATCGTAATAGCATACGCGGCCATGGTTCATTCAGTCTTCACGGAACCCGGTTTGCCTGACGCGTAATGTTCCAGGAATTCCTCGCCAAAACCAGGCTAAGAAGTAAAGTAGTGCATGGCGGTTCCCTGCTAAACTTATGTTGCAGGTGGGGCCGTGATGGTTGGAGGCGGGGCCGTAAAGTGTCCAAAGTACTACAGATCGTGTGAATGAGCAACCTGGATTGGTTACAAGTGGGGTCGGCATTTTCTTATTTCTTCCGATGATATCAATTATATCCCTTTTGGTGAACTGAGCAACTCGATTAAAGAATCTTGGCTTGCATCTGGAGAGCTTCTCAGTCATCAGGCCAGAAAATTAATCTAACGATAACCATGAGCCCGGAAATCTACACCCTAGCCTATTTTCTGCCCTGAGAAGGCAAAAGAGAAGAGATTCGTGTGGTCATCAACCTGCGTTAGTCTTGTCAAAAGACTGGGGTGTGATAATTACCGTGCTGATCCAGGATTTCGGCATGTGGGCAGAGACTAATCTTCGGGAAACGCGGGGAAGCTATGGTTCGAATCCAGGCGGCCGAGGAGCTGCAGGTAGATTAGACTATCCCTTGTTGTTCTGCAGCTTCCCCGCATTCCACGCTGGTAGGCTGGCGGGAAAGCTGGGGTCGGTAGTCACTAGGGGTAAGCGCTTGAGCCGGCCTGACTACACTTGCCATATCAACCATATACTTGTTTGCGCGAGGCTGCTGTGATTATATATATCAGCTGTGGTATTCCTGGATCTGGAGCTTTGTTCTGTATCAAACTCGTACTTGGTAACTCACTCCTGTCGATTTCCCAGCTCGACCTCGAAACTATCCGCGTCCTTTCTTAAGCTTTGGCTGCTTTACTTTGAAAGCCAACATCATTCACAGCAATAATGAAACATATGTTTATGAAAGCAGCGGCAGTCTTGGTCCTCGCGGTGGCGGGGTCCGCAATGCCTGCCAACCGTTTGGTCGACAGGAGTTTGTCGTGCAGCTCGAACACCGACTGCAACCGGGAGTGCATGACGGCCATGGTCACCCAGATCCTGGATTCCATGGTGGCGAATGACCCGTACACCTTACCGTTGGCACAGTTCTACAAGGCGACTGAAAACTCGCACCCGGCAGCCCTCGCCATGATGACTTCATGGCGCACCGTCACCAAGGCAGGCCCGCCCAGCCTGCTGGCAATCGACGTCACGAACGGGACGGCGTACTTCGCCCTGGCAATCAGTGAAGGCAACGATGCGACGGAAGCAGTCCTTCGAGGCCGAGTTAAGGTGGTCGACCAGCAGATCACTGAGCTAGAGCTGTTCATCAACCGCTCCCGCGGCGACCACGGCTTCACCTTTTCGGCCGCGGAACTTGCGACCAACTATGGGCCATTGATGTCGCCACCGGCTAATCGGACGAAGGCGAGCCGCGAAACGTTGTGGGCCTTGAGTGAAGCCCTCTTCGCCACGTCCAGCAGCTTCACCGTCACCGTCGCCGACGAGTGCCGGTTCACCGAATCGGGCGGGAAAATCATCGATACCGGGACCTACTCAAACGGTTCGAGCACGCCGCTCGGTTGCAGCTGGCCCGACAGCCACCCCACCGACACGAACGCACGAGTGGCCCTGGTCATCGACGAGGAGTTGGGCTTCGTGGTGACCAGCGGCATAATTCCGGGTACCGTCTACCCCTACGCAAATGTTTCCGCCTTCATCCCGAACTCGATGAGTGCGCCGCAGGAAGTGCAGGAGGCGTGGATGGAGGAAATGAAAGCCCAGGGTAATGTGTCGATGCTGTCTCCCGCCGGCGCCACTGGTGAAACTCTTGAAGTGCTCCAGTACTACAACGGCGAGCTCCAGGCCATGCAGATCAATGTTTACCTGAGCGGCCCAAATATGACATCGCCCTGGTTGTAGCGGAACCAGACTCGGTCAAGCATTGGTCAGTTGAGGAGTTGGGTCAGATGAAGTCGACTTTACAAGACAAGATATCAAAGTGTGAAGGAATCTGGACAGCAAACAGGGAAAGCAGGTTAGGGTTGAGTTGCGGGCAGACACAGGGCTGACTCAATTTCGAGTGATGATTGGATATAGGGAGGTTGGATATTCAAGTGTCAAATTTTATAAGGAATTAGCAGTTAAGAAACAGAAAAAAGCAACCTAGGGCCAACTCAATGTCTCCTTTCTTTGGTGTCCCTCGCCCTCTTTCCGGCTTGCGGCTTGGAAGCGGGGCCGGCTTGGCAGGCACCAGCATCCGAACCTCCGTCTGAGACCGGCCACTGCGTCTGGCGCTGAAAAGGCACGGTCTTAACTTAGCGTAGATAACTGGCCTGGCCGGGTATTCGGATACTTAACGGCAGCCACAGGCGCCAGCGACGCTAAAAATGAATCATAAAAATGGATGAGGGTGAGCCCTATAACCTTGGCCATCATCTTACTGGTCCAGACCTCTCTTCTACAACCCCCGCTCGACACTACAACCGCACCAGCGGCAAGTGCCGAAGCACACTCGGCCAATCGTCCTCGCTCGGGCTCCAGGCTACGACGCCCACAGATGTCACTGGTTTCTATTGTATGGTATCCTACACTTTTGCGGCTGGCGCAGTCCAACAACGGGCTGACTATTAGGCTCCCCGGGGGCGATATCGACTCTACCTGCTCATCTTCCTCCTCTTAAATCCATCTCAACACTTAATCCTCCTACACCACCGAGTACCCAGTTTGCTTAACCTTCTTTAAACTACCATCGACCACTTATAGGACAGTTACCATACTTAGATGTCAACTCCAAGTCTACCATCTCCAGGAGCCGCTCCAGGGGCCGCTCCGCCACCTGTGCCACCGGGATGGCAAGCTTGTTGGAGCCTTGATCACAGCGCATGGCAAGTAGAGTCAGCTCTATACCACCGGACTGTGGATAACATTTGTCGCCTAGGTTCTACGTCTTCACTGCCACCGGCGCGACGCAATGGGAGTACCCAAACGCTCCACCAGAACGGCCGGAATACTCTCCTCCCCTCGACCAACCTTCATACCCTCTCGCGGCTGATCCACCCGTTCAGGACGGGGATCGCGGCATGGGCACAACTGCCCTTGCTCTGGGCGGTGGTTACCTGGCCGGTTCGGCTTTCGGGCACAAGACCCAAGAGCATCACCACCATGGGTTTGGCAAGATTGCAAAGGCCAGCGCAAGTGCCATTGGCGCCAAGCTACTTGGTCGCTTTGGAAACAAGCCGCAGCAGCATCACCAGCCGTCGCCACCGCCGCCACAAACCCATGTGCATTTTTCGTACCCAGTATATGGGCCTGGACCCCAAGGAACCCAATCTCAGACACCGTCGTATTATGGACAACCCGCACCTGCAGGTCAGAACTACGGTCATTTCGCCGGTGATGACACGTCTGGGGTAGCTCCTGATGCCATGTTTCCCCCGCCTCATCACCACGAAGGAGTACATAGTCCAGCTGCCGGTGCGATAGGCGCCTTCACATCTCACAACGCGCCGCCGCTGCACATACACGGCGCCGTATTTGCGGACAAGGACGTCACACAGATAGTCAAGAGCCTCGTCACCCCGCAGCAGACACTGACACTAACAGGAGATACACTGGTCGAAAAACTTGGGGACCCGTGGCCTGAAGTAGAACGAAAGATGTTCAACGTCGTGTACTCGTACGGTGATCGACCGATGGAGCTTCTCGCAGCCGAGTTGGTATCCCCCATCGACTGAAGGCAGACTTACTTTTTGGCTAATACAGCACAGAACAAGCATGTCCAATATCGATATCAAGAACGAGGCTATCTCGAGAAAGCGGATGGAGTTCTGTCAGCCTCCGCCGTCCCGCATTATTGCTTGCGTGTGGGGTCTTGAGAATCCTTTAACGTAAGTACCTATCCATCCTAAATCAAATAAACTAGCCTGACAACCTTTCATAGAGCACCGAGGCTGGAGCAGTTAGAAAAGGACGGCGAGATGGAGGGCTCAGGTACGGTTTTTGGAGCCGGCGGATTTTGGAATTGGGAACCTAAGACGCTGGTCTGCTATTATAGGACTGAGACTGGAGGTGTTGGGATTGTATACTGTAGGGACGGGGGCACGATACGCCTCCCGTGGAATCCACTTGCTAAGTGGTCTTAATGGCTGAGTTGTGATATGTCTAGGGGTGTATTCACCCAGGTTCTACTATCTTAAACAGTCATTTAATTGTACAACTTAAAAACATGTAATTCTTCCTAATTTAATTTATTATTACAATATTCTTTTGAGGGACTAAAGTCTGTTCTCCATTTCAGCTAAGCAATTCAATTTAAAGACATACCCTATTTTCGTTTTCCAGATAAGGCTGGAAATCTAAAGGCTATAATTGGACCAAGACATGACACGGTGCCTATTTTGGCCTTTTGTATTCGAGTAGGGCCTGACTTTCATATCTCCTCCAACAGACATGCCTACCCTGATTTAGACTGCAACCCAATCTGGGTGCCCGGGACCGGGTATGTTACACCAATCAACTCTAGTGAACCGAACAGGAATTGCGCGTCTGCCACCGGATCTGCAGGAGCCACTCGATCGTTTGTAGGCGGTATTGTTGAGGGAGTTAACGGGGGAGGAAGAACTAGGCATGCTCGTCCGCCAATGGATTGCATGTAGTGAGCATTGATTCCAGGAGTCTGCCAAAACAGCATTCTCGGGTCATATTTCGACTTGATTGCCGAAAGTCTGGCGTAGTTGGCACCCCAAAAGGATTGTGTCCAATTTTCTTCCTTGAGGCTCGCCTGTAGATGACGCGTTAGTCCAACATAGTTGCAGCAGAGCTCAAGGTCTATCATACCTCATTGATATATGCGCCCATATCTGGAGCAAGCTTTCGGAGCCTGGTGGCGTCTGGAGCAGCAACAAGGTGGACTACCGCCCTTCTCCACCCAGGGTTTGCCGAGGTGTCCTCACCAGCGCCTTGTGATTGACCCGGTGCAGTCATAAGTACTCCATAAGTTCCTTCAGCCCCTCCTAATGCGTTCATGATGTCTGGATCCCGAAGATGCTCAGGAGCCAGGAGACGGCTATCGTATGGATATATTCCGTGGTTTCTTGGTTGGGCTTTTGGGCTAGTCTCAGGAGCGAGAGGTCCGTATGTTGTGACGAAGAAGTCTTTGTAATTGTCGAAGTTGTATGGCTTGGTTTGGAATGGCTTAATGTTCGGAAAAGACTGCATCTTGGTCAGAATCGGCCCCCAAACTGCGTTGGCTTCGGATATTCCTGAGGCATTGCCTGGGTGGACAGCGTAGCACCTGACATGGCTGATGTCGACATAAATGAAGGCGCTTACGCCCCGCTCCTGTAGACTAGGCAACTCTCCCAACAGATATTGCATCGCGTCACTGAGTGGCGTTCTACCAGTGTCGAGGTCCAGTGCATCTGGACCTGTGATCGTCGAGTTGATATACCAATTGTAACCAGTCATGGGAACGGCGACATGAGCTTTCCAGGTAGCTTCAACAACAACGCCAAATGTCCCTCCACCACCTCCGCGAATGGCCCAGAAGAGATCTTGATTAGACACGCTGTTTGCTACTCTAAGCTTGCCATCCGGAGTGACGATCTTTGCTTCAAGCCATTGGTCAACCCCGAGACCGTACTGGGCAGTCATTGGACCGTAGCCACCATTTTGGCCCCATCCTCCGGCAACAGCAACCCCAGCTGCGATGCAATTAGTTCTCAGGTAAAGCGGTCTGCACGGAAGATATTCATACCGGCCGCTCCACTAGTGGTAAAGAGTCCTGATGGGTGGACTGCATAGTTGAGAGCAAGGCCAGTTACACCAGGATGAAAGGTGACAGCAGCTTGAACCCCGTCCTTCGGTACAACCACATTTGGTGCTCCAATGGCGTATCCAGGACTAGCAGCACCTTTATCAGTAGGGGAAAACGACTCGAGAACATTGACCTTGTTCATCAAAGACAGGTCAATAATAAGTCCAGATCCCGCGTCGCTTCGGCCCAGCTGGTCGTGACCTGTGGTGATGACAGAAAGGCGGATGTTGTGCTTCGAGGCGAACCGCACAGCCGCCTGAACATCAGAAGCCCCCTCGGCTTGTACACGGTAATTTGGAAGACCCCCATGAGAATCGCTACCATTCTGACAGATCACGCCCGGGATGGCGGCTTTCCAGACCTCAGGAACAGGCCAGTCGTGATCTGTACTCAATTTCCGGCATCGTATTGGCGCTATGGTGGATGAGGTATCACTAAAAGCCAGGCCCGGCAAATATGCAATCAAGTGAACCAGAAATGTTGCCCTCATGTTGAAGAAAGTCCAAGAAGACCTGAAGATTGATAGGTATGAGCGGCGAGGAATGATGCGAATGGAAAGGCATATCTCACTTTTATAATCAATCACAGAGTCGGTGCGCCCTAATTACACGTATGGTTCTTAAGAGATAGGTCGTTGCATCCATTTTTGAGTAAGGTTACTCGTATACATGACGGGTCTCCATTGGCAAGGCACGCGTTCTCTATTGGCATACGAGTGGTCGCAAATGACAGATGGTCAAGTATTATTGTGTAAACCGGGGGATCTCGTATGCATTGCAAGATGATTGGCCTACGGGGTCGAGGCGTCACAGCCCAGCCAACTCGTTTCGGGAAGGTTGACCTGTGGCCGGCAAGTCCGGGTATTCTTACGTTGGCCAAGACAATTTGACTAGGATTTCTCATTTTGTCCCAGCAGCCTGGATGGCTAAACGAAGGAGAAGGAGGGAATGAGGTGCGTAAGTTTCAAAGAAGGAAGCTTACCGTGAACGAGACAGTGACTAGCACACCGCAACTTTCTTTTGCTACGTACGTAGCAAAAGCCCAGCCACGCAGAACGTCGGACACCTTTGTGCATTCCTGGAATCATTACGCTCTTTATTTGAGCTGCTGATATGTTCGCCCATAGTGGATACAGAGAGATATAGAGAAAAGAACCAGTGTGTGAGAAAAGCCAGAAGCATAAAAATGCGGATACTTATTAAAACAGGTTGCGGGGTATCCAATGCCAGGTCCACTCACACGGGATCGGGGGGCTGTTGAATCCCGAGGAATCTTGATTCCATGCTGAATGTCTCTGGCAATCATTTGCTACACCACGTTTATCAATGTTTTGAGATCATCCTGATTAGTCGATTATGTCACATTGTTGCTTGACAACCTTGTTTGCTAATATTTAGCAGTTAGTGAGACAAGTTTCACTAGGAGGTGGCGCAATGAGCAATAAGATCCCACTTCTTAGCAGGCCGGATGGAACAAGAACAAGAGACAAGGCAGAGCAGGCAGAATAACTGCTTAGCGCCTTGTTCACACCCCTGCCAGCTGTCATCAAGGATGAAGGCACCCGCTCCAGTCAGATAGAAATGGGTATGCTGAGTATAACCTCTAAGAGTATGCCCTTTAGGTTTGACGAGGTACTCAATTAGACGCCGCTGTAGAAGAATTGGTTCCTTATCGATGTTCTTGATGGTCGACTCGGCCACGAGCGCTCCCTGGGAATCTTCGAGCGCCCAAAAGTCATATGTCGCCGTGGGCATCACGCGCCCGCGCTGCTTGTTTACGGCATGAGGATTCCAGACCGAGAAGATTTTCGTAGCATAAACCGTCCACCCAGGAGGCGTGTGGACGGTCACTACAATGTGGAACGCAGTCTGGGGGTCATCCCTTCTTAGGTAGCCTTCAAACGACTAGATCACGCGGCCGTTTGCCTCCCCTGATGCTCGATTGCTAGCAGCTCCTAACGTCTAGAGAGATTGCAGCCCGTCATCATACTCTCCCTTCCAAATGCCTTGTAGTTTGGCACTGTTAGCTCGACAGTCAATTCTCCTTCGCCTAGGGGATTTCTTGCGACCTGCATAAGCGGGAATATATGTAAGCGTCTGGCTTCACGACGGTGATGCTCAAGGTCCGTGATTCCGCACACGTCTGGTGCTTTCCGACGACGTTGATCTGCACTCCAGGGTTGCTCGAGAACTGCAAAAATTGCTATGATGCCTAGACGCCATTGATGGCAACCTCGGAGACGTCCGACGGTCGACTCAGTTTGACTTGCACAAAACGCCCTCATTTGCCTGGACCACGGACCTGGAAACTGGCACAGTAGCGATGAGCTTGTGACCATGTATTTTGTCACTGCAAGCGCAGTCAGAGAGTTTCTGGTCACCTAGATGGTGACCATGTTGTTCAGCAGAAGTGTCCTTGCCGTGGGCACTAGCAGAAGCTTGCTTATCCATATGCAGGAGAGAAGGACCGCCAGTGAGCCTCTTGCGCGAACGCGAGTGATGAGAGGATAGGTTACAGAGTCTCCATAGAAGACCGCTTGGAGTCCCTAGGCGAGGGAGAGGAGGATATACTCATCGAGAATAACATCTGTTCTTTTTAGCTGCCTTGGAATGCAACTGAGGCTTTCTCGCGTCCCAATGAAGATGTGGACGACGGAGGAACGATGGTCGCAATTGACACTGGTGTCAGCTATCAGGGGTGTGCAACCACGGGGGGGTGAATGATTGCCCGATGGCTGTGTATTATAAATAGCAGATGAGGTAACTTGAAAGCCTTCAGGGAGCCAATCATACGAGTTACTTCTTCTGCCCGCTCTTGGCCCTAGAAAGGCCGTGTAGTCTCTATTGGCGTGAAAGCAGCACGTCACTACTTAGCTATCTGTACAGTAAGTTCTTCCTACCAGGGGTCAGCTGACACAACAGAAATCTCTGAGTACAAACCGGCATGAGGGTAGAATATAAATAGAAAATGCCTTCTTATTGATTAAGGCTTAATATAACGTATTCTTAACTTGAACTTTAGACTTTGCTTTAATTAAATTGTTATAGAATTATCATTACAACGTAGTCTCGGTACTTAAGGGCGGGGTTGTCAGACGGGCATGGGCTATTCCGAGCAACCCCACCTGACTTGCCTTGACCCCGCGGGGCTGAGTCAGATTTTACTACATAAATTCAATGTCAACAGCATGGAATGTTAGCTTACGACCCTTGATCCCTTGCGGCATGACAAGCCCATCACACCTTCTCCAAAACTCCAACCCCACCCACCGGGTTGGCCGTTTGATCTTTCTTTGACGCCGCAAAGAAGTACAATAATATCTCGTGCCGGTTTCCATTATCGAATTAGCTTCTCTGTGCCCAAGCTTTCACTTGAGCCTCGCTGGCCGGTCATGGAGCACATAGTGAAAGATCCGCGTTACCGACTTAAGTGGGAGCGACTCGGCCTGGGCATGCAAGGGCTCATGCCCATCAAACTTGCCGACTCAGAAGTTCCTTCTGTTGAGTAAGTTCTATCAGCCAGAGGACATCCGGAAACCAAGGTATATATAGCAAAGTTTAACATATCTCGGCCGTTAGTATCGTCATCGTCCATGGAGGTGGTCTTCAATTGGAAAATGACTGGTTCAAAAAGAGAATGGACTGGGATATACCAGATGCAAACATATACCTCTTTAATTATGATATTGATGACCCCTCAGACGCTGGTTCCCGTAACTTAATCCACAGGCTAGACGAAGAACGGCTCGAGCGCCCAAACTATGAGACGCCCATCGTCTTCCTCGGTCATGGGATTGGTGGCCTAGTCGTCAAGCGGGTAAGCTTTCCTTCGCCGTTGATGTAATCACTTGATCGATGATAGCAGACCAGTCGCGAGTATCAATCTGCTAACCGGGCCGGGCATCTAGGCACTCATTCTTTTGGACGCTTCGAGGGAGAAGTCTGAAACTCGATTGCTGAGCAACACCAGGGCGCTTCTATTCTTCGGCGTCTTTCATCGTGGGATGCCCAATTCTCTACTGGACCCATCCGTGGACGTACCGGCCCTGTTTTCGCCCACGTCGACCGAGATTCTCTACAACCTCATGGACTTTGCGAAGATCAGCGGCCGCTTCCAGATATATTCGTTCTACGATATGGTCAGGGACGATCACTTGAAGTTGTTAAAGGAGAAGGGATTTTGCGACCCCATGAGTTACTACATGGGCCTTCCGAACGAGCAATTAATCCAACTCGAGTCAACCTACATGGAAATGATGGTGTTTGATGCATCCACGGCTGGAAACTACTGGAAGGTTATGCCCATCATCCGCAAGGTGCCGCTCGCCCACCGCCATGCATCCCAGGGAGATTGGCTGGCCGACCAGGTATTCCGGCTCGACGGAAGCGAGAGGTAGACGAAGACGAAGCGAAAGCAATTCCCCAAGATCACCTCCTTCTAACTAACACCTACAACTAGCGAAACTGCCAAGCAATGGTTCACCGACCTCAGCCTCGACGCCCACCGCGTAGTGCACGCCCGCCCGCCACCGCCACGTCGTATCCGCATCGCCATCATCGATAGCGGCCTTGATACGTCGCACCCAGTCTTCGCCACGGCCTTCGAAGATGGCCGCATCATCACGAAGTCGTTTCTCGCCGACGACAGTCTCCCCGGTGACGTTGACGATGACGGCCACGGCACGCACACGGCCCACCTCGCGTTGCAGGTGGCACCCCGGGCGAAACTGTTCGCCGCCCGCGTGTACCAGCGCGGCACGCCCGATGCCATGGAGGCGGCGCTGCCCGCCGTCGCGAGCGCCATCCGCTGGGCGATCCAGCAGGGCGTGAACGTCGTGTCGCTGTCGCTCGGATACCGGCAGGCGGACAAGGACGTGCAAGCAGCAGTGCGCGAGGCACACTACGCGGGCGTCATCGTGCTAGCCGCGGCGTCCAACTCAGGCGTCAACCCGCGCTTCCCGATCGCCTTCCCCGCGTGCATGCGGCAGGTCATCGGCATACACAGCGCCGACGGCGAGGGCAACCCGTCCGGGCGTAATCCGTCGCCAGTACCGGATTGCGCCTTCGCCGTGCTGGGCGAGGGCGTCGCGGCTGCGTGGCCGACCAATTTGAAGGCCGAGGCGAGGCCGGACGGACTGAGGGTGGCCAGTGGCACGTCGGTGGCGACGCCGATTGCGGCAGGGCTGGCGGCATTGGCCTTGGAGTATGCGTCGCAGGGCGGCGCGGCGGGCGAGTCGGTGAAGAATTGGAGGAGCTTGCAACATTGCGATGAGATGCGGAAGCTCTTTTCTGCCATGGCAAGGGAGAGGCAGGGGTATTTGACCATCGCGCCGTCGAGTCTGTTTGATTATCATGGTGAGGATATTCATAAACGGGTTTGCGGGAGGATTATCGACGTACTTGATTCACTTTAAGCAGCGTCTGTGGTCTTTGATTTCCAAGTATCATGTTCCCTATGTAGACTACATAATCATGTCATACAGGTGGTGTTGCATCAAACTCTTTGCCGTCCAGTAACATCTCGGTCAAGGGGCAACCTTGGCCTTGGGCACAACGAAGGAAAACTCATTTCCATCGATGCTAGACGAGACAAACTTCTCGTCCATGTCTCCGAGATCGTCAAAGGTAAGCACATCCTGCGCGAGACCGGAGAGCTCGAACTCGGCCACTTCGTCCTCGGCCGCTACCTGCTCGCCGCCCGCGCCGGAATGGAGCGGAGCACCCTTATGGTGAGCCTTCGAAGAGCCGACTTTCTTCTTGTAAAAGCACTCCCTGACCTGGAAACCGTAGACGAACGGGGTCTTCGGCACGAACGCAAGGCCGAACTCCTTGGCGAACATGTACTTCCCTTCGGCCCCGCCTTTGACCGGGACGCTGCCACTGGTCGGTGCCGTGGCGTTGCCCTCAGCGCTGCCCTCGATCTCGGTCGACGAGTCGGTCGCCAGGTTGACGGCGGAGTCGTCGGACGGGCGCGCGATCAGCACGCTCGTGACCATGAAAATGCGCTTCCCAAACCAGCGGCTATTCAGCCAGGTCTGCACAGCTGTCTGACCCATGGAGTCGCCGACGTATGTGTCGGTCGGGTCGATAGTCAGCGACTGCAACTCGTTCATGGCGGTCAGCAGCTTCTCTGAGTTCGACGTGTTGGCGCGGAAGTTGGCGCCGACGAGGCCGACGGCCTTGACGAAGAGGCCACCGAGGTAGGACGACGACGCGTTGTCCGTGTGGCCCATGCTGCCCATATCCATACGGTTGACGGGGATCACCGCCTCATATGGGGATAGGTCTTTGGGCGGCAGCGTCGAAATCGTGTAAGCTGGGTCGTCGATATCGTGGATCAGCTGGCCGAGGCGGATTCGGCCGGTTGTGATGCCGTCGCCGGCGGGATAGGAGAGGAAGTCCGGGGGGAGGAAGTAAGTCTTGGTGGTCATTGTGATGGCCTCTGTTTCTATTTGCGCTCTGGGTGCTGTTTGACGGAGATATTTGAATATCAATAAGGTATTTGCAAGTGGGAGAATCGCCGAGCTCAGCCTGGTTCCATCCGATTCTATAAAAGAGCGGCAGGCAGCTGGACCCCGCCGAAAGTTAGGGATCCTATGTACCACGAGTTTTCAGCTATCCATGCGTGATACCGCGGCCTGTAGTCGTGATAGGTTCTCGGCCTGCGCCATATCGTGTGAAGTGGGAGAGGTGCATATTTAGGGGCGGAAGGCCTCCTCTTACTCGCCGCTACCAACGCTTTCGCCGTCCTCCGCGACGCCCTTAAATCTCACAAGCGCTTGTTCCCTGGTATTGATACGGATGAAGAGAACTGGTTAAAAGCAGCCGTGCTGTTGATATAAATCGAATTATTTCATTTCATTGGATTACATTTTATTTTACTGTAAACATACTTAGTGTAGTTTAATTAATGTATGCGTGCAGTGGACTTAGAGCCGCTGCTAGTGACATCACGTCGTCTTCGAGGAGCCCGGCCGCTAGGATGATTAAGGACAGGGTAGCCGGATTAAGCCGAAAGAGGGGAAATCTGTGGTGATCTCACTGCGCGAGGGGGCGTGAGACTCGAAAGTGATAATGTGTGTGTGTGTACGAAGTGAAGTAGCTAGCTAGGAGGTTTTAGCTACATACAAGTGGGCGTGCCTCAAGTAGGGCTCGAGGCTATAGAAGTGGGTGCCTGAGGCACTCACAACAAAATCCCTCAAACAGAGATCGTGATCATCAAGTCACAACACTAATTCTAGCAGATTAAGCATCAATTGAATCATCACACTAGACTCTAACTTCCCGTGTTTTATTCGACGTAAATTCAGCCCGCTGACATCAGGGTCACGTGTCTGACACGTCTCTCTCTGACGTGGCGAGATGATGACAATTGCTTAACAATTCGACAAAGAGGTAACATGTAACTTTAATTACCAACGGCCATCACCACAATTAAGCCCTCAAAACCAACAATGTTTGTGAATATATCCCGTCCTAGTGATATGCGCAACCCTCGGGTTCGACAGGCAGTTCGCCGGCATGTCATGAAGGACATTGGCCGTGCGCGCCGGAAGGGATCAAGGAATCCAGTATTCGAGCTGCAACAACCAACAACCGAGAAACCAGTACGAGCCAGCGAAGGAACCATCAACGACCAGGATGGAGAAGAAACTCAGATAGCCGGCGAAGCCACCCAGCTTCGAGTATCCAAACCGGTGAATTCATCCGGTATCTTCGGGCTTGATTTAGATCAGCGGGACCTTCAGATCGTTCACTTTTGTAAGCACTGGTGGATTTGATTTGCGTACAAAACTAAGAGGGGGGATTAAAACTGACGCACTCTTTTTGTTCAGTGAGAACTAAGGGAGGGCACAAGTATCGACCTTTCCATGTCTACTGGGTACGAATAGGGCTTTCCGATCCAACCGCATTCTATCTTTCTCTGGCAAGCACCGTGCTCCTTTGGGACCGAGAGCGCGGTGTGATGAAATTGAATTACTCGGAGAATCCGGAAGCTGCAATGTACTACTGTACGGCGCTCGGGAAGCTCGCAATGCGGTTGGAAGACCCGCAAGAGTGTGTTAGTGTTGGGGTTATTGCCACTATCCTCGGATGTATCTGCCATGATGTTTGTTACTTTCTACTGGTCTCCCTTGTCAACGTACTCTGTGGTTAACTGTATTGATAGATAAGTGTCGGCAACTGGGCGCGTTGGGCCGTCCATCTTGAAGGGCTGGATCGCATATCCAAGCTGCGCGGTGGTTTCGATGGCCTGGAAACCCCGATTCCCTTATTGGCCTTCTGGTACGTGCGACTTTCTACCATTATGCCTTGTAAGGCTAACCATCAAATGGACAGGTTAGATCTCGCCGGTAAAGCAGTAATCGATTCACCACCAAACTTCCCAATTCCCAGACAATTGGGTCAGCACATCGTTCAAGAGCCGTCGCCTGCACTCCAACAGTTTCTACTAAGCCTCGAATCTACGTGCGCCCAGCCATCTTGGATACCACATTTGTTGCGGATGATGTACTCGATCTCTGAGACAGTCAATCGGAGAGGGGATTCCGGCTCATTCTGGGAGAATGAGGTTACGGCAATTAGCATTATTGGCCCCGTTACTCACCATCTTCTCTCCATTCCCAGTAGATACGATTTGAGCGCCGAGGAGTCAGATAAATCCGCCGTGGGAGAGTTGGTGCGTCTCGCCTGTCTCATGCTCCTCTCGGGTCTCAAGAAGCGATTCTTACTAAACTCGTCTGATATGGCGCCGCTTCAAGCGACCTTTGCGAACACCATAGATTCAAGTTCGTCTTGTCTATATGGACCGCTTGCGCATTTAAAGCTGTGGGCACTTGTTACTGTGAGTCTTTTGGCTCCAGGTGAGATGAGAACGAACTTGATGCCTCGGATTCGCGACCTGGTTGACAGCCTAAGCGTCTTCAAGCCCAGCGCGGTGATCAATTTAACAAAGGAGCTGATTTGGATCAATATGTTGGAAGATGACGAGGAAAAGAATTTCGCTCAAGAGCTTGATACCCATATGTTGGCCGCTAATTACTCCCTTTGCAATGTTGTGGATGGCGATTTGCTGCTTGGCCTGCTGCCTGAGTCGGAGAAATTACAACGGGTTTGAGTTTACGTAGGCTCTCTCAATGACTGTATGATGTTTTCCGTTCAGCTTAGAGCTTTCAGTACTAGCCAATACTAGATAGAACACGGGTATCAAGTTACATCAAGCAGCATACTATGTTTGTAGCTATCATGTTACTGTCACGTACACAAGGTGTGACAGTATTCTAGCTAATTATTATGATGACAGCTGTGAAAGCAATAAGCCTATGTGACATTGATAAATCATTTTATGCTCGTCCGCCGAATTCTTGTTCTCAACATCGAGTTCAAGCACTCGACCAAATCCCTGGTCGTTATACTAAACCTCGCATCGTAATCAACATCAGCCGGTGCGTCTTCTTCTACCTTCAGCTCCTCCGGATCCCTCCGATACACCTCGGCCACGACAATGCCCGCCAGCGTCTTCACGTCGCGGGCGTTGGCCCAATCCGGCGTCAGGGCTAACTTATGAAAGAGCAGCAGTACTTCTTTGTTGTCCTCCTCACTGGCCTCGGGTCCATCTCGGATAAAAATGCCGTCCTCGTGGATCAGGTTGATGAGGTGCTCCTTACACTGGCGAGGCGTCATTGGCCGGAACATGATATCTGTCGGAAACCGACCGCGCAGTCCTGGGTTAGACCGCATGAGGGAGTCCATGCCTTGGTCGTACCCCGCCAGTACGATGATGAGCTTGTTGAAGTATCGCGGCTTGGTCATACAGTCAACAAGCTCTCCAACGGCCTCGTCCTCATAGCTCCTCCCTCCCGAAGACCGAACCCCCTTATTGCCCAGCCGGTAGGCCTCATCTATGAATAGTACTTTGCCCAGTGAGCGGTCAAGTAGGTTGAGTACCAAAGGTGCCGTTTGGCCCATCCACTCTGCGATGAGGTGGCTTGCCGAACACTCGACGACCTCGTTGGTGGACAGGAAGCCCATGTCGTAGAAGATCTGGCCGATGATGCGCGCTGTGTGCGTCTTGCCTGTGCCTGGAGGCCCCCTGAAGACGAAGGTAAAGGGAATTCTTCGACGCGGGTCTTTTCCGTGCAGTCGCATATTGGCTGCGATGCGTTGGTAGTCTTGTAGTTCGTCGATGATGGCCTCGAACCCAATTAGGCCCTCGAAAAGACTGCTGCACCGCGAACTAGCATCGGCGCCACGGTTCCATTCAGGGTCGAAATCCTGCTCCTCGAGGACTATGATGCCCGATAGTTCATCCTCTTCTGCTCCCTCAGCCGAGTTTTCACCGCTCCCCACGTCCTCGTTGCCTGGGCCGCTTATACATATCTGCTTCTCCGAGATTCTCTTCAAGAAGCGAGCTTTGGCGAGGTCAAGCAGATTCTGGACATCGCCACCGTTGCCAAAGTTGGGTCGATCCCTCATCCTACGGAGGACTTCGGCTGCGACGTCCATGGCGGGCTGTTTGGCCGTGATGTCCTCCTCGACCATTCTTTGCCGCAGGATTTGGTTGAGCTGTGCGTCGTCATAGTCCTTGAAGCGAAACGCGTTCTCGAGAGGGAATCGTCTCCGGAGTCCGGGGTTCACGTGGAGGAACATCTCCTCCATGATATCAGCGTATCCCGCGAGGATGACACATCGATTATCGCCCGGCTTGTTCTGAATCTGTGATACTATCATGTCCAAACAGCCCAGCCGATAGTCGTCGGTGTCGTGGGAGGATTTCCGGTCGGTACCCTGGTAGAAGGTATGGGCATCGTCGATGATCAAGACCTGACCGATGGTGGCATTCAGAACAGCGACCGTTTTGACCTCAGTTTCACCTATGTACTCGCCGATGAAGTCTCCAGGCGTCGTGATGACGATATTGTTGCCAGACACAAGGCCGACATCTGCCAGGATCTGGCCGTAGAGTCTAGCAACCGTAGACTTTCCAGTCCCCGGCGGGCCCAGGAACACACGGTTCAGTGACGTGTTAAGAAGCTCCTTTCCGGCGAGTTCCCGGCGATAGTTGACCCTTGCACGATCCACCAGGTCTCCGATCGCTTTCTTGACATCCTCTAGACCTGCCATGCTGTGAAGCTCCTTCCAAGCAGCGTTATGGAGTCGAGCATCTATCGGCTCCGGTCCCAAAATGTCTTCCATCGTAAGTAAGGATGGCTCCGGAGGTTTGTCTTGGCTGCTATCATCTTTCGGCTTTTCCTCTTTGGCTTTCTGGCCCTCTTCCATATTTTCCCCCGCGTCCTTGACGTCTTTGCTGTCTTCCTCCAGTTCAGTATGGGCTGCACCTGATATTTTGTTCTGGTTACTATCATCCTGCATGTCCTCCTTGTTGGTTTCATTAAGCTCTTCCCCTGTGAGTAAAGGTGGTTTTGGGGTTCTAGTTTGACAGCCATCATCGTGTGTCTCTTCGGTCTTGACTTCCTGAGGCTCTTTAATGGCGACCAAGGGTGGCTCTGGGCCATGGTCATAACTGATGTCGTTCGGTGGGTCTTCCTTCTTCACTCCATCGTTCTCGACGTCTTCCTTGTCTTGTTTGAGTATAGTATCACTGGTCTCTGGTTTTTCGTCTTTTCCCGTTTCTTCAGAGATAGACTCCCCATCTCCATCTCGAGATTCTACAGTGGGCGATTTCTTCGTGTCGAGATTGATCTTAGGCTTCGCCTTCCGCACTTTGTCCATTCGAGCTGAGTGGCGATCGAGCATATTCTCAAACGCCACAACCATGTCGTACACATTGCCAAAGCCTTCAAACCCTCGGTTCCGGCCCACGCGCTTAGCGGCAATCAAAGGCCACTGACTGTCGACGCCGTCGGCGATCTCAAAGTGATTGTGGTGTACGAGTCTTAGGAGAATAAGGCGGAGCTGCTCGTCGCTGTAATCCTTCAGCAGTAATTTTCGCCAGAACTCCCATCGACCGTGGGGTCGGCTCCCGAGAAATTCCGTTAATCCTTCGGGGCTACCTGCTAAAACGACGACGAGCTTGTCGGCATGCCAGTCCAAAACGTCCAACAAGTGTACCCTGTACTTTGTGTCAAGGGATTCGATGGCATCAATGAAGAGAAACTATAAAGATTTCACACCCAGCGGTTAGTTTGTTCAGTAGGCAGCGTACAGCGTGCGAAACATACCACGTTATTTGCAAGGCGGCGAATGTCTCCGTTGAGGTCATCAGGCTCCAACGTCGAACCGATTCTCAATTCGTAGTGAACGTTACCATGCCGTGCATCGGGCCAAACGCCGGATTCCGAGAGAAAGTCTCGGTATAGCGCTGCTAGGGTTCTCTTGCCTGGAAGCTGTCAGTCATGCAAACAATGAAGACGCCTGAGTTTGTTCAGGACCGGTTGCCGCTTACCTGTTCCCGGGTTTCCCATAAGAGCGATATTCAAACCCTGTCGCCTTAGACGACCCTTTCGGGCGCGAGCGGCGTCAATGGTAGCCTTGATCTTGAGAAACTCGGCTTTGACTTCTTCGATTCCCACCATTGACATGACTTTGTCCAGGGCTGCGTTCTTGTCCCCGAGCTCCCGTTTCTGACGTTCCCATTCGGTTGCCGCGGGCGATGCATCTTCCGAGCCGTTAGGTGTATCGTCAATCCCGTTGGGGAGGAGACGAATATTAGGTCGGTGCGGCATGATACTCCCCGTTGTAGACGAACGACTCGACATGGTGTCTGAACTGTCGGAGTCCGATGCGCCATCATCCGATTTGGAGTCATTGAAAGGGTTATGCTGCGGTGGCTCTCCCGACTCGGACTCGGACTCGGACTCGTAATTGGGGTTGACCGCGTTCGGGGGAGACACCCCGAGAGTAGCATGACCTGCACCTGGCGGCATCCGCCCAGGCACTCCGTTTCGATGTGGAGGGTTCCCAACGTTCCAGATAGATGGCATGCCTCGGGACGGCTGGGGTGGGCCTGGGGGAGGAACATATTGCTGCTGAGGATGGACATATTGCACATAAGGGGGCATCGGCGGTGTCCCGAAGTACCATGTCCCGGGAGTAGGCTGGGGTGGTATCGGCTGGACAGAAAACGAGAGCTCGATCCAGTTTCCGTCAAGGTAGACAACGCCAGAAGGAGATGGGAGGCCATACTGCGTCAAGCTGTCAGGTCCCGGACCTGGATACGGCGGGATGTTGGACGGCGACGTGGTCCGTTGTGAGAGAAACGGCCTCTTTTGCTGAAGTGTAGCAAGGGCACGAGGAACATGGACGAGTTGCATGTTGTGCGTTGAAGATTGAGACGCCGTTTCGGCAGGTTTAGTTATGGCCGGAATCGCATGTGAAGGGGCTGCTGGGCCATTGTCGGCCCTGAGGTGTTTCGAGTCGGTCAGCGATGTGCTATTTTCCGATTGAGAGGTCGGCTCCAAACTGAGATGGCCATCCAGCCGTGTTGTCGTTTCTGCCCAGGAAGCCACTGGCGACTCATCGTGGCCACTTTCGCCGGTATCTGGTGACATCTTGATGAACTCGACGACGATGATAAGAGGAGTAAGCTTGTAAAGACAATGCTTCATAAGCGGGATTTTCAGTGAGCGCCACAAGGGCTCTCCTGCAGCCGGACTTGGCGCGGAGAAGCTGTACTAATAAGGCGCGACAAAAAAAGGCGTCAGATATTATCTCTGCGCGTCGGTGTATTCGACTGCTACTGGTCGCTTTGGACTCCTATTATGCAGTCTTACTGCAGCCCCGCTGCTGCCTGATGACAGCACACGGCATGGAGGGGTTGGGCCGCCCGCAGAGCTGCCAGGGTCGAGAGACGATGTGAATAGCTGCAAAGAGCGAGTTTTATTGGCTTGGATCATCAAGATATTGGTATACTCTTAAAGACGTTGAAAGCAACCTTGCAAAGTAATTATTCATCTCGGAATTTATGTTTTCGTATCGCGAGTCTGACATCGGCTGGGAACATGGCCATCTAAGGACGGCCAGCAACTGTGTGACTGCCACGTGGGTCTTGGCTCTCCAATTGTACAATAAGGCTGACCGTTTCAAGGAAGCCGTCGAGGGAGATGTTGATACAAGACGTCTGTTGCCTAATTAACCAACACCCAGTTCATTTGTATGGTAAGGCTATTTCATCTTGAGCCCCCAGAATTGCGACGACGCTTCGTAATATTCAGACCCCATGGTGTCCTGGTTCAGTCAAACGGAGACTGTAGGTGTTAACTCAGATGATTGGTATGGATCACAGGTGATACATGCTGCGTACACCCGGGCTGTGCTTTGATGCAGCTTGGGGAGGAGGCTCCAGTCCTTCGACGCGTATTTCCAGCGACGGAAACACTACGTTCTCAATTCCTGCTTGAAATCATGTGCTCTGGATTCTCCCTAGCAATATGAAACGTGCATATTCCGAAATAGCTACGGAATATAGCTGCTAAGATATATACGGTTTCCCTTGCCCAACTACTTCTTCCACATTTCATAGTTTAGTTCATAAAAGGTTGTTTAAAGTATCAAATGCGAACGCATCTATGCGTATTATTAGATGGAGATGTTACTCTAGAATACAATCTGCGCTATAATTAATGCAAGCATAACTTAAACATGTTTTAACCGCTTCTGAAGCTTTCTCCCTTCTCCTCGCCCTCGGCGCCACCCTCTTCACCCCCGGCACCGACGCCAACTTCGACCTATAGTGCGTCAGGCGCACCATCGCGCACAAGTTCATCCCGGCCGTCTCGTACCACTGGCAGGTGTTCCAGAATCAGGGCACGTGCTCCGAAGCCTGGAGGAACAAGGCGTTCCCTGACCGTTTTGACGTCAGTGGGATGAGGATCGGCGTGCGTTGCCGTGGGTCGGTGGGCCAGGGGACAACGAGGAGTTGGAATGCACTTGTCGAATAGTCGGCTTAGCATTGGAGTGAGCCAGTTCTACCTTGCAACGGACAACATGACTGTTTGTTTTGGGGTCAGGCTGATTGATTGGTCTAGCTATTTATCGGAACCGCAACTGCCATGTGTATGGCAATAGAATACAACATATTTCTTTCTGTCTGTTATAGTATGAGAGACTCGGTATGCATTCCCTCCCGCGCGCAGAACGTATAGCTGAGATCCATCCTGGCCGCAGACTGTCCAATGACGTGTACCCAAGACATAGTCTCGATCCTCTGCCACACAGCAATTTGTTCCATGCTCTGCGTCATTTCCCCGTCCCCAGACCCACCCTCTTCAATCTCGATTACCCGCTCAACCACTCTAGCAGTCAAGATGCTATCCCAAACCGCCTCCCGTATCGGTTGCCGTCGTAAGATGCTCAAGACCTCGCGTCGGACTACGGGATGCCGGCATTTGACCCCGATTACGTAAAGTACGGGGACAATTCCAATCTCCGGCGTAAAAGTCGGCTTTAACGACCCCGAATACCGCTCATGCGCCGCCACTACGTCGCCTGCCAAGGCCACGCATTGCTGGAACTGGGGCAAGAAGTTGTCATAGTCCATTTCCCTGCCAGGTCCGCAAGTACTGTGGAGAGTCCATGCAATGGTATGTTGTAGGCGTAGCAGTGATATGAGCGGGTAAATGTTAGAATCCGTTTCACATAAATTGCCTTGTTGCAGCATCTTTTCGAAGAGATTCGACCACGTTTCCAACTGCCCGCGAACGATATCCTCAACTAACGAGGGTGACGGTGGCATCTTATCCATGGGGGACATTTGCTGCTCCGTGTTGCGCAATTTCATTACCCGAGCGATGAGGATCTGGAGGTGGTCGGCTGCTTGGTCGAGAGACCGAAAGGCACCGTCGGGGGTGGAAGCTGGGACACAAGTGTTTCTTGGATATCGGCGGGAGTCCAGTCGACCAGGAACGTTGCGGCCTGCATGTCGAGTCGGCGGATCTGTCTTGTGACCTGGCAGATAAGCGTGTGAGCCCCTGGGGGTTTGGCATCGTCATATGTATTGTTGTTGTTTAATATAGCCTTGTCAATGTTGCGTGAGAGTTCCACGCCCCCGCGTAGGTGCTTGATTGCTTGTACGTAGTTACCCGCCAGATGATCAAAGCATGTGAGGAGATAGCAGACCAAAAGGGTGATGGCTGTTGTTTCGGTGCTGTCACCACTTTCCTGGTTCAGAAGAAGTTGAATGGCTCGATTATAGTGAAGCAAGGGAGCGTTATCCGGTAGCCAAGCTTTCAAGGCTTGCGGTTGATGCACACGGTCGCTAGAATCGGGATCCAGGTGGCTTCGGTGGATCAAAGCCAGAGCAATAGCGGCATACCGCACTGATGGCACTGTTTGGGAGAAGAACATGAGACTCTTCCGCCATGATTCGCAGGGGTAGTGTTCATTCAGATGCTTGATCGAAATGTACTCGAAAAAGCACATTGCCCCTGTCTGGGCTGACCCAGTCACTGGTAAGATCATACAGGGTCCGAGATTCCGCAAACCGAGGCCATGATATTTCGCGTGCCATTGTTTTGGTTGATACGCACTGATCGTGGTGCAAAGGTGGGAACCGTCGCGGCTCTCTGCTCTGTTGGCCTTCTCATTGCGATGATAACTTGATTCAATCTCGGTCTTGAAAGCGAGGGGCAATTCACTATAGCCGTCACAGGTGCGACCTGTGGAATGGCATTTCAAACATGAAGGCCGAGATAGATCGCACTTCACTCGTCTTATCCTGAGAGGTGCACCAAGGTTGAGTGTCAGCTTTTGAGTCTGTGAACACAATTAATCGCGCTTTAGCAAAACACGGAGCCAGGACTCACTTGCAAGTCTTACAGCCTAGTCTTGACTTTGGAGCGAACTTGCGAGGCTTTCTTCTCCAAGCTTGATTGGCCGTCTTGGTGTTCTCGTTCTTGATCTCGTCCATCACGTCGATGTCAGCTGGCCAAGGTTTGCAGGAGGCGCCGTTTCAAGAGGATCGGCTATTCGTCTGTTCGTACACCAGCGGGGAAGTCATCTCACTTGAATGAAACAGGATGAACGGTTTAAAAGAATAAAAAGAAAGAAAAACCTCGCAGAAAGACCGAATAGCTCAAAATACACTAATCAGGATTAATCTTAACGGAGACTAGTGCTTATCATGATAAATATGGGCTAGTTCGTACAGGCGGGGGCGTACAGGCGGGGGGCGGCCCGGTCAACTTGACTCCTTAATTAGATCCACCCCGTGTTAAAATGGATATCGATTGGCTGGTTCGTACAAGCGGAGCAGCACCAAGAGATCCCATCCCGTGTTAAAATGGATATTGATTGGCCAGTTCGTTCAAGCTGAGCGCCAAGGAGCGTGCGCAATAGGTATCGTAAGTTGATGGGCAGAATGCGGCCAACTTGATTGTCAAGCCTCTTGGGAAATCCAACTGGTATAAAGGGTTCCCCTGATATCGCAATTGTACTGGCTGCAATGATGAATGTCGCCACGCCTTTTCATGCAAGCAACAAACATAACAGAAAGCTCAATGCCAAACCTTCCGGGGATAACAATGGAACGGCTTGCGAACGCAATCCTTTTTTTCACTCTTTTCACAAGCCTGGGATGCAAAGCCGAGAGTTTGCATGATCGGGGCATGGTCTATGGATTTGACAATGTGAGTCTTGGACTTTGCCCAACCACGTCCTCCAAGGCTCTCAAGCTTTCTGACTAGCCATCCAGATTGAACCATCAGCCAACCTCACGTGGACACCATGTTTCGATGAGTTTACATGCTCTAAACTGGAAGTTCCTTTGGATTATTCAAACAAAAGTCTTGGTACAACGTCAATCGCCTTCATAAAACTGGCTGGCAAGAATGTGACTGCCGAGTCCCCAAGCATTGTACTCATGCCAGGTAAGATCTCGATTAGCTCTCTCATACCAACCTCCCTTGATTCCAAGTGACTCAACTGACACTTTGTCAGGCGGTCCGGGTGGCTCTGGTGTCGATCTCCTCCTCACATACCGGGCACTCACAGGGCAAGCTTTCGGAGAGCAGTACAACTTCGTCTCCTTTGACCCTCGCGGTGTCAACAACAGCGGTTTGGGCCTCGACTGCTTTTCAGGGAACGCAGAAGCAAGATTGGCCTTCAATCGACTGCACAGTACAGGCGCTACCAACATTTCATCAACGTCGCTTGAAGAACAGTACTATTCAAGCTCCATCTACGGAGAGTGGTGCAACGCTGCTGTCGAGAACGAGTCCCCTCATGGATATTATGTGACCACACCGGCGGTTGCCCATGATTTGCTCACATTTACAGAAGCCGAGGCCGAGGTGGCCGGTCGGTCACCTTCAGACGCCAAATTGTGGTGTTATGGCATCAGTTACGGCACTGTCATCGGCAGCACCTTTGCTTCCATGTTTCCCGATCGAGTTGGGAGAATGATACTCGATGGTGTTGTGAACGCGGAGCAATACTATAACAACGACTGGAGGGATAACGTCGATCAAATGGACAAAGCCATGAGAAAGTTTTCGAGCCTCTGCCATTCCGCAGGTCCTAAAGCGTGCTCCTTCTGGGGACCCACGCCAGCTGACATCACGGCCAGGATGGACGGCATCATTCATCAGCTTCAAAACCATCCGGTCCCGATAAGCGGAGTCCAAAGTCGAGACCTGCCGACACTGGTCACCTATTCAGACCTGAAGGCCCTTTTCTTCAAAACCATCTACGCCCCACTGGCGTCCTTCCCAGCCATGGCCGATATCCTACACCAGGTTGAGCGTGGGAACGTGTCTGCTCTTGCAGGCATGTTTGACGGGCTAGCTGTTACATCCGACACGCGCCTTGCTATCCAGTGCGCCGATTCGTATCGGAGAAACCGGCTCACTACCATTGAAGAATTCAAGAGTTACGTCAAGTACGCGGTTTCCAAGAGCAAGTACATCGGCGACATCTACCCTATCTCCCTGGAAAACATCTTGTGTAGATCATTCCAACCACATTTGCCTGATAGCATGGTGTTTCAAGGTAGGCAACCCTCTTCTTGTCACTTTCTCTCTTTTTTCCACATCCTATAAACTTCATCTTCGGACAAGGTAGATGAATATCTGCATTGGTCGCAAAATCTAACCAGTTTCTTATGCAGATCCAAAAATTGGACTACACAGGCATACGTCCTTCCCGATCCTGTTTGCGAGCAATACCATCGACCCTATAACACCCTTAAAATCGTACGTTTTGGCCAAACTATCTCGCCATCTGGTATGTTGCTAATTGACTTTACCTCTTCGCAGGGCACGTACGATGTCTTCTCGATTTCCCGGATCGGTACTCCTATTGCAAGAAGCCATTGGTGTAAGTTGTTATCTATCTCAATCACACCACCATCTCAAATAAGATTCTAAGCTTACTCGTGGGGTGTTCTCTCGAATACAGCATACAGTCATCGACCAGGGGGGGTCAAACTGTTACTTTGGACATGTTCAGGCATACCTTCAAGGCGTAGTTCCATCGTCCAACATTAAATGCCCGCAGCAGTACACACCTTTCATAGACGGCCTTGTTTGAAGATTGCTAAAGCCGCGGAGGAAGGGTTTGGCAAGTTCTAGGAAGGAATTGGCTACTGCCAACGAAGTGCTAAGTAGTCTAGCATTTCGGACACGACGTTTCTATCCGCGGGACTGAGGGATAGAGGCTGGATTCAAGGCTTGCTTGAGGAGATTGATGCGGAGACTGATCTCGAGTTCTATGAGCTTGGTAAGGAGGCGTGGGAAGAGGCGGAGGCGGAGGCGGAGGTTGATGGGGCTGAGGCAGGATGAAGTAAAGCAGCATGTTGAGTCTTCTATCTTAGATGAGATCAATATAAGGATAGTTATTATCTCCATGTAGATTTTCATCTCCACTCTGCAAAATGATTTCCCCAACATCTTTCTCCATCGCTTTATGGTCCTTAGGCTTTTTGACAACATTATCTTCATCGTCAGAATCCCACTCAAACTCTTCATCGGAATCATCATCCTCACCACCCATAGCCAGGTGATAGGCCTTGGCTCTCTTCGGCCGACTAACCACTACGGTCTGAGTCGCAAGACCTGAAGACCAGTTAATCTTGCTGGATAGCTCGACGATGGAATATGCAACTGCGAAGACCTGTTCTCCGGCAACGTGTCTTGTTTGAGACTGCTTATTGCCAGTTGAGCCATTCAAACCAAAGCCCACATCTAGCAGACCAGAATGGGGTATTCCAGCTGCTGCACCAACAGACATGGTAGAGCTAAAGCCCTTTCCCCTACCCTTTGTGACCTCGACTGTCCAAGTGCTTTCAGAGGCCGTGATGAAGCCAGTGATAAGGTAAACATGTCTCGATCGAGTACTTTCAAGCAGTTTTCGGGCATCCTCTGCGTAATACTCATTCTGCATAAGCTGCTGAAAGTAAAATTCTGGGTTTGGAAGCATGTATCTCTTCACAAGTTTGCTTTCTAGCCTTCTGCTTTCCTCCTCGATGCGGGACAGGTCGATATTCAGCAACGCCGACAGTTGCACCGAGAACGCTCGCTCCCGTGCAACTGTAAAAGATTGATCGCAAGATGTATAAGTGTCGGGAATAGGAAGAATGGATGGGATGATATCGTTGGTGCCGTGGGGTGGCCTTGCTGGATCGCTGAAGGGCGCAAATTTGTCCAACGGGGAAGTTTTTGAAACAACCAGTCGACCCAAGAGGCTGTCAGCCTCGGTGGCAGAGATTGGCTCATGAAGAAGGAAGAACCTTCGCTGGCTCATGTTCATCGAAAGGGTGATGGTGTTGCAAAGAGAGTAGTTGCAACTTATCAGGTGAAGCGGTCGGTTTAAGATTCTTTGTGAGAAAGTGACGACATAGATTTAGCCAACAATTGCGCCCCAACAATTAGAAAGGCCGTTTCTACGCTATTGGAGGCCTCTGCTGAGTAATCGATATAGCATGCGCGCACAACCAACATGTTTTATGCAGCAGCAGGGGGGCAGTGAAGCGGAGATCGACCTCGAATACTTTTCACGCTCAAATAAATGTCTCATAAACACACCAACGCAAAACCTCAAAATGGAAGAGAAACTTGAGATATCGCTACAAATTGTCTCCCAGACCGCCGTCGATGGAGGATGGAGGGTCGACGTGGTAATGGATGGAGCGACCGTACAACGCAACATTCAACTCACGGATCCCCTCACGTCGGAAGAAAAGGCTACTTGCCGGTGGTACTTGCAGCAATATGTCCAGTTGTCTCCTTTTTCTGTTGACAAAGCTGCAAAAGCTGAGGCTCTACTGAGCAAGTATCCTCTTCAGCTACTTCGCCAACTGCCTCTACGACAGGCCGTACTTTCTCACCTCAAGGACGGAGCTTACAGCAGAAACCCTGTTACTCTCTCGATCGACATTCATCAGCGAGACAACGGGAACGAAGCCCAACCAGATTGCAGTGTCAATCAACTGTTTTGGGAAACACTCGAATCCAGGGGGCTTTGGAGTCACCCCAATTGGCATGCCATTGTCCGACGATGCATGAGACATCAGCAACATGATTCGATTTCTCGGATGGAGAGGATTAACTCTTGGATAAACTGCGATGGCTCACGCACACTAAATGTGCTTCTCGTGATTGCTAGAGACCTCAAAAATGATCCGTCTGTGTACGAAGATGCCAGCCCTTCTATCGCCATGGACACCCTTCTGAAGATGCGCGACAATCTCAATGAACGGAAGCAAGGAATCAAACTCAATATCGAAATCGTTCGGCCTGGAACCTTCAACGCGTTCAAGGAACACTTGCAGAATACCGAGGACGTTCACGGACCGGGATACTTCCACATCATCCACTTCGACATGCATGGCAGGGTTCTCACTCAGACTGGAACAACCTCCAAGTGCGGCGTACTCTATTTTGCCAAGTCGAATTCTGAAACGACTACTGCAGTACCGGGGCATATAATTGGCAAGGTATTGAAGCGACATCGAGTGCCGTTTGCCGTGCTGAACTCATGTGAGTCCGCAAGGGCCAGCTCTGGGTACAACGCCAATATCGCTAGGCAGTTTTTAAACTATGGCCTTCAAAGCGTCATTGGCATGTCTTTCAAAATCGGCAGCAGCGCCGTAGCTATTTTCTTGGAGCGTTTCTATCAGCAGCTTCTTTTTGAAGGAGACTCTTTTGCTGCATCTGCGGCTGCTGGCCGACAAGCCCTGCGAAAGTCCGATGCGTCCGGCCAGATATGGCTCTCAACGCCGTTTAAACGACTATTTCGTTGCTGTGGCATACGACCGCGAGCATGCCTCATCGCCTTTCTCACAAAAGTTCAACTGTACACAGGGCTCTGTTCCAGACCTTGATCCTAAGCCTGGTGTTGATTTTGATCGTCCTGGTTTTCACGGTGTGTCTGGCTCCGAGACCAGTCTCTCTAAGCTGCCATCAGATTGGGCCCTTGATATTCATAGTCAACTTCAGTTACCTTTCGTCAAGGAAAATCTCACAGGACGCGATTTTGAGCTCTTGCGGCTGGAGAAACGACTCTTGCAAAGTCGCATACTCTACGTCTCGGGGATCGCCGGGGTAGGGAAGACTGTTTTTCTTAAGCACGCTGCTTTCATCTGGCGATCAACCCACTTTGTCCAAGCGGTGGTACATATCGACTTTTCAGAGGAAACCATCAAATCCAGGGATGACTTTTCCGAGAAAATATTGCGTCAACTACTACCGCAGGTTCAAGACATCCGATACGGGATGGTTTTGTGGTCCATCAAATCTCGCTCTCTACTCTCTTACGATAATGACGTGCTTGATCAAACCATCATCGATATCTTGTCAAGCATCAATGCCGTCATTGTGTTGGAGAACATTGAACCAGAACCACTTCCTTTGAACTTGCATATGACTCCAACCCAAGAGGTATCCCCTCTAGTGCAAAGATTACTATCTCTCACTCAAAGCTGTGATAGGCCAACGTCGCTCTATGTCATTTTGACTCACAGAAGAAGCTCCCCTCGAGTCTTAGAGGAGCTGCTCAATCACGAACTTGGGTCTGTCTGTTATGAACTTGGCGGCCTTGGGCTTCCAGACGCCCTAGAACTGTCGAAGGGAATACTTCAGGCGACTGGTGAGCCAGTAGATGAGTGGAAGTCTGAAGATACGGACTGGTTGGAGAGCATAATTCACCTACTACAAGGTGTCCCTTCAGTTCTCTTAGACATCTTGCCGCTTCAAAAAGTCCGTGGGATACCCTGGCGTTGTTTCTTTGGCCGTTTGCAGAATGGGTTCTTCGCATCGCGAGCCGAGTTGAAGCAGTACGGCCTCGATGACTGTGGTGCGAGTCGGGAACTATACTCAGCACTGTTCCCAGAGAGCCACTTCTTTCTTCTTTGCCTCATCAGCATGTTTTGGCATGAAGCGGTACCGATAGAGAGTTTGATCAAAGTTTTCTATGCCATCGCAGACGATTCACTCAAGCAAGAATTCCAACATGGACGCGGTAGCGGACTGAAGTTGTGGTTCCAGATGTTCTTTGGTTTCATTGTAGACCGTGGATACATTCGCGAGGACCAAAATGGGCTCAACGTTCACCCCATGTTCACTATAGTGGGGAGGGCTTATCTATCCGACTACATCAACCTTTCAAACAGAGTCTTGCTGAAGAAACTTATTGGCAAATCGATGGAAGTTTGCTTCACTCGCCCGTCTGCCCAGCACACAGCGTTCCAAGTCAACGCTTTCAATTTGTTGGTAGCATTTGATGCCTGCCTCCTGGAAGTTCCAGTGGACGATTGGCCCCTAGCTATCTTTTACTCCTCGATGAACAGGGAGTTTAAGAAACTGCCGCCTGGTCTACAGGCTCACTTGCAGGAGAAGCAGTTCAGGTTGCTAGAGGAAATACCCTACAAGTTCCCGTTGATCAAGGACAAGATCCGGCATCTAATCCTTTACTCAGTCAGTCTTTACTCATTCTGTTCTGGTGAAAACCCCGAAAACAGCTTGAAATGGAAGCGCATTTGGAGGCTTGCCGCAAAGGGTCACACCCTCATAGGATTGTTGGGTCCAGGCGATGTTGCGGAGACAGTTAATCTATGCCGAGGATTTCTTCTAACAGCATCCATCGTCTCTGCCGAGGCCCTTGGAGATTTTGAAGAGGTCCGTCGGAACTGCGAAGATTTGCAGCTTTTGGAGGAAGAACTCAAGTTGCCAAAACTGCCACCCCTCGAACACGGCACAATGGATGACTTAGAAGTTTTGCTTGGTCTAGGTGTAGTCGAATCAGGGGTTCCTGAATTCAATTTGTATTTTGGCAACCTAGCAGTGTGCAAGCTCCTGTTGGCAACAGTTTTGGCGAGCGCCAAATACCTGGTAAAGATACGGGAGCGCGATGCTTTACCATCACGGGAAGTTTTGGACAAGGAGATTGAACTGGAGCAGAAACTTGAACACGTGTTCCTGTTGGATACCATGAACAAAGGTTTGGGCTCAGGGCTCGACAATGTCGAAACCCTCCTGGAGTTGATTTTGTTCAATCAAGACAATGTTCCTCCAGTCCCGTCCTTTGAGCCAAATGCTCGTCAGAACCTAGCTGATCTCGAAAGCGCCTACGAGGTAGGAAACTGGATGGACACGTGTGAAAAGCATTTAGGCATGGCATTGAAAGCCTTAAGGAAAGACCAATTCGGGGAAGCGCAAACTCACCTTGAATCATTTCAATCGTTGGCTGAAATGGCCTCCGCGCCATCGTCTTTACTTTGTGCATTGCGGAGTTGCCGAAACCGAGTTTTTGTGGCCAATATAACTTACCTATGTCATATAACCATTCTTCCTCAAAGGTATTTCGACCGAGGTTATGGCTACGGTTATGTGCGAGGAATGGATCGTTCACTGCGCCTGAGCTCGATCGACGAGAACTTCTGGGTATCGCAAGCTATGATCTGGCCTTCTAAAGAATATGGAAGTGACGATATCGCACCCTCGAACTGGTGGCAGTGGTGGGAATGGTTTCAGGAGAGCCAGGCCCAAGACAAGAGTTGGATCGCGCATGTGCGTGGAAACCTAGGCACATACCTTCACGAAGCCAGGCTCATGGACAAAATCTTCATTTTCAGCGGCCACAACAACTTTGGACAAGCCCTTTCGGTACTTGCCGAACTCGAAATGGCTTGTAACCGTACAGTTTTCATGCATTTCCCGGTTCGAATTTCACCCTTGCAAAGCGTCAGGGACTGCTTTGAACTTGCCCTCGACCAGTCCCTGGTTACTGCAAAGCTTTCATCCTGGCATAAGAGTACACATGGTGTTGAAGCTTACAGAGTTAGTATCGGTGAACTGGATGGCCTTCGGCCAAAGTTCTGTACTTGGTTCCCTGACAAGGCGGTTGAGGGATTCCGGTTCGCTGCTGAGAGGCTTGAACTTATGGGCTATCAAATCCAAATTCGCGAAAAGGCCTCGTCTGCGGAGCCTGCGCATCTTCAAGAGCTTTACCAAGAGCTTGTGTTGCTCATTGAAAGAGGTGCCTTCGGCCGTCAAGATGTCGATGATCTTCTCACCGTACGAACTCAAAATCTGAGACTGCTGCTAGACCGGGCTCGAATGGACAGGCGATGGCAGGATGGAATCACATTTTGCGATCAGTACATGACTCTTTCACAGAGGCATAAAAGCGAGTATCCTCTGGTACAGGACAGCTGGATCTCGGCAAGAGAATACTGTGAATGGATGATTGTCAATGACGCTCTTGAAGAAGCTGAAGCCAATCTCGATTTCGATGAGTGCATGCGACTCCTCAACCAGAAGGTAAGACTGGCAGGAAAACAACAAGCGGCTGCTGGAATGTCTCGTTCGGCTTTATCTACTATCGGACCTCAAAGTTTGGCTTTTATAAGACAGGCGTATCACGACCACTGCCTCAGTTGTGTACGCTGGTTCAAGAAAATCACTGGCAAGGACGAGGCTGTGAACTCGGCGTCAAACGACGACATTCTGCGGTTGCGTCATCGTCTGATAGTGTCCCTTTTTTCAGGGAACAGGATAAGACGTCGAAAAATGGGTCAAGTCAGCCGGAGACTTGCTGGTGTCGGGCACATTCGAAGAGGACAATTCTATCCGATGAGGTCCTGGCGTCGCCATCAACTTAGACGGGCACGATTTCCGGTACAGGGCGAAGAGCTTTGTGAGTATAATCACGACAGAAGTCAGTTCAAAAGGCCGTTTGGATGCGAGTGCCACTGTAAAGGAGGATATTGCTTCCATAATTAAGTATTTCGCCATGAGGGCACACGGCAGGGGGGTTTGGGCTGTCTTGAGTTCTGCCGCCTGAGAATTGGGTAGAATAAATGACGTGAATACTACGAGGTAAATCGTGTCTTGAATACTGGGGAAGCAGATACCGGCGCGGAAGTATTACTTTACACACTCGACGTCAAGACACCCGCCAATTATCTCGACTTTGGGTGGAATGGCGACGCAATCACGGCGTAGGCCTCACTGGCGACGGCGGTAAGTATTGTTCGTGCTAATTGAAACCCTTAAGATCTCAAAGAGAAGGGAGAGGACAGTAATTCATTTTGTGGCAATGACTAACATAATAGCTGCGTTATAATACCAGTATCTAATGTGGTGCCTCGCACTGATGTGTGTATTTATCCCGAGGCAAGAGGGATACGAGTCGTACTCTCGCCCATTTCCAAGCTCCATCTTCCTGACCATTCCTCTCGCTCTTTGATCTCGACTTGTACATCCTTCTTTGGGTTGTACATACTCACAAGATCGCCCGTGTTGACTGCCGGATTTCTTTCCCACTGCCGTGCGGCTGTCGGGATGAGATCGCACCGCATGGCAAGTAAAGCCACCACAATGAGGATCTCAGTCGAAGCAAATTGCCGAGCGGGACATAGATGAGGCGGCGCGCCCCATGCGACAAAGCTACTCGGCGAAACAGACTTTCGGTCCACGCCGTCTTTGGGCACGAAGCGATAAGGATCGAAGTCCCCCGCAGAGCTGCCCCAGATATCCGGGCTGGTATGGATGGGGTGGCCCGGCATCTGCACGTAGTTGCCGGCCTTGAGGAGGTATTGTCCATCCAAGAGCGTGTCGGCAGTGACCTTTCGGATGTTGGCGTGCATGTGCCTCGTCCTTTGCGTTTCTTGGTAAACAGACAAAAGCAAGGGGCATTTGGTCTTCAATGCAGCCACGTCCAGCACAAAGCCAGAGCCGCTGGTTCCGCTGAGTGCTTGGGAAGCCACCTGGTCGCGCACTTGTTTCAGGACTTCAGGGCGTGAGAAGAGCTCGTGGATCGTCCAATACAGCGCTGGGGCAGTGTTGGCAAAGGCAGCAGTGCCGAAAGTAGATTGCTGCTTGGAAATATCCTCTTCGCAGACGCCCGCTTCACGCATCGTGCGAGCACGCTCGAGGAAGAGTTGCGATGCATCATCAGGGACTGCTTTGCAGTATTCTCGTACGGCTTCAAAGACGATTTCTCTGGCTGCGTCGCCTTTCCGCATCAGGTCCAGGCCCACCATTTGCAGGGAAAGATAGTCTTGCCATTTCCTAGGCGTCGTTAGTATTCGCGTCCACTGGCGGGTATTGCCACTTACCAAAAACCCACTTCGACTGCTGGATCGCGAAAGGGATGCTCCTCGCCAAAGATGCCGCAGCTACTGGCTTGCACAACAGTGTGTCGTACCCATTCGAGTAAGAACACCCTTGGTGTCTGAGATAAGGCACTGATGTCCTTGATGGCGCGCCTGCCCATTCTCAAATTTTGCTCATCCAGATATGGCCCAGGAGCTAGGCTGCTCTTCATAGCATGACTGAAGTCATCGACCATATCGGTACCAAAGATCTCGTACGTTTCATTCGTGGCTTTTCCCATAAGCTTTACAGCAGTCTGCATAAACGGGCGAAACGTAAGCGTCTTGGATGCCTTCATGATTGGGGGCGTAAGCCGCTGTGTGTTGGCCACGTAGAGTTTGGTGTTGAAGATATTGAGTGTGTAGATTTCCGCGTTCGTCCTCTTCCTGTACGACTTGGTTAGTCTTTGTGTTCATCATGACATGTTTCGCGTGCCTCACCCCGTCATGCTGTAGTAGGATACCCCATATTGCATCATACCAAGCAAGTGTCCAAGTAGCGGCACTCTCGGCTGGACACGCTGCGGCTCGCGGGGGTCGTCGAAAAGGGCCAGTGCCCATTCTGTTGCAAATGCAAGCAGAACAAAGCCCGAGAGGCTATATGCAATCTCACGAAACATGACCCGGGTATGAAAAAGTAACGGGAAGCTACTTTGAAGGAAGGAGAAATGCAAATATTTGCTTACCTTTGATATTCAATCACTTGAATCTCGTTGGAGAAGATTACCTAATGCATAAGCGAATCTCTCTTGATATTAGGAGTTAAACCCCGAATACGAATACGGTAGCTTTAAATGCGAATACGGTAGCTCCAAATAGTTGGCGCTTGTGTTGGAGGTTACGGTGCGCTTGAGTAGGGATACATTAGGTGACTTGATTGAGTACAACTGGGGCGTGAGACCCGGTCTTTTATGGAGAACGGGTCCTGCGGCAGATATGCCAGGATCCGGCAAATGCACCTTGAGCTAACATCCTTGGATGGGGAGAATCTTGAGAGGTCGAAAAGACCGAGGGACATGGGGTCCATCCGAGGTATCGCGGTGTAGCTATCCCGTACAGTGACCCTGGCCCTTGACACTTAGTTATAGGTTGAAGTTTCACTTAAATCAGGATAACACTGCCGATCAATTGTTTCCAGTCTTATTCTCGACTACATATGTGGTGGACCTGATACTATATGTGCCAGCCTGGACGTAACCATACTGGCATCTGATCTTGGCTAATCCTACCTTGCCTTCTTTTCAACTAGACCTGTGACGTCGGTTTTACTTTTGGGATGTCAGTGGCATAATTGGCACTGTTTCTCACATTGCTGATCCACTTGACTTGATCAAATCCACAAGCCTCAGAAATGAACTGCAGGCTATATGATCCCATATAGTCCAGTGCGATGTTGACAAAACTGAGAAGGTAATTAGCAATATAAACCCAACTCTATATCTAGTAAGACACAGTATAATGTATTGAGCCAACATACCTACTCCATATTTCGCTCGTATGTCAGCCCGGGGTTTTGTCTATGATATTAGGTGTGCAAGTTTATCCGTCCCGACATGCCACCATGCCTGACCACATGGAGCAGTTCTTTTACCCCGCTCGACGTGCTTGAGTGAGACAACTACTTCGTTCTTTTATCTATCATTTTGAGACCGAGCCATATCCCACGCATATTGCGACCCGGCAGTGCGAGTCATTCACCACAAACCATTCAATGCCTTGCGCCGCACTGCACAATCTCCCGACAGAGGTACTCCAGGCTATTTGCGCTCAATTATGTCCTCATTGTACTCCTGAGGGAGAATTTGAAGATACCAGGAGAATCGCAAATATAACTATGGAACTCCCACAGTTGACTCGAAGCTCAATGAATACGAATGCTTTGATGAGTCTTTCTCGAACATGTCGCAGCTTTCATCAGGTTGCCACGCCATTCATCTACCACGACTTTGTCACCGAGTCTTGGCATTTGTGCCAGGTCAGAGACTTCTTACGTACCGTTTGCCGAAACCCCGACCTGGCCACACTTGTTCGCCGTCTCGCAATTCACAAAGACCTTTTCTCCCCGGGAGACCACTGGCTCTTTATAAAAGATGAAGCAACCAGGCGTGGTATATCGCGCGCAGACGAGTGGGACCCTCCAATCAACGAAGATGATGAGGACGATATGCTTCGTACAGGGGCAGAGCGGCCTTCATATATCCTATCAGCCGATATTCTTGTTGCTCTGTTCCTGGGTACACTTATCAACGTTGAGCAACTGTACCTCGAAGCCCGCGCTGGGGCTAGAGATGGCAGATTGATACCCCCATCGACGAATCTACCATCCTTGAAAGGATTGCACCTAACCTCGGGCTCTAATGAGATGGAACTCTTTGATTTAGAGCTCCTCGAGCGTATATTGGACAGGGCTCCTAATCTTGAAAGCCTGCAGATCAGCCTGTGCTTCGGAACTTGCCAATGGATGCCTCTGAGAAACCGGGCTTCTCCATTGTTGCTTCTAGGAAACCTAAGATGGCTCAAGTTCAAGGACACCATTCCCAATTTGCTAGAACTACAAGTTCTTGCTACAGAGTCCCCGAAACTGGAGGCTTTTGTTTTCCATACCTCCATATCCGATGAACATATTGGTGGTATTACGCAATGTTTCAGTCCTAGAGTATTAGCGCAAGGGCTGCTTCCTTGCAAGAATACACTGCGGCGTATCGAGATCGAATGCAGTTGGTGGGGTACCACCTACACCTCTCAGGATGAACTCATTGACTCATTCAAGGAGTATAAATCATTAGAAAGTCTCGTTTTGAGTGGAAATTGCGCGAGATTTGCTGAGCGGACTCGCTGGGTGCGCAGCAGCGAATCTGATCCGAGGCATACCCCACCACCATGCGATACAGATTGCCTGATCAAGTTCCTTCCAGCTTCGATCAAGACTGTTGTTCTCGACGCGGTTTACGATGACATCGTCAATCCCATACTCGCACTAGCACAAGAAGTGGCAAAGGGCTCATTTCCTCATCTTACATCGTTTGAAATGACTGGTCTGAACGCAGAGTATTTACCAGAGTATATGCCTCTCGCATATGAATCTCTCAAAGAAACAATGGGGGATGTTGGGGTATTATTTGAAACAGATGTTGTGGAAATCTTTTCCCACTAGAATAATAAGTTCATTTTCTAGTTATACCAACGTTCAGATGGCAAGAGATGATCATTTCAAGTTCACATTGTCCCCTCAAGGCAATGACTCCCAGGCCTGCAGACTGCCCCCAAGACCGTGCTTTCTGGGATTGCAAGGTCCGTATCTGGCCCTCTGGAGCATAACATTGGCTTAGATAGTCGCGCCAACATTTCCTATCTACACTTGCACCATCAGTTCCTTGGATAACTCCCACCCCATCGTCGCTTCATAGACTCTGCTTATTTTAGTTTCCTCAAGGGCCGTGCAGTCCCCACTCATCACGGAGGCCACTAACCAGGTCATCAATGCGCCAGCCTGAAGCCTTGACGCGCTGAAAACATGAGAGGAGCTCCATCTGCTGGGCCGGATGGGTCATCCCCCTTGCCGTGAGAGTAAAGGCCGCGATGATGCAAGGATCCCAACACTGAGTGTGCTGCGAGTCGCTACTGAGTGCAATGCCGCACACCCGCCTCGCATGCCAGAGCGGGGACACGTGTGTTTCCATGGCTTCCGTCTGACTACGTTTGTGTTGTGGGCGTATCGTTCGGGGTCGATGTCTCAGGAGAAGAAACATGGCGACGTGGTAGATGATGTTAGTCGAGACGCCAGCCCAGCTGGTGAAGAGTACGGTGGGAAACGAGGTGCCGTTGCCTTCGAGCTCGGCCAGTTCTTGGAGTTCCAGGGGGCGATCAATGTGCCATGCCCGCAACTCACTCGAGAGGTTCTTCCACCTATCGACCCTTGACAAGTGCGGTTGGGTCTGGACTGGAGATGGGCCTTCGCCTTGATCCGCCGGTTGTAGGCAAAGGTCCATAACGTCGGATAGAAGTGCGAGGCAACAAAGAGAGGCTCTCAAATTCTTCTTGAAGTCTTTTTCTTTAGCTATGATGGCCTCTGACGAAGCCAACATCTCGTGGATAACCACGGAGCCAACGGCTGGGGCTATCTCGTGTATTAGGGAGTACGCAATCTCTTTTCACAGCTTTCGCATTAGTCACCAAGCCAGAAAACGAGATAGGAATGACGGCATACCTAATCTCGACATCAATGTAATGGTAGCAATACACATGCTCCGATGATTGCCAACCCCGAAGTCGTAACCTGTGAAGCTCGGCACAGGGCCTTCTGAGACGAATGTGGGCTCCCATGTCTCCGGGCCTGACCCGGCAAACAGCTGTGTCTTTAGGAACACGAATGTGACCAGGGATTGCAAGACGGCAAAGGCAGGTACTTGGTCTGGCTTGAAGGAAGTGGACAAGAGATCCGAAGAGCCAGTGTTATACTGCTCTGCATCCTCTACGCTAGACCCGGAGGACGCTGCGGCCACCTTGAGCACAGCATTAAGTACAAGCGGCGAAGTCATGGCCAGCCGTGGGATGAGAAGGCCGAAGGTCTGCCCCAAGTCAAAAATATCTAGCTGTGCAAATAGGAAGCAATTCCAGTGTCAGTTTCATAGCAGGGCACCGTGAGGGGGTCGAAGATAAGACGCACCCAAGGAGCGACATAGCGGGTGTAATGCTTTAAGTGATTAATTGCATTGTTCGTCGGGGAGACATTTTCAGCTAGCGGCTTCAAGTTGATTCGCCTGCCAGGGTCGGTTGAGCCCCGAGGTACTGCAGCTGACGGCTGGGGATTGTAATCATGCACAAGCAGATCGCTGAGTGATGTAAAGCTATCAAGGTGGGAAGGGTCTAATGATACTAAGGAGTCAATGCCGATTTCGTCAAAGGTGTCAGTAACTTGCCCCGAGTGGTGGGAGCTAGATTCTTCATCCTCCTGTGCCGTAAGAGGATGTTGACACTCATCGACCAATTCTGTCATTTGTGTCCTCGTATTTCTGGCAGTCTCTTGCGGCTCTTGAGGGTGAGAATCTTGGTTTGATACGTTTGAATGTGATAGAGCCGTTTCTGGTTGTTCTGCCGAGAGTCCTTTCTCTTCTACAACAAACTAAACGGTTCCAGATCAACATATCAGCAGGCTTCATTCGAAGTCATAGAGAGTACCTTACCTGGACGGTAGAAAACCCTGGCCTTTCCGATGCCGTGTCCGAGTTGGCACGCTGTGTAAGCGTTCGGGCGTTCTTGTCGAGAAATGTCAGGCGCGTAGTATACTGGCACTCGGCATTCGCGTCGCTGCAGCGTCTGCACCGAGGCTTCTCCTCGTCGCCTGCGTCGCAACATGGTCAGCTGGAAGGAATGGGGTGTTTTTCTGCGGCTTTCATTGACGCTTGCTCAATATGCTAGACTCACACTTCCGCCGGCGTGCGCGACAGCGCTCACAGCCAGTGCGGGCCCTTGTCCCTTGGGCTCGTCGCCGTCGTTGTTTGTCTTGATGAGGCTGCTCTCCATAGGTGCCTTCTTCGACCATGATGGCGATCAGCAGTCGAGCGTGCAATTATGGGATATTATGGTTTGAAGATGTTTTGGTCCATGTCTCTTTGACTGAAATAGCTGGAAGACTAAATAGGAATGTGGATACGTCGGTGCTGGTGGTCGCCCTTGAGACGCTGACTTAGCACGAACGATTTGTTAAGCGGAACTGGCGATGCTATTCCCATTTGGGCAGTCCCATCCACCTCACAAGAGCAACAACGCACTCCACATCGTATCCGCCTCATTTTCAGTTCGTTTCAATGGCTTACACATACTCTCAAGATGGCAGTTGTATCCAACGTCCGGCATGGATTTACGGCTGCTATAAAATAGCTGCTCGCTTGGCCAGTTCCCAGTCTTCACAAGATGCAACGAGGCAAGACATTCCAATCCACCGCCATTCGAAGCACCATATCCTTACAATATGTCCCAATCACTGATACCATCTTCCATGAAGACTTGGCTCGTGGTGCAGTCTGGCAGACCCAAAGAAGCCCTCAGGCTCAAGACCGCATGGCCGACTCCAGCATCCCCAAAGGCAGCGACGTTCTGATCAGAGTCTCCCACGCTTCCATTAATCCTCTTGATCTCGTTATTATGGGATGGCCGACTGCCTTCAAGAAAAACGCTGTCCCCGCTGTCGACTTCGCCGGCGAGATCGTCCAGGTCGGGCCATCCGTCTCATCCTCCAAACCTGACCTTCGCGTCGGAATCACGGTGTGCGGCACCTTGCCCACCATGCAGATATTCCGGGGCTTCGGTACGCTGTCCGAGTATATCGTGCTGCCGGCGCATGCTGTTGCAGAAAAGCCCTTGGATTTGAACGCTGAAGATGCTGTGGCGCTCATGGGAGTTGCGGGACAGACTACCGCCATCCTCGTGGAGGCGGCAAATGTTACTAAGGGGGATAGGGTCTTAGTCAATGGTGCCAGTGGTGGTGTGGGTTGTTTTGTGGTACAGGTACTCCGAGCCAAGGGAGTCCACGTCACGGCCATCTGTTCCGGGAAGAACGAGGCCATGGTCCGGCGTCTTGGTGCTGAAGAGGTAAGTTGCCCCTTTCTAGGAAACATCAACCCAGGCTCGAAGCTTCTGACACTGTCTAGGTTATTGACTACACTGCCCACGAATCTCTGTACGACCATCTATCCAGCAGGTTCGGCGACGCCTCATTCGGTACTATCATTGACTGCATCGGGAACGAGACACTATTCAAGAAGTGTCCTGGATACCTGAAGCCCAATGGGAAGTTCCTGAGCATTGCGGGCGGGTTAATGTTTATCATTGGCACCAAGCTGCCGGTCATTCTAGGCGGCACGCCTCGCACCTTCCAGCGTGTTAACAATTCTCCGGCCGGCGCCAGAGCCAAGGAGGTCGCGGCCTTGTTTAACAGTGGATGGATCAAAGAAGTTCCCATCGACTCGAGATTTGATATGGATGATGCTCTCCAAGTAAGTTTTTATTTTATTTCCTGTTTAATGTTTCCTAGCGCTGAAATGTGTCTTGCTTGAACTAACCTACTCAGGCTTTCGAGAAATTGGAATCGAAGCGGGCAAAGGGCAAGATTGTTATAAATGTGCGTTAACCAGGGTGCCGTCTTGCCTAACGCAGGAATCACCAACTTGGACACACTTAGAGTCCTAATGAGACTCGTATTAACTAAAGGGGCTTTTATTGAAGGATATAGGGGGATTTTGGTTGGGACAGTTATTCAATGTTAAATACAGTGGCTTCAAGTGGTAAGGCAATATATTCATGATACGCAGAACTAGGCACGAGGCTCGAGTGTACGCAATTGACCACATTGAAAAACGTGAAGTTTCTAGTTAATTATAGCGCAACAATTAAGTCCATTGGGTATTGTTTAAATCTTTGCCTTCACTCCTCTTGGCATTCCGCTCTCAAGGGCGGCGTTGAAGGCGGTTGATGACGAAAACCTCCTCGAGAAGGCTCGGACCATCGAGGCGGTTCATAGACACAGCAACCTGAATTCTCTACCCTACTTTCTATAGTATACGCCAAAGGCAGTGATTTTAGAATTACTTTAAAATCAGGGTCGCCGGGACGAAAGATTTGTGCTCTGGTCATGTACCAAGGTCCCCTGACTTATCCGACCCCCAACTGGGTCCGTATGAGTATAGCTCTTGTGATCACAAAGTAGGAGTTGACAAAGGGACTGGATACTCTGAATTATTTGCTAGGAGAGGCTGTCCACCATGGTGAGATTGAAGATGAGGAGTAGACTGGACGGGTGTGGGGAAATGGAACCCCGGAAAATGAGTGGCACTGCATTTAGACCCATATTCATTCCTGCTTGCCCAGTTTGTGGCCACGGAAGAGGTCTCTCGGCCGTCGGCCTAATAGAAGCCCTTAAAATTGAGCCCACTTCCGACGTGTGTGCTTGTCCCGGCCGGGTGGTTGCAACGTCGTATTCTCCTTTGAGCCAAGATGTTACAATTACGGGGGGTCTTGTGGGGGATCTGCCGGGACCCTTTTCCCCACGAATTTTCCCCCAATCGCAATTATCCTCTCCTCGGGTTTTTGTTCATTGGACCCCGTTGACAATCTCCCGGGTATGGAAAGAAGATCCGCATGTTCACAAGAAGTGAGGTTGAAAGCAGTTGTCATACAAAGATATAAAGGAAAGGATATCATCACGACCCAAATTGACTTCTTCTTCATCAACATTGACGCGGCTTGTATATAGTCACATGCAACTTAAAGCGTCATGAAGAAATCCTCTTTCAGGGCTGCTCTTGCAGCCGCAACTGTCTTCGTTGCTTCAGTATATGCCGCGACAAAACCACGACCAATGGAGAACCTCGGCCGAGGTGTTGTGGCGGTACGCGCTAACGAGACGCATGTCCTGGTCAGTTGGCGACTACTGGGTCTTGATCCTGACGATATCGGTTTCAACGTCTATCGAGCTACCGGCGATCGTGACTCCGAACGCATCAACTCGGACGCTCTGACAAAGGGGACCAATTTTCTCGACTCTGAAGCCGACCTTGACGAATCAAACACTTACCATGTACGACCGGTCATAAATGGCAAAGAGAACGAAGCGAGCACGGAATTCACACTCCCCTCCAACAACGCAGAAGAACCAGCAGTCCGTATTCCCATCAAGTCTGGCGGCCAAATCAAGTTCGTCTGGGTCGGCGACCTCGATGGCGACGGGGAGTATGACTACGTGCTCGACCGGCAAACATCACCCCAGACATTGGAGGCATACCGCAGCGACGGCACGTTTCTCTGGGAGGTCAACATGGGACCAAACAGCGAGAATCAAAATAACATCGAACCAGGGTCGGCAACACTCAACGTTGGCCACTGGGACGGTGTTACTGTCTACGACTTCGACAGCGATGGATATGCCGAGGTGGCAGTCCGCATTGCCAACGGAGTAACGTTTGGCGATGGAGAAACATTCGAAGAAGGCAGTGGTGACAACATGCAATACGTTGCAATCCTTGACGGCAAGACGGGCGCCCTCCGTTCCGCGGCTCAAATCCCAGAAGACTACTTGTCCGATGGGCCCATGGGAGCTCGTTTCGGAGTCGGCTACTTGGACGGCGTGCGGCCTCATCTGGTGACATATTGCAAGAACCGCATTGGATACGGCGGCTTCAACCTGATGGTAGCGGCTTGGACGTTTGATGGCAGCGACGTTTCCATGGAGTGGAAATGGCTGCGAGAGGACCAAGACGCACCAGATGGACACAATACGCGCATCATCGACGTCAACGGCGACGGCAAAGATGAAGTAGCCGAGATTGGCTTCATGCTCAACGGTGACGGCAGCGTGCGCTATCTTCTAGGCCCAGAGGGTATCGTCCACGGAGACCGCTTTCACATCGCCAAGATGGACCCTGACCGCGACGGACTACAGGGCTACGGCGTGCAACAGAGGAACCCGAGCAAACTGTATGAGTACTATTACGATGCCACTGATGGGACTTTGCTATGGGAGCATTTCGGCGACAACATAACCGACAATGGCCGCGGAATGGTTGGCGACATCGACCCACGACACGATGGCATGGAGGTCTGGTCGTTCTCTGGTATCTACAACGCGCCGTCTGACGAACTCACTGAGTCTGATACAGAGCTGGCACCTTGGCCGCATCTGGGGATATGGTGGGACGGTGACGAACTGCTCGAGCTATTCAACGACGGCCGCATTGAGAAGTGGGATTGGGAGAACCCAACGCCGTCAAAGAGTGTTCCCAGGTTGCTTAAGGGTTCGGATTACGGTGCCATCACTCCGTCCGGACGGTACCCGGCGTTTATCGGAGACATCTTCGGGGACTGGCGTGAGGAGTTCATCCTGACCAACGCGGACTACAGCGAGTTAATCATCTTCACGACTGATATTCCGACCGACATTCGGCTGTACACTCTGCCACATAACCCGGCATATCGGAATGCTATGACTCTCAAGGGATACATGCAATCGCATCATGTTGATTACTTTCTTGGGGAGGGGATGGAGAAACCCCCGAAGCCAAATATCCGTTACGCTGGCATCTAAGTTGGATACAAATGGGTTGGGTGTTTCGATACGGAATCACGTATCTAGAAGAAGGACATTTGTACTCAAGTTGTATTGCCCTCAGAAACATTATGGTTCATAGCTTAACGGAGGTAAAGTGTCACTGCAGTCAACTCAAACAACATGTCAAGGACAAGTGGTATCCTGGCTGAGCATCCTCCCGTGAGTGAAAGTGGCAGATGGGCCACTCTACAATTTTGTTTCTATCTGCTGCATTGTATTGAGGATATACCGTAGTTGGGTGTGATCTGCCCAGTGCAGTTTGTACGACTTGTGTTGACAGGCGATCCGTTCCCACCATGAGACACCGAGGGATACAAAATGTTACCCGGTAAATGGTAAGCTGACAAAAGGACCAAAAGAGTCTTAATTGGTCGTGGGGCACTCCCAGCACACCTGGTCGTAGAAGTAAACGCCGGTTCCAGCTTTAGGTGTGAAGAAGTCCTTGACAGGGTACTGATAGAGGTGGCACTTGGCCTCGGCGGAAATGTACTCAAATGCCACACACCAGCCCTCGGGTCTTCTGCGATCGCCGCAAATTTCCGAGCACTGGAACGCGTTGTCGTTGCCCTCCGCGAGGCCGTTCCATCCGATCCCGCTCTCGCTGTTGTATTCGCCTTCCACGCCGCACATGGAGTCAGGCTTGAGGCAGGTGCTGGTCGGTGTCGCCGCGGAAGAAGTCGCTGTTGCGACGGCTGTGGTTGAGCTGTCGTGGTAGCATGGGCTTGCGCTGATGCCCATCATGGCCAGGCCGGAGAGGAGAGCGAAGATCTTGGTGATTGCCATGTTGATGAGGTGAGTGGAAAAGTTTAGGTAGACAATTGCGTATCTTGGTCCTCCGGCTTACGATGCTACGATCATTGACGATATATATACGCGCAAACAACAGTTCAAATACGGAAAAGGCCCGGAGGAGAAAATCAGAATCCTCTCCATTGCAAGTACGACGTGGCGGGCTGTAGTCTCTTGGCATGCGGGACAATGCAGCTTAGGTGCAGAACGCACCACACTTCGTATTTCACTTGCAGATGTCCTCCAAACCGCAAGCTGGGGCGATATATCAGCCCACGCCATTTAGAACCAACATCAAAACCGTAGTGCCTCCAATGATCGCTAGAGAAGCTGCCGATCGCCGGGACCGTCGATCCGGTGGAAGGGGTGCCTTGCAGACCGAAAGACTACGAAGTTTCACTTGGCGGGACTTGCAGCTTTAAGCTCATCAGAGTACTAAAAATAGCACGGAGGAGAGCGGAAAGAGAGACAAGCATGAACTGATGGCGATGTGCGCTAATAATATCTTTAAATTACGCTTCATTTTAGTCTATTTTACATCGTGTCTCTAACTTAATCGCAATGTTCTCCTTCAACAAGGCAATGAACTAGATGCCTACTGACCGTATGATCGATCTATTGATGGAATATTTTGAGGGGAAAACTGTTGCGGCCGCTGTCTTGTTGGCCCGCAATATCTGCACTGCGGCTGGAAAGCGCATGGATGATCCCGGCCGACCGGGTTGAATACGAGCGATGTTGGTCCAAGAGCTTGCAGTAATGTAGGAACACAAAACAACGTTCATCCTTCGACATTACCATATCACAATTCTAGTGACTGGTTATTTTTAAGTCCGCGCAATTAATCCACTAGTACTTAGCAATAACATGTTAACAGAAACACCATGCAAGAGGCCCTCGGGGCATGTTGATCCGCAGGTTCACGTGCATCCAAATAGCGCTTATTGAAAATAATAGATAGGAAGGTGTGTAGCTTAAAAACACGCATTGACGCACTGGTCATTCGGTTCTGGGGGTAGTAATGTGAAAGCAGAGATATTGAAAGGTCTAGGGTAAGTTAGGTACCCTACTTTCACAGCACTCACTTCTCACGGGTCTCTGGTTATTTAGAGTATTTTTAGCCTCAGTCAATATCATCTGATAGATTAGGGCAACGCAGTAAGATAAAATGCAGCAGATAACACAGCAAGATGCTGGGCCAAGCACCGCCAATCCCAATAACTTAAACACCAAGCTTTCCCAGTAACATGGTTCGCATCCGTGTCGTTTCTAGCTCCCTCTCTCTGACCTTAATGTCCAATTCATGAAAAGCATATCCTGAACTGCAGTACATACAAATGATTGCTAGGCATATAATACACCTCTGGTCTTTCTTACTTCAGGAACAAATTTGCAGTGTATAAAACGCCCTCCATCCTATGAGCCTGGTGTTGGGGTAGGAGTAGACCAAACATGAGAAGTAGTTTGGGTGGCTAGACCGACACGATGAGGAGTAAAGCCATCAGGAGCAGGAGCCTCGGCATGTGAAGGACTCAGGATGTTGAGTAACCACATTACAATGAGAAAACTCGCAATCCGGAGTTTAGGGAGAGTAATGAAAGAACTGCCGGGGATTCGCTCCAGAGCTCCGACCAATGCATAGCCGCCAGACTTCTCTGTCTCTTCCGGTGTGTGCAGAAAAGCTTTGACTAGATAGGTAGTTGATGTGGCTGCAATAGAGCAGATCCAAAGGAAGATGGGCACAATGATAACCAGACTCCTCCAGCGATCCATGAGTGTTCCATCGCCGTAGAAGCCATCGATGACGAGTACTCCTTTGGTGTCGGCGGCCAGGAGAAGGTGGAACTGAAGCGTGTATGTTTCCAAAGAACATCGGCCAAGCCAGGCCATGGCCCTTGAATGAAAGTTTCGAACTGGCATTGAGACATTTCGCATAGCGATAAAGGCCAAAACAGGGACGCATGACATGTAAGGATGCCACAGTTTATAGTCATGTGTGCCCAATTTAGTGGATACGTAGAAGTACCGAGAGACAGCTACCAGGCCAGCAAACGCCAGAGTGAGGCGGAGGCCTAAATTGATGCTCTTCTTCATGTGAACGTTGGCAACAGCGACAAGCATACCGACGTAGACGATGAACTTATCCATCGACACACGATAGTACCACTCGTTATAGTTCCACTGAATGTTGAAAACAATGCGGAGTAGGAAGCATAGCCAGGACATCAACGGAGTTTCCAGCACCACTGTGACGAGAACAGCCGAAATGCAAATCTTGACGAGTAGGAACTGAACGTCGCCGTTTCGGCTGTGTGCAACCGCCATAGTCGCATACACAACGAGGAACCAAAAGGTTACGAGCGGCGAGAAGTAGTAGAGCATGTAATCGGTGTTCATGACGTAGGCCAACGAGCAGCTGAGGAGGTTGAGACGAAGCAGCACGGCTGCTACACGGTTGAATGAATAATCCTTCTTGTTGAGGAAGAAGAGAGTGTGCCCATAGCCGGTTTGGAATAAGTAGGAAGCAACCAAAAGTCGAACCAAGATGTAGATTGGTGCCGTTTGCGCATTCGTCCAGTGATAGATGAGAATCACAAATTGCATCCACCCTTTCCACTCATCAGTCTGGTCCCGAGAAAGAAACAGCTGGTCTGGTTCGACTGTTAAACCTTGCTCTTTCGATGGTGAGCAGGATCTGCGAATGGTAGCGAGGGCGATAGCGATGCAAGGGGCGCAAAGAAGGGCAAAGTCTTGGTATGACCACACCTTCGCCCCCTTGGCCATCATTTGCGTGCGGTCGGCATAGTAGCACATAAGTAGGGCCATGACAAAAGAGCCTGCTTCCATGTTAAATATGCTGAACAGGATCAAGTCAGGCTTCTCTCCGTCAGGGCGGAACTGGCAATACACTCCGCAAATGACAGAGGCCGCTAGGTAAACAAGCCCGGCATAAACAACACCAAGCTGGACGAGTGGCTTGATGCCGTAATCAGTACAGCAAGTACGCTCGTAGGGATAGCCCTTCATCCTGTCCAGCTTGGCGTTGCAGCGAAGGTTCAAGACAATGTTCGCTCGCATCTCAGTCACGGCGTCAATGACGTGCAAAGCTTTGCCCCAGGATCCGACCAAGTCTTGTTCTGACCAACAACGAGGCCAGGAACAGACCATACCAGTGGCATATCGAACGTCTCCTCGTTCTCACGGAGCCAGTCCTGCATCTCGATGACCTCATTCGCTCGTTGGACACTGTCCTTGGCCTTCCAGCGTTTCCCTCCTTGGTAGCAAGGCCCTCCAGGCGGGGCGAAGAAGGCCTGGTTGCCGACGCCATCGAGGGGATCCATGGGGTCGGTGAACATGTCTTTTCCATGGTTGTTAACAAGATTTGAAATGTTGGTAAATGCTTCTCCGAACGTTTTCATCCGTTCGTTGTGGCGAGGGCGCCCTTTACGGTTGGTGTACCACACACCGGCAGCGATATAGACGAGAGCGGGACCTTCCTGGTCGTCGATGGGCGGAGGGTTTTTCTTCTCATCTGAGTATTGGCCAAGTTGTCTGACGAATATTTCTTGGTCCGGGACACCGAGTGTTTCTAGCCAAACGTTGGGGTAGCGCTGGATCTCGACGCCGTGGTAGGTGACGTTCCATGAGGTATTGTTGAGATGGTGGCGATCATAGTCGGCCTCGTCTCTTTGCAACTAAACGATCAGTATTGGAACATCGCCGTGGTCCAGAGTCTCGCCGGCATTGCAGCTTACCAATCGTCCAAATGCGTAGCCAACACGTCGAGAGGTCGAGTCGCCGCCAATCACTATACGGCGGCCCCCCATACATCTCCGAATATCAGGCCCCGAGTACTTGTGAAGAATACATCCATCCGGCTGCCAGTGCTGAAAGGGATCCCGGTTTCCATCTTCGTCCGGGGGGTCGGTCCACTGGCCTGTGTTGGTTAAGGCGCGGCAACGGTAGGGGTCATCGCCGGGGACGACGGTTTTGAAAGTCACTGCCGCCAGGAACAGCACCGCCCCGAGGATGGACAAGATGCTGGATAACCGCGACCACATTTAAATATTTCGTTGGTCGTTCTACAGCAAGTCAACGTAGAAACCTGGAGACAAGCAGCTGGGAAGGCACCGTCAGACACTTTAAAATCAAGCGTGTCTGCCCCTTTTCTAAAGCTACTAGTATCGCGCTGTTGGTACATAGCCAACTACGCGGAACTATCGAATATTAGCGTCGTGTGCTAAGAACGCCACCTCTCATCCCTATGCAAGGGCAGGGCTAAAAGAGGTGCCCGATCTAACCTATCTTTTAAAGGCTGAGACTAGCAGGACACTAGTTGAGGAAAGATTTGCTTTGTAAAGTGGTGTTGCAAGGAGTGGCATGTGAAGTAGATTGATTGAGCGCTGCAAGGGTCGAAAAGCTGGGGTTCCATGCGTGCCCAGACCTCTTAGAATAATCTCGCTCGCGGAAAGGTTTGCCGAGGTATGTAGACGGGAATGTTCCCATGGGCTGGCATTTACCACCTTGCCACCACAAGCATCCCTCCCTAAATTTGAGACCTCACATCCCCTGCAGAGGTTAGCTGTAAGCCACACCACTAGACTGAGCACGCGATCTAACAGAAAATCAATATCCAGACAGGCCGGCCCAGTGGATGAGCAGCACAACCAAAATGTCGTCCACTTAAACTTATAGGGACATGTGATTGAACACTAGGAATGTTGAGACGACGCGTGAACAAGCTCGTAAGCATCCGCCCTGGACCACCTGGCTGAGCTAATCCACCGTCCTTATTCATATCCCCCTTGCTACTAACCGGAACCTTCACCTTGCGCGATACCAGCCATTTCTGTATCAAAAGTCTATGGAGAGTTAGTTCTTTCTCATGAGCAAACCGTAGGCCGATGAGAGTCCGTATAGCCTCGAGAAGGAAGTGATCATGCTAGCACCAAATGGCATGCCGTCCACGATGCGAAAATTATTGCAACCCGCTTGAGACATGCCCAGGCCAGTCCATAAAATGAAGAGATTCGTGATGGTCTGAATTTAGCGCGAATGAATAGCTGTAGAGCGCACTTACGTAGGCCATTACATGTATGCACTAGTCAACGGGCATAAACTTTTAGAGTTGTTAATCTAGATCTCATCGAAAGGAACCCACCTAGATACAACGCTACATGTTCCACCCAAGTAGTCATTTCTTTAAATGGCTGGGTCATGGCGCGGCCTTGAATCATCACTATAGTACTATTATGTCTGCTATACAACCAAACTGGCTGAATCTTCGCAGGTGTATGTGACAGCGAAGAATAAAGGGCATCACGCAAATCAAGAACAAAGGCCTCCTTAACTCCTTAGACAATTAGTATCATACTGCGGCTACTTTGACTCGACCTTTTCGCCTACACAGCATGTACACTCAATCACACAAGAGCCTAAGCTCTACTGGCAGCTCCTCTAACAGCCTGACCCAATATCGGAATTCCGCAATCTCCTTTTCGATCTGGCCTTCTTCAACTCCTTGCGACCATCTCATCTCGCCAAGCACGTCCTGTAAAGCCCGAATCAGACCCACAGCATCATCCCAGCTTGGGCTAGGAGGGTCGACCTGACCGCCCTTAAATAGAAGATGGTTCATGGCCTCCGGATTACAGAGGCTCCAATCCCCTGCCAATTCCTCAAACACCTTCCCGTAGTTCTGGGCCCGAGGGCGTGGAAGGGCAAACATCTTCGTCAAGTCTTATGCAAATGACACGTCCATAGAGGAGGCGTAGCACCCCTTTCCGATAAAGAAATTAGTTGTTCTCATCGAACGGCATCCAATGACTGAAACGTCCAGGCGCATTTCTCCAGCTCCGCAAGGCTGTCGATTCGGGAAGTATGTCAATAATGCCAGCTTCAGATAGCTCATCGCTTGTCAGAGACATCTCCGAGAAAGCCAGCCAATTCAAAGCGCGAATTGCTCTTCACTGTTAATTGATAGCATAAGGTCCAGTGCCTTTGAGTAAGTCTCATCAAGCGCTCTTGGTAGGTCATCCAGAGCGGCCTTGACTTCTGCTGGAATTTTGGTCCTTTTAAGGCCCTAGGATTGGACTACAACGTATTGAAAACTTTAGGCATATGTTACCTTCTTGTTGTAGTGGTCACTTCAGCGCTGACTTTAATTCCCTCAGCTTCCCTAGTTAGTGGTTCTGTGACATTCTGCTTGATATTCGCTGGTCATTTGCTCATTACTGAACTGGACATGAACTGTTGGTCGGTGAATGCTTCAATGTCTCTCTTGACCTCGGTCAGTGCTTTTCTATGTAAGTTACTCAACTGTGCTGGAGCACAATAATCTTCTCTAGACCCAAGTCGATTTCATGTTCTTTCCGATTTATAAGAAACAGGTGAATAGTAGGCTGTTCCAAGTCCGTATCTTCCTGAGGAGCTTGAGTAGCTTTTCACGCTCGTCATCTGCGAGAGGATACCCATCAAGGGCATTGATAATAAGAAATACATTCGACTAGCCTTTAAATGGGCTTGAAACTTTCCAAGATGAATACTCAAGATATGTAGTTCGAAGATTTTTCGAGCATGCTTTCTATTGACTTTGAGGGGAATCAATTATTGGCATGCGCATCACCCCAATGTGAATCAAGATTTAGAGAAGCAATCAGGCGACCAAAGCCGAAACCCAGTGACCTATGGCTTTCTCATGAGCCGTCCGCTAGTCTTGTTCATATAATATGCGTTGCTGTAAGATACGGCGAATTAGCGCCATTCTCAACGCGCAATGATCATCCTGAGATACAATTGAGCCATTGACATGATGCAATCAGTACTATGTAAAAGTATTTGGACGGGCAGAGTGGCAGCCAACTTTGCTCACGCCATGTACAAAGTCTACGCTGTACGCTAGAGGCACACTCAAAATGCTGCAACTGGGAACCCCAACTTCGCTCAGTACTATTTAAACATGACCGCCACCCAGAGTATTCTAAACCAGCTCCAGCGCTTCAGGCGGTTCCTTTAGTCTCAAATAAGCCACAGTGACGCTATTTATGTATCCCACCTTCGAAGTGGGATGCATAATCGTCATCAGTGGCAGGTCGCCCTCGTCTACACACTCAGAGGCACATTTGACGACGTCATTTGCATAGTGAAAGGATTGGGAACTTTGGGAAGGATCATCGAGTAATTATCTCTCGCTTATGCTTATTCCTAGCTTGTTTTCTAAAGCCTTGCTTTAAATCATCTGAGTCCATACCCCAGCGCTGCGTGTTGTCAGACTCGCCTCTAATTGGCGGGCTCGCCTTTAGGGCTGAACAGTGGTCTAGCCGCCACAGCCCAAGTTGCGTGTGGTGTGCCATCGAGTCGCCCGGATATTGTAGATCCATGTGTCTTTGATTGGTCTCGATATCTCTCTCGTATCATTTTAGAGCCTTCCTGCAGGTGAGAGGATCGTGTGTGTTTCAGCACCACGCCAATCTTACCGAAACCACGACCGAGAACGCCATGGAGAATCCTACGAACATTGAACTATGCTTGAAGCTTAGATGTACTTTGAGCAGGTCTATGGGCACCAACAGGGAAGACGATCCGCCGCGGCGTATACGGGTTTTGAGATATTGTTGACTATATAGCCCTCGACAATCCCTTCTGTATCACTGAGCAGCTCTCCACTCAGACTACACACCACAGGCTCAAACCAAATCACCAACCATGGACCGCTGGATAAAGCCCTTTGTTGTGACCGTTTCGGTCTTCTCATGCCTGCCCAATGTTGCCTCTGCCTATCCCAGCAAGAGGCAAGACACCGACTGGCGCTCCGTTGGGTGTGACGCTCCAGGTGTTACGGACCACACCTTGTACGGACCTGACAGATGGGCGTTGGTCAACGCTGGCGGCGCGTGGGCGTCTGTCCTTGAAGGTTGGGGAATGAACCTTACGGGAGGTCGCCCCCAGATTCATTTCTCCAACAACGTACGTTCCAAGCCTTCCAAGAGTCAGACATGACGGATTGGCATGCTCACCGACTATACTAGGTCTCCAACTACTTTCATGGCCCTCAAGACATGTTCTGTGAGGTAAGAAAAGAATACATAAAGCTCTTGATAGAGTAGTCTAACACGTCTAGATCTTTTCCGATGAGGGCAGTGGGTGCACATCTCTTGATCTTCAATGCGACGATGTAAACTATCCCGCCGGCTACTTCATCCTTCACTCGTTTGAGAACATTTTTGCTGTCAGTATCTCCACTTCCTCGACGTTATCTTGTACTTACAAAGGCTCAGATGCACTCCAACATATGGACCGCCGTCAACGACGCTGTGCTAAACAACGATATTGCCAGCATCGCATCGGAGTTTGGCAAAATTCCCGTCAAAAGCTCTGGCATTGCTATATCTATCTTGATCGATATTGCCATGACTGCCTGGGGCTTGGTCATGGGTCCAGCATGGAATAAATGTAAAGTTACTTCCTTCATTCATTTTCGCGCTGAAGCTAATGGTGCGATCCTGCAGTGATTGGTCCTAAGTTCAACGATGGCACGACGGCTTCTGCCATCAAGGATACTACTAACGACATCGTCAAGAACTCGTTGACTCTTACCAAGGATATTCTCAACAGCAGAGCGTAAGTCGATCGCCAACGATATCTACGTAAGGGCAAGTACTGACAAGGTGCACAACAACAGCGTTGATCAGCTTGGAGTCCAGAACGGACTGGAAGCTCAGATGCAAGCCCTTACTCAGGCGTGGAAGGACAGTGTTCTTGCTATGCAGAACTGGCTCTTTGGCGGCTCCCCAGAGGGCAACACGCAACTCGGAAATCTCATCTCCGATGCTTCCATGTTTGGTGATGGCTGGATCCTCGACCGAGCAGATCACGCCAACCAGGTTAAGCGAGCTATTAACGCGTTCCTCATCCCCCTGGCCTGGGCATACTCGCCTGATATCATCTACCCTTTCATTGCTACCTCGGATGTTGCGTGCGACGAAGATCCCGGCTGGAACGACAATTACCAATACTACATTGAGGATGGCGCCAAGGACAACGGGCGATACTGTCACGAGGGCAGATCTTACTGGCTCCTCGTGGGGAGGGATAGGCTTCAGACATGCAATGATCATACCGGAGATATGTGGTGTGGCAAGTTCGACTCACCGCCTGGGTTCAGCGCCTTGGTCGAGGCGAAATACTCCGGAATCTCACTACAGAACGTCGTTGTCGGGTATGTTTCTATGCTGTTGCTCACTGATCAGTTTTCCATGGCTAACATCGCACAAAAAGCTCCATCAACTCGAATGCGGCCAATGGCGGAAAGAACGGTCTCCATATCGACATGGAAGCTCCAGGCAAGGAAGTCCTCGAGACCTTCCTGGACCGCGGCATTGAGTCGCAGGGCATCTGGAACATTCCAATTTGCCCCATGGAGGAGGTTGTCGAGAACTATTATCAATGGTACCAGAACGATCACCCCGATATGGCAAACTTCCCTTGCAATCCGTAGGTCGAGACTTTGTCTAGGCTACAAACAGATTGATGCTTCCAGAAGAGGCGGGGCGGATATGCAATTTCCAGTGTTTATGGTGAGGGTGCTGTCGGTTTTCACATTTCAATTACATTTCTTCAGTGTTTTATTAGACATTATTACTCGAACATTTTACCTGAATTGCTCTTTTCCTTCAAAGTCTGCTGCATGGTGGTTCAGCCATCATGGCACGCGTCAGGCATAAGACCGCCAAAGTAGTGATTATGAAGAAGAGAAACTGTCTTTCTTCACCCTGGTAGTCTTGTAAACACGCTCTTTGAACCCACTAGCGATAAAACTCAAGTCTAATTAATATTAACTGTACCGAACAGCACCAATATCTGACCTCGCCTCCGCGACGGTCTACACCACGTGGAATAGCGTGTTTCACTGAGCATTGAATGCACCGGTCGTGGTGGCCCGATGGGCTAAAGCCCATGGTCACCGAAACAAGATTCGGTCACAACCTGGAATATAGTTTGAGAGGATTCCCATCCCTCCAACCTTACATGCAAGCTTCGGGCGCTGTAGTGGTTGAGGTGGCCTGTCAAATACTTGAACTGCGCCACGTGCCTATTCACTTGGTTGTGAGGCTGTCAGAACCAACGCCTAGCGCGCCGATCTAGCGATTTGCCTCGTAGGATTCGATGTTACTATCAGCTGTAGGATCAGAATCCTGTATCCTACTAAATAACGACATGAGCATTCGAGTTGTCAGCACTTGCCATTTAACACGGGTTACGCTAGAAACTGGCGACATGGTGGAACTACTCGGAGAACTCACTGCGAGCACGTCGAGGTGATCGCCACTAAACCGTTCAAACCCTGTGTTAATCAACTTCTCATCGCACCTATTGGCGCTGTATGCCAACCATGGCAGCACAGGGACTGCACTTGTTAAATCAAGCCCCCGGCCAGAGCCCAATGCCCACGACCATCGATCCAGTTCACATCACCACCCTGATAAACGATGCGGAGCGCTGCGAGACTGATGCTTTCCTCCATCCCTGGGCTGGGGACAATCGCATCTTCCCCATCAAGCTTGATGTATACGGCGATAAGACCACAAGAGCAGACGGGTGGTTCCTGGCCGAACACCAAAAACTGCCCATGTACGCCGTCAACAGAAATCCGGGCAGAAAACCCCGAAGCGACGGTACAGCAGATATCATCCTGCATTCAGGTTCTACACAAGAAGACCCTCACCTCGCCTCTGCTCGGTACGTACAAACTCACCACGGCAGTTATCGGGTGACGATACCACCAGTATCGGCAAAGAATGGAAACGACGTCGAGGAAATCGTCTCGAGCACTGGCAGCTGGAATAAGATAGCCTGGCGATTCGCCATTGAGACGGATGTCTCGGGTCATAGAGAAGAGTTTGAGTGGCGGTCCAGCAGTAACCCGAACATCTCGCAGCTCCTAGGGGGCAAGTCATCCGGATACAAACTTGTCCGACTGAGAAGCAGCGATACGAAGAGCAAGACAGGATCTAGCGCGTGGGAAAGCACTAGTGACGGTGGCGAGGTTGTCGCTGCCTGCTCGAAGAGCTCTACATGGTTCTCCAAATGGTGGAGCGTCGGGTTTGTCGGTGCGGGTGCGACAGGCGACCTGGGCCGTCGCTGGGAAGTCATGGTAGTAACTACGGCGTTGGTGCTTATGGATCAACAGATCAAGCGTGCTCAGGAAGCTACTTAACGGCAAGGTGCTATTTCGCTTATTCTTAGGTACAAGATTCGACGGTTACTCAGCGTATCTGTGTGAGCCTTTGTGGTGTTGCTGAATTCACGGTAAGCAATGCGACAACATCTTGTTGCCTCAAGCTTTGAGCAAAAGTCACACATTATACGGTTTGTGTCCCCAAGATCCTCAGAAGGTTTCTAGCAATATCTTCCAGAATTTGTGCAATATATATGCTAGGATGACGCAGGACTCGCAGGCCAGACAACATCTGCATGCCCGCTCTGTATAATCTTGTCAATGACCCTCCCATATTTCCAGCCTCCTATAGCTTCACTCCTCTTAACATTCGCTTCCAGAATATTGCAGGCTGTTTGAATGGGAAAGTTAGCAGAAGCGACTCCAAAGAACTTCATCTTGTTTTGCATCAAGAATTCGACACTTTGCAGTATCCACTTCGCCATTTCTATCATCTTCCTCGAGACGTGTTCGCTCTCTGGGGCTCTGCCGTCCACCTCCGTCGCATTTTCCATCAGCAGTGGATTTTCGGCCCTCAGCTGTCTAATGTACGTAACGCATAAGATCCAGAACGCCCAGTAGTGAGTAAGAGAGTTGGCCATGGTGATATTCGGAAACCACAGGTAGTTTCCATCGCCAATATCAGACGCTTGCCACCATATGGGGTCAGTTGAAGCAGCTGAGGTTCGCTGATACCATAAATTCAGGAGGTCGAGTGCGTAGGTAAATTGCAAAAGCGCCTCTTGCGCAACAGATTGTGCCTCACAGAGAGATTTATCTTTGGAACCGTCAAGTCTTTCAAGAAGTGAAGGAAGTCCACTGGCCTCATTCATGAGATCTTGCAAAGGCGTTTTAGGAAAGACCCGGAATGGTTCATTTTTCCATTCGTCGCTGGAAAGAAAGCTCGACTTGCGTGTTTCGAAAGCATCAAGGATCTGGTAGCAGTCAGAAGGGGCAGTGAAACCAATGCAGGGGACCTACTAGGAGAGGACGAAATCCAGCGAAAAGCTTGTGGGAGATTCCAGACTCATAGAACTTGGGTCGGTGAAGCTGGATCAAATCACTGATTCCTTTCGAGTGAATCGCAGAGCCAGTATGCGAGCTGGGTAACAATACCTGGCGAATGTTAGTACGATAGCAGGGACGGGTTAGGGGCCAGTGAAGACAACCTCTGAGAGATACAGACACATTACAGCTGCAGCCAGTGCGTTGAAGGACGAGGCAGTGTAGTGGCGGATTGTATCACGCAAAGCGTGGACCGCCACGCATTTCGCTTCCAAGGCGTCGGAGACTGGTGCAAGGCCGTTAGGGCCTCTCGCAAGAATGGAAAAACCAAAGGCTTTGATGGCTAGCGAGAGAAGATGATGATTATCGTCCATTTCTATTAACGATGGCAACACTTCGATCCACGAGCCGCATATCCGTGATTGTGACACGAATAGGTTGCTTGACGAGATTGCGAGCTCACTTGCGGGGACAAAGTTCTGAGCACATAGTGAAACGATGTCTCGCAACGGCCAACTCAACGGACGAGTGACATGGGTGATGCATTGGGTAGGGATAGGTCGAGGAGAGGCACCGGATTTCTTGGCGGGTTTGCTCCGTTTGATCGTGGCCTTTTGGGTCCGTCCCGGGGATGACCGTCTCGTTGTTAACGGATCGCGGAAGATTAGATCAACTTGATATCCCGGGCATTCCCGCCCTCTCAGAAGGCATTGAGAACAGGCAGGGCGGTTTCCATCACACTGAGGGGCGTCAGTCATTGCGTGATTGCGTGATCGACTAGCTAGGATGGCAAGAACTTACACCCAGTTTGCGAGTCCTGCATTCTTGGCAGACGGTTGCATTCCGCACCTTCATCGTACTCCAGCAGTAAGCAGTTGTCTTCCCCGACGACGATTCGAAATCCGAGCGGGTTAGCAGTCACACTTGGGATTTATCAGCTTGTTGTTGTTGTATCTTGGCGGATTGAAGTTCTAGAACGCGACCCCGGAGCTCCGTCTTACCGAGTTCGCTAGGCCGATTTAGGAAACAATATTCGCCAAGACCGAGTTACTCCATGTCCCCACTTGAAGCGGACGAATAGCATGGCTCGCTCTAGAACGGCATACCCTAGAGGACAATGCCGACTAGCGTGTAATCTATAGCATGGCATCATAGCCGCAAGAAGCTGTGGCAACAAGTTCTCGGGGCTATCAGTGAACGAATGATCTGAAATGTTCAGACCCATAGGCACCGATTACGTGCTGGTCGAGTACGGGACATTACTTGATTCAAGAAATATTGAACCTCGGGGTCCGCACCATTTCTCCGCTTTTTACGGTGTTTAGGATACTTTAAAAAATGAAATCGCGAAATTATTAACTGCACTTTGAGACTACCCATAGTTGACTGCATCTAGTTGATATCTGAGCTCTGAACAACGCTTCCAAACGCATCACTAAGCTCTGCCAGAACAACCTTCTTGAGCTGTTCGGCGCTCACGCCTGGGATGTCCCTGTCCCCGATTGCATCTTCCACCAGAATCACGTCATATCCCAACTGACTACCATGGCGGGCGGTTGTAGAAACGCAAACATGTGCCTGGAATTGCCATTAGTAAGGATCGCAAAGCGCTGTAGTAGACACGAACTAACCATATACCCTGTTAACACAATCTTCTTGCACGAGACGGACTTAAGGTACTCCTCAAGGTCGGTGCCTGAAAATGAACTGGGATGGTTCTTCACAACGACCTTCTCGCCTGCTCGCGGAGTGAGTTCCTCAAACTCCTCGGCCAATCTTGTGTTCGGTGTGAACACAGGTGCTCCATCGGGGGTGGCGTGAACAACGTGCACAACGGTTCCGTTTCCTTGGCGATATTTCTCTAGAAGCGAGGCAATGACCTTTCGTGAGGTTGCCACGCCTGATATGAGGAGTTGTCCCTCCGCATACTCGTTCTGTGCATCAATGATGATCAAGGCACTGTCCTTGACGGATGCCGAGGACGGCGAGGCACCGACCATCTGACGGAAAGAGAGGGGAGAAGCCATTGTGATGTGTTTTTGAAGTGTGTGTAGGAAGATGTGAGAAGTCTGGGTTGTTGCCTTTTCTGTTTACTGGAGGGGGTCGGATTTATATAGAGATCAGTCAATCTGAGGAATCTGATCAATTCCTTGGATTCAATGTCTTGGCGGACAATGTTGCCCAATTGAGTTAGAGCAGAAGCTACTGCACGGTCAGTGGTCACCCAACGTGGGATATGTCAGCACTCTACGCTGGCTTTTTGGACATCCTTTTGTCCGATGGCACTTGCTTACTCAGAACACCTTACGAACTGTACGCTTACTTCGAGAAATACACATCAAAGGCTGGTATGTGTATCAACTAATAGCTCTAGATGGATGAGTGATAGACACATGGGGTTGTCTTGGCGGGCGATGCTCCTAAAAATGGCTTAGCGTGTCGCAGCGTATGCTGGAACCTACTGCGCAGCACATCTCGCGTCTACATGTGAGCATCTGCATGCAATGATCATATCAACTTCTAAATGGGTTTTGAGAGAGCAAATCAAATTTACCAAACGAATCTGAGCTAAAATCATAGTCAAAATAGAGTGCAAGGGCTTGTCTTCTTTCAGTGCCTCAGAGCATGACAGAGCGACCGACTGCATAAATCCAGCTGCACGCGGGCGTTCTATTGCGTACCATGACGCCGTCCTTCCCTCCAAGTTTTTCGCATTTCTTTCGATTATCCCAGTTACGAAGAGCTACTCTACAACAGCCATGTGCCCACCGTCTGCAGCCTGAACTAGCCGCGTCTAGCCATCGGTGTCTGGCATTTGGGTCCGCTTTACTGGTTGCTCAGAGTAACTCAACAACAGCTGCATGTCCACATACTGCTGCCCGGGACAGCGTTGTCTGTGGAGTCTATGCCTGGAGAAACTCTCGAGTTCCTCAATAGTGTATCAACGACGGTGTTACATCCTGCTTCTGATGCAAACGATAGCGGCGATGCGTCTTTTGCGCCCTTCGTATTTGGGATGGCGCCCTAGCTCTTCTACAGAGTCGGCGCTCTGAGCTTCGACTGGGTGGGAGAGCGCTGATCCCGAATGAACCTCTTTGGTGTCCGCTTCGGTACCCAATTCGAGCATGGCAAATACCACCTCTTTTCATCATTTGGTTGAAGCCTTAACGGGGGCGGCCCACGTCCTTAATCTTCATTGTTAATGGAATGATTTGAAGTAACATGTTGGCCAATCTGCTGTCATCAGGCTTAGAAAGGGGTCTATAACCATGTTCGCCATTTCCACGGTTTCCGCACTGATTCCCAAAACATTCGTATCGATCAACAATCTCTCTGACTCCGCCGTACGGATCTTCGACTGCGTTGAAGCGCCTATTGTGGTGCGGAGTTCAAGATGATGTCGATTCTGGACATACCGTCGAGAATGAGGGCGATGACATCGCGTAGCGGAATAGATCACTTGAGCCTCTTGTTATGCAATGGCCGGTAACCCAATATTGGGAAGTTCGAAGAGCGGGGGGTCATTTAGCTCCATGCTGCTAAAGTAGTTGTTGGTAGAATTCCCACCTATTAGTGTACAATATGACCTGCTATGGTAGGGTGCCTTACCCTTAGCGCAGCGGCATATCAACAGCAGTCGTTTGTCATATGTAGTATTGGGCTCTTGGGTTGATGCTCACGACGGAAGCGCCGCTCGATGATCGATGCTGTCTAATGCTAGGCGACATGATTTGCAAATAAGTATACAGCGTTCCTCGTTCAGCAGTTCAAACGGGCCTGTTTGAATCCGCGTGCGCCAGTTCAATCGAGACTGTTTGAAATAGTGATATGCTGGTTTTGCGGGACTGCTTGAAAGGCAGTCGGAGATTCAGCAGCAGGTGCGGGATCGTCAAGATAATTGATGGCGTGGCGATCTCTCCTCCGTTGCCTCTTTATCTCCTTCGATCTGGACCTTAAGACCATGATTGCAACCGGATCTCCATGGCAAACTTCAACGGCCGGGCATGCCAATATTTGCTCGTTGGCACGCAACAAAGTAAGCTCGAATTGACCGCTTGGGTCCAGCTCAAAGCGTTTCGATGCCATCATCGTTGAAGGACATGCAGCTCTTCTCCCTTGTTGGCTGCCACCTCAAACTCGTCTAGCATCCGCTGCGCCCAGTACTGTGCGTTTCTAATATCATCTATTACATTTGTTAGATAGCTGTTACTCCGGATGTTTCGATTTAGAGGTGAGAGACACTGGAGTATTTGCGACTGTCACTTCTGGGCTTGAGGTCATTTGCAGTTTAGTGGGTAGGTGGAAATTGTAGTGCGTGACACTCATTGATGAAGTCCTCTATCTAAGACTCTAATCACCACCCACGATGAATGTCGGATCTAGAGATCTCGTACAAGGCTTTCTTTAAGTTTAGGATCTTGAGAATTTCCTCTGTCGCTTCACAGACAACATTTGACTCGCCCATGCCTTAGATACTCGAGATGCAGAACAAAAAGTCGCCCAAATACACTCTACACGCCGATACTGGTCTCTTTAGCCTGGTCGATAATTTCCCCGATAATTTTAGCCGCTCCCTTGAAATTCATCCTGGGAATATGCGATCGAACAAAGGCCAAGTCGGGGTCAATGACAAATGCAAGGCATCGCCAGAACAATGCCCTCACCAGCAGCTGAAGCCGAACTTCATCAACTCCAAACATTTCCACAAGACTCCGGCCTTGCCCATGCCAAATCAGGCCGTCAGCTACAACGATTGCCTCTGCGTATGCAAGGGGCCGCCAGTAAAAGGTCATGTCGATGATACCGGGAGGATTGTCTGATTGACTGTCAAACAGAACATTGCCTGTTAAGTCGCCATGGATCAGTTGGAAGGCCAAGTCGTCGGAGAGCGGCCGCTTCAGACGGTTGAGATCATCCAAAGTATCAACGAAAATGGATAGTACGTCGCCATTGACATTTTCGACGTCGCCCAAGTCCTTCTCGTCCCAAGTCACCAGATCTGCCTCGTGGAATCGATTTCGTCTCTTGGTCAAGAATGTTGGCTTTGTAATATTGAGCTTTGCAATGTCCGTGTGGAACATGCGAGAAGTGCATAGCAAATCATGGAAGCGAACAGTCGCCTCAGCATGTCCTGAAAGGAATGAAGAGGCAGTCCAACCATCGTAAACGAACGAGTCTGGACTATCGACGACTGGTACCGGCCGAGGGAGGCGATATGCTGTGCTGAAAAGGGTTTGACTCAATGTTGTGATCAGCTGCGCAACCCATTGCGATTCCTCATCGTCATCAGAGGGCTTGAGTACGACGCCGTTGGCCACGAAACAAAGATCTCTTCCACCCGGCAGAGGCTTCAGTGGATTCAAAATGCCAAATGCCTCAAGAACCTTGGCTGATGGGTAGGACATGATGAAAATAAGGATCAGGGTGCGACGTTGGTAATTGATGAGACTGCAGGTTAGCTCATGTACCAAGTTGGTATTATGCGAATGCTGAAGAATCAGTTACTTGATTTGCGACAGTGCGTTTGGAATGTGGAGTTTATAAAGCACAATCTCAATTGTGACTCGTCTTTGTTTGGTTACTGCTAAGAGTAATGCTGAGCTGATCTTGGTGCGCCCTTGCGACATGTACGCCCTTGTCGAATGCGCCCTTGTCAAATGTGCCCCTGTCAAATGCGTTTAAGTATATGGAGAAATGCTAGATTGACTCTGTGTGGCGGAATAAGGGCTTGTTTTTGCATAAACCTCTGATATATCGATATCCTGATCTTAGTCAAAAGGGATGGATTAAATAAAAACCCTCATAGGAAAGAGGGACTGGAGGCATCCTAGATCAATTCAATCACCAGGTTTAGGATCTACACTAGCGGACTAGAGGCACACCCTATATATAAAACTACTCTGAGAAGTCTGCAGAGCGTCACAAGCAAGGGCAGCTAAAATTATGAGCGGAGCTTCGAAGCAACATGGATAGGTGCACTGCAAGTGGAAATGTGTCTCCTGCCGGTCGGATAGCAGATTTTAGAGCACAACGTCGACTCGCTCGGAAGAACTGGTTCAGCTAATAGAGAATCAACTTATGTGCTTCAGGACCGAGATATTTATTTACAGATGCATTAACTCTAATTGACTGGCAACATAATGATCAACAGAATAGTGGCACACGACACTCTTACCACGCCATCTTAGCCAGCAGACCATTGGGCCGCGTCCTCACACAATACTTTCTCCCCTCATCTAGCATGAGCTGGAACATACCAAAAGCGAAAGGCAGAAACCAATGCTCGACTGGGACGCCAGTAGTGCCAAGGACGGGCCGCAGCGGGGGGATATACAACCAAAAGATAGCCATGACGAGGGAGAAGATGATGGCCGGGAATAGATACCAGTTTTGCGTCTCGCGGTTGAACAAGGGTGGGTGCTGGAAGATGCTGAGGCGGCGCGTCCTTGTCGCCATCAGATTGAACCACTGCATCACGACGAGGTTCACAAAGTAGATGGACGAGGCTTCGTTCGTCTTGGCCAGGTAGTAATCCGGGTCAACGCCAGCAGGGATCTCGCCAAAGGCAAACCACAGCTGACTGAAGGGGATGCCGTTGCGCTCGAGGTACCAGAATGCCATAGTGAAGGAGGCAACCGTCTGTAGGACGCCGTTAATTGCGTACGACTGAAAGATGAGTTGCCAGTTGACTAGACGGTCCTTCTTAAAGTTGCGAGGTCGGCGAGTAAGAACGTCAGCCTCCGGCTTCTCGTAAGAGAGCATGGTGGCGGCGGCGCAGTCGGTGAAACAACTGCTCAGAGTTAGTAAGGTACGAGTTGTTTTGCTGTCGTGGGGCATTACCAAATAATAATCATAAGGAACGACGAGAGGGCTTGCGGCAGACCAAAGGCAACAAATGCCATGACGGGCCAGAACTCAGAGAAGGAGCCAGCAGGCAGTAGGTAAGATATGACCTAGGATTCGCGTGAGTTTGCTGTATTATCGGAGGGCAAAGGGTAGACAGTACCTTCTTGAGATTGTCAAACACGACGCGGCCGTACTGCACAGCGATGATGATGGAGGAGAATGTATCCAAAAGAACCATATCAGCCGCCTCCATTGCAATGTCGGAGCCGCTGCCCATTGAGATGCCGACATCGGCAGCCTTGAGAGACGGAGCATCGTTAACACCATCACCAGTCATGGCGACGACATTGTCGCGCTGAAACTCGCGCACGATGCGCAGCTTCTGCTCGGGAGTGGTTCGGGCAAATACAATCTCCTCATACTGGGTAAGCTTCTCCCACTGATGCTCGTTGAGGGCCATGAGCTCCGGGCCGCTGAGGACGATGGCACCACGGTATGAGACGGGAGTGTCCTTAAGATCGTCAGACGATTCGGAATGATCACCGCCAGTGTTGCGGTGAAGGGCTTTGCTGTCGTCCACGGTGTCAGTGGTGACAATTCCGGCATCGCGAGCAATGGCCAGAGCAGTAAGGGCAAAGTCACCGGTGACCTGTGCAATGTTTAGTCTTGTTTTCAAGTCTTGGAGGATGAAATGCTGCTAACCATGGCAATTCGAATACCGGCACCGCGCAGAGTGCTGACAACATGGGGAATGTCGTGCCTCAAGGGGTCAACGATGGCTACAAAACCAACCAGGGTGAGGCCAGACTTGGACTCCCTCGTGACTGCATTCTCGAATTCGATCGTTTCCGGGTTGCTGGGGACGGCGGCGCTCTTGACAATCTTGCGAGCAAGCAACAAACATCGCTTGCCCTGGGACGAGTACGTGTTCTTGAGCTGTTCGAGTGTGGCTCGCATAGAGGCATTGAGAGGGACAGTTTCACCGTATTCAGAAACATAGGAGGAGCATCGGCCAATAAGCACATCGGGGGCACCCTTGATTGTTAGGAGTCTACGTCTCGTCAGCTTTGATTCATCGTCCTTGGCCAGAGCGCCGACTTACGTATCCTTAGTGTCGAAAAGCGATCCCTTGTACAGAGTCTCAGGGACAGACTCCGGCTTGACACACGAGAAGCAACGGATCATGAACTTGTTTTTGCTGTTGAAGGCAAGATCATACGTCTTGCGCCAGCAGGCGCGCAGGTAGGCGACGCTGCCAGTTTCGACGAACTCGGCGAACCGGAGGACGGCCTGGTCAGTGGCATCGCCAAAGATCTTCCTCTCAGCCAAGGGTGCGTCTGCGGTGGCGACATCAAACTCGGACGCGTTGCACAGAGCTGCCATGGCACGAAGCTGAATAACAGGGTGGGTAGTAGCATTGGATTGGCCGAACCTGCCGCGTGCATCTTCAATAGTCATGTTCAAGCCACCAACGGCACAGTCAGAAACGGTCATTTTGCCCTACGACACCACGTTAGCGCGGGGGAGTAGTCGACTTGGACGGAAAGGAGCTGACCGTGGTAAGAGTACCGGTTTTGTCGGAGCAGACGACGGAAACCGAGCCAAGTGTCTCGACAGTCTTGAGGGACTTGCAGAGAATCTTGTTCTTCTTCATCAAATTCGCAGTGATGGTGAGACCAGCAGTTATCGCAATGGGAAGACCCTCGGGGATGAAAGCAATAGCCACGCTGACACAGTTGACAATGAGGGTCGGGACGTTGATGAAGTCGGGGTGTTTCTTTTTCAAAAAGGCGGCCCTGCCATGGCGATTGGGTTAGCGACTGACACGATAAAAGGTGCAGTGGGATTTGAACAAACCAGATAATGCAGACAACAGCAATCATAGTAATCATGATGGTAGCAATGATGATGACAAAGTAGAGAACCTCCTTCTCGAGAGTAGTCATCTTGACCTTTGGCTCATTTGTCAGACTCGCGATACGGCCAAACACGGTCTTATCTCCAATCGCCACCACAATTCCGGTGCATGAGCCGAGGATACAGTGTGTGCCCTGCAGGCCAATGTTGTGCGTCTCGAGGTAGTTGGTATCGGTATGGTCAACTGTGCCATGAATAGGCTTAGACTCGCCCGTGAGGACTGAGCGGTCAAACTTGACGTCGGAGGAAACATTGACAAGCCGCATGTCGGCGGGCAGCTTGTTGCCAGCCTTGACCCGGATGACGTCGCCGGGGACGATCTCTGCGGCGCTGAGGTGGACGAGTTGGCCGTCGCGGATCACGTCGCCCTCGTCGGGCAGCATCTCCTTGATGGACGACATTGTGCGAGATGTAGACCAGTCCTGGAACATGTTGAAGAAGGCTTGAATGAAGAAAACGGCGAGCAAAACGATGGCGAGGGCCTTATTAACAGGGCATGTTAGCAAAGTTCACAGTTTCATCAGATTTGAAGCGGATGGATATCAAACGCACCAGGTTGGCGACGGCGGGAGGATCTCCCAAAGGCTTCCAGGAGATGAATACCAGGATGCAGCCAGTGAGAAGAATGCTTCCGAAACCGCCAAAGAAGTATAGAAAGATGGTCCTGAACCAATGTGTCTTGGCGGGCGAAGGGGCATTTCTGCCATATTCCTCATGTCTTCTCTTGGCCTGGTCGCTGGAGAGGCCGTCGGTAGTCGAGGTGGTGAGTCTTTTCTCAACGTCGATGGCCGAGAGGGTGTGCCACTCGAGATCAGTTAGGGCTGTTTCACGCGAGCTTTAGTCAACTGTTGGCTTCCAAGGGCAGAACATGCGAACCTTTGGTCGTGGCATCCTTTGCCTTGACAAGTTCCACCTGCTCTTTGGCCTTGGATTCCTCAATATCGAATGAACTGGTTATCAACGTAAGCGCCATGTGCAGTGCGGCGAAGAACACAGAGGGACCGCGACTTACACGGTGCGATAGGTAACGGGCAGGACAAGAGATGGATTAGCGCGGTTTCTTGAACTCGCTCTGTGGATGCTTAGAGAATCGCTCGAACGAGAGCGGCTGTGAGGGCGCCGCCCCCGACGGTGAGAGCGTCGAAGGCCTTCCTCATCCGCGTCCCAGTGGATGCGCTCGCCGACCTTGTGGTCGACGGCGGCTGCGTCCTTCTCGTCAGCCTCAGGCATGGCGGAGCTTGGAGGAGGGGGGAAAGAAAGAAGACGAAGAGTGAGACAGGCAAGGTTCAAGAAGTTTGAACGGGGGAGATGGGAGCAAGCAGAAAAGGTAGTAGAGCTTGAAAGGGATCGTCGAGACCAACAGCAACAGATGCGTCGGTATATGTACCCAAACACAGGTGCCGACCTTGGCTGGGGGCGCCATGGGTTCTCCCCTCTCCTGTATTCTCCCCTGTCCTATAAGCCTTACCTCATCTCATTACCTATGCGTAATTGCCAGAATGCCTTTACTCAATGGGGAGAATTCCCCATTGGCGATAGACAGCGGGTAGCCAGCCGCTGCCAGCTAGGTGGTCAGCACCAACAGAAAACGAAGAGAAAAGTCGGCGTCACAGGGCGTGGAGCATGGTGGGTTGAACGCTGAGACAACCCCCGGGTTGGCGCAGTGCCAGGTTATCCGTACAAGTTCTCACCGTGGTTTTCTCGCCAATTGGACGCCAATCGTTTTATTCCCTCAGGTACTCGCAACTCGCAACTCGCTTCCCGCGCTCACCTCCAGTCGGCCGCCATACAGGCGCCACCTTTTCAACACACAGCATGGTCCAGGCTGTCGACGGCTGTCATGCCGTCGTGGCCCGGGAGGGCTTTACTCGAAAACTTGCGCGGCTTGGCCGAATTGTCAGTACGCAACGCCAGCAACGCCATTGTTCTTCCCGCAAGCTGGCGATGGGATACTTACCATATAGGACAGGTGCGAGCGCGCCACGCGAGCCATGGGTCGATGCACGCTGGATGGAACATGTGCCGACAGGGCAAGAGGCGCAGCAGAACGCCATCGATAAATTCTTCCGTGCAAATAGGGCATTCGGATTGGTCGCCGCCGCATCGTGACTCTGACTGTCTCCGAGTTGCTTTTGAGTCCCGGACGAGGGCTTCTCCCGGAAACTGTATCACGCCGTCGCTCGACTGATGCCCAGACTTCTTGTATTCCTTCTTGAGTGTATGAGGATCTCCCAACCGACTCGACCTGGCGCAGTAGGCGACTAACGGAATACGGTGCACAGTGTTCCTGCCTAGGCCGCGCGTGGTGTTTGTCGCATTCTCGGGTTGATGCATCCCCTCCTGGAGGTTTCTCAGAGGCGAGCCTCGTCTGGCGATGTACGCCAAGGCGCCAATGATAAGTGCAAAGATAATTACCAAAATGATAGATATCGTGGTTGGTGTTCTGTCAAGAGTTGTCGACGGCTCCTTGCTATCAGCCATGTTCTTGCCACAACCTCGAAGTGATTTGGGACACGAGAGACGCCAGAGACAGCATTATAAGCGTTGGGTCTCTCGGAATAAAAAAGCAGATCATGATTTGGGTTCTATAATCTAGGTTTGGCAGGTGGCGGTGAGAAGCCGAGAAGTTACTGTAATGCCGTTCTTCCGTTGTCCAGCAACCGTATTTTCCTGTCATCTGCATGGCAAAGTTCTTGATAATACTACTTGGAGACCGTTGGTGCACCCCTCCCTTGTGTCATCACGGCCAGGATTCTGCTTTGTAGGAGACTCATTCCGGAACCGTCCCAAAGGACCCTCGGGATGAGTGATTTCTTATTGTTTCTACAGCGCACGATTACCACCGACAGCGCGTTGCATGACCGCGTCGCTACGAGCTCTGAGCCAGTGGACCACGCACGAGGGCAAGTATTGAGTACAATTGAAAAATGTAGCTGTCCTGTTGATCAATGCTTTCATCGCCCTGCGTCTGAGGCCTCAGCATGCCGTGCGACAGCCTGACCCAACTAGACGATAGATCAAATTTAATCTAATAAGGGTATGGGGGAGCGAGAGCCTGGACCCTTCTGGTGATTCACAACCGAGAACGCGCTCAACGACTAGTTACGTACTCAGGAGGCTGTAAAATATCAAAAGTTCCGGGCGGGCTGTGCCCGTGTCGAGCAATTTGCACGTGGGTGCCGAGGTGGCCAGCCTGGCCTGGGTGTGTGAGGGATTTAGGAGCCAACAGAAAAGCGTTCGAATTTTGTTCGTGTTGCTGATTTCGAAGCCTTGTATCTTCTTAACTGACTTACAGCAAAGAATAAAGATTTCTAGTTTATAAGAGAACCCTCGTCTCGCTTAGCTAGTGGGTGCTCTGGTGGGTCTGAAGGGAGGCCGCCTGTCAGGGGGGTGGGTGTGCGCGTGGCATCAGGACCTGTTGCTCTTCATTCCCTGATCTGGAGTGGCTGTGAACAGAAGCCCCTCCCGTCGGTGATGAGGGGATGGAGCCAAGTGAGCCTTTGTCTGAACCAATGGCCTTTGTGCCATTCGAGGTCGTCTGATCCCCTTCTGACGCTGTGGATCCTGAGCTTGATTTATTTACACCTCCGCCGTTGGAAACGAATTTCCTTTACACGGCGGGTGCTGCGGGTGCTAGACTAATGGTGCAGTCGCTTGCCATAACTCACTCAACCCCTGACGTCTGTGGCGCATTAGCTAGGTAGGTGCGTTCACATAGACAGCGGAAAGCGAGATGTGGAATGGGAAAGAAAAAGAAGAAAAAAGGAGGGAAAAAAGCATCATTTTTCTGGGGGCCACACAGACAATCTCTTGGCCTGCAATTCCCCAGACTTGGCAGGGTCGAAACCTCACTAGCCTCTACCTAAAATAAACAATGTCGCATTTGTCTCACCCTCTGCATCATCTTTTTGCTATTGGACTGCTGGGAGTCGGGCTCGCGGTCGTTGGATCATTCACAGAGAAGCACTCGACACCATCACATGTGAACATTTTAATGCTCGCCAAGTGCGCCTGAGTCTTGAATATCACCACATTCTGTTTTCTAGGTCTGTGTGCTATGGCTCGTGGGCATGAGCTTTGCCGTGGATCCCGCTGTAGGGGCATCTGAGCATTCCGCCTTCTTGTGCCTGGAAAGCCAGCGCTGCTTTCCGAGCCAAGTCAAAGACAGCTGAAACGGATTGTTGACCCCGTGGCAGTGGATGTGTTGTGGCTATACGTGCTTTCTCCACTCCCAATCACTGAGGGGGCTGATGCGGAGCTTAGGAGCACTGTGGTAATCCGTGATGGTGATGCCTGTGGAATGATGTCTCTGGGTGCAGGGGTTAATGCGGAGTAGAAGGGAAGGTTGTCTGTAGTGTGATGGCTCGCGGGAGTTGCAGGTGCTGACGTTGTTGCTTGGTCTATTCTCCGACACCTGGTCGGGCGGGTATTGTCAGCGCCATCCCGGACGGCACGGACGCGGAACGTGGGGGGAGAGGCGGGGATAGCTGGGGTTCAGAATGTACCTTTCAGAGCAGTATAGGAACATATGATCATGGGGGATGAACTCCTTCTCGCAGGTCATGCTAGCATAGAAATCCATGTTTAGTTAAATGCGGGCCGTTTAGTTGCAACGTCAGACGTACCAAAAGTGCGGGAAGATTTCTTCACCTTCCTCCTCCACGTCTATCTTTTCCCGTTTATGCTCAGTTGGACACCGAGGAATCCTTGAAAGCGTATAGCGACGAGTCATGGGGATTCCTACGGTGGGAGGGCCGACAGGGCGATGGCTCTGCTTGTCGCGCGTGTATTGCATTGTTTGGCGAGACAAGAGAGAAGAGAGATTGCGACTAGTGATGGGGGAAATGGTGGCGGTCCAGGGCTGGAAGACGTCTTTATGTCAGAGCGTGTGCCACAGTGAGAATCACATTGGGTAACCCGGTTTGGTGCGGTTTGAGGGCTGGCTCATCACCGCCGGAATCCCCATGTTGGCCACGGCCGCAATTCAATGACCTGTAATGCACCATCCCTCTCGCCTAGAGCCACCCGCTCCCGTCTCGCCAGAAAGCTGAGGCATTTATCCCTGCAGCGAATCGTAATTTCACCCCAGCGCCGGCCAATGATACTTACCCTTCAAGGAGAAGCGCCCTGAAGTTGGCGTCTCTACTATGTACACGACAAACGATCGACGAGAATGAGGGTCAGTGCGCTTGCGGAATAACGAAACAAGCATTCGCAGCTTACGCTAAAAGGCCAAGCCTTTTTGCCAAGATGGTCCAAGGGCTGTGGCACCTGCCAGGCCGTTGTCGACAGGGGACGGTGCGAAGATATTGGCACGCCCCCGCCCCGAAGCAGAATTATGCGTGTGTTTTCACTTCCATGTGGACTCTGGTGTTTTCACGGGGGCTTCTTCCCTTGCGCCGAGCTCCAGCTGCGGGCTCGTGTGCGCGTGCTCCTTGCCCAAACTTGACTGCCCATCCTCAGTCCATGCATCCCATCGGTGGCTTTATTGCAAGGGCGTCGCCGAAAACGTTTACGATGTGATTGATCATACCCGTGTTGCAAAATGCGGGTTAAAGAAGATCAAGGGTCAAGGGTGGCGGCAAGTTGCTCCAATGCACTGGAAGTATTCGTATTGTCATACGGATCAAGCTCGCTGGACAACCCGCTGTGACGTCAAGAGGCCGCCAGTAATAATTTACGAGTCAACATCTCCACACTTTTCATCTCCCTTGCCATGGAGCCAGCAGACCATGTTCATGCAGATATGTAGCTAGGGGGCCCGGCCCATGCGTCGCGGCATCCATCATAGGCGGGGACGATGGAATTCCCAGGAAACCAAACTTCCTCATCTCTTTGCTGGTAGTCAGTTAGCACGGTACAATACGAAAATCATGAGTTACGAATTCAGTTTAGCAAAAGGGGGGATCTTGCGAGCAGCGAAAATCCCTCACCGACAGCTCCATGCAAATCTCGTAATGGTAATGAGAGGGATAAAGGGTTTGTTGCGTAGCGCCTCTGCCGACATCACCACTTATGCATGATACCTGTTCCCCTACCATCAATCACAGCTTTGACCGTGTATCCATGCCCACTTGTCTAGATGGAACCCGCGCCGGCTAGCTTCCATCGCAGCGACCCAAACGATGGCCTCTGGGTTTCTACAGCCAGCGATAATGAAGCACGTCTATGGCATATCTTGATCAGAGAAAATTACCATGATTTGCCACGTCTTTCCACATTGACAATTCGGTAGTCTACCTCATTGGTGGTATGCCGATACTTGATACCAAGTAGCGTAGCACGTTCATTATGACCAAGTTCCTGACCATAAATATGGCCTGCACTACACAGCTAACTCTCATCCCACCCACTATTTAAATTTGTCACTCGTCTTCAAAGTCCTCGTTGCCACTCTAAAAATTGCCGAGATTTCTACGCAAGGCCATTATGCCCGATATGCTGATTCCTGCAATACTGAATGATCTATCCAAGGTCCAGCTGGCTCGCATCGCCCACGTCTACTTTGAGATTCCCGACTTGGACAAAATCCAGCGAATTTGCCAAGGACTTTGGCTTCATTGAAGAGCATATAATGAGAGACAGGATCTACTACCGCGGGTATGGCAAAGACCCATGCGTCTATATCGCCTCAAAAAGTAAGGACGGCAAACCGAGTTTAGCTTTTGTTGACGCTTCGGAAGAAGACTTCAACAAAGCAGCAAAGCTGGAGGGCGCTCTGATCGGCAACTTGGACGGTGCTACTGGAACGTCGAATTATCACCTTCAATCGAACGGACAACACATTCTTCCATGTTCTTTTTGCACAGTAAGAACGCGAGACAAGCGCACAGGCGCCAACAGCTACTCATGAACACCAAGGACCATTCAACACATCGTTGATAAGCCGTGGCGAGGTTAGCATTGGCGCGACTTCGTGCAGCTTACGTTCCAGCTAACAGTATCCAGGTAAATTCCAGCGCTACCATTAGGGTCCAGCGTTGGCCCATAAGCTAGGACACTTTGGCTACGTGGTGCTAGATTTTGACCGCGTGCTCGCATGCTACACAGGCAACTTTGACTTTGTCCCATACGACGTGCTCCCCTACCGGGAAATTCTCCAACCTGGACGTACTGACATTCATGCACTCTGATCTCGGCGAGGAATATCCTGACCATCACTCTTTCTTCATGCAAAGGGCAGAGCCTCATGTCAAGAAGGTATTCCTTCACCAAACGTCTTATAAGGTTGTTGACTTTGACACACAACTACTTGGCATGGTTGGTTAGCAAGGAAGGACTGGAATCTGGGAACTCGGGCGCCATGTCCTGGGCAGTCAGATCGTTGACTACTGGGCCGATCCAAATGCGTTCAAGATTGAGCATTATGCCAACGGCGATGTCGTTAATAGGCACACGCAAACGCAGAGGATGTTGTTCGCCCGTTTCGGTGTGGAGATCCGAGGTTCCTAAACTTTTTTGAGAAAGGAGAGCTTAAACCATGAGTCTTGCTACTTGGGTTTTAAGATATCGCTACTCGGGCTGTAAGTCGCGAGAAAGTTGTGATAGTAGCTCAACAGGCATTCATTCACAATAGCCAGATCAGAAATTGAGAAGTTTCAGTATGCACGGAATAGCCTTATCACTTGAGGCGCCTCGGTTCGGCATCCTTGATAATCATCATAACTAGTCACATCCCTGACAAACTTCAAAACAAATATGGTACTATCTTACCATATTTCTTTTTATTAATTATTCATCAGGATGAGTAAATTCTTGGACTCTGTGCCGGGTTTCGGGAGGTATTAATGTCAGGACGAGGTTCCCAAATTCCACGTTCTGACCGATAAGTTGCTTTAAAGATGCAAACATTTCGTGTTGGGCATTACGCAACTGAACAAGCTCTGCCCTATTTGCCCTCGACACGCTGTCAAAGTTTAGCCGGAGTTAGTTCCAACATGGGCTAGACAACTCACGAATTTGCTGTTGAAATCTGATGAAATAGCAACCGCGATCGAATAGTCTCTCTTTGCTGAATCATTTCCAAGACATTTCCTCGCACCCTGTACCAGCGCATCATTGTACGTGAGACCCCAAATGAGAACACAAATTTCGATAGCGCAAGAATAAAAGGAAAGAATGAACTGACGGAAACACACGCATCCAGGACAGCCATGTAACTGAATACTCTGCCTAGTAAATTGATTGCTCGACGGTCTTTGCTTCGTCTACCACTGGTCGCATCGATCGCGGCCTGTATTACCTCCTGCTGCCAAGCCAGACTGAGACCGCCCTCTGTCGTGTCGGGGTCAGGTAGTTTCTGACCTGGACTGTGGACCTCCATGAACTGAGTCAAAATACCAATTTCGGTTGAGTAGAGTTCTGCGATGAGCTTTTTCAGCAGCCTCGATTGGGAGTCATCTTCAGGTGACAATGGCGTTGCTTGACTCATTTCTTGCGTTTCATCGATAGTGGCTGTGACAGATTCAAGAATAGTCATCATTTCCATGCTGCTGTTCCGGAGAGTATTGAAGCGAACATAGAGGAATGCCAAGATTGCAGCAAGGAAGGTCAGGATACCAGTGATGCTGGAGGTGATTGAGAGCGGACTATCGTCCATTATAGGTCAAATGCAGGGTCTGTCAAGTGAGAAAATGGCGGAACGTCTCACAAGGCGGCTGATGCGATCATGTGAGGATTGGAAGAATCTATCTCTCGCTCGAAATTCGATTTCATGGGGTTTTCTTCGCCATAAGGCACTCTGTCTGACAGGCCTCTTTCGGAATAGCGGCATGCATTAATGCCCAAGGTGAGATTAAATCCCTGTGGCTGTAGGCAACAACGCCTAGGCAGCTAAGCTGCCTCATGAGGCGATATGCCACTTAAGAAACGATCTTGAACAAAATGTGTGCAATTGTTTCAGTTGTTTTGTCACGCTGACCCACAAGCCGTGGCTAGGCTATTTTTCCGTCTTGCACTCTTGACGCACCAACATCAATAGAAAGAATGGACTCGGCTTCATGTTGTGATCAGTATCAATGCCCTGCTTTTCATCATAGTCGATATGATGGACAGGCGACAAGTCTTCGAAGCGGACGGCTTTCCCTTTGTCATGTCGAACTATGAAATTTTCTAGCTTGGGATCTACCTCTAACTTCCGTGACTTCATCGGGTTGTGCGGATATACGTCTGGCCTTCCAAGTTATCGATGGCAACACCAAGTTCCACATCATGAAACAGGTAGCCTTTTATCAAGGTATTCGTATGTTTGCCTTCTTGGACTCTGCTGTTGGATGGGCGTAAGTTGCATGAATCATTCGGGTTTCCGCGGGCCCGTAGAGCAGGTAGCCACACCATTATCATGGTTTCATCAACGGGATTGAGTACTCATGACGAATAAAGACCACCGAGTCTGACGAAGTGATACCGAAACCAGATCTGATCAACAAACAGGACAGGCCGGGAGTCTCTCTACATTGTCCGTGGCATCCTGGACATGACCTCGGGATGATAGCCGGTATGTGTCGTAAGCTATTCGTGACTTGAGATACTTGAAACAGTAGCAGGATGTTTCTTGAAATCCAACAGAAGGTGCAGAAAGCCAAGCTATTCAAGGATGGCGAAGGGGAAAATGTCTCGAGCATCTTGAACGAATGGACTGGTCTTCAAGGGTGCTCGTTAACACCTGTCCAGATATCCTCATCAGCAGGAAACTGGAACAATACGAGCTGCCAAGAGGTTGATCCATCGCCGTGTGTGGGCGGTATACGCAGTTGCGAAGGGGGTGTAGCCGGGTCCAATACATATCGAGAAGAGCCAGATCAGTCACAGTGGCCACGTCATTATCCTTGGTAAAGGATTGAGCAGGAATAGAAGTCATTCAAACTAAGTTCATTAGGGCATACTTCGACCGTAACGCGTCGGTCTTGGCAGGGCTAATGTGAAACTCACTCACTACAGAAACTCGGTCTCGGTATCGTGAGAGCAGTACCGACAACGAGAGAAGAAGCGCATAGACGTCTACAGCATTTCAATACTACCTAATGGAAGCAGTTGTCTTTCTAGAGTTGGTGGAACTCTCCGGGTCTTACAAAAAAAAACACGTCAACGAATATTCAGCCAAGCTTCTCATCACAGTATGGTTGTCTCATTGGACTGTCGGCCTGGCTCACTACGGCTCTGGGCGATGCATCATCTCTGGATGTAATTATGTTCTCCCATTTGCAGTGACAGAGATCGACTCCCGAAGAATCCGACCTCCCTAGTGGTTTTGCACAGCCGCAGTCAAAGCGATGTTCGGAAACGCTCGGCGTTGTATCGAGATGATGATCCGGTTACAGTAGGCGCCACAAGGTTTGGGCGAACACGCTCCACTCTCGGAATCTCCGGGGCTTAAGTTACTAGTCTAGTCTACTGTAAATCGAACATCCTTGAGCACGGCTGCAGGGTTATCCAATCTAAATCCAGCAAGATCAGACTAGAATTGCTAGTGTCGCCCTAGCGCGAGATTAAATACGAGTATTCCGGAATACGCGTGTTCGCTTGCTCGCCCAAGCGTGAATACGCCGCTGAATACGAGTATCGTCTTATAACCAGCGCCCTCGCACGGCGGAACCCTCTGTCCTGGTGCATCTAACTCCCATTTCGGATTTCCTGTCACCCTCTTCGGCTTTATGGCGCCCACCAAGAACAGACAAGCCGCCGGGGACCTGTCGGTAAAGCCGCGTCGCTCACACCGGAAGTCTCGCAAAGGCTGCGATGTCTGCAAAGGCAGGCATATGCGGTGCGACGAGACTCGGCCGGCTTGCCTCAACTGTACTGTAGCAGGTCGTCAATGCGTCTACAGGTCTATTACTACATCCAGTGCAAGACTGCCAAGCATCGAAAGCTCCCAGATGCCCAGTCCGGCTAGTTGCACTTCCAACACGCCGTCAATTGCCACAGCTGCGTCAACGCCTTCCCCTCACAAACAACAAGTGGAGCACACCAGTCAGAATCACGCCCATATCCCAGAAGAAGCGGGCACATTCACTCTCGAGCACCTGGCTTTATTTCATCACGTCCAGACTCAGATGGCGACCTGGCTGACGCCCACCAGCCTTGCAGACTTCACCGTTCAAATAGCCATCAAGTATGCATTGGAAGCCCCATACCTTATGAACCAACTGCTGGCTATTTCCGCCCTCGACTTGGGAAGTCGTCATCCAGAACGACTAGACTATCTCCAGCAGGCAACAGCTTTGCAAACGCGGGCGCTGTCATCTTTCAACAACGCCAAGGAGGAAGTCTCAGACGCTACCTGTATCCCTATGTTCATATTCTCGTCCCTGCTCGGAATCCATATTCTTCACGATACCCTCCTCAACCGGTCTGATACTTTCAGTGTGTTCCTTGATGAGTTTGTAGGGTATCTCTCACTTCACCGCGGTGTTGCTGCGTTGACGAAGCACTCGTGGAAAGTGATCAAAGAGTCACCGCTGAATGCTACAATCCAGCATATAGAAGACGCCTTCGAACGTGCAGCCAATACCTGCGAAGAGGTAGAAGTTCTCTACAGTATGGTTAATGAGTCGCAACTGAACCCAGCGTCCATCGAAACGTACCGCCGAGCGGTGACAACGTTGGGAGCCACACTTAATCTATGTCGCGAGTTAGAGGCAGGAGGCAATCGACCGTACGATGCACCACTTGCGTTTTGCGTCACGGTAAATGAGGATTACATCGAGTTTCTGAAGCAACGGCGGCCAGAAGCGCTCGTGATTCTCGCCTACTATGCGGTGATGTTGCATTGGAGTCGGAATTTTATGATATTTGGAGATGGCGGACAGTATATGATACAAGCAATTACATGTCACCTTGGAGCGCACTGGGAGCGTTGGCTGGAATGGCCAAATTTCGTCCTGCGGGGTGAAAATATGCCAATAGACCCTTTGTTGGGTGTAACTGAAGATAATAGTTAAGGAGAGGAAGTGACCTATTGTCCAACTTCCTTATCAAACCATGTGCTTAGAAGACCAATACTTAATTAAACGAAATACTTTTAAGGAGTCGAGCTGTGAATAGAACGCTGCTTGGCGTCCCCGAAACCCATCAGGACGATTACATCGGAATCGGAATAGAGTCCCCCCTCGGCTCCAGATCGCTGGGAAACCTCCAAGCAAACAAGACTGCGACAATGAACATCAAAAGCGAATCGAAGATGTACAATGTCCACTCATGCATGAGAGAGTAACCGCCTTGGCCCTGCGCGTATTCAACGACCCTAAAGATGGATCGAACCATGACTAGAAGACTGACAGCGTACAGCATGTGTAGTGTTGACTCCCAAGGAATCAACCCGTCGAAAGAATCCGGCGTAGGACCGCTTCTCATCCTGCGGTGGAACACGACTGCAATGGCGGCAAAGAAGCCAAACATGACGACCTGGACCAAGAGGCCGATGATGACCATTCGCTCTCCCCATTCCGCAAGTCCAGGTTTCTGAACCACCATCAGACCCGCAGCACCTCCCTGAATCACGAATGAGAGGATATCGCCCGTGACAAACGTCTTTGTCAACCGCCTTGGTCTGATCATTGAATATTTCTCGGCTCGGATGCTCGTGATTATGCGGCCGAGGGTCATGTATACCGACGCGGCTAAGAGGGCTGGTGCGACAAGAATGAACATGTTTTGTATGACGAAGGGCATGATTTTGCCGGTTTTGCTTCCGGCAGATATGCGAGCACCGTAACCGACGACTTCAACTGCGACAATGGAGTTAGCGGGTGCAAGAACAAACCGTTGCGTTGACTGATTACTTACAAAAGCATCCCACCGCAAAGGCAATGCAGAACCGAGCCTTGGTGCTGTAGATCTTCCAACAGATGTAGAGAAACGTGACCAGGAATAGAAGGAGGAATAGCACAGCAGCTCCCTTGTTAGGATGGTAGCGCCAGAGGTAGAGGCCACCTTTCGTGGGTTCTACCCCGGGAACGGGATCGAGAAGAGAGTTCGACATGTCTCTTCACTGCAGCTTGGTGCGCACGCGTTCGTGGTATTCGAAGGCTGGACAGTGTGGGGGCGAAGGTGACGAGGTTGATACTAAGTGAATATTTCCGGTACAATGCGAAGGAGACATCGCTCTTTATATCGACCCGACGAATTGATTTGTTGTTGTTTTAACGATGGTCGATAAGCCATCCTCCACCTTCTCCCGTGTTTAGTTCAACCGAATGTTTAGTTTCGCAATACACGTATTTGGTTTTGTGGAGAAATGATGCCGTTGAGATACGAGTATCACCGTACCATGTTTAACGATCCCGGCCTCTGTGGAGACAGGGCCTCGACCAGCCCCATAAGCCTCATTTAGTTGTTTGATACGATGTTCTTATTTAACTCCCTTTTCCTATCGATCCTTCATTTGTGGGCCATTTGGGTTCAATACGTCCTCAATGTGGTGCCCCTGTGTGATGTTTACTAGTTGGTGCAAGGCCTTTCTGGTCTTGCTTGATCCCTTCCGTCTTTCATCTCGATCCCGGCCACGAAGAAAAAAGAATTTACGCAACAGGATGTCATATAAAAATCGAATCATGTGCAGTTGTGTCCGCTGGCAGTGTGCCCTTCTTCATAGATACAGGATTTCAGGACATGTGGTGTAAAACTGCCTTTCCTCATACTGATTCAAGCCAGTCTCTCTCAAAGCTGTGTCACAATCTCCATCAGATATATTGTCAACATTAGCATCATTTTGGAGAAGAAACAGATCGTTGACAAGAGCCCTCTACCTGCACATACTGCAATGGCATATCCCAAAACGACATCGACACCCTTTTAAAGTAGAGTTGGGTACTTGCAAAGATTCTCTTAACACTGCTCTTACGACGGCAAATTAGTTCGTTTCACTTACGGCGTAGCACTTCCTCCTGTACCAACAAACTGACGCGCCGCATAGTTTTCCTTCCACGTGGCACGCGCAGACTACACTGGATTTGGTGGGCCCGATGCTACAGCAGCTGGAAGGCTCCCTGAAGGAAAGCATCATGAGGATATTGGACCAACCAAGTTCCATGAATGAACTTGTACAGACGCTTTTACTTCATATGGAGAGACACAAGAAGGGGCAAAGTTGTTCCAAGAGCTTCGCCAGCAAAAAGCGAGCAACGAAGTATTGAATCAGAAATCCGAGGAACTACTCGAGCAAGCCCTTCAACAACGAAATAAGCAGAGCATCCACAGCGTCAAGGCAACGGATAGCAGCCTCAATATTGCTGGTCCCATTAATGCCCCGGATCCAGACACAATGACTGAACAAGCCATTTCTGTCATTGGCGCTGACTACGGTTTCACGGCTGTGGGGATTGTCAGCAATGTGGACTTTGTGACCTTGGTCGCTGCGATGCGCCAAACGAAATAGAACGTGAGAGCTTTTTTGCTGGATGGGTAGAATCCCGTCTCCGCGGACTCGTCGCCAATGCTTTCGAGTGAAAACAAGCTCGCACTGGCCCCCTTCTTTCAAGTAGTGTTATGCAGAGTACAATGAATGGATGTTATTCTCCTTGTATCGAATCCAGAAGAAGACAAACCATGTAGAAAGAGAGCTCGAACCAAATTATAGCTTTGGACTTTACCGGCTTTGACGCTGAAAACAGCTTTGGCGCAGTCTCGTAGATGTGCAAGCGAGGAATGTGGATGTCTCGGAGCTCAAGGCGTCAAAACGAAGACAAAACCGCCATAAACAGAGGGCAACCAAGGTTCGGCCTAACTACATACGTAATTGACAAAGTTTAAAGGCCTATCAGGAACGAGGCGGAAAGACGGACAAACTCTATCTACAAGACCCCGAGCGAGGTACTTATTTAACCTATCGTTAAGCATTCCACTTCTATTTTTCCATCCTTGATTTATTTATCCAGGGAATTATTGAAAATGGCGTCCTCACAGTCTGGCCTCCTGACTGAGTCGTCCAAAACGCTGCTCCCCATCTCCGAAGTCTCGGCCGCCATCGACGCATGCTCGCAACAGCTGAGAGCCGTCAACCAAAAGATCCACGACAATCCAGAGCTAGCTTACAAGGAAGTCACTGCTCACGATACCATCACGTCATTTCTTGAAGAGCATGGCTACGCCGTCACTCGCCACGCCTACGGCATTGACACATCCTTTGAGGCCGAGTATGGTGCTGGAGGGCGACTGGTAATCTTTTGCGGGGAATATGATGCATTGCCAGGCATCGGTCACGCATGTGGCCATAACTTGATTGCGACATCATCCCTCGCAGGTTTTATTGCGTTAGCTGAGACTGTCAAAAAGCTTGGTGTCAAAGGGCGAGTCCGCATTTTGGGGACACCAGCCGAGGAGGGAGGCGCCGGCAAGGTCAAGCTCCTGGAAGCCGGAGCTTTCAGTGGCGATGTTGCAGCAGCCATTATGATGCATCCAACTGCAAATCATCACTTTCCTCCCGGTTTTACAGCTCTGGCCGGCGTCAAGTTCATCGCTAGCCTCAAGCTCCGAGTCGAGTTCCATGGACGTCCGGCACATGCTGGTGGAGAGCCGTGGAAGGGGTTGAACGCTCTTGACGCTGCAGTGGCTGCCTACACGAGCATCTCCATGCTGAGGCAACAAATCCAACCTGATGAACGCATTCACGGAGTCATTGAGGACGGTGGAACAGTACCTAATGTCATCCCAAAGTATTCACGAGTGAACTACTATATACGCAGCCCAACTCTGAAACGCGGCGAACAACTACTGGCGCGAGTCAAGTCTTGCTTCGAGGCTGCTGCGGCAGCTACTGGCTGCACATTAAACTATATCCAGTTGAGTGATCCCTTCACAATGACGTGGCGTACACTGACGTTCTCAGCACTCCCACGTACATGGACCTTCGCATCAACAATACCCTGAGTCGAGAATTCACCCAAGCCATGACTCTCATGGGTGGAAAGGTCATCCCCCGAAGCGAGGAGCCCTTCACTTTCTCGACTGACATGGGAAATGTGTCTTACACCGTGCCGACATTCCACGGAGCTTTTGGAATCCCAGCGCCAAAGGACGCGATGCCGCATCAGCCTCGATTCGCCGAAGCTTCAGGAACAGATGCTGCTCACGAAGTGGCGATTTCTTGTGCAAAGGGAATGGCCTTGTTGGGTTGGAGGGTGTTGACTGATGACGAGGTTGCACACAACGCCGTGACAGATTTCAACGAGAAGGAGTCGTCGGATTGAGATAGAGGCGCTAATTAATGATTCGACATGGGGATAAGTCATATTTAGATACATCCCATTTAAAGCTTTGAAGTCTGTAATTCTTTACCGATCCCTATCAATGCTGCAAAAAGTTTCAAAGAGCATAAAAGCCGCAACAACAGACATGATAGACGGAAAAGTAATATTAGTATTTTGTGCTCTTAACATGAGTAGGTAAATCCATCTACATCTGAAAGTTACGCCACAAAATGTCTCCAGCCACGTCTTCTAGCCACTAGTTGAGGCATCTTGGCGCTACCTGGCAATAGCATTCCGATGACCCGATGGTTGAAGGACGCGACAAGCCGACGACACTCACACATCCTTCACCAGCTTTGTTAAGTCCAGTCGGCTACCTTATCAACAATCATAACCTTTTTTATTAACATCAAGAACGGCGAACCTTCTTCCATCATGTCGGACTCGTCGGCACAACACCAAGTCGCGCACAAGGAGGGCAATGCGGGGAATGGCAATGAGCGCTTCAATGCCGAGGCCGCCGCCTGGGACAGCAATCCCTTTGTACACGCCATGAGCCTCGAGGCCTGGAAAGCTATCCAGAAGTCTGTCCCGTCTCTACTGGAGTCTCCCGGGCAGCTAGATGTCCTGGAGATCGGCTGCGGAACCGGACTGCTCAGCTTGGAAGCCGCCGTCGCTGCGAATCGATTGGTGGCCGTCGACGCTGCTGAAGGCATGATCGACGTCCTTTCGTCTAAGCTCAGGAAGTCGAATTCAGGCGCAACTAGCAATATCCTACCTCTCGCGATTATGCTGGAAGACCCCGAGGACAAGAGGATGCCCCCGGCCGACGAGGCCAACCCCGACGGCCCGAGACTCAAATTCGACCTTGTCCTTTCGCATCTAGTCCTACATCACATTCCGGATCTCAAACCGGTACTGAAGACGATGTTGGGCTGCTTGAAGACAGGCGGCGTGGTGGCATTGACCGACTTTGAGGACTTTGGACCCGAAGCGAGGCGGTTCCACCCCGAGTCCAAGATGGACGGCGTCGAGCGCCACGGTATCGGACGGAACTGGATGGCTGAGATGATGGACGAGGTTGGATTCCAAGATGTCAAGGTCGAGGTGGCATGGGAGCACACAAAGCTTGTCGAGAAGGTTCCTGGCGAGTTCAAACAGGGCAAGCCCCTTGAGGGACAAGGAGAGCTAATGAAGTTCTCCTACCTCATGTGCTTGGGCAAGAAGGCTTAGCAGGAAAATTGCACTACAGACACGTATAGTATCCAGAAATCAATATTGCCACTCTTCTCTAGTGCCAGAGCCTCCCTTTCCCTCGCGTCAATCCTCATCTACTCCGAGACCAGCTCTAACCAGCACATACGACCATAGCTCTTAGAAAATACGGGATCCCGTCCGCTCTCCCTTAGTCAAGCTAAGAAGCGGCGAATTAGTACTCGGGTCGGTGACGACCGGGGAATCCTCGCTGTTGTATGTCTTCTTTTTGGCTCTTTGTGGGTAATTCTGTGGCAATAGGGTCACGATGCCCTCATGGGCTGGCTCGTCGCAGCCTCAGGTACATACGACCATAGCTCTCAGAAAATACGGGATCCCGTCCGCTCTCCCTTAGTCAAGCTGAGAAGCGGCAAATTAGTACTCGGGTCGGTGACGACCGGGGAATCCTTGCTGTTGTATGTTTTTTTTGGACTTCACGATAGCGTCAAATTAGCTAGCTCTGCAAAACGCGCACCCTATACCTGGATCGGTTCATTTTCCAACCACGTTTAGCAGAGCGAAGGGAGCCATGCCCCCCAGAACAACATTATCGTTTCTTCTTTTTGTCACAGAGTTTCGGGAGACATTCATCAATGCGGACGTGATCTGTGGAATTATACCTAATTACTTGATTGCTGGATTACCCCTGTCCAACACAAATCATAAATTCTCCAGCCCCCTAAGTTCGGTTAGCAGACTAGCTCTAGTGAGCAGGATTGGACAACATACCTAGCGGCGATATCTTTCCTGAATGTCATCCCACTAAATTGTACACTTTGTACACCTTGGTACGCCTTGTCGACCGCATCCCGAAGAGTAGGTCCGTACCCAGCTATGGAGAAGACTCGTCCTCCATCGGTCCTCAGTTTGCCTCCGCTATAACCTTTATCTCTTTTAGTCCCAGCATGGAATACGATGATGTCTTTAGGAGGAGGTTGAAGGACTATCTCCTTGCCAGTTTCATATTTGCCTGGATAGCCACTAGACGCGACGACGACGTTGCAGGCAAAACCAGGGCGCGTACTCAGTCGCACTTGGTCGAGAGTCCCTGTTGTACATGAATGAAGGACAGCAGCAAGGTCGGTATCCTCCGATAGAAGCATCATCATGCTCTGGGTTTCCGGGTCACCGAATCGAACGTTGTACTCGATGACCTTTGGCCCAGCCGGAGTAATCATGACGCCGGTGAACAAAAGACCAACAAAAGGACGCCCTATAACCTTCAGTAAGACAGCTTGGTATCTGTATACTGGGGTAGACTCACCATCGGCTCTCAACCCAGCAAATGTTGGCGCCAAGATCTCCCGATCAATCCGGCCCAGCATGTCTGGCGTGACGAATGGCACGGGTGAGTAGACGCCCATGCCCCCGGTATTGAGTCCAGTATTGCCCTCGCCGATGCGTTTGTGGTCCTGACCTGGCGGCAGCGAACGAAATGTTTTTCCATCGCTAAAGGTCAGGATGCTGATTTCATCGCCCTCCATAAACTCCTCGATCACCACCGATGACCCTGCTGCTCCAAACTTTTCGTCTTCCAAGATGTCGCGTACTTCGGCCAATGCCTTTGCAGTTGTCTCGGGAAGAACGACACCTTTTCCAGCAGCTAGACCATCAGCTTTGATAACAATGCGATGATCGATGGTTTCCACGTAGGTGATCGCCTTGTCCAGGTTGTCGAAGCTTTTGTACGCTGCTGTGGGAATGTTATGTCTGTCCATGAAGGACTTGGCGAACACTTTCGATCCTTCCAGCTCCGCGGCCGCTTTTGAAGGAGCAAAACACGGGATGGACACTGTATGATATCAGTTTGTTAGCAATTTCTTTTGCAAATGAGGTTTGACTAACCGCATCGGAAGTAATCCTCGATCCCATCGACCACCGCATCATCCGGCCCGACGACAACAAGCCCAACATTGAGCGCCTTGGCACCTTCCGCAATTTTCTGATAGTCCAAGCCCTCAGGAGCATCCCGAAGGTTCGATACCTTGTCAAGGCCTTGCTGTGTACCTCCGTTCCCGGGATACACAAAGACGTGTCTCACGGATGGGGCCTGGCTTAGCTTCCAAGCAAGAGCGTGCTCTCGGCCGCCTTTGCCAATGAGCAGGACTTTCAGCTGGTTTTCTGGGAGTTCAGGCATCTTGGGCTTGATGCAGGAATATTGACAAAAAGAATTGCAGTGTTGTAAAAGCGATGTGTGCCTGAGCCTATTTATCACCGGATCTAACTTTGCATTGCGCATGGGATGTCCGCCAAAGTTTTCGGATATGACTACTTAATGGTACGAAAGTATTGGCACTGTGTTGTACTCACACAGCAGGGAAAACACGCTTATGTCATTGAATGGAAGGCAGGAATCGTTGTTTATACCATCCCTCTTGTCATATAGAAGATGACCCCCGCCTTGTATCACTATAGCGGCGCGAGTTCTGCCTAACATCAAGAGGAGTCACATCACACACCGGTGACATCATCGCGCATTTTCTCTATTTTAAACCGTATATTTGATGCGCGTCTTCAGGAAGAAGAAAGACTGTCGACCTTTCAGGTATAATTCTCACAATATTGTAAGAATCTTCCACATCCACATTCGTGGGCAGTGTCCAAAATTGAACTACCGAACTAGTCCATAGGTTGCAATCATGGCAGACGAATTCTTTAGAAAAGCCCCCTCGACCTTCGCAAGCTACAATATCACGCAAGACCAAATAGCCGCTTTACAGGCATGCGTAAATGGCAAAATAACCCCCGAAGATGCCACGAAGCTGTTGAAGGCACACCCAGAAGCCTCACCAACTCCGCTCGAGATGCAGCAGCGACTTGGCGGGCTGTGGACCTTGCTGAATGATACTGCAGTCGGCATAACGTCTGCCCAACCGAAGATCATCTCCATTCTACAGACAATCCAAACCTTCCCGAGGGTAGAGGAACCAAAAGGAGAAGGAGAAGAGTATATGGATCTTGACGATGGCCTTTTCTGGCGGGAGCTCACCGGTTGGGCTATCGACTGGGCCGATAATTACAACCGTAAGGCATTCAGCATACCTGTATTCAATGTGTCATTGGCTGATTGGATCTACTAGACTACGCCGCTCGCGCCAACATCGAACTGTCACAAGGCCAAGAGCGCGCAGCTCGCAAGGAAGCCTGGATTAGTGCCAACGCTTACACGGCCCGGCTGGCTTCGACAGGTGACTTGGCGTTAACTTCATACGGCGCAGCCTTAGAACGTGCCAACTATGCCATCGAGCGTGCTCTGGAGCGAGACCACGGTGATGAAGAACCTGACGATCTCGAGGCTGCCGCGCAGTTGTTCATCCACGCGACCCCCGATCTGTATCGCCTTTCCAAGCAGAGGCCTCCAACCAATGGGACGCCGAGGTCAGATGGGCTTTGGCATGGCCAAGGCGGCTACTCTAAAGAGCGGTGGACGTTCTGGATGGAGAGATGGGCCACGTTGGCTAGCGTAGAGAGCTTCTCTACCCAGGCCCGTACTGCCGCCGATGAGGCTTTTAAGGCTATGAAGAAGGTTGATTAGTGATACAAGGCTCTGGTTGTTTCGAAGCCAAGGTGAAAGAGTTTAGAAACTGGCAAGCAACTTTGAGCAAGACGGATATGTTATGGACTTTTCGCGACTCATGCTGCTTTTTACACCATTTACATGCAGTGAATTCTCCCATCAAGCCATTGCATTCGACCCAAGCTTGGACTCAGAAACGCTGTTCTTACTTGTCATGTGCTTTCTAATATTCAGCCCATACTGCCTTCGCCACTTTCTGCGCTACAAGCCTTTCAATTTTAATTCCTGGATGATGTCCATCAAACCATAGCTGCAGAATGTTAGGTTCATTCAAATCATCAGGTAATTGAACGTACACAAGACAATCCATCTTTGTTTGCACAATCTTTGTCTGGCGCTCCGAGCGTTGAAGGGTCCCGAACTGCTTCCCAGAAGATTTGCGAAGTATCGATGATTGATATCACGGCGTCATGATTGGCCTGCTTAAAAAGAATCATGTGGTATTGCATCAGGTTGTTCCATCGCTCGATGGCAAATATCAGTCTCTGGTATTGGTCGACATCGCCAATCTCCTCCGGATGCAACCTAGGCGTTAAGTTGATGGCTAAACAGGTCAGGCCAACATCTGGAAAAGGATGACAACCCGGAAAACGTACGAGGTAAGCTTAGAAGTACAAAGCGACGCAGGCCCATGTCGTACAGAATCTGAATCTGTTCGAAAAAGCTCTGCATCACCCACACCAGCCGCTCAGGCATGTCGTCGAGAAAGTACGAGACGCGAATATCATTCACCCCAAACCAAAACCCAGCGACACTGTTCTCCGCCGTCCACGGAGCAAACCCAGGCCTACTGCCGATACTGGCATTGAAGTGACCGACCTGATCAACGAAGCTAGGAGCACTGGAGGGCCTTGGGGTGAGGATGGTAGAATCGACAGTGCTACCTGATCGCGCGTAGTTGTACGCCAGGGTCAATGTCGTGTTGAACTCGGTAACCATGAAGCCGACCCAGTTGCGACCACCTGCAGACGTCCATCCTGGAAGGGCTGGGTGACCTATCGGGTTTTCCGCCGACGGATTGAATTCTGTAGCCCCAACAGCGAGCTTGTCGAACCGGAAGCCAGTCTTGGAGTAAGAATCACCGCTGTTTGATATTAGGACACGGTTTTGTGGCTGTTCGGGAGACGCACAACGTGATCAAGTAATTCACTTTCGACTCATCTGGTGGTGCAAAAGTGGCAGCGTCTGCCTGTACTGAGTAGAGAAGCACAATGGACACTGCTACGATGAAGGAGAAGATCATCATGGCGATCCTTAGCTGGTGTTTAGAGCCGCAACAGAGGTTGCTTGGACCGGCAACTCCCAATGTGCCGCGAATTTCTCTGGCATGATATCCGTCGCGTTGGGGGCCATTGAACTCATTCCTGAGGATAACGCGACATAAAGGGGACCCCTTAGGGAGCGCGTTGTGGGGAGCCCTCCCCTAGATGTCTTGAAGTGATTGGCTTTCGTTGAACGCTGCCGATGCAAGGGGGATTTATCTATTTTGGCGTAGGAGTCATGTGGTGGGGAGGGAGAAGTCGCTATTTTAGAGTAATCTCCCTGTGTTCCAGAACTGCCCTTTCCATAGGCCAAGCGGAGCTTTTGACACTTTCAATACATGCCACAAGCGAGCGTGCGATGTGTCCTTGTGCTTTTCTGACTGCTTTTTCAAGAGCGACAACGGTCAAAAAGGCAAACGATGATGGGGTAGAGTTCTGATACGGACCGTCACTAGGGTATTATTCCCTTGGGATTCGGCCGTCTCTTCGACGCCTACGATGCATAAATTCACAATAGCGACAACCTTGAAGCCATGGCGCCTGTATTCATACAAGAGCTATTCGCAAACCACAACTTCAAGACTACCCATAGTATCCCTTAAAGTAGTAAGGAAGGTTACGGTACAACCCTATCATCCTCCATCGAAATTAACTATTAATCACTTCAATGGGATTCCTCATTTGGGAAAGAATTTAGAGCCAATTCGTCAAGCATAACTTCGGTTTCAAGTATCATCTCAATGATGCGCCCTAATTCATTATGTGTCAATGGCCAGGTCATCTGTTTAAAAGCCCGCCTCTTGGAAGCGAGAAGCCTCCTATCAGGACACTCAGCCCACGCCATGGTCCCATATAATTGTATCTCGCGCTCTTCTAGCAGGACCCCTGATGTTAAGTTGAAGAAGGCCAGCGAGTGCAGCTCTTGAGAGGTAAGTCACTGACCAAGATGGGACGTCAGCTGAGCTACTTTGTTCACAACACAGATGTAGCCTGGAAAGGCGGAAATGGCCGAGGGCCTAGAATGCTACCAATAAGACCTTGATTACTTTTTGGGACCCGGAGGAACATTTAAGTTGCGACATGTATTGACACAGTCCTTTGTACACGAGGAAAATAAGGAGAGTCATTGAGGTTAGATTGATGTTAGCAAAGGTACCAGAGTTCTTGGTCTTTTTAATGGGATTCTTTAAATGATGTTTGCCTGAGTTAACAATCATGGTGGTGGTTTTAATTGACCAAGCATCCATGCAAGGCTAGGCTCCGAGTACTCCTAAGCTCAGCTTTTAATGTTCACCAACTGGTGACAAGGGTTACCATAACGTCATCATTCCCTCTTCTGGCTCATGGGTCACACTGTCAAGCAAGCTCTCCGCTTTGAAAAGGGTTCATAAGCTGCCTGTCGTCTTGTCCATATTGTTGGGAACTTATCAAACCCTACACTCAAAACATGAGACCCACAAAGTGCCGACGCCCCTCGGCCGACATCTGAGCTTTGAGCTTTCGGTGACAGACAAAGTCCACATTGAGCCGATAAGAGTCGAATCGAAGCGTTCATGTCCGCGCTAACTTCTCCAAAAAAAAAAGGAGGCAGCTTCTCCACTTCACATGGCATTCTTGAAGCATCTAACATCCTACCGAGGTTGCGAACAGGGCCTTGGTCCCCAACAATAGCAAGAAAGAAAATTGGTGAGCTCCATGGATTGTGAGAATACCTGTGACTAAAAGAAGTAGTATATCCCCGACTTGATGCTGTCGCTGCTTTCTTCATCCCGTGTTCTTCATTCACCTCTAGCAATATACGGATAGACGGACCGACGTCAAAATGACTGTTGTACTGAGTACGTTGAGGCAGTACGGGGAGGTGGTTTTCTCCTTCCTGCACTGGAAAACCATTCTGTTTGTGTTTGTTCTGGCCAACATCAAGAGCTGGCACTTCATGTGGCATGTCAGTATTTTCAATTCTCCCAAACCGTAGTTGACTTAGTCCATGGCAACTGACAAGCAGCCCCCGTCAAAGGCCCGATTTCTTCGCGCCTTGATCCGTCGTTTAACGGACAGAGCACCGCCAAAGCACCTCAGCCCACGCTGCCTCTTCCTCCCCGCCATCAGCACCACGCGCTCTCCGTTGCTCGAGTGCGACTATAACATGCACAAGTCCAATTCGACGTATTTCACAGACCTTGACATCTCTCGTGGAAACACCTGCCTCGTGTTCTTCCGTGAGCCCTTCAACCCATTCCCCGGCCCCAATCATTTAATCATGATCCTCGGCGGGGCGCAATGCGTCTGGAGAAAGGAGATCTTGCCTTACCAAGCATACGAGCTGTGGACTCGTATTCTAACGTGGGACGACAAGTGGATATATCTCGTCAGCCATTTCGTCAAGCCAGGGCAGTTCAAGCCGAAGGAGTATGTCATGCAGCCAAGCTCAAGGGCGTCGAAGAAGAGCGCAACGGAAAGTGATTCCAAGAAGGATCCTCAAAAGGCCGTGTTTGCATCTTCGGTGGCGAGGTACGTCTTCAAGAACCAGCGACGCACCGTGGCGCCAGAAAAGGTGTTGCGAAAGTGCGGGCTCTTGCCGGAAGACGAGGCGGCGTTGGCCGAGGTGGAGAGGTTGAGGTTGAAATGGCTGTCCATTGCCCAACTTCAATCTGGCTGGGATATGGTCCACAGTCTCTTTGAGCCTGGTGAAACGGCTCTGGGCCACTATACGGATCTCTGGTGGCGATAGTCGATTGGCACTTCCGAGAGACTTTCTTATGTATTAAAGCTAGGAATAGAAGGAAATATAATAGAGGAAGACTTACACGATAGCTCGATATATGATTATTACTGGAAATCTAGATGGGAAGCGGCTGGTAGCAGCAGTGTCATCGAGATGAAACAAACGTACTAATGTCGGAGACTTTGTATTCAATCACCCTCCGGAAAATTGATACCAAGAGGATCATAGATAACTTTGGTGGCCTGGGTGGGCCAAGTATAGATTCGCCAGACCCATTGGTTCCTTCGAAACACCACCAATATGCCCAGCTCGCCAGACATGCTGAAGGCCAGTACTCTCTGGTATCTATTCCACCTGGTAGACCAACTTCGTCCCGCTCACTCTGTAGTTCTTCAAGTCCTCAAGCCCTTCAGGAATAGCTTCCAGTCCGCCACTCCTTACCTCTGTACGATGCGTCTTGAAGCTGCCATCGCCTAGCAACTTCTCGGTAACCGTGATGAATTTCTTTGCAAATTCAAAGTCTTCCTGGCTGGCTGGTATGGAATATGGTCCCCTCTCAAACGGCTCTGCGTAGATAGTATAGGCCATGGAAGTGAAGGAGGTGACGTCGTCACGGCCCGAGCCTTGGCGAGAAAGACCTCCATAGATGGGCTGCCCACCTGATGGGTTCTTCTCCGTGGACAGAGCGTCGGCACAGACCTTGGGCGATGGACCCTCGGCAAAGCAGTCCCATGCGTAAAAGAGCTGGTTTTTAGTAAGCTCCCGGATATCAGCACCGCAGGTAGATGAGTTGTAGTCGAAGACGTGGTCGGCGCCATGTGCCTTGACGTACTCGAAGTTGCGAGGCGAGCAGGTTGTGATGACCTCGAGTCCCGAGCTGCATGCGTATTAGCCAGGGCAGCATTCCAGCGGATTAATTGACTTGCAGCTTCGCAAACTGGATGCCCAGAATACCAGTCGCCGTGCTTCCTCCATAAATGAGGACCGGGAACTTGTCTTTGGCTGGAGCAGTTGGCCACGGCAGTTTCATCTTCTGATACAGACCCTGTCCCACGGTAGCTGTTCCAACGCCCAGCGTGACTGCCTCTTCAAAATCCACGATATCTGGGATCTTTATCTGGACGTCTCCTTTGACGACTATGTACTGGGCGAACGCTCCGCCATCCAAACGAAGGGGGTTGTTGCCGTTTGCCATACCAGCGATGCGGTCGCCCTTCTTCCATGCCTTCTCGACACCCTCGCCCACCTCCTCGACAACACCGGCGTAGTCACATCCAAGGGTGAAACCCAGAGTGTCCAGCCAGGTAACAGCTTTCCAGTCTGATGGGTTCAATGCAACAAACTCGGGTTTTACCAGGACTTCGCCATGACGAAGACTCGGGAGTGGCCCCTCCACGACGGCTGCTTTGTGGCCCCCCACACTCTTCAGGGACTTGATTGTTTTGGGAAGTGCCATCATGGAATACCAATGGTAGTGGTTGTTAGGGTGATGTAAGAGAGAACTTTATTATGCTTGATGAGTTGATGGGCACGATGAAGTGGAACAAATTAACGGAAAGGAGCGGCGGTCCTCCCCGGCTCTTATATCTATAGAGCTAGATTATTGGCTCTTCCACGGTGGCATGATACCTGATAAAAGTATACTCGGGACAACCGGACGAAGGTTCTTGGCGCTTGAACTGTGGGTCATCATATTCCTCGCTCTAGTTGCCCATTTCATTGAGTATGAAACAGCTATAGACCTAACCCAGCCAGATCTAGAACTGATGCCTTGTTAACACGAGTGGCAGTAGCCTGCCACGAAGTTTGCAGTCTGCACTGACCCGTTAATCAACAAATTCCATGAGATCCTCGTGCTGAAGCCAATGGCCCAATTGTTTTAGCGTTCGAAGAGCGCTCACTATACTTGCGAAAAGAGTGCATGAGTGCAGCCGCTGTACAGAACGAGTGGTGTGGCATTCAATACGAATACTGATCACTAAGCTATTTCTAAGCTGGGATTAGTCAAATAGTCCGTCTCCGCAACGACGGCGCATGGAACTCGGGTGGTATATTTGCCGAGGTCGGCGGAATTACATATGGAGCCGTCGGTCTGGAGTTCTAGTTCCCCCGAAGTGCAGTCTCAGGCAAAATGTTTAGCACTACGGCAGATTTTCAACGAGAAGGCTTGCGATTAAATCACGATTATTTCAATGGAACATCAGTAAATGATCGCTATTATTCGGCGACGATTACGCCATAATTGGAGAGCTACTGGACGCTCTGCATCCACAGCGCAAGAGACTTTTATGACCCCAGATGTCACCCAGTGCAAAGAGCTTTTCCTGGTAGTGTCCAGCAAATCCACAACGACATGTCTCTTTCCGGCTGTCCAACAAGCCTCTTCGATGTTGCAGCGCCGGGTAATTTGATGAGTGTCACTCACCAAATTTGATGTTGTATGTATCATACCTCAATTAGCTCATCTTGAGAAACTGCATATTTATGGAAACGTATTCACTTTATTTGGTCTACTTAATGAGCGCATTCTGTATGTGCGTGGTCCATCACTCTCCTTTCGACCAGCTTGCTGGAGCCTCTCCCACCAACACCAGGGGCTTCGTGTTGGTAAAGTTAGGCGTGTCCTCAAACACGGTCTTCGTCTCAGACGCAGCCATAGCCTTGCCCACACCTTCTGGGCTATCAAAAGTCACGATAGCTGCGACAGAATATGGCAGCGTCTCCCCGCCCACGGCGGTCGTAAACTTGACGACCTGGAAATCCTTCAGACCGAGACTCTTCCAGGCCTCAATGGCAAGTTTGAAGTGTATAGTGACATAGTACTCCACGTCAAACGTCTCGCCGTCCTTGAGGGCGGGGTAAAGAACGGTCACAGTTGAGGGGGCCATGGTCGTAAGCGGTGTGGATGCTGAGAGGGTGATTTGCGGGGCTGGTCAGATTAGTTATGCTTATAATCAAGGGAGGCCGGGATGCGTTGCTACCTGGATTTGACGGTTCCTGAGGCGTGTACAAATACTACCTCGTCTTTGAAGGGAGATCTGCTGGAGCTGTATAAGTATTATAATAAACAAAACGTCCCGGTTTTATAATAAATTGCTTCTAGCTACTCGGCGGCCTAGCTGGCATAGAATCCGACCTAGGCCACATGTGGTGCAATACTCCGTACCTCGGCAGCCAACGACACCGCCTAAAAGTGTCGCGATAGCTGGAAGAGACTAAGAGTGGTGCAATCATCTGTGAGTGGGTGTGGTGTGAGATCTGCGAGCTGACCGCTTTTCAAGAATGTCTCCTATTCCATTTCCGCAACTCCGCATCTTAGACGCTAATCTCACCATTAAACTTTGCACTAAATCCCTTAAAGGAAGCACTTATGAAGTAGCAATCCTGTCCTCTGACTGAGATTGACATGCATTCTCTATATCTAACGAAACACTAACTCTCTGATGTTGAATTCCCTATGCAGTAGTAACTCAGTATGAAGAGTATATAATATGACACAAGCACTTGAACAAAAATCGCACCACAGCCTGGCAGCTCCAGCTCCAGCTTCCCCAATCCGAAGAGTCATCTAGACGCATTCAAAGTCCTCGCTCTGATAAGTCCCATTGCGCTCCGTTCCACTTGCCTTTAGCTTCGACATCTTGGGATACGGGCAGAGAAGGCGATTCTGCTCCTCGTCGTTGTCATCCTGATACGAATGCGGCAGCTGCTCGGGGACGGTTCCATTCTCCACCCAGGCCCTGAGCGCGTCGAAAGTGTTGGACGGCTGACCTCCAGATCCACCGGAGCAGTGCAGAAGGCCAGGAACCTCAAAGATGCGGTAGAATTGGTCGACAGTGGGGATGATCTCGGTGACCTTGTTGTAGTAATGCTCGGTGCCTTTGACAGGGATGATTTGGTCATTCTATACCGTGTTAGAGAGTCGCCCAAATTGTGCTAGCCTTGATTGCTCACCATTCCGTGGTAACCGAGTATCTTTCCACCTCTTTTGTGAAAGGTAGTCAAGTCTGGATCGCTGGTACCGATAACTGAATCATATCGCTGTACAGAAGCATGGAAGTAATTTTCCATCTCATCGCGTGTCATGTTCTCATACGACCACTTGGAATCAGACTCGATCCAGTACTTGATCCAAACCTCTCCAAGCCCCAGAGGAATCCCCTTGCACGTTCCATTAGAGCATGAGGTCATGGCAGGGCCAATGTCATTAGTCAACGCTGTCGTAGAGCCCGTGAGCTGGCTACCGATATTGGCCCCGTACCACATGAACTTGCCATTTTGTGTCCTTGGTCCGGTCCAGGCAGCTTTGGCCAGCGTGGCTGCATTCTCGGAAATGGTCATGTTCTTTCCAGTGTCGGAACAACTAAACGATGTCCCGACTACAGTCAGCGGATCGAACTTGCAAGCAGCGTCATCGGCGATAATGCCGTCAACAATGCCATCGAGACCGTCGCACTCTTCCACAGCAAGTGCAGTAATGACGTCGAGTTCGCAAGGGTACGGATAGTAGTTCATGACCCTCATCAAAAGCTGCGGCCAGAAGCTTCCCGAGAATAACTGGTTCCAGTAGATTGCCGGCGCATTGGCCTGGATCCCATCGTAGGCATTTGGATAACGCTGTGCAAGCATCATGCCTTGTCTGCCGCCCTGAGAGCAGCCGCTCCAGTACGAGTAGTCGGGGGCCTGGCCGTAGAAGCTTGCAATCAAGCTCTTGGAAATAATAGCCTGGCGAAGTTAGCAATCAAACATACAAAGCCAATCTTGAACGGTACCTGGTCATTGAGAGAGACGGAGGCGAGGTTGTTGAGCGAGTCGAGGTCCGGATTCCCCTCGCTACGCAAAGCCCAGCTGTCCGGTCCGTAATCAGCCTGCATCAATAACCCAGCATCTGTCGTGCTTGTGGCATAGCCTTCTCCCACAGCTCCGGACATGGCCGTATAGCTCGGGGGGTATCGACCAGCAACCCAGCCCCCACCACCAATAGCTTGAAAGCGGCCGTTGTAGTTGTCAATGGGCAGCCATGTCTCAACGTGTATGGCATCGTTTTGGCCAGGATGCGTGTAGGTGACAGTCACGTTGCAAAAGTCGACGTTCTCCACTTTGATTGTTGGGTGGCCATAGTAGAGCAAAGAGTAGGCGGTGGCATTGTAGGATTCCACGAGGTTGACCTCAAAGGCAAGAATTTCAGCCCCAAAGAGCTGAGGCGCGGCGATGCTGCCAGACGAGCAGGATAATGTCATGGTTATCGAGTGTGAGAAGACAGTTGAGGAGTTGATGAGGAATTTGACTGCGGATCGAATTCATATTTAAGAGGACGTTGGCTATCTACTTGAGACATCCTTTTAATGTGCTCTCGTTAACTTGATTCCGGCAGTGCTGCAGCGACGGCATGGACAAGAGTCCACTCCACAGCAAAGGGGCCGTTATCCACATTTGTTCTCTGGTAGTGGAGCACTTGTTGAGAATTACGAGTATTCGTCCTTGTCAATACTCGTACTTATGGCGGATGCCGATACGTGTGTAGAAATAGGATAATATCGCCTTAAAGCGTCCATCTTAATTTTAACCATCCAGCCTAGGACGAATGTATCATACGTTTGTACTCTAAGGTTTCTTCGTTACACGTTCCAACCTCGCCAAGGCCGCCCAGTACAACGAGGTTCCGAGGACATCAAGAAAGCGGTCATCAAACCATTGGAGAACCTCAGCAAGGAAGTCATCGTAAATGGCGAGGAATGTGCGACAAGATGGACTACCAATCCAAGTTAGTAAAGAAAGCAGTTATACATCAGCCACTCGATGAAAGACCTCTTTGCACAACACACCATGTTCCGGCCAACACCATCTCCATCGGAAGAGTTGTAGACCGGCCGGAGAGGCTCCGCACCAGAACCATGAGGGTTGAGCCTGGTGATCATGTTAATCCATGCCGCGGAGACTTGCTTGGCAAGGCCAGGTTCTTTTCGGAGACGAGTAGCTTGAGGGTACCAGCGAAGCAACCATGGGGTTGCATTCAAGTGTCCCGGCTTGCGATTGCCCGCGAAGATGCGCTCGTGTATTCTGAGCCGTGGCGGTGGATGCTCCCGACCCGACACCCTTACGCGGCGCTTCTCCTCCAGCAGGGCCACGTCGAAGAAACAGCGGCTGCCTATGCAGAGGATCTGGGTTTGTATGAGTCGCTAGTACGCGCGTGCCAGCATCCTAGCAACGTCTGGGCGCCGCACGGCTTCCACGAGTGCCTCGTACGACTTGGGCCGCACTGTCGAAGCGGGAATTATACAAAAGCAGCTGACCCTCGCTGGTGCTGCTGCTGATGTAATAGTCAAATCATTGTGCTTTTACCGACTAGAGGCCTGTAAGGTTCCGGAGAAAATGTGCTGTGGTGGTGGCTAGCTGTACCTAAGATGCGTCTATGATGTTTCAAGGCTCAACAACGTCCGTATGAGGCACGAAAAGTACTTTCTGATAGCCATGGGTGAGCTGGGTGAGTATACTGAAGAACTCTGCGAATCAAAGCGAGCACCTACCTTCTGGCAGTTGAGACAGTGGCAGACGACCTTGACTCCAGAATCAACTATTTTAGCCGCCAGTCACTGTTCCTATTAGGCGCACATGCCGCTTGTATGAGTTCGACGCTGGGAATCTCATGCTACTAGTACTTACTTACTTTCCGCTGTGTACCGAACAGCGTTACACGCGCATCCGCTCGTGACAGAAATGGTGACCAGGGGAGTATTTTCTATTAGTCACAAAAGATGAATTGGGATTGAATGTGGTCGTGTTTTATCTTTCGAGTTGCCTGATGATAGCGACAAGAGAAGAAAGCCTAGGTATTGCGACCAAGGGGACAGGGGCTTTTATATCCCAGATTCGCAGTGATGACATCCTTCCCTTGACTACCATTGTAGTCATCGATCCTTCGTTAGAAATTCAGGATTAGACAACAATCGTGGCGTTTCCATGACTTCAAAGCCGAGATCCGTCTTTAGACCGTCGGAGCAATTAGTAATGTGTCAATCACTGCTAGGCGGCCCAAAGGCTCGGGTTTCGGTACTCGGATTAGGAACGCGGCACAACTTTTACTGTCAGAACCGAGTGGCGATCGTCCGAAAGAATGCTTCGGATTTGGGAAAGCTGAGACAGAAACTTCTGTACAAACCTGAAGTCATACGAAGCACGGGCGCAATGACAAACTTCCTCCGAGGCGAGCAATCGTACAGGTGCGCCCCTGACAAGCTGGAATGCACTCCACGGTCTTTGACCACTGAAAGCCAGAGAAACCGTGCTTGCTCATGGAACGGGAGGAGTCAGCACCTCGGCGTTGCAGGTGTGCACCCTACCCCGGACTCCATACTCACGGTATATCAACACATTCCTTGTACTATAATTACCCCATGCCTCCTCCTTCCTACCGTATCATATCAAATTTACCAGCTCTAAGCCTTTCTTCAAAACAATCCAATTTCACCCATCACAATGGCTGTAACCACTGGAGCTTGTCTGTGTGGCACATGCGCCTACTCATATGAAGGCAATCCAGGTGTTCTAGTACGTTAAGTCCTGATTTCCCCAGACGTATGCCTCTCGTCTGATATAATCCAGGCTCTCTGTTACTGTGGCCCTTGTCGCAAAATCTCCGGAGGGACCAATACCGTCAATGTTGGAGTCCCAGAGGCAAAGTTTTCAGTCACCAAAGGGCAGCCTAAATCATACGCAATGCAACACCAGTGGGGATTAACACTGTCGGTATTCTTTTGCCCCGAGTGCGCAACTGTGTTGTGGAAGACAGCCACAGACGCAGGATTACAAGGAATGAAGCTCGTTCAGGCGGGGACGTTGTCGGACGCGTCACTGCTAAATGAGAAAATCGATGTGGAGTTTTATTCGCCGGAGAGGCCGTCGTGGTTGACTCCTGTCGAGAATGCAGACCAGAGGGCGCAGTTCTGAAATTCGGAAGAGAACTGACAAGAGCTTGGAGCTATATCATGTTAACTAACATTGAAGTCAAACCTCCTACTAGAGCCGACCAGATAAACGTGTCAAAGCATAACGAAAGGTGTATTCACATTGTGAAATACATCCTCGGGTTGAATACTATAACTCCACTCTGTACTTTCTCCTGCAGCCATAGTAGATATTAGCTCTAACAAACTGCACTCCGTCCACCATTTGTACAGCTGCGGGTAGCCCCAATGGCGAACATCTTCATGCCGATACCACTCAAGCTAGTGGTCTATCAAGAAGGGGCATTGATCCCAAGACTCTCATTACTCCGGCCTTCCAAATCCAAATCGTACTGCCCTATGCTCATCCAGCCGCTATCTAACTGCAAATTGTCTAGAATTGACTGGGGAAAGAAGTCCATAGTCGAATCCTGTAGGTTCATACCATCTTGCGCGGTCGTAGTCAGGAGATCAAGGCACTCATCGTCATCTCCGATCATAGGCAACCAGGGTACTTCCTGTAGATTTGCGGATGTATCCAGACTATCTAAGGCGGTGGTTTGTTTCTCTTGTGGAGGTTGTGAGAGAGATGTTGCACTTTGTTCGTCTTGCTGGGGGCTACCAGCGTTGAGGTGATTCGCAAGTAGGAACTCATCCGACAGCCTGGCAACAGCCTTTTCCAGCTTTTTGGTGATTCGATCTTTGGTTGCGGCTAGACATGGCTCAAGCTCCGTCTTCAGCTCGTCCCAGATTATTCGCGGCAATCTTTGTCGGAGGAAATCCACAGACCCAGCTGTAGTACCGAACTCTGACAAGTCGTTCGAGGATGGAATGATATCCCAGTCTATTTACTCGTAAGCAACTTTCGGGATAGAAGGAAACATGGGAACAAACATGGACACGGTATGTCTGTCATCTTTGGCCAGATCATTTTATAGATGGCCTGGCACTTCTCGTACTCGGATTTATAGGCGCCCTGGCTGAACCGGGTCCTCACCGCCTTCTCCTGCTTGCTATTCATGCCTTCGATCGGCCGAGGTGCAACGACCTTGCATGGACCGCTTCTCTGGTGCACCACCAGTTGGTCTTCTTCATCAAAGGTGACGTAGCAGCGGTTGCAGAATATCGGCTGGAGATGCTGGCGATACAGGTGTTCTCTCGAAAGATGTTAGCGTGGCAGGGCTATTGCTTCAATGATAGCATAACTCACTTCACTCGGTGTGCTGTCGGCCAGGTCCCGAGGCAGTGTTTTCTCAACCGGTATCTGTCAGGAAACCTTTTGAGGTACGGACATGCGAAACTTTCGGATTCAGCCTGGCCTTGAGCCTTTGGCTTTTTGGGACGCTTTGGAGGCGGTTGGTCTCCTTCTCCATCGTCGTTCCCTGACTCTGGAGGTTGTCTTTTTGCTCTCCTCCTGGTGCCTTGGTTATTTGATTCCCTGCTGTTCGAACCTTGAGAGACTTGGGACTGCTGAGTGATATGCTCCCCAGCCTCGCCGTTTCCCTCCGGGTGAGAGACGAAATGCTCATCCTGCTCTTGTACCTGACTGTGAAGCCAATGCTCGACCGATGAGACGATTTCATTGAGCAGAACATGTCGTTGTTCGAGATTGTGGCTTCTCCAGAGACTTTCGTCAATCTTGTCTAAGCTTGTGCGTAGGTCTGAGGGATGGCTCCGTCGATGCTGACTTTCACCATCCACGTTCGGAACTGGGGAAGAGTTCTGACTAGCCATGTTGGAGTCAGATGCAATGCTGTCTTGCACGATATCCTCTGAATCGACAGACCCAGGGTCCCATTGGTATCCATGCACGTCGTCGCTTTTCATTTCCATTTGAGGCCCGGATGGCAAATTTTCCGCTTCTGACTTTGGCAAAATATCATCCACATCTACTCACGGATTAGAGTGTTAGCGTGTTATTTCCACTTTGAGACTATCACTGCGACTTACACGGTGACGGCGGCCTTGGTGTTCCCGGAAACAGGATGTCCCACATTTGAAACCACTTCACGACATCGGGCATTTTGTCATCGATGCTTTGAACTTGTTCTTCTTGGTTTCTAGTCATGGCCTTGACTTCGGAATCGAGCTCGAGGATTTCGCAGAAAGTGTCTTGCCGCTGATGGATCGATAGAGAGCGAGAGTCGGAGAAATGATCGTGGCATCGGGGGCAATAAAGCCGGGTGGAATGGGCTCTCACAAGGTGCTGCCTTGGGTCCGTATTAGCAGATATGAAAGTTGCGATTTGTAGAGGTGACATTGCCGTATATCAGAAACGCGGCCCCATCCTAGGCCGCCGCAATACTTTCCGAGATTTAATTTGTTGTAAGGACAGGCAAAGCGAGGACGATTATCGGAGGTATTGGGCTTTGTCTTTTTGGAGCGATGACCCTGACCATTTCCGTCATCGCCATTTTTGTCGGCATCGTTCGCATTATCCCCAGTTTCGTCGGCGGAAGCTTCGTTGTTGCAACCAACTAATGGTTGACTGTCGGCGTAGTAAGATCGCTTGCTTCCCAACACGCTTTTTCGTTTTCTGTCAACCTCTTCACTTCCTTTTATCACTCTGGTAGTTGATAGGATGTCGGGGCTGTTGAAGTTGAAGCATCCGGTCGCCAGCTCGATCTTGGGAAGGAAGCGATCCAGGATGGATAATTGAGCAGGAAATTGACCATTGGCAAATGTACTAGGTGTTGTCTGATGCGCCTGCGAAGACTTTGGTGGTTCGGCATATCTATTCTTGATGGCTGTGTTGGCATCCGGCCATGTCGTTTGTTGGTGCTGAAAAGCGTGTGGCTCCTGGCGATGTATGCACAGCATTGTTTGCACCGTGGATGTCGACAAGTGGGGAAGGATATTGAAGGGGATTACTCGATGACAGCCTACGTACAACAGAGATAGAAAAGATGGCGATGAATAATGGCGGTTGAAAAATTGTGCTTCTGTACGTCGGCCGCGTTTCTTATACTTACAACAGCTGGCGCAGTCTGTGTGTTTGCGCAGCTGAGCAATGATGCCTAAAAGCGGGGAACGAACATATCAGCCAGCCATAGAGCACGATGCTGCTGCTCAGCTGCGACATCGCTGCAAGAGGCCGAGTTCATTTGTGCGCACCGGGATGATTGAGATTTTGGGAGGGCACTCGACCGATCTATACTAGTGTTGAGTTAAGAGGGCCTTGACCATATAGTAGTTCCCTGATTCAATTAATCGTTGTTCATCACTCGAGCAAACAATACGGGTACGTATTCAACGCTTTGGACTAACAATTAGACGAAGTAGACTGGGCAAGGTACTTCGGTGAAAGTCTAGGGTAGGTCACCTGATACAATCCTCAGTGGCCGGTTTGATCACAAACTTGACTTGTGGCAAGCAGGCTGTACGGTACTCGGCGGGTTGACTAAGTAAGCAGGCTTCTAGGCCCCCCTCTCTCCTGTAGGAGAGTGGGCTTTATAACCTGTTTCTTGTTTACTCCTGTTTCTATATATCACTCATCTAATTTGCTACTACTTTCTATTAAGTGATAAAATAGACTCATTAACAAGTAGATCCTATGAAAATCCTACAAAAACTGGTAACTTTTGATCAGCTTATTCTGCCTTCTATCTATTTTAATATAGTTGACTAAGATACAGTAGCGATCAAGAAATAGGTTGTAATGCTCCCTCTTTGGCATGAGAGGGGGGGCATAGGGTACCTATTCAACCCGCCGGGTATGTACCTATTGTTTGTTTAGATTGTGACATCCTTGTGCTGACTGATGGTCACGCTAGATCTATTCGTTGATCTTTGCACCAAATCCATTCTGGTTCTTGGGAGATGAGACCGTTTTTGCAGGGATTTGAGCAACAATTAGATATCACGTGTACTCCTAACCGCCGTGGCGCATCACAGCCTGGTTGTTGGTCAGACGCCATTTGATAGGTGGAGGGCCCTCGCTGCATCTCGCGCGTTTGCTGACTTTTCCACTTCTCAACACTCGTCACCATTCCCTGTTTGTCCGCCTTCTGACTTCGAGTCGTCACCTTACGCAGACTTACAGCGTGTGCCTGACATTGGTACTGTCAAGGGTTGGTGCTGAACTCGGACCCGGTCATGCAGAGTTGGGCGCGATGGATCGCTACCTTTGTTGCGATTCTTGTCTGCACCTTGCTGTATCCTTTCTTGAGCAAAATCAGGCGTCGTGGCCAAGAGTCTCGTCCAAATGGGATTCTCGAGATTTCCGCACCATTTGATGCCAAATTCGAGTCAGACCTCATTACCCGACCTATCGCGGCTTCGTTTGACTAATATTTTGTCTTAATCAGTATCGTTGCCATTCATGGCCTCGCAGCTCACCCCGAACACACTTGGACGCGTAACAACAAAGGCGGCGGCTCTTCGTACTATCCAGGCAAGGTTCACTTACTTCGCGATCTGCTCAAAAACGACTTCCCAGACGCAAGGATTCTCAGCTTCGCCCACAACTCGGACTGGTTGATCAATGCCCCGGTTAAAACCGCGCAGGAAGTTGGCCATGCACTACTTGATCAACTGAGGGCACATCGTTCCAAACACTCTGTAAGACATCCTGAAGTTACCTCCTATAATCTTTATCGTTCTAATTGGTACAAGGGAGTTCCAATCATCTTTATCGGTCACAGCTTTGGTGGCATCATCATAAAGGAAGTAAGTAAAAACACCGTCTTGACTAGGTTACTTCTGACCGTTATAAAGGCTCCATGCCAGGCTGCTCTTCGCAATGATGAGGACGAAGCAACCGACATTTTGAACAGCACTTCTGGCATCATCTTTCTCGGCACCCCTCATCAAGGGTCACCAGCGTCTTTTTTGGCATCATGCGCTGCGTTACTTACCGGCTTCTTGGGATCTAGCACAGGGCTGTTATACGCGTTGAGAGACCAAGGGGATGGCCTTTCAGATCTGGAGGATCAGTTCATTCATTGCATGAACGTGAAAACGAGTCGATGCCAGAAGACCGAACTTGTGGCTTTTTACGAGACAAAGCCGTTGGTTTTCCTCGGCTGGCTTTCGCTTGGCTTAGTGAGTATTTCACTGGAGTGTCCAATTGAAAGCTCGCTGACGTGCGTAGGTGGTTCCCAGAAACTCGGCTCGTGGAGGTCATGCTCCCAAGACCATCATGATTGATACGGATCATTCTGGCCTAAACAAATGCAAAAGCCGAGACGACGAGCTATACAAACAGCTCAAAGCGCAGCTAGAGAGAATTGGCAGGTTCGTCACTACTTTCACCCAGGGAAATCACAAAGACTAACAGAATAGTTCTGCTCCTTCAAAGCTCAACGATGTCCAGCTATTCGTCATAGAGAAGCTCAAATCAGCCACGGTTTCAGACGCAATGTTCAACTCGAGTGCAGATCAGCACAAGGAGAAATGCCTCGAAGGCACACGCGCAAATATTCTCCAAGAAATTGCTACCTGGGCTGCAGACCCAGGCCGAGAGAACATCTATTGGCTCCAGGGCAAAGCCGGCACGGGAAAGTCAACCATTGCTCGCACAGTCGCCCAAGACCTTGGAAACTGCCTTGGCGCCAGCTTTTTCTTTGAAAGGAACAACATCGGCCGCGGCAGTGCTCGATACTTCTTCACGACCCTTGCTAGTCAGCTCTCTGCCATGCTGCCTTCAGTGGCCATGCATGTTCAGAATGCCATCCGCATCGACCCTGACATTTCTGGGAAGGCGTTGGCCGAACAGTTCAATACACTTATCCTGGCAGCGGTACAAGGCCTTCCCCAGACGATAACGGTTGTCATTGATGCCCTGGATGAATGCGAATCAGACCTGGACGTCGGCTTGATCATATCTAAACTGCATCAAGTTCATGAGACAACCGGTGGTCGGCTGAAGTTCTTCATCACTAGCAGAACCGATTTCCCCATTCGGTGCAGCTTCAAGGACATTCAAGGCAGGTATATAGAACTACCTCTCCACGAGATCCCGGAATCTATCATCGAGGACGATATCACTATCTTCTTACTTACTCAACTCAACCGCATCCGAAAGAAGTTCGGCATCAAACCTGAGACTTGGCCGGAAGAGAACAAGTTCGAACAGTGGGAGACTTTTCAGCAACTCAAGAAAAGCTGCCTGCCGCTGTTCATCTCCGCTGCAACTGCGTGTCGATTTATTGACAAGCGCGAAGGTGGCGGACCGACTAAGCGACTTCAAAAGCTTCTGATCAAAACGCGCGGTTCTGACTATCACAAGACATATCGGCCAATACTCGATCAGATTGCCAGTGTGGATGAAGAAGACCGAGAACAGTTGATTCAAGAATTCCAGGAAGTCGTTGGTTCTATCATCACTCTGACTTCTCACCTTTCGGTCACTTCTCTCGAGCGGCTTCTCCAGAAGTCTGCTGAAGACTTGGACAGCCTGTTGGACTTCCTCGATTCAGCTCTCAGTATACCAAGCGACAGAGCAGATCTTGTCAAGCCGTTCCACCAGTCATTCCGCGATTATCTGATTGACTCCGATAGTGGCGTAGACACGCAGTTCTTTATCGATGAGGAGATTGCACACAAGCTACTTGCAGTCCGTTCTCTTCAACTACTATCGGAAAGCCTAAGGGAAGACATTTGTGGACTGCAAGCACCTGGAGCCGCTCGAGAAGACATTGATCCAGATACAATCAGTAGCTGTCTACCGCCCGAGGTTCAGTATGCCAGCCTCAATTGGGTTTATCACTTGAAAAAGTCCCTTACTAGCATCGAGGATAATGACCAAGCACACGAGTTTCTTCAGACGCATTTCCTGCATTGGCTTGAAGCTCTAGCCCTTGTGGGGAAAATATCAGAAAGCATCAAACTTCTAGACCAGTTGCAAGATATGGTCCTTGTAAGTTCTCCATGCCTGTACTCATTTAGCCCTTCCTAACAGGACCAATAGCGTTCTAATGGCTCAGCTGTAGCCAACTATCTCCGCGACGCGCAGCATTTTGCCTTTTCCTTCCACTCCATCATAGGCTCTACACCGCTACAAGTCTATGCCTCAGGGTTGCTGTTTGCCCCAGCGAATAGTATCGTTCGACAAGGAAACCGTGTTCCTTGCTGGATAGGAAACCCACTGGACGTGGAACTAAATTGGAGTCCCTGCCTGCAAACAATCGAGTCATTTCATGGCCGATACACATCCGTTTGTTTCTCGAAAGACGGAAAGCTTTTGCTATCAGGCGCTATAACTGGACACATCAAGACCTGGGACGCGATGACTGGCGCTTGCCTGCAGCAATTTCAAGATCCACAACGGGTGAACTCAGTCGCGTTCTCGGCTGACAGCCGTTACATTGCATCAGCCCCGGGTCACTACAATCATGACTCGTATAGCTATGAACCACTTTCGACGCCCGGAATAGTCAACATCTGGGATGTAGATACAGGGGCTTACCTCCGAGGTCTCTCTGGCCACCGCGCAGACGTTATTTCAGTCGCCTTTTCGTCAAATGGACAGCACCTAGCATCTGCATCGATGGACTGCACAATAAAAGTGTGGGATGCAGTAACATGGTCTTGCTCGCGAACGCTTGAGGGTCATTCCAGGGACGTATTGTCAGTTGCATTCACTAGTGACTCTCAGCGCCTCGCTTCTGGTTCAGAAGACAACAGGCTCAGAATCTGGAATGTGGTCACTGGTACTTGCATTCTCACCCTAGAATGTGAGAATACCGGGACGATAGCATTCTCACATGACGACCAACGGCTTGCATCATTATGTGGATGGAGAAGCATAGTAAACATCTGGGATGTATCTTCTGGTACTTGCATCTTCATCCTCCAGTGTCATGCCGCGGTTAGCTCGATCAGCTTCTCACCAAATGATGAGAGGCTAGCCATAGGCACAGATAACGAGTCGATGGAGATTTGGGATACCGTGACTGGTACAGAGCTGTCAACCCTCAAGAGCAAAATGGATGCTCAGTTTGTCGTGTTCTCTCCGAACGGCCAGCGCCTTGTTTCAGCTAAAAAAAACATCATGAAGATATGGGATGCGGCTGAAACTTTACGCATTTCTTCGCGAACAGGCAAAAGTTCTCAAAATAGGGTCGACATCGTTGTCATCTCACCAGATGGGCAAAAGATCGCCTCTGGTTCACGTGGAACTGTGTCTCTCTGGGATATCACGGGGAATTATCTCCGGACCATGGATGATAGTGGGGATAACATTCTCGTCAAGTCGATTGTCTTTTTTGTGGACGGTTGGCGACTGGCAGCCCATGCAAGTCAACGCCATGGGGATGTTGTCGTCGGCCTTTGGGATTTGAACACTGGTAAATGTCTTGAGGTGAATCACGGAGTAGGCGTATTCGCTGCCTCATATGACCGACAACGAGTCGCATTTTCCGAATTTGGTGGGACAATTGTCATCTTGGATACGGCTTCAAATAACCGTGTCCGGATAGTGCACATGCCCAGGGCAGAGTTGATTTCACTTGCCTTCTCATCAGATGGTTGTAGGCTTGGTGCGAGTAATGGGTATAAATGGGTCAAGATCTGGGAGATTAGTTCTAGAACTTGTCTCCAGACGATTAGGTCCAAGACACGAGAACTTGCGTTGTCAGCGGATGGCCGACAGATAGTTATGATTGACTGGGACGAACATGCCACCATTTGGAATGTGGATACAGGCGCTTACATCAAAGATTTACAAAGCGAAAGTCAAAATCCAACTATGATGGTTTTCTCAAAAGACGGCCAGCGGCTAGCCTTGAGTTCCCCAGAATCCAAGAGTGGCTGCCTCGAGATCTGGGATGCTACAACGTGGACCCTCCTCCGGAGAGACTACATCAGAACAAAACAGCTTCGTTTCAACACTACAGATAGCTCTCGGATCCACACTAGGGTGGGAGTTCTGAAGCTCGAGGAGCCATGTCTAGTTGGCAGTAAGGCAACTTCCCTCAAGGCTTACGGCTACGGTATGTGCGAGAATAATATATGGATCTTGAAGGATGGGAAGAGGTTGCTTTGGATCCCTCTGAAGTATCGACCGGCATCGTTTACTGTATCAGGATCAACATTAGTTTTCGGTGGCGCGTCAGACGAATTCGGCAGCGAGTCAAGCGATGTGATGGTGTTTAATTTCATCGAGGATAGACTAGACGAATAAGTTGCGAAGAAAGCGAAGAGTTTACACAATCTCCATAACGTCCTTGCATCCTTCGCTTCTCAAGAACGAGCAGTCGCGCGCGGAGTAGGCTTGCGGAAATCTACTGCTTTGAAAGTAGCCTAACTTAGTGCGCATGACTGCCTTATCAAAAAGCTCCTTGTCCCTTATTAATACAAGTGTCCCATGGCATTGAGATGCATGATTGCCCTAAAGCTGGACGCTGTAACTGATTTCTTGTCGGTATTTTAGTCGTTCTCAAAAACCGCAAGTTTCCCCGCCTAAATCCGACCTTCTACCTGCATCACTTCCTCTTTGTTGTATATAAGGGAAGTAGGGAATACATGTAGCAGTATGCCTGCATGTTGAAGCAGTCGTCACTGTACTACCCCTTACACCCTTATACTATGCGATCTGTTCTTACACTCTCAGTCGTTGCCTGCCATGCCGAGGGCGTGGTTCTTCCCACCATTAAAGGTCAATCCTGGATCACGAGCTACAAGCAGATTGTTCTGGACCATACCAACCAGTATCCTCAGGACATCAGAGTTGGAGATCAGTGGCACGTGCCCCGTGACCCATAAGAGTGATATTTTGTCTTTCATCAGGTGGAGCAAAGCAGGACATGCAGCTCCGACTGCGTAGTATCTGGTGTTTGAGAAGAAGACCCTGAGGGCGATTTTGGTTACGAGACCTGCAAATAATACCATTGTAATTTTGTGATGCCTGAAATCTGCAGAGGGACTGCTTTGAGACGTGAGTTAAACTAAAGTTTTTCGGTAGAGACTAGTGACACTAAACTGGATGCTAACAAGAGGGGATTTGCGCATGTACGTGCAGTGTACCAATCGGAACACTTGCGGTGAAAATCCCTGTCAGCCAAGATGGCGGATGTAGAAGCTAGTTAACTAACAGCGAACTTCATCTTCTGAAGAAGTTGTCCATAAAAGCACTCGCACCGTGGGGACCAACATGCCCAACAACAAATCTCAGCCCTTCCCCAAACTCGTTGTCCTTGACGTTTGCCCTCGGAACTGACTTCTGATCCGAAGTTTCGAAGCCGACGTTTCCAACCCAGAGCGACGGTTCACCCTGGGTTTTGTTCCTTTGCCAGTCAAGGTTGTCGCGGCTGGCGGCTGGCCCTTGGCTCGGAGACAAGTGTGCTTCCGGGTCCTCGGAAAACCTCCCATCGTTGGAGATCAGGCCGACTTCGCGCAGCATCAGGTTCTGCCGGGCCTTGTGAAGGCGACCCAGGATCTCGGCGAGATTCTGATCTTCCTGGTCGCCCGAGTTCAAGACATGCAGGAATTGACTCACCGACCCTCCTCCTTGTTCGTTCTGCATCTTCCTGAGCAGGTCCTTCAGCTCGCTCTGAACGTGGATGATTACTCTCATTTGTTCAGCGACGTAGGGCGTGCGAAGTTGCGGCTCCCTTGACAGCAAACCGAGAGATTTGGACAGCCTGTTCTGTTGCATCTGAACGCTCTCCAGCATGCTCGACGAGCCTCCGATGTGCTGTCGAGCATGTTCGATGTCTTTGATGCGCGTGAAGGCGATGCTCAAGAGGCCGGAGACACTTGCGGAGTCAAGTTCATCGTCCTGTCAACAACGGTGAGAATCCGCACCCGGGGCTGCGGGAGGTCCAAAGGAACGAGCCCTCCACGCGTTGAGATGCTCACCATTTTGTTTCTCGTGCTTTTCGCAAGTACGCCAGCTACCAGCTCTGAAATTGGGCTTGATGTTACCTTGCGGTACTGGAAGAGGGGAAATCGGAACGGTGCCCAACCAACAGAAACAAGGCGGCCGGCCGGCGAGGCTGTGGCCGTTCCCGTGACTTGGAACGCCTCGCTTACGAAAGAGCTGCAGGGAGATGCCAGCCGCAGATAAGGCGACATTCTTGTCCTTGTTCGCCAAGCATCATCGCTGGTCCCTCTGCGTTCTGCCACGGACAGTCGATTCGGGTCTTCCCACAACTTCCTCTTCGGGAGCGTCGAGATTCTAAGCCATCTATCTGCCACGGCAGCCCTCTCATTGTACGGAAAGCCTGTTTCCTTTGGTCCGGCTGGGTGCATTTGCGTACCTCTTGAAAGAAACATTGCTGACTAACCACTACGACCAAGGTCTCGAACCCAAAAGCGATGACGACTTCTTCCACGACTTGTCACCGACCGACCGAACGTTAATGTATTGACTATGGGCGAGAAATACAATGGCATAAACCCCGTGAGTCAGAAATGATCCACTGAGGACGAAAGCTTCGTGCAGCGGCGATACCAGAACCCACGTCAATCCTCTGGGTACAAGACACTACGGCCGACGTTTTCCAACAAAAGAAGCCGACATCGCCAAACAAAGGCGAGGCTCGTCGGAGAACCCATTCTGTCCTGCAATACTTCCGTGTCGAGGCTTTCGATCGCACTTTGGGTTCATATGTGCTGTGGACTATTGCAGATGATGAACGGAGTCTTCCCACGCCCTCTCTACCCTGGCAAACTCGTATACGCCATCATAGACTGATTGGATCACCATTTGAACGACAGGCCTCCTCGGGCGTGCGAGACTTGCGTCGTTGTCTCTAATTTATTGGCAACACAGCATCGGACCTAAGCCTGGGACAAGTGAAGTGTCAGGGCAGCGGCGCTTTGGCGATATGCTGATGTTTGCACATGCTATTCGATATGGTGAAGGTTAGTGCAATGTACATGGTGGGCAGACTTGGCTGGAAACAGCAGTTACTGTGACTCGAGAGCCAATAACAGCGTTTAAAGACATCTGCCAATCCACCGAACTTGTTATAGCCCCAAAATACTCCGAGTGCGTGACATCGACGTACAACATGGCTGTCATGGCTCCCTCAAGCCCAGTTCCGCTCAACTCTGGCAATCTTGAAATCGGACGCACCCAGACCCTCCCGCCTCTGCCGGATCGGACCTCGCCTGAACGATGGTCTCAGTCCTACCAGATATACCACATGTTTACTGTGACCTGGGGCGTAAAGCACGGTTGGGGAACCTTGAAAATTGTACCCACGACGAACGTCTCGCTTCCGGCCACTGCCTCTGTTTTTCACTACGCCATGTCCTGCTTCGAGGGCCTGAGGCTTTATCGCGGCTATCTACTAGGTTCGCGTATGACCGGGTGAAACGGTGTTGTAAAGGTCGGTGCGAAACTGGATGCGGAGGATGGCAAACATATGCTCTCGACCAGTTCGCAATAAATTAAATTTCGCATGAGCCTCATCCGAAGGTCCATCAGATGTCCTAGCCGAAGACCTATTTGCGAATGAGCTATACCTCATTATCGATCGAAGGCACCAACTCAGTCTGGGAACGGCTGATTCCATTGTAAAGCCATTCTCTCAAAGGCCATGTAACAGTACATAAGCACCAGCCGGCTATCCCGATTCTCAGTGGCCAATTCCGGCCTGAAGACTTCCAGAGGGAAACCAACTGCCGGAGCCCGGACCGTAACACAGGCAGCTTTTCCTCGCATCCAGTCCAGAGCGATCGACGGAGGTGGCAAACTTTTCTACCGTCAATACGACCGTTTGTTTGTCAGCCTCAATCCGTGCCCTTTTTTGCCGTCACTAAGGTGGGGAGCGGAGCCGACATGAAGTAAACATGATACAACGCCGCAAGACTTGCGGCTCGCCGGACCGGACCTCAAGGATTTCTAATGCGCAAGGCAAATGCCCGACCTCACCACATGAAAGCCGGATTGCATTGGACTATATAACGAGATCGCTTTCCCTACACAATTATTTTCTTGGACTACACATACTACCACCCGAAACCACGAGACTCTATAACAACCATATTCAGCAACAATGAAGGAAGCCGTCGTGACCAAGGACGTAACCGTCCAGATTCGAGAGGTATCCGTCCCGAAGCCTCTACCCAGCCAAATCCTGATTCGGACTGTTGTTTCGGGAACGAATCCCAAGGATTGGAAATATCCGAAGGTCTGGGGGCGCGACAACGAGCCACGCAACCAAGGTGATGACATCGCTGGATATGTGGAAGCCGTGGGAGACAAGGTGCTAGGCTTTGCACCCGGTGATCGCGTTGCCGCGTTCCACGAGATGGGAGCACCCAACGGTAGCTATGCTGAGTACTCTATCGCTTGGGCCAAATCAACCTTCCACATTCCGGCCAGCGTCACATTTGAAGGCAAGACAACCCTCCAAGCTGGAACTTGGGGATGACATCAGAAGCTGACTTTCCTGGTGTTCTTTAGAAGCCGCCACCATCCCCCTCGCCGCAATGACAGCCGCCCTCGGAGTCTATCAGAGGCTGGACTTGCCGGTACCGTGGAACCCTGCTAAGCAGCCGACACCCTTCATCGTCTACGGTGGCGCAACGGCTGTCGGGGCGTTTGCCATCAAGCTCGCCAAACTCTCCAACATTCATCCCATCGTGGCAGTGGCAGGAAACGGCATTCCGTTCGTTGACAGCTTGCTTGAGCCGACGAGAGGCGATGTCGTGGTTGATTATCGAAAGGGACACGATCATGTCGTGGAGCAATTGCGTAAAGCCACTGGCGGCCGTGCTCTGCATGCATTCGATGCCGTATCAGAGAAGGGCAGCATCGTCAACCTTGGCAAGGCGCTTGCTCCCGGAGGCGCCATTGCCATCGTCCTCTCGGACGAGATGAGGGGATACACTGAAGACGCAAGTGGTGCTGATCTCCGCTTCATCTTTGTCGGCACGGTGCATTCTGGAGCGCCTGCATCCCCAGAGGCTGAAAAAGCCGGTGCAAAGTACGGAGATGGGGAGTTTGGTAGTGTGTTTTTCTCGTACTTTGGACTTGGCCTGGCAGAGGGTTGGTTCTCAGGTCATCCGTTTGAGGGTGTAGAAGGCGGTTTAGACAGTATCGAGTCTGCATTGAAGACTCTGGAAGCCGGGAAGCTATCCGCAACGAAGCTTGTCGTGCGCATCGCACCAAACTAGGGACGGAAGGGTTGGCATCTACTGTAAACACGTCAGCATTCCAGAAATACATACAGTCAGATGCATTTGGTCTACGCATGTAGAACAGACTCCAACAGAGCTGCACAGATCTGGTGGTGTCCAAGATGATGAACAATACATAGGGACGGTGTCTGAAAATTATCGACGGGCTGCATTGGTTGTATTTTCCAGCCATGACCATGACCCTCCGCAGTCATCTTCAAGACTTCCTCGACAGGGTTCACATCATTGAAATCGACACATACTCGACCCCAATGAATAGTGACAGGTGCCTACGAGCCTCTCCCATGTTCACTACAATAGCTTGCAAGCTTAATGCGATTGCTAACTGAGTTTGTATACATACTCGGCCCCAATGTGTGGTCGGACATTGTCTGAGATGGTGGTAATGGCGCTCAATAGACTTGACGTACTCTTGATGGCATGATTAGCATTGTTAGCAGTTTGGCACTCTGGGTCTCTCTTGATGGCTAACATCTGCCCATTTATCCTTCCAACGTTTATTATTGTAAAAAGTAGAAGCGCTTCAATGGAACAAGAGATCTACATACCGCGACTGTACCCCAACAGTACGATGAAACTTCGGTTGGTGAATCCATTACAAGCCGAGGTTACGAGCTAACTCGGTGATGAGCTTATGACGACACAAGTAATTGTATCTAGAAGTAATTGCATCTAGAAATTGATCTCATGCCATCGTTGACCTTTCTTAGTATTGACTAATCTGCTTCGCCACTCACAAAGTTTCAACACCACGATGATGACCTCGGTCTGTGTCCGGACCGGTGCCGGACCGGATCAACTAGCCATATTCATCATAGTCCCTTAAGTGGATCGTTTTGCTCATCTCAACCAATAACCGTCAATAGGCTAGACTATTTGTAATTCGCTTCCGACCGATGTCAAGGCGTGATCGATCAGACGCTTATCTAGACTAGTTACTCTCTGTATTGTGTTTCCGGACCGTTGCCTCCGGGTTTGGGGATCCAAACCATCTCCCTGCTTTTGTACATGGGCAATGAATTTAGCCCTGTATCAGCTGTTGCGCGAACGAGCGCAATCGAGCCGAACTAGTCGAATCAACAATCCCAGAAGGCCTGGAAGGGGGCAGCTAATGTGAAGATGGCTCTTTTGCAAGATTATTATACCGAAGACTTTTGTGGTCCGGCAATGATCGAGTCGCGCACGAACAGCTTTGGAAAAGCGTTTCCGGAGTGCAGAGTCAACGTCTACGCTCCTATCAAAGGAGGTCGTTTTCCAGAGCCCTGCGAGCTACAACGTTGCTGCACTCAATCGAGGCCCTGATAGCTTAGCTGTCGAACAACTGCCAGCCTGAATTACGAACACCTTGAATTGCATCCGCCCAAATAGCAAAGAACCAGACGCAGATCAGCAGTGTATGGCCATGGGCACCCTCATGCTGGTTGGCGAGGCGAAAAGCCGGGTGCCATAGATCGTCGAGAGGGCCTGGAAGCTTTAGCTTAACGCAGGGTTTGAACAGGATGCGAACGTCGGGTCCTTTATCTCTTCAGCGAGAAAGAAGCAAGTTGAAGATATCGTAGCTTCGGCAGAAAGTGATGAAGCTGCGACCCTACTCGATGGCCGGGGCCAGAAACTAAACCAGTACCCCTAATGAAAGTTGGGTAAGTCGATCATCACACGTAGCCATTGAAAATTTGACGACGAACAACTTCAAATTGTGGCCTTTACGTCTAGGTACATCGGTAGCGTTAGCCTGCCAAGATAGAACGTACAACTAGAATAGACACATGGCTTTTCAGACGTCTTCCATGAAACAAATGCACAATCCTAAAGCCCAAAAGCGGATTGTACTCCGAGCAGCTAGTGCCAGAATTTGTTAGATGAGAATGGCATGCTAGGAGAAATTCATCCCGTTCAGTATGTCGTCAACATCGCCAGTCAAGGTAGCCAAAGCATCGCTCGATAGGCCCATTGGATCAAAGAGTGAATTCCATGACGTGAATTGACCTGGGGATGGCAGAATTCCAGAAACTTCATTTCTGGGTATGTTGTGAGGAAACTTGGACATGGTACTGTAATCAAGCAGCGCCCACATAGCTTCTGTGTATTGAGTTTCGAGGGGAGCAACACAAGTGGCGTCACTGGCAAGATAACCCATAGCTGGTGACTCTTTGATGAAGTACTTCAGGACAACCGTCTAGGACGCATGAAGAGTTAGAGCCGAGGTATACACAAGTTCAGAGACAAGCTACTCACAATTGACGCAATATTTTCCCAGTATGTACCCATATGCTCCAGGTGGCATAGGCCAACTCTCAACAGTTCTTCTGACTCGTCACGTACGTCGTTGTTCGCCTGGTGCTGCCGAAGTGCAACAATTGTCGTGGCTACAGTAAGAGCATACCCGTAGAACGAAGCGTGGACCAAGATTCCGCCTTCTTGGGCCTGCTGCATCAACAGGATCATCTGTTGCGCATTACTCCACGCTGAATCAAAGCACCTCCGCAAGAAGGTGGGGGGCCCGGAACACTGGACAAGCTCCAGACGCCTGCGGAGCAGAAATGGGTGGTTGAGCAAACAGTTGCATAGGTGGAAGAGAACTCTGGCGTAGATGCCGTGCGCCACCACTGCCTGGTCCACAGAATTGCGATCCGTCTGGCTTGAATGGGAAATATCCGGTACTGGATTTCGGACGCCCAGGTGCGTTTCGAGATGGATCATATCGGACTGAATGGCGGTGAAGTCAGAGTTGGCGTCCCAGGGCGGGTGATGTGCGCGCACGTCCGTATCCTGAAGCATGTACTGTGCACCCTTAGCCAGAGTGGCAGCCATAATCATAACATTGGCGAAAGGACTTAAGTCGGAACAGCCCAATATGCAGGGCTTCACGTTGAGCTCTGCAAGGCTGGGGGTTTCCTCGTCCTTCCCCAGTCTCCAAGACTCTTCGTTTGTGGGAAGCCTCAGCTGACATGAGGTGTCAAGAATAGCCGATGGTCTGTAGCGACCACATGAATAGAGGCGATCCAAGAGGTATAAAGACCAAAAGGTTCGTCGGGACTGTTCTCGGTCGCTGGGAGGGATGGATGCACTCGGTTCGGTCGTCAGCTTGAGTTCCTGAGCCATGCGTACGGCCATGCCAGTCTTGATCCAGGCTTGCCCGTGCCTCGTCTTTCCAGCTAATACTGTCGTCAGTAATGCCTTGACCCGCGAAAACTCAGCAACATGTGCGCTCACCACAAAAGTCAAAGATGGCCAGGAGAGTCGTCGCCTGGACTGTATGGACATCGACGCGGGGGCACTGCGCCGTGAAGCAGTCGGAAATAATGGCTCTCCAAGAACGGTCTGCACATTGACTAGCGATGCCATGTTTGTCGAGCTGGAAGAAGCTATGCTGCGAGAACCTGCCGGCATTGGCCATAACCGCAAGTAGCAGATGCTGGGGCAGCTGGTTTTCGGCAAAGGCCGATCGAAAGCTTGCTTCATGAAAGAAGGAATATGGCTGGTTGTGACAGTTGTTGAAGTAGACATCAATCGAATCGGAGATGACTTGGGAGGGCATGAAGTCGGCGCGTGATTCGGTGCGTGAAACACTCGGGTTGTACATGGGCTCGTTTTCCAACCCGTGACCGCTGGGCGAATGGTAACGCGGATCCATTTCGCGGCTTGATGAACGAGGGTGAATTCTGTGGCGGGTGTCAGTCGGCGTTTGTCATACTTCCGCTGAAACGGCAGTGGAAACAAGAATGCTTCTTTCCTTTGTAGCAGCTCATGCACAGCTGTTAGCGTGCTCTCGACCCCGGACAGTCTTTCTTCCATGCGTTGCTAGAGACTCTGCGTATTAGTCCCTTTCAACAACGCAGATACATATACCAGGGTGTCTCAACAAAGGTAGATGTCAAGAGGAATGAATGAGCAAGGTACCCACGATGGTCGTTCCTAAATCGTCGGGAGATGGCCGCTTGCCGGCATTCTGCTTGAGCGATATGGAGTCGTCGTACTCGCATCCTGAGAACCGTTAGGCAACGTGGACTTCGACAGCAACGCGAGCCCGGATTCATGGGGTCGTCACGCACGGCGATCATGCTTTTCACAACTGGAACAGGGGGTCTCGCCGGAACAGCGTGCCTTTTTCTGCCTGGTACCAAAGATGAGCATTTGCGTCGGAGAAATCGCGAAAGCCCAAAAGGTCCTGATTATGGGGGACGCACTAACCGACAGTTACGACAAGCTCGGCTAATCCGTTGCACGGGTTTGTACAGAGAACGGCGCCCATTCTGAGGCGAGGTGTTCATATTAAGTTGCTAGCCTGCGGGCAATCTGATGTGATTCGTTCTCGAGACGTCCACGCATTCGTACAGTCGCAGTGGCATAGATCCACAAATCTTTAGTATGCGAAGGTTTATAAATAAAAAAAGTTCAGCTCTAGAGAACACCTAGCTTTTATAGGCTCCCCATCCAAGGCTTAGTCAGAGGTGGTCTTAACCAATTTGAATTCTCAAGTGCGCTGTAATTGGGTGAGGTATAAATCTGCTCTCAAGCTGTTTTAGCTTTAAAGGTGATATAGCAAGTGCTAGAAATAAAAGGTAAAGAGATGAGAGTATGTTTTTATAATATTTTATCCTTTTAATACACTCTTTACCTTATTTTAGAAGTGTTAACTTTAATTTACTAAGGATGTATACTATTAGCTATCTAAAGCTATTATTTATCCTTTAATAATATTGGTAAATACTTTGGGCCTAATTATGTGAAGCAGATGTTAGAAACAAAATTGCTATTATACCTGCTTTACGTATTGAATGTCTATTGCATTTCTTATAGTTTCTCATCTTCCCTCTTTTTGTCTTTTTCTCTCCGCATTCCTATCACGGCTTCGTTGTCACAATTCTTCCGATTACCTCGCGGGTTTCGTCTTGGTTTCTGGGAGCTGGTGGTATCACTCCACCACTCCAAAGTCATCTATCTCTGCGTCAGAACTGTAACTGTGACTACGCGTATAAAGCTGCACATATTGGTTTATGCATGCTACGCGGCACCGAAGACCGAAGATGAGGCTCTCGTATGCACCGCGGGCCAACAGAGCACGCATGGCTGGGCACAGCAGCCCGGAACAGAGAAGGCGTCCGTGACAACCACAAGCTTGTAAATGACTGCGCCTATTCCTAATCAGAAGCAGCTAAGAATGAGACCAAGACAAGCTTAGGGTAGCTACCAATCGGTTATGGGGTGCGTTCGGATGCTTCATCTGCTGAGTGACGACTGGAGAGCGACGCGTCAGATAAAATGAATCGCCATCAATCTCTGCATTGCGTATCGCGGAAATAGGTGGAAAGTTTCGGCTGTAATAGAGCTTGTTACACCGGCACTCATGGGGTCAGTATTCTTTAGAACATGATCAGTCCACTAATGTAGGCAAACATGCCATCGCATGAATGTGGAAAGGACTATGCACATTGAATCATCATATTCTGTCAACGGCATCCTCATCCTGCGAAGATTGCGGCAAACTCTGTCTATGTGCCAAGTCTAATTACAGCCAAACCCAAGCTCTATACACTCTAAAGTGGTGGCTATGGCTGGTCTGTCGCTTTTCCGAAACCATCTTCCTCTAGTCGATCAGCCTGATAGACAACGTGCGGCGGCAAACCCACAAATCCAGGGTAGTGGAGAATTCCGTGGTCGATAGGGAAAAGAACATCGTCGATAGGCCCATTAATTCCTCGGGGAGAGAAGTGCTCTTTCCAGCTTGTGACTGTCACGAGCAACATGGCGCGTTTCCCAAGTATCTTTCCTTCCCCGTATCGTGGTAGTTGAAGCTGACCATGATTGTTGGCAAGCCAGTTTCCACTGATGTTGCCCAATAAACGACATGTTGTATTTGAGGTCTCCGCTTCCACCATCCCTGAACCCTCCACCATGTATCCAAGCTAGGACAGGTAAAGGCTCCCCTTCTTACAGGGTTAAGGACGAACAACATTGATCGTCGAGCAGTCCTCGCTTTGGGGATGTGAAATAGTCGATTCAAACCCTAATAGTCCCAAAGAGCCGCCCATGCAGTGCGGTCCGTATTTCTGGACAGACTTTGTTCCGTTCCATCCTTGATGTGGCTCAAGCTTCCTAAACCGCAGGCTACGCAAGGAAGAGATCCTAGCCATACTCTCGTGGTTGTGTTCCAAAGAAGGTTCTATTTTGCATCGCAGACCTATCTCATCCTATGACCTGATGTACGCAAGATCCAGTGACGCGGTTCTATTTTAGGTGCTTAACAAGTAAGGTTTCGTTATCGTTCTCGGGTCTCATGAACATCTGCAAGAGAAGAACCAAGATGCAGTAACGAGTTTCGACACTGTTTCGCTGTCTCGCAACCCAAGTCTCGTTGTTAGGTGCACCGTCTGAACCGACGGTAGACTGTAAGGCAATCTGGCCGCTGTTGGTGAGCGAAACAGTAATTAATGTAGGCTTGTTCCTTGCCAGTGGTAAATGAGTCAAGCGTGTGGGGGTGATATTCTCTTCCAGGTCGTCAAGCTGGAGGAGTGTTTCTTTCTCAAGGTTGACAGCCGCTTGAGAGCATTGCATTTTATACTAGGTGGCGGACCCCACGTCCCTATGTCGGCGACCTTGGCTCACGGATGGTAGAGAGACACTGCTCAAAGCCATGAACCGACACGTAGTGGCGACGGGAAACGGTCCAAGACACGCTGGACGGTATTGCTAGGGCGAGGTAACGCGAGGCTAATCGATTGGTTCCAAGTGCGCCTACCCTTTATTTGGGTTCGTGGGGATTTGAGTCGACCAGTTGGCAATCGGATTCATCTATGTACTCTGTTGGATAGTGGAATGGTCTCGCATCTTCTGATGGCGTCAGTACACCAAGTCCAAAGTCAACCTAGTGAATGGTTGAGCCCTCTGTCACCTCGGCAAATCAAGAGAGATAAAGGAGGGGTGTCACCTCACATGCTTAGAGAGGCTAATGTCGCCCAAAGAAGAACGACTGCCATCATCAATGCCTTATGTATGAAATATCAACGAGGAATAGCGCAACGCTGACCGGAGCCAAGTTCCTACTTCAGGTCTCGTCCGCATATGCCCCTGATCACCTGCACCATCTCCCTCGGAAGTGGCTTAAAACAAATGCAGGGGTACAAGAAGTCGCCAGAAAATAGCGTCTTGGTCCGGGGAATATTCCAGATTAGACTTCAGCGCTCGGCCGCAACTTGGCAGCATCCAAGAGTAGCGCCCTAAGCCCCTGCAAGTAGATGTCGGCAGCTATTAGTGAGACTCGGAGGACGCGTGCTCTGGGCGTCGGCTGCCACCTCAATCCACACGAATGCAACGCAACACCTGCAACGGTCCATATCAGTTTGTCGATCTCTTGCCCAGGTCTGCATTTATCTTCCCCTTTCCCCCGCGCCGTAGCATTAGAAATGTGGGCAGATACCAGGCCCGTTGCGGCAAGTGAAATCACTTAGCTTATATTGCCCTGAAAATAATGCCAGTACAATCATGCTAGAAATTGGGTTTCACTTAAAGCGGCCGAGCCCCAGACTATTGCCCCTTCTGAGTGAACAGTTGCGAGACGTTGTCTCCATCCCGATCCACCATGGCAGACATCGACAACCGAGGGCCAGAGCTCTTGGCTGTCAACATCACTTTCCTGACCACGGCTCTCATTTCCATTTTCTTGCGGTGCTATGTTCGGACTTTCATGGTGCATGCTTTTGGCATTGACGACTGGCTTATGGTAGTTGGAACAGTACGCGGCTTCACCATCACGGCGCTCACCGCATCCCCTCGTTGACTCAGTTCGTAGGTCTTCTTTACGTTGTACGCCTCTTTTTCAACCGCAGGCATCCATTACGGAACAGGACGACATCACGATGACCTTGAAAATGACCAGATCTATACAGCCATGATGGTAAGCGTCCTGCGAGTCAACGTGCTGTCGGCCAAACCCTAACACAAACAGTGCTGGTGGTTCTGTTATCTTTGGTACTGTCTGGCCATGATATCGTCCAAGATCTCTATCGGCTGGTTCTTGCTTCGTGTCACAACGAGCAAGGTCCACAGATGGATCATCTACATCGCAATGCTCTCGACCGCTTTTTCAGGCGCCGTCTTTTTCCTCGTCACGCTTTTCCAGTGCAGCCCCATCTCATTCTTCTGGAACAAAGATCAGGACGGAAAATGCATCAAGGCTGAAGTTGTCATCGCCCTTGCCACGCTCTACAGCGTCACAGCCGTGATATCAGACTTCATCTTTGCCATTCTCCCTGGGCTTATCATCTGGAAGTTGCAGCTTCACAAAAAGACCAAGATGCTCTTGATTCCTCTGCTTGCCATGGGCTGTGTGTAAGTTAGATTGCAACCTGTTTATCAGTATGAAAAAGGCTAACGGCGGTATAGTGCTAGCTCAGCTGTTGTTGCTCGCTTCCCATACTTACCAAAGCTGAGAGAGCCAGATTTTCTCTGTGAGTGAAATCCTTCGACGTGATTGCGTCTCTGCCCGCTCAGCCAAAGGCTAATTCTTTTGCGTAGGGAACACACTCGATATTGCAATCTGGTCTACCGTTGAACAAGGACTGGCCATCACGGCAGGCAGTCTAGCAACTCTACGCCCATTGCTCAAGCTGGCCGCATATCGGCTTGGACTCACCAGCAAGCCCGTATCAGTGCGACCTTCCGACTACGGAATCTCATCGCGGCACATGGCTGGATCCAAAAACGAAAGCTACCTCCCGAGAGGCGGTGCATACACTCTCTCCTCTGTCAGCCGTGATGGAATTGCTGAGGGGACGGGTGATGGGGAGTGCGGTGTCAAGCCAAGCCCCTCCACGAGCAGATTCAAAGTTGATGTCAAGAGAGAGATCAAGGTGACAACTTCGGGGAGGAACGAAAGCGAGGAGGAGTTGAATTCCCCGGGATTGTGGACGAAGGTATCCAGTGATCTCAGAAGATAAAGCGAGTAGGACTAGCAGTGAAATTTAGGCATGACTTAGGGATGACAGCACCTCGTATTTGTTAATACTAATTATCTCCGGCAGAAACCGGTATTGAATGAGTAATGTAATAATGAATTATGGGCTTCAGGTTCTACCCGATAGCGTCCGGCATTTGTCACTTGAAATATAAAAGGAATGCAGTGATTTAATGCTTGTGTCATGGTTGGCTTGACTGTGTTCTCTGCTACTGTAACCGGCCCCCTAAGGCGGAACCAAGAGAAGGAAGTGATTGGCTTCATACGGCAATGATGCTTGATTCATACATGTGGTCATCTGAAGGATGCTGGATGTTTTCAAGGTGTCGGAGACCAAGAGTCGCATTCACAACGCGGCATTTGCATAGAACCTGAGCATTACTTGCATTTAATTATAATTATTATCATCTCCTACTATTCTAAGCTGACCCGCGTCACGACATATCCTTCAAATGCCTGATATCTACTCAAGTCCTGCCAAAATGACGTCCGCGGCCTTCTCTGCAACCATGAATGTTGACACAGCAGTAAAGGTGCCCGGAATGCGAGGGTAGACTGAAGCATCCACAACACGCAGCCCAGCCACGCCACGCACCTGGAAGTTGGAGTCGAGAACAGCCAGAGGATCATCATCAGCTCCAATCGGGCAGGTCGATGAGGCGTGGTGACCCCAAGCCGTGTCCTTGATGTAAGTCTCGATATCCTCCTGAGACGTCACATCAGCACCAGGGAGCACCTCGGTAATAGGCACGGCCTGCCCGGCAAGGGCCTTTCGGGTGAGCCCGACAGCCTCATACAAGGCCTGAAGATCAAGAGACGAACCATCACTTCCAGTGTCGAAGTAGTTGAAAGTAATGGCGGGCGTGTCGAGGGGGTCAGCTGAGCGAAGAGTGACCTCGCCGGCAGTGTTGCGCGGATGCGCCTTGAGGATGGCCCAGGAGAACCAGTCATGCTCGATGGTCGCATTGACAGCGTATTGAGGGTAGTAGCCTCGGAAGTTGACAGGGCCACCAAAAGCAAAGATATCGAACTCATCCTTGGCCGTGGCCGTGCTCTTGTAGAACATGGCTGCGGCTAGACCGGAAGAAGAGTAGATGCCGTGGTCACCGTCAACAGGGGTCCTCCATCGGTCAAGGCAAGGGTCTTCATCGGTGAACAGGCTAAAGGTGCATCCGTCAAAGGCCGTGAAGTTGTCAGGGGTACGTCCTTGGACTGTGATTTCATAGTGGTCCTGAAGGTTGGTACCAACACCAGGAAGATCGGCAACAACTGGGATGTCGAATTTCTTCAGTTCGTCAGCGGGACCAACACCGCTTAGCTTGAGGAGCTGTGGAGTGTTGTAGACACCTCCAGCCACGATGACTTCGCGCGATGCAGTTGCATTACCGGGCGTACCGGCAGCATCGGTCGAGAGAGGGCTCGCCTTGTACAGATGCTTGCCGTCGAGAAACTCGACGCCGGTGGCGCGGGGCGTGTCCGAGTCATCAAAGTTGACCCTCGTCACGAAGCAGTTTGTTCGGACATCCAGAGGGTATTTCTTGGTGCCATTGGAAAAGGTAGCGTCACGCACGGAGAGGATGAACTCTCGGGGTCCGACGCGGCTGGCCTCGCGAGAAGAGAGCGGGATCTGGTAGTAGCCAGGCTCCTTATCACGAGACAGTGTGTTGGCGTTGGCATCGCCGGCAATGAGATTGTCCAGGGTGATGTTGGTGCCCGTAACCTCGGTCAGGGCAACGGCGCCTCCGCCAAGAAGACTGAGAAGCTGCTCATCACCAAGAGGGATGCTCAGAGGAGCCGTCTCGGTGCTAAGCCAGCCCTCGTAGCCATGGCCTTCTTGTCCTGCGGCCAAGTGCCGGTTTTCCTCCAGCTTAACAAAGTACTTGCGCATGTTATCAGCAGCCCACGAGTCATCTCCAGTAAGAGAGGCAATGTACTCGAAATCAGACTGGTGAGGATACACAGCAATCAAGGCATTATGGGCAGTGCAGCCTCCCAGGGCTTGTGTACGCGGGTACAGCGTTCCCTTGAGAGTCGAGCCCTCTGGTGGGTTGAGGCCCGTATACTCGCCATCGGCGGTGTCGTAAGTAGTCTTGTAGTCGCGTGCTTGTCGTTCATCATCGGCATAATGATTCACGAAGAAGTTCCAGGAGATCTCCGGGTCCTCTGAGGCATTGGCTGAGTAGGCAGGGACAGTATAGTTGGTAGTGCTGTAGTCGTCACCAGCCTCAATGAGAAGAGTCTTGTGGCCTGCCAATGCCAGGCGTGCGGCGAGAGGACCACCTCCGGCGCCGGAGCCCACGATGATGTACTCGTAGCCGGTGAGCGCAACGGCATGGACGGAGAATGGCGCGGCCAGTAGGCCAGAGATAAAAGAGCGTCTCATAGTGGGATATGTATTGGTCAAGAGAACCAAGAAAAGAAAGACTACTATGATTAGAGCGTGCTAGATGATCATCAAAAGGTCCGGCCTTTGGTCTTTATATGTGATATCTTTCAATACGGATGTGAGTTGCCCGAGGCTGATGGACGAGGATTCTGGAATCTAGACCTAACTCAAAAGTAATCACCTGCATCGGAGGCAGGGGTTGCCAATAAACCCTGAAAAGAATCCCCGGAGATGAACAGACACCACGGCAGTGATCGTCAAAGTGTTGAACAGGGGACTTGTCAAGCCGTTAAAGAATCATATCACAGACCAAATATCCCTGGTCTTCCGACGCCGCCTTGGGTTGTGCCGATGGCATGGCAGTAGGACGTGATGTTCCAAAGCGGCATGGTTTGCCTCCCCTGAGCCCCAGGCCTGAATCATGGCCCCTGAACCTTGGGCCGTGTGGGGTTGCATCAACCGGCCGGATCAATGCGCGTTGACAAGGATTAACTTGGCATTGCATTCAGGATCGATTAGGTTGCGCCCCAGCATGCATCATCGTCGGCGTCATCCTATTGTAGAAGGTCTTCCTTCATATTATTATAAGCCGTAATATGTACTCATGAATTTCATTGCGCCCTGCAATTCGGCCCATTCAGCGAGTAAATTCTTTTTTTTCTTCAAATGACAGTGTCTAATATTGTAGCTATAAAATACAGTTACTAAATGAAAATTTTACTCATAACAAAGGAGATTATTTCCTTGAGGAGGCTGGCTGCACAGGACACGCCTTCCGCGCCATACACGTTGGCGCACGTGAATGAGCAGTCTAGACCAACAGCCCTCACACCCAGCGTAAGAAGCTTGGAAGGTTTCTGAAGACCTTCTAGATGTCCCGAGTCATTATATAGCTTGAGGAGCGAGTCAGGTTATGTTTTCCTGGAAGCGGACAACCCAATGGCGGGCACGGTCTGCAGCTGAGTCCACAGTAAGAACCATGGCCGTCGCTTCTGTTTTCTCGTCCATCTGCTCTAGGGTAGTGCCCTAAGTCTCGAGGAAGGATATTGTCAACCTCATCGGAGCTTGCAGGCAAGTTTCCCATCGAGTGGCTGTATGCCCAGCTCGGGCCAGAGCTTGACTTCTTCTTCTGTGATGACATTCACGCCTCAACCCGTAGACTACAATACATACTGGAGAGGAAGATTTCGTAGTGTTCCCGATAGGTCTGGGTCAAAACACAACCCATGCAGCCTGGTTTGAATCACCTCATCCCAGCTGGTGCTTTTCTGAAGTCCCAGCGATTGAGCTGCCATCAGATATCTAATACAAAGTCAATATTCTGCATTGGGCTGCACTGATTTGCACCAAGATATTGTCTAGTACGTGGTCTTACCCCTGTTTGTGACTATTTCCGCGCCTTGATGCAGGTATCACACCTGATGGCATGTACCGTGGCAAAGGGCCAACGTGATAGACCAGTTCATATGCTCAGTCACTCAAATGGAATACAACTAGTCTTCAAGAACTTCATTAAGTGGGTATTAAGTTTCGTAAACTATCTTGATATCTTACTCGCTCGCAAATCACAAGTGCAGCATCCCTCTTTCCCACATTAGTTAATAGTCTGAGTGACCGACTTCTTGACAATAATATTCCACCCTTGCCCAGCCTGAGGCTCCTTGTTCTTGTCAGCAAGATTTGACTGGCTGCTGTTCCAATCATCCAACCCTGCAACAGAATCCGAAGCCTCCGATTTGTCGTCGGCCTTATATCTGTGACCCTCGAGGTCGACTTCGCCAGTACTGCCGTGGTCAATGACTGTCGTAACGCCAATGCGCTTTCCAGCATTATCATGCAACTCAAAGCCTTCCTGACCATTCGTGCCACGGCTTCTGAGGTAGCCTGCTTTCGGATGATCACTGCCTGTCCTTTGCCAGTTTCCTGCAGATGTGCCGTTTCCTGGTGCAGAGGATCCGCTCCCGAAAAAGGTGCGGAGAAGAGGTCGGAGGGTTGCCACGGCCGAAGCAGTAATACCAATTCCGGTTTCCACAGTCGACCAGATAGCAACGTCCGAGGTGGAATACAGGAAATCGTCGATGTCGGTCAATGTATGGAGGTACGGGAAACGGACGATCGTCGCGCTGGAAGCACTTTGGTTGCCATGTTAGCTCTTGTGTCGGAAGTAGCGACGCACAAAGGAAGGAGTCTTACATGGCTCCGGCAGCTAGAATGAGTACCACGGAAATTTTCACTCTCATGTTCATCTGCAGGTTCCAAACGAGGAAGATGGGAAGGATACTGAACGTCCAGTCGGTCCAACAGCTAATAGCGGAGTAGCCGTAGAAGGCATCCGCAACCACCTTTGCATCCAGGCAACTCCCGGACGGAGGGTTGGAGGTGTATCGGAGCCAAAACAGGGATGTGGGTCGACATTGCAGTACAAACAGGATGAAGAAGGACAAGCTGTAAACTTCAGTGACGCAGGTGACGGTCCAGATGATGATCCTGTGCATCCTGTGAACACAGATTCGTAACAAGAAGATTGCAATACTGGCTTTGATGGCCATGTTGGTCAAGACGTAAAGTGGTTCGCAAGTCCACCACATCTATGACGACGTCAGCATAAGGAGTTATTGTTGCCCGGCAGGCATTCATTATTGTTGCTCACCTGCATTGCCTTGGGGATTTGATCCGTAGGGATGTCCGCAATATGCTGCCCAGTGCCATAGCGGACGCCTGTGATTTCGTAGGCACAAAAGACAATAAAGAGCAACTGTTCTATGTCAATAGAGCACGAGTGTGATGGGAGATGTTGAAGCATACCTGGGCAATGACGGCAAGCCAATCATCCGCCGCAAACGCCTTGATGACCCAGCCGCGACAGTAAGCTCGAAGTGCAGTCGCAACAGATGACACAATCAAGAAAGTCCAAGCAATGGCATTGATCTGCTGCCCGCGGCTGTCGGCCGCCATGGTATAGAGAGAGGTAGGTTAGGGATGAATACGGATGATGCTTGACGTCTGCAAAAGATCAAAGCAACCTTCAAACCGAACCAGGTTTGCAGTGAGGGTGGTCGGTCAATATCAAGCAAGGAAAAGCACGCACGGTGCATCTCAATCGCCACAAACTCCCGAGGACGCCCCGAAGAAGGGGTTTGTTTCAATCGACTAGACAGCGGCCCGGAACATTTGTGCCGCGAACGGTTCTTCTAGCGGTTGAGGCTCGAGTCAGGCACATTTGTGTCATTGGCTTGGCTGCAGAAATGGCCGCCTGGGATCGCCTCAAGCAGTTTAGTGCTGCGCTATGATGAACTTCATCTCCGGCACTAACGGCCAACATCTCCAACTCCATCGTCATTTCCCCACATCTAACCAATCGAGCCTGCTTTGGAGAGACCAAGTTTCGGTAATACGCTAGTCACTGGTGGAACAGGGACAAGCAACGGTCAAACATGTCGATGAATCTCAGGCAAAGTTCAGTCCGTTTCAAATCGACTGCCGAGGTCTATTTTAAACTTTGGACATCCCTCTAAGAATTGCTGTACCTCGGATAGCAGCCGGAGTAGAAAAGGGAAATTTTGATATGATGGACAGCCTCAAGCCAAGAGACAGACGCCACCCCGCCTCGCGTGTCGTGCCCAGTCGGACCGACTTTAGTAAACAGGGGCATTCTCTGTGGATGGAGAAGATCTCATGGAAGATCTCTAAACCCTTGGAGAAAATCCCTATTACGTATAGATATCCACACACGCCGCAATTTGTGCGTCTGGTTGTTGAAAAGGGGTAAGGTGCAAGACGGAGCGTTGGTCCACCTGCCATTTCTTCAACGCAATTGTGTGGCAGAACCTAACTTTGACATCTTACTACGGTTGTCAAAAACACGACTGGCTTATCTACTAGATGGCCGTTGAAGCACCGAAGAGCGCTTGGGCACGCTTGGTCCTCCGGCCCGGTACTACGTAGTAATTAGACTAGACCTACCGACTGCTGACGACCTTCTAAGTCCCCGAGTCCCGTAGGCGAAGCCACAGGGGCAGCCCAAGCGCCCCTGGTACCACCGTTTTCTGTCGGATTTCCGCGGACCTCGGCAAGTATTCACGGTACATCCACCACAACGGAGCTAATTTGCTCCAGATGCCAGTGACAATCATGCGGGGTTAGCATAGTTGCGCCAGCTAAAAAACACCAGCGAAATAGATGCAGATCCCACTCTCGGCTCTTATCGACATCCCTTTCGAAACCGGATTCCAGCCACGCGACTGCAAGTTGGTTCGCCTTTGTATCAATGATCTGCTAGTGAGGTCTCGATACGACGTTGAACTGATCTGAAATTATAGATTTAGTGAAAATCTTACCAATGGTATTGATGCCATACCTGTTTTTGCAAACTGATCTCGCTTAGCATCCCGGTTCTTCTGCCAGATTGAGTTTCAACTTTTGCGGAGGCTGTTTATCTAGATTATGGATTCAATCATTTACCAATCCTGCATCCACGCACTGGATGACTAGTACCACGGATATTATTAACAATTGTAGTTCTTCACCTACCCTAGACCGACAAGTTGTTCGTACAGCAGGCTGTTTCCGGTTTCCCTGCTGAGGAGTGACGAGAATAAAACATAAGAGTGGCCCATTTGAGATTGGGAGGTTTGGATGTCTCGGAAAGTGTGGTAAAATTGCCAGTTTGGATCATCTAATAAGACACAATTCTACAAAGCGACCACGTAAACGAAATCGCCGCGATGATTAAAGCCGTAGACTTCGTGATTCTAGTTCTTCGAAACCGCCAACCGCTCTAGTGCGGGATCTTGAGCCACGAGAGGATATTAGCAGTGAGAGCCTCATGTGCTTAGCGTTGGTACCACCACTGCACTCCGAAAGCGATGCTATTGATGGTGGTCATAAAAGAACTCGACCGGCTTAACGATAAGTCTGTACATAAAAGAAAGCCACTCTTGTCTTTGGACGTGAAACTGTGTCTTGCAAATTTTGCGATTATCATTGTCAACTACACAGCTCAACACAGCATTCTGGTATATGAACTATAAAGATACCATGCAATCTCAGCAGCGTCAACCTCGTACCTAGAATCTCTATCCGTGCTACAGGCCTGCTTTCTGTCCGGTTAGGACTGTAAAAGAACCAGAGCAAATCCTGGACAGTTCCTTGACATTTAGCGGTCTGCATATATTTGAATGTCGCGGTTGTAAACTACGTTTATCTTCTTTGGCACCCGTGCAGATTAATCGGCTTATAGTTCGTTCCGAGCCATTTGCGTTGATAGTGAACCTGGTACTGGGGAACTCGTTTTCATGATTCGGAAATCGATTACTTCCAAGATGCTGTCAATGGCAAGATAGCTCTCCTTGTTTGTCTAAAACGATGGAAAGGCGAGCCTCAAAGATTATCTCGTTTGGTTTGGTCGAGTACTGAGGGCAATTGCCTGATCAGATTGGTGCTATCCTAGTATTTATCTTCTTGACCTGACCGGGTAAAAACTGCACTACGCAGCGCCAACATGCTTAGCTTGGAAGGACTTATTTTGGTTGTCTCTTCCTTTCTGTCGTTCGGCTCAGCCTCGTTCTGGGTTTTGGAACCATGTTTGGTCCTTTGACCCTGGTCCGCTCGTCGACTTTTCGAAGTGGAGGTTGCGGTTTCCCATCCGTTGGATGGAGGAGGATCTGCTCGTACAGACGAATTAGGTCGCCGAGAAACGTGGCCGGCGAGACTGCGGTGCTGCTCTGGATCCCATTGTCCGAAGCTAGTGTTTTTTGGCCATTGTGTTCTGTTGCTTTCCGAGTACATGTCGATAATTGGGTTGCTGGCGCTGCTGTGGTACCCTGGGTCCCACTGTTCGAAGCTATCTTCTTCTGGCATTTGTGTTCTGTCGCTTTCTGAATTCATATTGACAAATCTTGTGATGTTCCAATGGCATTGAACAAGTGAAATTGCCCGTTGAGAATCCTGTCTGTGGGTAGGAATGAAGCAAGTTGCAAGAGTTCCCCTCACAAGAATTGTTGGGGAGAAAATTGGGCTGAAAATTTCTGCCTGGTTGCCTTCTTCTGCCTGGTTATTTCTGACTACTCTATGCGTGGTCTCATTGGACATTCGTGGAGGCTGTGTAGCTCAATTAAGTCTCGACATAAATTTTGGAATGAGGCTGAGAGTCGATGATGGTCAGCGTCTTGACTTGTTAATTACCACTCATCATGAATGATGAATTAAATTCTCATCAAAGCGCAAAGCTATGGCACAAAGACTATCCACAAACACTGTGCCGTCCTCAATCACGCAAGAGGACTCTCAAAGGGGAACCTCACTAGACACTGTCTCTGAAACTCTCCCTTCCGAGGAAGAGATCCAGAAAAAGCCGTGGAAGTTCATCGGCTACAGGGGATACGCGAATTTCCTTTCTTCTGACGAGGACTTCTTTATTCTCCGCCGTTTTCACACACTCAATACCCGCGTTGCCTTGGCCCTCCAGTACGAGGTTTCTGTCCTCGAGGAGGAGCTCTCTGAGCTAGATGCGACATACAGCAGAAGAGACTGTGAAGATCATAACAATGGAACATTTTGCAGCAACAGAGACGGAAGAAATGAGTTGCTTGCAAAAATAGCAACGAAGCTGACAAAATACAGTAAGTAGTCTGGGTCACACGTTGAAACACCTCAAAACTGACGATTCCAGACGCCTTTGTGCTTCAACAATCTAGTTTGAGACAATATCCCCAAGCGCCACGCCGAGACGTGAAGAGTATAAGCAACTGGCATTGGAATTATGACTACAGCGCAATCGCAAAAGAGGAACAGGGATACTTGGATCATACGAACGACCTCATCTGCGTTGTCCAAAGAGACAAGACTCCGCTACGGCGCCTGATTGACAAATCGCAGCGGCTGCGCACGCTCTCGATATGGAAGCAAAAAAGCGAAGAGACACCAGACTACGATGTTCAGCATGTCTCCTACTACTCGGACCAGAAGATTGATGGGTTTGCGTCCGGCGTGATTGTTGCTGTCGGCGTGACGATGCTGATCACGCCAATCTGGATTCTGCAAGCAATGGAGACTTTGAAGGCCAAGTTGGCAGTGATAACAGTCTTCATCCTCGCTTTCCTACTCATCCTGTCGTTTTCCATGGTTTCGAAGCCTTTTGAAGCTCTAGGTGCAACAGCAGCGTAAGCCACGTCGATGTCATCCGTTGAATGATGCCGCTAACGCAGCTTTAGATACGCTGCAGTGCTCATGGTTTTCATCCAGTTTGGCACGTCATAGATGGAAATGCAAAGACATATGTCATAGTAGTCGTCTGGCTAGGTGAGCCATGGGACTCATGTAAACGAAGGGAAAGGTGATAGGATTGTGCGAGTGTCTAATTATGTTAAGAATAATGACTATGTTGGCACTCTTTGCACACTCCTCAAGGCGACCATGAAATTGATAGGAACGCGACAGGCCGTGATTACTAGCGGTTGAAATTGAGTTTCATTAAAAGAAAATTGCATGTGTTCGTGACGATGTCTTCTGTCCTGTGACTAATCCCCATCCAACTTGAATGCAGTAAATGGCTCTAGGAAGAAGTATAGAAACCCCACTTGATGTAGGGAAGGTGATGGTTAGGTAGGTAAATCAACTCGGGGCCATACAGACACGACTCGAAGATCGGGTAGGTGTAAGATCCCGTGAATCCTTCGACATTGTAGGTTTGCGTATACGACGACTTGCAGGGAAGATTGATGGCGTTGACCGTGTATCTTGAGTAAGAAACGCTCCCAGCGTACCAATCAAGATTCTTCTTCCTGAGCTGGAACTTGTTGAGAGCGTCGTCTAGACTTTTGATCGCCTTGTTCAGCGTGTTCAAAGGCTCGCGCAACTCCTTCTTCATGGTGGTTTGGATGCTGATGAATCCGTCGCGGACCTTGCGAGCGGCTGGCGTCTTGAACAAGTCCTTTTTCTTGTTCCAGTCGGTGGCAAGCACTGTGTCGAGGCTTTTGGAAGCAGTTGATCCTTTGGTTGAGTACTTAGTAACAAGGATGATAGGGATGATTTCTTTTTTCAGTCTGAGTGCGATGTTGGGCATTGTTTTGGAGATCTTGAAGCCTCGGATGATATTGCCGAGCTCAAGGATCTCTCCATCAACGATCAGGTCGACCAGATATTGGCTATCAGGCGTAAATACGAGATCGCTGATGGCCTCGCGGATTATATTCTCGGTTGGTAGCACGGCCTTGCCGCCCTTGTCGGCTGCAACTGTAGCGCCGTCGAGGGCCTTGAAGGCTGTGAGTGAATCGGAAACTGAGATGTGTTAACAATGAAGCAGGAACAAAGCAGAAGGGGTGAGACGAGACTGACCTTGCTTGAGGAACTTCGTTGCGACGCTTCCCTTGCACGCGCTGTTCTTGCACGCGCTGCTCTTGACGGAGGACACCTTGGTAGAGGCGGTTTTGAGGTGGGCTTGCACGCTCTTGGAGGCGGCTTTGACGGCGGCAACCTTGGTCTTGATTGACTCAAAGAGGGTAATCCAGGTCTGGAGCAGTTTGTAAAACTCGCCGTCTAGCATGTCCTCAGAGCTGTGGATGTAGTCGCTAAAGAAGAATTGGATCGCTTCCTGGTCGCATCCGCTTCCGTCGTAACAGCCGTTGATGGCCCTCCTGAACAATTTGTATACATCCAAGTTGGCCTATGAAAGTGTTAATAGCGACTAGGCCCGTCGGATAGCTGTGTACGCACCTCCTCTGCTCGAATCACGGCATAGCCCGTGCCCGCATCTTCGAGGTTTGACAGGACACCTCTTCGGTTATCCCCGATGGGAAGGTTGTCGTCTTTGATGCCCTACGATGTGTCAGTGGCAGGTCTAGCAGCGGCTAAAAGAATATCAGTCTTACCCGATCTATGTTGTGGATGGTGTCAACGATGGAGGCGTATGTTGTTGATGAAACATCGCCGTACTCAAACATGCTGTGAAAGTTTTCGGCGTTGGACAGCAGCTTCATTGCGGGCAGGTAGCTGCAAAGGCCTTCTGATTTCTCGATGAATTTATCGCCATCGTTGTTGTCCGGCATGCCGCTACGCACAGCAGCGCAAAGATATCTCGTTTCTGTCAGAACGGTGACGCCGCAAGTCACGGTTGTCCCGCCGGTATTACCTGGTGCCACGTTAACAAATGCCCGGCCGGAGATGCATCAAATGCTCACATTTCTTCGCAACAGCACCGACGGGATGCTGATAGGTGCCGGTGCATGATCCGATTATGCCTTCGAGCTTGCCGCACGTCTCCTTGAGGTCCACGCCCGCAGAAGCGGTGTGCACCAGCAACGCCGGGAGCAACAGGAGAGAAAACGTCCGCATCGTGAACTGTGGAATATCAGATGTAGTGGCGATATTCGTATAGTGGTCCCGTCCCGGGACCGAGAAGGAGGCGCCGTGGTCAGTTAAGTAAACCGCCTACCTCCCTGAAGCGGTTTTCCACCACCCACGCGATGAAAGCCATGGCTGGTCCAGGCCTGGGTCCATAAAGCCCGTCCAAGATGCCAAGAGTCGATAGATCCTCTCGTAGAACCCGGTGATCCAGTCAAGACAAGCTTATTTCGTTGGCTTCCTGGTAAAGCTGTGTCTAGTGCGCCAGCTAAGCGGGAACGAGTTAGCAGTGGCTTAAAATGGTCTCGAAGGCTGAGCACAACCCGCTAAACGTAGCCTACATTCGCATGCCGGATACCGCCACAACCTCGTTCTAGGCGGATCGCATTCCGAAAAGTAATCTCTTTTGGCACACTTCAAGACACTGGTGGCAACTCAGCTGAAAATACAGACACCTGACGCCGGTAGGGCTGAGGCACTCGTTGCGGAAAGAGACTAGCGTCGATGATGGACAAACAACCATTAACTCTGAATTTATGGTTAATGCGCATTTGCCCTCGCTAAATGCTGGCGCTAGATGTCGAGTGGCTTTTCCCCATGATCTTGTTTCTCACCGCCAAGCCCGGGGCGTTGAAAGATTATTGTCGGTACTTGGAAGCCGGCTTCTGAGACACTTCGAGGACTCCTGTAGAGGGAGGAGTTGCCATCTACAGAAAGCTTCTGATGTGCAGTGCGCTTGAGTCTGGAGTGCCTCGCCTCAGAATATGTCAGGTGCTCAGCCAACTATGACCTGCTAGTGTGCTGGAACAAGGTCAATGGAATGTATCTGACACATCGCCTTGTTCTGAGGCGTGCACCATTATGTTGACACGAGCCTATCATTGACTGTTGCGCCATGTTTTGTTCGTTAACAGCTGATATCAAAGCAAATCCGGGTATGGTGAACTCCGCCCTCATCTTCGCCGCCCTCTGTCTCTTTCTTGTGTCCTCCCTGATTCTTTCCCCTCCTTATCCCGCCTCCGTCTCCTCTCCTGATACTCATTCTCAGACTCCTCAGGCGTATCTTCACCCTCGCTCGCAGACCAATCCTCAGCATCGCTGTACAAATCCCCCCTCTCCAACGCCTTCTGATACTTCAGCTCCTCGATCCTATCGCCCTCCTTCAGCGCATCCACAAGCGCCTTCAACGGCCCGACCGTCTGCCTTAGCAGCGGAATCACCTCGATCGACGCCCCCGCGTTAAGAGCAGCCACCATGACCGCCACGCCCTTGCGGCCTTTCCAGTTCCCCGACAAGCCCTGCACCGTCATCCCCTTCCGTACTACGGCGGCCGTGATGGCGCGGTACGACGGCCTGTCCGCGATACTGACGAATCGCTTGTCCGGCCGAGCCAGAAGATACCGACGATGAATCTCACGGACGTCGTAGGACCGCAGCAGCGATTCAATCTCGCTATCACCCGTTTCTTCCGCCAAGTCGCACACCTCGCCCCAGTCCTCGATCAGCCACGCGGCATGCTCCAGAAGCATCTCGGCAATGGCGTAATCCGAGTGTCCGACGGCTTGGTACAGCGCATTCACGTGCATAGGATGCGTGGCGAAGACATCGGCGCCCTTGCGCAACAGCAGTCGCGTAATAGCTTTGCGCGATGCAAATGCCGCAGCAATAAGTGGCGTTCCGTAGCGACCGCCCTTGGCGTTGATGTTAGCCTTGTGGTCGATGAGGAGCTGCACCATGTCCTCGTTTCCGACGGCTATCGATGCCTGCAACGGAGATCCATACACGCGACAGAGGGAATTCGGATCCTGGCGGGTCTTGAGCAGCCGCGTCAACTCGCGGATGTCGCCGGCGAGGATGGCCCGGCAGAAGTTGTCGCCAACGAGGGCGTACGACATCTTCATCCGCGTCGCAAGGGCTTGCTCCTCTCGTCGCGAGGAAGGCTGGTCTGAGAGCATGCCTTGGAACGCTCGGCCATGCACGAATTCGTTCTCGTCCCAAGGTGTGTTTGCGTCGCCGTATTTCCACCGTGCGTCGGCAATTTCTGCCCTTCGATCGACGACGACAAACTCGTCGGGACTGATGGAAGGATATTTCCAGACGTATGTATGAGCGTGGATTGTAGTGACTTCGCCTGTGTTGAGCTCGACTTGGACGTCGATACTTTGTCGTTGCAGCGGTGAATCTGTCTCGGACCGGTCTCTATACCGCTCCTCCGAAGTCGCGGGCCCCATCTTGGCGAGATTGCGCTCGGTCGATGCAAAGAGGAGGTCAAAGTACCGTAGTGCCTCTCTCGTGACGCCGGAGATCAGGAACCCGACGACGCCATCTTGGCTTTCGCGGGAGGAAGGTGACGATCGATGCCCATCACTTCGCTTGCCAGTGTCCTTCTCGATGGACTTTTGAATCACTGCACAATCAAATCCTTCCGGCTGCCAACGAGAATATCCACGAAGCAAGGCAGGCGTCATCAGCTCCGTAGCTCGCTGAACTGACAAGTTGGCCTTGGCCCAGTCATCCGAGGTGAGAACTAGACGGCGTTGAAGACCCGGCGAGTAAGCTCCCTCCGTAGCTCTAGAAGCGATGGCGTGCAGAACAGATGGGAACATGAGCCGGCCATACACAAATATGTTCGACGTGGCTGAGCTGTTTCTCGAGTCCTCTATCTCGCGCTGGGAAAGATGATTTGTGCCCGCGAGTATGTATGATGGGACCAACGACGCCTCGGGCAATGGGAGACAGTCGCGGTGGTGAAACGGTGGAGGTTTGATGGGTTCGGGTGCAATGAAGGCTTCGTCTCTGTTGAAGATGTCGTCTGGATCGACGTGGTCGGCGGATGTTGGCAACGGGCGTTGATCTTCGGCAAGTCCGATGAAGCGTTCCGACTTAATCTCTTCGATGCTTTCTGCCTCGGAATCTAAATCTATCACCTCAATGTCATCTTCCGTGGAAAATTTGACGTGTTTTTTGTCTGGTTTCTCAGGCTCGACTACGATCGGCTTCGGCATTGAGGTTTTGGATGGTGCCTTGACTGCCTCTTTCACCTCTTCCTTTGTCGACTTGTCTTGAGCCTTGTCAGGCGACTTTTGAGGATGTTCATCAACTGGAAGCGACGATTGTTGGTCAGAGACAGAGGAAGAGGCTGTGCTCTCAGACACGGAAGAGGAGTCTGCGGTCTCGGACGAGTCGCTAGAAACATCGGACCCATGGGAATTCGGAAGCTGTCGCTCAACCCCAACAGGAGTTCTAGCCGACATCATAGTCCCTGAATCCAGGCTCTCCGAGTGCTCGAATCCATTGCTCAAAGCACAATGATGACAAATGTACTCAAACTCGGTTTCAGTATCGAGAATCTTGCCTCGCACCTGAGCCGCAGTGGGTCGATCGTTTGGCTTCTCCTGGAGCATCCACGCTGTCCAGTCAAGGATGGGAGAGTCAAATCCAGCTCCTGAACCGCGGAGCTTCTCTATCCAGAGACGTGTTGCCGGTGCGTTGAGGCAGATGGTGCGGTAGTTTTCTGTGCCATTCTGCGAGTAAAACACCAACATGTCGTTGTGTGTGTAGCCGAAGAGAGTCGTGGCCATTTCTAGGAAGACACACCCAAGTGACCAGATATCACTGGCCGTGTTTCTGTCTGCTCCCTCCATGACTTCGGGTGCCCAATATCTCGGCGTTCCCTCCTTCGACTCCCCGTTCGTAGTCAAGTGCCCATCAAGGCAAATCCTCGACGTGCCAAAATCCGCCAGCAGAACCTGCCCGCCCTTGACCAAGACATTGTTGGGCTTGATATCCTTGTGGCGGATATTCTTCTTGTGGATATATGCCAGCGCTGTGACAAGACACCCGAAGAAAGTCCTAAGGCTTCTCTTCCGCAAATCCGGGTCCACGTCCACGGAGTTGAGATATTGATGCAGGTCTGTGTTTGCCACGGGACACATAATCAGTCCTAATGCTGTTGAGTCTGTGTACGATCCCACTAGTTTGACGACGTGTCGGTGGGAAATTGCCTTCAGAGACTGCAACTCCTTCTCAAAGGATGCAAGCTGGAATTTGTCTTCAAGCACCGATTGGCCTCTGTGGATCTGCTTCCGTGCGTATGTCTTCAGTGTCCGCCGGCTATACACCTTATCGACTTGGGCGAAGCGGCCTGTTCCAAGCACTTCCAGGGAGTGGAAATAGGCATCCGCATGCCCGGGAAGATGGACGTGGTTGCCGCCTTCTTCAAGTTCAGAGAGGTCTTCCTCCCGGCGACATCGGACGATGCTCTGCAGGTTGAGGAAACTTGACCGCTGTGACGAGCCTTTGATTATGTCTGGTAGATTTCCTTCGCTGTAAGGAAGATAGTGGTCTGTTCTTCCCTCGGCAACGAACGTGTTCATCTTCTCCGGGACTCCAAGCATCCAGAGCAAGGCGAAGGTGCGCGGGCGGAGACTCCATTCGAACTTGCCGTAGTCGACCAGAAGTTGGGAGATGGCAGGAAAGACGGCGTCGAGGAGGATCTTCTTATCCATGAGGGGATCATTCGGCTGGGGAAGGAACTTGGCTAGGCCTTTGCGGAAGAGATCGTCTGGTAGAAACTTGGTGATGGTTTTGGTGATGGGGCATGTTGGCTTAGGGCCTTTTGGCCTGGGACATTGTGTTGACGGCTGGGGTTTGCTTTGGGGCTTGTACGATTCGATGGGTAGTTCCTCGTCACCACGCAGCGTCTCGTAGTATGGGCTTAGGTAGTTGGGAATCATGTTGATGTTGTATAGTTAAGCACCGTGTTGCGTGTGAGGGATAGTAATGAGTGGCTAGTAGGTGCTGGTGTGATATAATGAGAGTGGTTGATTATTCGACGATATTTTTGGCCCAAGAACCATTCTGGTTCTGGATCTAAGCTATTGTCTTATATTCACTTGATAGACCGATATCCGTCGTATTGTGGCTTGCTGGCGAACCACCTGGCGAACGCATCAATTCGCCACCTACGTCTTGGTGTAGTGACGAGGCGTAGTTGCCAAGGTGCGTACTTAGGTAAACAAGGCGTCCTTGGGCCAGTATTTGGTCATCTGCAGGGCTTTCTAATGTCCTGCATCTTATGTGTGGTGTCTAACCTACACCAGTCCTGCAAATCATCCCCTCATCCGGTAGGCAGCAACGGCGGCTGACACCATGAACGTGAGGCTTGGCCCGTCAGCCTTGCGGAAGATGGGGAGGATTGTTACATGTCGACCCCAATGCGGCTTCAGCGGGGCTGTGCTCACGCGGTTTATCACCAGCCGTCAGCCCAGACCAGACGCTGAGGCTGTTTGGCTCGCCTTGCGCGGTGATTACGAATCGGACGCTGATCTGCCGCGAGTTCTTAACGCTGGATATGCATCCGCGCAAGCAGTGGATTTCTCAGTGTCTTGCTGATTACATATCTTGGTAAACGCCCGCTCAGCTCTAGCAGAGCCTGGTTTCAATTGACGTCGAGTTTTCGGGAACTTTTTCAACCTATCAATCAACGATTCCCCAGACCACGTTCATAATTCGCAATGGAAGCAGTTGGACTGGGACTCGGTTCTGTGTCACTGCTTTTTCAAATATTTGCAGGATGCATCAAAGGCATGGTCTCCAACGAAACATTCCGTCGCACAACTAACATGAGAATTCACATGTAGGCTACCAGCTGCTCTCCGAAGCCCAAGGCCTGAAAACCGAATACCAATTTTGTCGCGTCCGCTTTAAGACAGAGCAGTACCGACTCCTGGATTGGGCCACCATTGCCCAACTCACCGAGACCGATGACACGCTTGTCATCAACAGAGCTAGCAAGCCAGTCTTGCTGGACGTACTTGACCAACAGTACAGATTGATGCTCCGGTTTGGTCGCCTCGATGATCGCCTCCGACCGCTCACCAAGCCTCTTCTCAGCGAGGTGCATGGCCCCGAAAAACTTGAGGACGCTGTCCAGGACGATGTGAACTCACTGCAGAACCGATTTCCTCACACGAATGCTCTCCTCAACAAGTCTCTCGACTTTATCCACAGCACGAGCAAGTTCCCGGTAAAGCTGAGATGGGCCATCTCCGACAAGTCCAAGATTGAAGATATTCTCGCCAAGTTGACAACGATGAACGACTACCTTGATCAGCTACTCAATAACCAGCAGCTCCAGAGCTTGAACAACCAACAAACGAGAACAAATTACCAGATCATGCAGCTCAACAATAAGATGGACCATCTCTGCGAGCTTGTCGAGGCTGGTCTTTTCGCACTCCCTCTTACCACCGCAATCCAGTTCAACATAGCTGAATCGTACGGGCAACGCGATGAAGCTGGACACAGGCGAGAAGCCGACCTCGCGAGCCTCGCCCAGTTCAAAGCTCTCATGTCCGCTATCGACACATCCTCCCTAACGCAGGATTTCAGGTCGAAATTGGGTCTGATCAAGCCGACATGGCAAAGCCAAACCCTACGGCTTTCACCCAAGGCGATCGAATTACTCAACGAGAAGGCGTCAGGCTCAACACCCCGCATTTCAGCATGGTACAAACCGGTTGGTGCATCCTGGCGTAAAGTCTGGATCGAATGGAAAAGCACACAGCCTGGTTTCGGCTATAAACCAGACGACCTGAACCACCGCCGCACACTGAGCCGCTTCGAGGCCCTCGTTGAACTCCTCCGTCAAGACAACGCAACACAGCAGTTCCACACTATGCGCTGCCTGGGATATTACGTCCAGGAGCAAAGGGCAGCAGAACCTCGGTACGGCTTCGTCTTCGAAAATCCAAAGGGCATAGACCCGGGCCTGAAGCCTACATCGTTGATGGAGTTGATGACCGAGATGCGCATGCCAAGCTTGAGTGCTCGTGTGAAACTGATGAGGGCCTTGGCGGAATGTCTTGAGAAACTCCACGCCGTGAACTGGCTCCACAAGGGCCTCCGAAGTCAAAGTGTTATTTTCTTCAGCGAATATTCGGGGACTGTGGATTTAGGGAAGCCATATTTGTCTGGGTTTGACTATTCCCGCCCCGAGAGCGCTGACTATATGTCGGAAAGTCCGCCAGCAGGGGCAGCAGAGGATCTATATCGGCATCCGGCTGTACAAGGAGGACCGCGAGAGGATGCATACGGCTTCGGGTTCAAAAAGCAGCACGACATATACTCTCTTGGTGTGGTATTGCTCGAAATTGTGTACTGGAAGCCAATCTACGCCATTTTGGGCTTCGACAGTGCTCAAGTTGTGCGACCCAGGGAGATTGCAGGCGTCAAAACGAAGTTACTTGAGGGAGGATATGGGTCGTATGTACAGAGCTATATGGGCGACAATATCATGGGCATCGTCATGGCTTGCCTGAAGGGGCCGGCTGCCTTTGGAGTTTCCGAAAACATGGAGAGTCAGGATGGTGAGCCGGCCGGTGCGTTGAAGTTACAAGAGAGGTTCTTTGAAGTGATTGTAAAGAAGTTGCAGCAGGTTAGCATCTAAACAGAGGATGTTGGGTTGCCAATAGACAATATAGCTCACATTAAGGGTTTACATATTATCTTCGAGTCGATGAACAGTAAACAACGTCGCAAGGCTCCATCGTTTCGTCACTAATGAGTCGATCACATCGCGGAACTGATGACGTTTGGGCGATTTTACATAATCGCTGGCAATGCGATTAATTCCAATGCATATGCCCTGGATACGTCCATACGAAGCCGTATCGCCGTCAAAATGCTAGGAATAATATACCTGTATTTCTTTTCAATAAGATATGGGTACTTGTTAGAGTAGTGCAGGTATACGTTCATACAGCGCAAATACAGTCCGGATTGGGACTGGATGTTTCCGCTTTCCTGAAAGACGATGCGAGGATTGGGAGTGGAATGGTGGCAGCCATCTGGAGCTCCAGTGGGTCATATGACGGCGAACAACGAAATGCAGTTCAGTGAGCGGACCGAAACCGAGACCGAACCCGAACCCGAGACATCAAGATAGCGAGGCAAATCTAACAGAAGTCTGAGATACATTCTCACAGGCAAAAATGTAGAAACCCTACAACAATACAGACAGCTTATTTAGTGCTTAACACATTCATTCGCACACGTCAAATCGCCCGATACTTGTGCGCAGGGCGATGGCCCTTGTACAACGATGAAACACGCCGTCGACAACCCCAGCACATATCACCAAATCAGCCGGTAGCGAGGTTTGGCCCACATGGCTTGGGATTAAATGACGAGTATCTCGTAGTCGGCAGGCACCAAGATCAGCCCGAGACTGTATCATGGTGTTGGCTGTTTCAGATCATCGTCAAGAAATGGATAAAGAGTCCAAGTAGAACTTCCTTTTCCAAATTCCGCACTCCATAGATCGCATCGAGGATTCATCTAGGCGGCAATCGTGGACCCCGGCCCGTCATTTCTCTGGTTCAAACATGTCGTCCGTACTTTAATTTCCTGTCTTCGCGTAATTGGTACGGATGCGTCCACCACCTGTCATGTCGGTTTGATCGTCCTCAAACGCGAAGCTTCCCCTGATCCTGCAGTAAAGCGGCAATTCTGGTCCAATAAAGTCTGTACACTTCCGTAGGATCTTGTTCCGTTTGTCTCTCCTTGTTTGCTTTGCCAGTTTTCGTTTATACATTCTTTTGCTTGATTCGTCAAGCTGTCGCTCTTTACACAATGGCACTCTTTCGTTTCGCCGTCCTTTCGTTCCTTTCGCTGCCCAGTGTTTTCGCATTCACGCACCCTGGTCTCCTGGTGACTGATCAGGACATTGCTCGTGCGACCAAGAAAATCGCTGCCAAGCAGGATCCTTGGCTCGGCTCTTGGGACAAGCTCACCGGCCTTGAGTTCTCGAGTGCTTCCTACACCAACAACGCCGCCGGCGACATTTCCCGTGCATCCAACGGAGAACTCCTGTGGCACGATGCCGCTGCTGCCTTCAACCTCGCGCTCCGCTGGAAGATCTCTGGAGACGACGCGTACGCCGCGACCGCTGCGGATATCCTCGTCGCCTGGGCGGAAGAACTGAAGACGCTGTCTGGTGGAGACGACGCCTATCTCACGGCCGGCCTGCAAGGCTACGAACTGGCGAATGCCGCTGAGTTGCTGCGCGACTATGCTCCTTTCGCCGAGAGCGGCTTGTCTGCCGTCACTAGCATGATGACGACCATCTTCCTGCCGATGAATGTCGACTTTCTCAACCAGGCTCTTCCCTCGCAGCACAACGTGTTGCATTTCTTCGCCAACTGGGAGCTGTGCAACATCGCCTCAGCCATGGCTATTGGCGTGCTCTCAGACAATCAGACAGTCTGGGATTTTGCGGTAGATTACTTCAAGAACGGTGTCGGGAACGGCGCCATTAACAACGCGATCTCAAACATCGTCGAGGAGCCCGATACAGGCAACTCCCTGGGTCAGGGACAAGAGTCGGGTCGTGACCAGGGTCACTCGGCTCTTGACTTTCAGCTTCTTGGAGCTATTGGCCAGCAGGCGTGGAACCAGGGCGAGGATCTCTTTGCCTACAACAATAGCCGAATTCTTCTCGGGTAAGTTGCATTTCTGGTCTCTCCACGAGACATCTCCTGACAGCCACACCTCTGACTTGTGTAACAGCGCCGAATACTTTGCACGCTACAACTTGGGCAACGACGTGCCATTTGAACCCTACACCAACGGCATCCAGTCTTACACTGTCATCAGTGAAGCGTCTCGTGGGGCTATCCGGCCGGCCTGGGAGTTGCTGTATGCTCATTACGTCCAGGTGAAGGGGCTTGATGCTCCATGGACTAAAGCGTATCTCAACAATACGCTGGAGTACTTTGGCGGTTTTGAGGGAGGAGCTGGATCATGGGGAGAAGGTTCTGGGCATTATGATGGCTTTGGCTGGGGGTCTTTGCTGCACCATCTGGATGAGTCTGACCTTGATGAATTGACATCGACCACTTCGACAAAGGCTACTTCGACAAAGGCTGCTTCGACAACGGCTGTTTCAACGGAGGCTGCCTCGACCAAGGTTGCTTCGGCAGAGGCTGTCTCAACAACAGCTGCCGTTTCTAGCAGCTCGTCCAGCCCTCAACTGGCCAGCTCTACCACCCTTTCTACTCTTGTCACTTCTTCAAGCATCTCCAGCAGCGCTCCTACCACTACAGCCAATATTCCATCAACGACGGAGGTTGCGACATCTGCTGGTTCATCGGAGGCTGTCGTATCGGCACCACAAAGCGCTACTAGCACTGGCAAGAGCCGTCATGGAAAAGGATGTCGTGCTAGAAGGCCCCAAACGAAGATCTAGAAGAGGGTTTGAAGGATGTAGTTGGGCAATGTCTTTGGGTCTGGTCACTCAATAAACATGAAACACGCTGTTAGTTACACAGCGTCTGTCCGATGTCCTCGTACGCCCGCATGCTCGACCCCGCACGTGAGACATACTTTGTCTTGACTACACGTTGTCCATCGGTGAAGCTGCGGTGGTAATGAAATTCTTCGCCTTGCTTCTCGTGGTTAAGTCACGGAACTGGGCTCTAGTATTGGTGAAGATGCCTCAAATTGGATGTGAAATTTCCTATACTTCTTCTTCTTTGATAATCTGGACCTGAGGTCCCTCAATCTTTTTGCACTTTCGTCCCTCCCACCAAGACATTAAACCCGCAAACATTCCCACGCCGCAACCGATACCGATGAATGTTCCAGTAGCCCATGTCTAGTTGACGAGTCAGTAATGAGCTTCAAATAACCAAGCAAGGTAATATGTTGGCCGGCTGGTACTTACAGGTCTGTCGATTCTGTTATAAGCCCACATGTAGTAACACAAAACGACCTGCACCAGAGTGTTCGCAACCATCATGCCAATCGTAAATCCCAGTTTCCAGAGGGGAGTTGGGGGCGCACAGTTTCCGGTAAAGGTCGACGAGCGGACAATGGACGGGTTTGATATTTCTGTCCCTTCGGTGGCTCCGTCCCTCGCCCATGCCGGCGGTCGGAACCAGGACTTGTTTTGACTAGAGAGTTTCTGCATGGCGGCACGGTCCTTGAAGTTGACGGCGCGCACAAACAAGTAAAGATCGCGGAATCGCCAAGGCGCCAGGCCAAAGGCGGTGACGCAGAAGAGAGCGTTGAGGATCTGGCTGTCGATTTCGAGCCATATCTTGCGCGCGGATTGGTTACTGTTGGCACTGGGGTGATTCATGGCAGGGGCAGCGTTGAGCAGGAGAAAGAAGAGCATTGCCTAAAGAGTTGTGGTTAGAGATGGCTTAGGTTGATGAGGCTGTGCCCTTGTGAGCATTGACTTACACCCCATGCCTGTAGTTGGGTTAGTAACTCGTTGTTTCATAAGACGACAGAAATGTTCGCAAGATGATTACTCACTACAATGTTTAGACAGTAAATGGTGATGAGAAACCCAGATATTGTCGTGAAAAACTTCCAAAAAGCCTTGAGTCCGTTGAGAATGGTAGGGCCCCATTTCTCCTTGACATGGCCCCTGTGCTTCTCGTGCAGACTATTGCGACGCTGAGGAAGGCGATGAGGACGATGCTGGTGCTGGCTCTCAGACGAAGACGCAATCTCATTGTCCTGGGCAGCATCGTCGACATTGCGCACAACAACCGCCTCCTCGACGGGATCCTTACCGAAGTTGGGCGTCGTAAACGTCGGCCTCCGGGTATTTGTGCGAACCAGGGTCAGTTCTCCGGCCTCGTCGTGCACGGCGATGCGGGAAGAATGGCCCTGGGCCGTGAAGGCGATGTTGTCGCCACCAGACGCCGCATCGCGCAGCTCAGTGAGATTAGGTGCTTGGGCGATGGCGGTTCCGGCGGCCTGCCACACGCCCAGCTGCGGGTTCGCGTTGATGAGCGAGACGGACGCGCCCCGGACGCGGCCGACGATGCCGTTGTTGGCGGAGGAGTCGGCCATGGTGGAAAGCCGATGGATGGTGTAAGGATCAACGTACGTTTGATGAGATATTCCGTCGTGTCTGTGGCCATGGACGAGAAATACTCGTATACAGAGCACGGCGGCTCGGGTCTAGAAAAAGTCCGGGGCTACGGCCGGATCCGTCAAGGCGAGCGATAGGACGCCTCATTAAACTCAAATCGGGATGGCGACTTTTCCGACTCTCCGACAATTCAATCACGGACACACTGACGACGAAGCGGCATTTCAGGACGGGGAAAACGCCCGCCCGAAGGACATTTGTTGCCGAACTCCAAGTGAGCTGCCTTGGGCTCGCCGAACCTGGCGAAAGACACTCGTCGCCGAGCTGATCGGACGCCATCTCACTCGTCGCACCTGAGTCGCATCCTAGCGCAGTGGCGCTTTTGTGATGCTTCATCTCCGCATTCAACCTCAGCTCCTGCAAGGCGCGCTTATCTCCGACGTCAAGGCCTTTCCTCCTCTTCCATCAACATCAACACCAAGTTCAGCATCGTCACGTCGCTAATCCCCAAGACTTGATCGCCGTCTCCTCGCCGGCGTCTGGCATCTGGCATCTGGCAACCGGCCCTCGGCCCATTTTCGCTCCCTCATCTCATCTCACATGCCAATCCACCATGGCTCTCAATCTCAACCGCACCAAGTCCAACGGCCTCGGCAACCTCACGCTGGGTGACGCCGACACCAAGAACGTCACGTCGGGCGACGTCGGCACCGATGGCCGCGTCAAGGTCCAGTTCCACGAGAGTCCGCAGTTGCTGGCCGCCTGGTGCAGACGCGCCCAAGGCTCTCTTGTCCCGTCGGAATGTCCTGTCCAGCCGAGGAAATTCAGCACCGTGTCCATCCCCATAGCGCCAAAGCCCGTCGGCAGTCCGCGCCTGAACATCGCCATCCACATCGTTGGGTCCCGCGGCGATGTGCAGCCGTTTATCCCCATCGCCCAGCTTCTGTCAAGTCCGCCCTATGGCCACCGCGTGCGCATCTGCACTCACCCCGTCTTCAAGGACTTTGTCGAGGCGCAGGGCGTCGAGTTCTTCAGCATCGGCGGTGATCCGGAGGCCCTCATGGCCTACATGGTCAAGAACCCCGGCTTGCTGCCCAACCGCGAGAGCGTCAAGGCCGGCGACATTGGCAAGCGGCGCAAGGAGATGTGGGACATCATCAGCGGCGCGTGGCGGAGCTGCATCGAAGCTGGCAATGGCATGGGAGACCGAGTGACGGCTGCGAACGTCCAGGACCCCGAGGATCTCTTCATTGCGGATGCCATCATAGCTAATCCACCGTCCATGGCCCATATCCACTGCGCCGAGAAGCTGGGCATTCCGCTGCACATGGTCTTTACCATGCCGTGGTCACCAACCGAGACCTTTTCTCATCCTTTGGCTGCCATGAACTATGGCAATGCAGATGCCGCTGTTGCCAATTATTTGTCATTTATGGTCATGGAGCTACTGACCTGGCAAGGGTTTGTTTCCTTCTTTCATCTCTCATCTCTCTCATGTGCGCCCATGTCCACCGTTCATCAACTAACACCCCTACAGACTCGGCGACTTGATCAACAAGTTCCGCACCCAGATCCTACACCTTGATCACATCAGCCCCATGTGGGGATATCAGCTCCTCCCCAGACTCCGCGTCCCCTACAGCTATCTCTGGTCCGAATCACTAATACCAAAGCCAGCTGACTGGGGCGCCCACATCAACGTCACCGGCTTTTCCTTTTTACCTCTAGCGAATTCTTACACACCTCCTCCAGACCTAGTCGAGTTCTTGGAGAGTGGCCCTCCGCCCATCTACATCGGCTTCGGATCCATCGTCGTCGACGACCCGCGCGCCCTCACCCAACTCATCCTCGACGCCGTCAAGATCTCCGGTGTGCGCGCCATCATCTCCAAGGGCTGGGGCAGCGTCGGCGGCGGAGACGATGTCTCTAAGGACGTCTATCTCATCGGTAACTGCCCGCACGATTGGCTCTTCCAACGCGTCGCTGCTGTTGTTCACCACGGCGGTGCCGGTACAACAGCGGCTGGCATCGCAGCTGGACGACCTACGGTAGTCGTTCCCTTCTTCGGCGACCAGCCTTTCTGGGGCCAAATGATTGCACGCGCCGGTGCCGGTCCGGAGCCGGTGACCTACAAGGAGATGACGGCCGAAACCTTGGCTGCCAGTATTAAGTTCGCTCTTAGGCCCGAGGTCCAAGACGCGGTGGAGGACATGGCCGAGGTTATCGCCACCGAAGACGGCGCCGGTGAAGCAGCCGAAGATTTCCAGCAGCGTCTAGGTCTAGATGTATTCCGGTGCGATCTATGTCCCGAACGGCTCGCTATCTGGCGCCACCGACCAACAGGTGTTCATCTCAGTGGATTTGCGATGGCCTGTCTTGTCGACAAGAGTCTCATCGAGCCAAAAGACGTCAAGCCTCTGCGGCACAAGCAATGGTACGTCGATGAGGGAGCCGAGCACCCCATCATTGGTGTCGTGGCTGCAGCGTCGGGTTTCGTCACCACATTGGGAACCGCAGCGAGCAGCTATTCTTCGCGCTTGAAGAACCGACCCCGGAAATCACCACGCTCCAATGAACCATCAGTCCCACGGCTTTCTTCAGCAGAGACGGCCCGGGAAGTCGACCAGTCAACCATCGCTGCAAACACAGACGTAGATCAGGACACCATCACCGAATCGACGAAACAAAACCAGGCCAACGACGGCGTTCGCAAAGACAACGAGGGCGTCATCCAAGAAGCCATCGGCTGCGGTCCCCTCACACCCACCGAGATGGAAACTCTCGCTCTTAAAATGGCCACCAAGTCACTCCGCGCCGGCCAGACAACCGCCGAGAGATTGAAGCGAGCACCCACGCTGCGTGACAAGAGAAAAGAGACCTGGAAAGCCCAAGAGCAAGGTCGTCACGGCCAAGCCTTCTACATTACTCGAGCCACAGGGCGGTTTGCTGCCGACGTAACCAAAGCCGGCCTCAAAGCCCCCGTCGCGCTCTTCTACAACGTTGCCAACGGCTTCCACAACTACCCGTCCTACACCCTCAACGCCACCGAGGTGCGACGGCGCGACGAGATTACCGGCCTCGGCAGCGGAGTGCGGGCCGCCGGGAAGGAGTTTGCCTTCGGACTTTGGGATGCCTTCAGTGGTGTTGTAGTCAAGCCTTACCAGGGCGCCAAGACCGAGGGTATGAAGGGGTTTGGCAAGGGCGTGTGGAACGGTGGGCTGGGATTTGTATACAACCTGGGAGCCTGTGAGTTTCTTTCCCTGTTCCTTGTTTCGTTGCGATTCGTCCATGCTAACGTGACTGCAGCAATATTCGGCGTTCCAGGCTACACCCTTAAGGGCATTGAAAAAGAGTTACACAAGCATCATCTCACCAAGCTGAAAGCTGAAATCTTGTTGATCAGGTTGAGGCAAGGGATCCAGGACTTCCGGCACGCAACGCCGGAGCAAAGGGAGGAGGCAATTGATGAGTGGAAGTCGATGAAACCAGTACAAACAGATGGCACCAATTGATTAATTGAAGCAGTTGAGGGATGGAGTATTGTTGATTAATATTGGCGCGATATATCAAGCTCTTCTTTCTAGGTCTGAATACATCATTCAACTTACCTACTTGGTCCCATGGAAGAGGCACGTCGTAAGCGACAATCGATGCACGATTAGTTGGCGACGCCATCAAGAACTTAATGGACCCTTGAACTTTACCGCGCTTAGCAATGTAATATCAAATGCCGCTGTATCCGTAACCTCCAGGCTGATGAAAACCCATTGCACCTTAACCAATCGTTGTCGATCCAGCCCTACCAACCTCATCTCAACAAAGCGGACTCAAACAGCCCGAGCTGAATAAAGCAAGCAACTTCAAGTGGCTGTCGCAGTGACATTTAATACCCCGCTATTTTCGATATTGGCCAATGTCAACGGTTGACGCTCGCGACTAACGATGCGCCGACGGATTTATAATCAGGCTGGCGGTAGTTCCATATGGGGAGACCATGATTCCAACTTTCGAACGGTTGCATCAATTGCAAGGATGACAAATGGGTCTCGCGCGCGGTTGGTTTCCCCTCGCGAAGACGGCATCTCAGTGAGACATGTCGACTAAATTGCGAATTGGCTTCACCGCGATATAAAGGCGACTACCTCGGCAGTCTGACTCTTCCCGATTCCATCAACACTACAATTACAACCCAACTATCACCTATATCCAACACCACCAAATCCACAAACTATGTCTTCCGCCGCCCCCATCGTCCTCATTCTCGGAGCCGGCTCCAACATTGGCCAAAGCGTCGCGAGAGCCTTCGCCGCCCAGGGCTACAAGACTGCTCTCGTGGCACGGAGACTAAAGGAGGAAGACAGCACTGCTGACCAGCTCAACATCCCCGCCGATGTGTCGGATCCAGAGGCGGTTGTTGGTGCCTTTTCCAAGGTCAAGGCTGTGCTGGGCGACCACCCCAGTGTTGTTGTTCACAACGGTGAGATTTCATCCATGGAACTTGTGTGGAATGATTGCTGAGAATATTAAACAGTCGCTGCGGTACACCCAACCCCTCCCACTGACCCTCTATCTCTCAGCTTGGCCGACTTCACCAAGAGTCTATCCATCAACACCATCAGCACATTTGTCGCTGCCAAACAGGCCGCCCTCGGCTTCGAGAAGCTGCCCAGCTCCGCATCCAAGACCTTCATCTACACGGGCAACATTCTGAACACAACTGTTATCGCTCCCATCTTTGATCTTGGTGTTGGAAAGTCGGCGAGCTCGCACATCATTCAGTCCTCAGCTGGGGCTTACAAAGATCGCGGATACAAGTATGTGATGTTCCGAGAGCGTTTTGAAGACAGGGTAAACTGACTGCTTTAGGTTCTACTACGCTGACGAGCGCAAGGCTGATGGCTCAGCCGCTTTCACTGTTGACGGAGACGCGCACGGGAAGCTCTACGTCAGCCTTGCTGAGGGGGAGTCGCAGGGGCCTTGGCAACAGACATTTGTCAAGGGCGTGGGCTACAAGAAATTTTAAACTGTTTCAAGCTTAATAGCTGTTACAATCCCATTATCTACCTTGACCCCAAGACCAAGTTCGTCCCTTTAAGTAATACTAGTGATTTTACTTCGTGACTTAGCGTCAACTATCTAGACGTTTCTTGATAACTATCTGAGAGCTCTGTCCTCGAGTCTTCTTCCTGTTAGATCTAATCAAGCCTTGGCCTCTAATGTCGATGAAGGGCCTCCGTCTCGTCCGATGGTGGTTTTCGATCCTTGGTATATGCCGTTGTACCCTGCAACCTTCTCCTCCATCCTATCAACGTGATTTGTCCCAGCTTGGCATTCCTGTAAAGAATAATCCCATTCTGGTTTCTCACATCAAGAACAGCGCCCAGAGCACCCTCGTATCCAGCATCAACGACCCCAGCTGTGAGCAGCGCCCCTGAGCGCCATAGTGATGACCTCACAAAGACCTGGCCCATGCAATCCAGTGGGATGTTGACTGTTTCGTTGAACTCGACCAGGTATGCACCTTGCGTCAGCGTGGCTGTCCCTTTCTCGGTATCGAAGGGAATCTCAGACGTGCTTGCGGCCTGCCGATGCGAGTTGTCGAAGTCGATTGTTGCTGGAGAGGTCCAGTTGAGAATTCGACGCAGGGTGAGGTCAACTCCGCATGGTTGCCCTTGCTGGGTGGCCGATAGTAGGTTGCGTACTATCTCGCGTTTGATGATGGATGCTCCACTAAGCATCATGACGTCTTCAGGTTTCGTCCCGTTTTATTGGATTAGTGTCGGAGTTTTGCTGCGATGTTGTTCGTGTGCCACAATCTACAAGTTGCACCGTCACACAATAATAAACCTCTCTTCTTCGTGTGTGCAACAAGCTCTTTCCGGGGTGCTTTCAAGTCTTTAGTGGATATGTGCCGCTTAGGGGCAATTAATCGATTTAGAGTGACGATGGCTGGGTGGTTTTTGTAGGAGATGGTTAAGAAATTAAATGCCTCATAGCAGTTCGGCCTCTATGTGAGACTTGGATCAAGCCTAATGTTGCTTAGTTAGCAGTTAACTGTAGCTTAGCACTTTATCCCTTGGGTAATTCAGCTAACCTCTAATCAAATTCAGTTCAAATAGGTAGGATCTTATATTCAAGAGTTCATGATGCAATATCACAAAGCTCTTTAGAGAACCGATCAGTACATGACCAGTACTTCGCAACAGTAGCGTCTCCACACTCGTTATGAAACTGAGCTTTCTGTGCATCGGAACATAGAATTCTGCTCTATTATCTTCCTTCCAGGTCCTAGAATTTTACGAGAGAGGGCTCTGATGCCGGGTCATTTTCCACCCATGCGCATAGTTGGTCGAAAAGACGCTTGGCTGGCCACCCACGCCGAGCTCGCAGTGGTCCATACCCGGGACTGTAAAGTAGCGATAAAAATCGTGGATATCCGGGATCATAGCCGTCACGTCTTAGTAGTATCGCTCGGTACCTTTACAAGGGATGATGAAATCGTACTATTACACAGGTTTGTTAGGAAGGACTTTTCGTGCATAACTACGCTCGGAGGAGGGGAAGATGTTAGTGATGGCCTAAAAGTTCATAGAACACATCATCCTTCCACCCGCTTTACGAAACTTGGAGAGATCAGGGTCGGGGGTGTCCATCAGGGATTTGAATTGTTGCCGACTTGAACGAACCAAGCTTGAACACTGCCCATGCGTGAGCTTCGAGTTGTATAGTTCCGGATCCTTTGCAACAAAAAGCTGCAGCCATTCCGTCCCCATGGAATATCCCTTCAGACTGCAGACTCCACCGGTACAGTGTGTTTAGCTGCCTCCCTTCCTGCGGCTGCAAACTTCAGATTGTTGTCAGTGAGCGAGAAACACTCTCTATCTTCTCGACTGATAGCGACGGAAGGGCGTGGAATTGATGGTAACATGGAATAAAGCAATTACATGCTTCACTATTAGTGCGGATATTGTATAAAAATGCTTGACTAAGTTCCCAGTGCTAGCCCGGGACCTCCAATTTAGCAACCGCAACCCCCAGGGCCACATATCGACAATTACACCTCCGAGAGTGACTGGCTATCAAGAGCCTAGGATTTCAAGTCCTACAAAGCTTGCTGAGTACGTCAGCAAAGATATCGCCATCGTCGCTGTGCTCAGCCTGAGCGGGAAGAAGCTCGCGACCTAAGATCAAATGCCCGAGTCTTCCTGGGTGGCATTGTTGTTCATGTTAAACACGGCATAGTATGCACCCCAGTTGGCACAGGTCTCGGAGTACTTGGAGAAGATGCCGGATTTCTTGAACGCAGGTCCAATCTTGTCTGGCGACTCGACGAATTGAAGCGCGAGTCCACCGCTCGCATGCCAAGCGATCTGTAGATGTGAGCAGGTTCCAACGAGTGGGAATTGAGGTACATACGTGGCAATGCATGAGCCAAACACCTGGATTGTTGACTATGATTGAGGTTAGGCATGAACAAGGCAAAAGGTGGAAGGCGTGCTTACTTTGGAACGCAATGATGAGATACCCGTCAACTGGGAGCAAGGCCACATCACGACGTGGCGGGTTGTCAAGGTCGAGCTTCACTTCACTGGCATTGAACTCCTCGTCGCCGCTAGCGAGGACGACGAAATCATGCCCGTGAACGTGAATTGGGTGAGCCACCGGTGCTTGGGTCTTGTAGATCTTACGCGTGGAATTGTCGAGGGACTCCTGGAACTTGCCTTCGATAAGGAAATACACCCAGCTGTCGTGCTTGAAATTCAGATCCACGGGCTCGTATCCCTTGGGGAATTTGGGTTCTTTCCAGCCCTTCTCGGAGGCAATCTTGACCAGACTCAAGCTAGGCTCGGACCAGTCCAGGTAGAAGGATGAGTCCTTAAGGACCCATTTGTGGAGCACTGAGCCTTCCTGATATTCGTCGGGATATCCAACCAGATGCACCTTGAACGAGTCTTTGGTGAAGTTTCCGTTGGCAGGGGCGGTGACGTTTCGAGGGACGATGGGTTTCAGATTCAGGCTCATCTCGTCAAGACAACCGTAGCATATGTGCTTGGGATCTGGTGGAGGAGTGTAAGGGATGGTCTCAGACGAGGAATCATAACGGATGATGCCGAGGTTTGAGCGAGCTCCGCCATTTCCACAGTCCCGAGCATGCATCCAAAAGTCCGTCTGACCGTCGGTACCAGTTGAAGCATTGGCGTTGACAATAATGTCGTAACGCTGGCCTATGGCAATGTTGAGGATGGATGCATTGTACGGCTTGATGGGGACGAAATCAGTGGCCACGACCGAGAAGCTGTGGTTGTCGATCCAGAAAGTGGCGTGAGTTGATGTTCCCGTGTTCACAAGGCTCATCTTATAAGTCTTGCCGGCTTTAAAGTTGAATGTCGTGATCTTCGACTTGCCCTTGCAGAGTGTGTTCAGCCGCGGGCAGCAGTAATACGTGCCGTTGCCGTTCATCAACATGCTGTCCGGGGCCGGCGGGCGGCCTGTAACATTCAGTTAGCCATGACCTGTTATTCGATGAGTTGACGAACCCAGATATTCAAGCATGACCTGGGAGAAGGCAGTCTTGTGGAAGTTGTCAGTGATCAGTACGGGGCCGAGATCAATGTCATAGTTCATGCTGGTGGGTCCGTTAATTTTCAATGCGCCCACCAGTCCATCGGCGTCTGTCAACTGTTAGTAACCTACGGGCCGGCGGTGGAAGCGGACGAACATTGAAGGCTGAAGTGGCCTGCCAACGTTAGCAAAGACCCATCATGGGATCATCGACTCTTACTGTGGTACCACGAGGTTCCATACTGAGTGGCGTTCCAGACATACGTAAACTCTTCACCCGGCTTCTCTCATCAGCATCCACAAGACTAATGCTGAGGACATCTTACCGTAATGGGGCATTCAGTCACTCCAGCCACACCATCCATCCAATTAGTATTCAACTGCCGAATCCCGTGCCAATGGATTGAAGTTCCGTTGAAGTTGGTGAGCTTGTTCCGAACCGTGATCTCTATATGTCGGTTAGCAGCGTATACAACATGGAGCGTGTACCATAAAACTACCACAGGAAGCTCAAAGAGCGAAATCAAGCAGTTTAACATACCAAAGGTGTCTCCCCAATTACCCTCCAGGGTTGGCCCAGGATAGGTTCCGTTGAACAGCATGCGTTGGACTTCCCATCCATCAGGGGCGATCACCTCGTTGGTGACGTCCAAGATGTACTATTCATCGTCAATTGATTTTAATTGCACCGACATGAGAATCAGAACCAACCTTGCGTGTCACTCCCCTTGGAGTTTGGTACTCATAATCGGTGTGAATGTCAAAGCCCTGGGACCAGCACTGCCGGTTGCTAGGCGTGTTGCATGGACCATCGATGGACGATGGGTCGAAGACACCGACTACTGAATCGGCATGGTCACCGGAAGGCAATTGGGATGACAATCTGTTCTGGTCGGTGTGGTCGGTGTAGTCAGAGGAGAAGACATGGAGAAAGAGGAACTCTGTGAGTCTCTTCAAGAATCCCATCTTGACTGCTCGCAATTGCGACTAGGGAAACCTGGCAATATTTAGAAGCCCAGCGGAGGTGAGAAGAGTCGGAAAGCACCAAGACAGAGACTCTGACCAGAGGGGCAAAGGAACTGCCCTCTTAAAGGGGGAATCACAAAACCCCTTCCAGATGACCGGACATTGACATAAGGCGCTGAATCCACCTTGAGCTGCAAGCTCCCATCAAAGAGGGACTCCACCCGCACATGGCCATTTCAATTGGCCAGGTGAAGCCATTAATCAATTCAGCTGAGTTAAATCAGCCACCTTTTGCTCTTACCTTCATGGTAATTCTCGTGGAGGGTGGGGAAGGAGGAATAGCACGTTGGTAGACGTCCACAACATTCCAATTGACGGTTGGAACGGCCTGGGGTAGACTTTCCCCCCCGTTTATAGGGTTCCGAGCCGTGTGTTGCGATTGAGAAGCCAGTAATAGTAATGATGGCGCTGCTCACGTATGTGCTCGAGTTGTCCCGCCTTGTATCCACAAGAGGTCTATCTCGGAATGGTGCATGCCGTATGCGGGGTGACTGAATATGTGATAGGTTGTGGCACGAGGGAGGACATGACGAGATTCCAATTGCGTTCAAGCGAGTCTCGGCAACCAACCCGATCCGGCCGAGATATCAGTGCGGCCCGTCTTTAAGTTACCACAGGTAGCTCGAGTCCGGAAGCTAATTCCTGGGCCACGACGAACGGTCATATAGGCTTGGATATGATCGGCGGCCGCGTCCCGTTATCAGTTCCCCAGTTCGCGCCCCTTCCTGTTTGGCGCCGCCACGTGGTCTAGGTTCATACCTATCACCAAGATGTCACATTCTCCTTCACCCACATCACGGCTAGACGTTGAGCCGTTCTATAGTCAGCCGCAGACAAGACTTGTAAGGTGAAAAACACCATCGGCATAGAACGTCAAGCGATACGATCCACGTTGTGCAGTTACTTGAGTTGATCAGCGGATCAAGTTCCCGATCACCACATCTTCTCCTCTACACTTTCAGATCGTCTATATCGATCTCAAAATATGCGTAGAGGAGCGGATTAACTCACTACCTCAAGTTTGCCGTCCCGAGATCCATCTAAGATGGCGGCTACTCCAAAGTCGAGGTGTTTCCCGATCTTGGCCTCGGACTCGTGGGAAGTTCTCAATGTGACTGGCTGAACTATCCTCTAAATAAGGAGAGGTGCCTACACATTCAAACACTTTCGGCATTTATAAGACCCATGCAGCTAGCTTTACAAGTGGCCCCAAGATCGTTGCAACGCCAAGACTGCCATCGAGCTCTGGGGTCTCTACTCACACATACTGCACGAGGCAACCTACCATGGCCTGAACAAGCTGAAGAGACGAGAGCACAGGCGCAACTTCATCATCGGACGCGGCAGTCTGACGGGCATGCATCGATATGCAGGCGTGTGGACCGGAGACAACGGCAGCTCCTGGGACTTGGAGAATCGACGTCGCCCAGATCATTGCCCTGTGATACAGCGGAACCGAGTGTGTGCTTCTTTCTAGCTTCCAACCATGAAGTCTATGCAACTACTGTGAGATATCTGGCACAGGTTGCACCGGCTTTATCGGAGGGAATGCCTTCCATGCTTTGCATGATGCAGAACCCAAATGGACCCTACTCTGTTTTGCTTGCATAACAAGCAACGTCACTAGATTAAAATACGGGAGAGAGAGATGATTGGGGTCCTCAAGGTTACTATTTTGCGGGAAATAAAATCCACAAATGGAGTGGTATCGCCCATGTAAACAACGTGTGGATTCTTCAGTTGGCCTGCCTATTCAGTTGTAGTGTGCTCTCGCTCGTAGTGTATGTACTCGTGTGTTCCAATGTTCGCCCCGAGTTGGTCGCCTTTCAGACATGCTTCACTTTCATAGATGGCAAGTGTTGAGTTAAGTCGCCGAGATACCCTGATATCGCGGGCATCACAACGGCCAGACCTCACCGACGTCCCACTGTAAGATTGAGTCAGTGGACCGTTCCTCTAGGTAGAGGTTCAGAAATCTCACATGTTCCACGATACATCCATCTTCCCACCTGAATCTATCAATGATCTCTCCTACTCCAGATGCATTGTAGTTCAGCCAGCCCGTGTCGCCTTTAAATAACGTCCGATGAAGAGAGATGTTGGTGGTAGGCCACACTGGGCTTAGAAAATCGAATGCAACGTCAAACCCATCCTCAGCAAATGGATTGTGGTTCTGAGTGTCAGAAGAGATCGGAGGTTAGTAATGTTCTCCAAACGGATTCAGGCTAAGTGGGACAGTTCTAAGGAGCACATGGATTTTGGTAGAACCTTGGGCATGTCAAGTCGTAAACTCACAATGTAGTTATTGGTAATAAAGGTGAAAGCCTCCGTTAGGTTTTTTGTCAACAAGAAGGCTTGAGCAAACTTGTAAAAGCGCTTCTCAGTCTTGTATGGATTCGGGGCCGGAGAAATCGGCTCGCAAGGCAGCGGCTTTATAGGACTTTGTCGAGTGCCTAAGCCCCTCGAGGGCAAGCTGCTGGCATGACAAAGTAGCGCCGAGGCTGAAAGGAAGCAAATGGCCGTTAAGTAGCCGAACGCACGAGTAATAAACATAGTTGCCTGTTCTTTGATATACCTGTGGATGATATTTGGCTCTGGACCAGCTGGGTACCGGCTCTTAATTTATGCATCGCTTTCTTACACCTGTGAAAGTGCCGAGATTTACTGCCGACGAGTACTGGGGTAAGCAAAGCACAGCCACCAACCTATGCCGACTACGTAGGGATCTTTCTTAGCTGTAGCTCCACTTGTGACTCTGCATGCGACGCTTGAAAGCTTAATGAACTCTGTTCTGTACTGGTTTAGTTTCACCTCCCCTGCTGTTTGTGGCGAGTTTTCTTTCACTAGGACAATGAAGAATGAAATTGAGTAAGGAGGTTACTAGAGGGAATTTCTTAAATTCTAAAGGATCACAATCGCAGCTGCTAGAAGGTCGGATCATTAGCCGAGCCGTATTGATTGTGGTATATTTAGCTCAATTGACAGAAATTTGTTTTTGAGCTCTTTGGGCCGTGTGTGATGGTCGGGTATTATTACCTTATTATAAATTTAAACCCTTGTCTTATCTTTAACATATACATAGCTACTCTTATCATCTTCATCGCCATATAACTATACAACCTAGTCTTCCAGCTCAAGTTAGCTCATCAGTCACGGGAGGCAGGGGAAACCTTGCCAACGCTAATTTATTTAAAACGCGCAAGGTCCTGCCAAACCTAAATTAGCATTCCCCTGCTTGTAGCACGTAGCACAGCCCACTCGACGACTCACGATGGCCGAAGAGCAGAATTCCGAGACACCCCCACTCGTTGCCGACGATAATGTACGAATCCACCACAGATTGAGTGCCTTGTAAGCCTGCTGACAAACTGGCAACATTTTGCAGACCGACAACGAGTCTGTGGACGACGGCGACTCGGCTCTCGGGGTGGATGGCGCGAGTGACACCGCGTCTCTGCGATCCAGCATCCTAAGGTACCGCGAGGAGAACGGCAGGACATATCATGCATATAAGGATGGCGGTGAGGACTACAAGCTTTCTCTTTGAGCTAAAGCGACACAAAATTACTGACTGAGCTGATGTAGTTTATGTCTTCCCAAACGACGAGGTCTTACCCCGCAATTTACGCCCAGCTCCGTGACTGACTTACTAGGACGTAGATCGAGAACGAGCGACTAGGTAACTTAGGCCTGAACTAAGACTCCTAACGAGCTTGTCTGATTAGACGCAGATATTCAACATCACCTGTTTACCTTCACTTTTGACGGGAAGCTACACGCTGCCCCCTTGACTCAGCCGCTCCGCCGCGCGCTTGATGCCGGAACTGGCACAGGCATCTGGGCCATTGACTTTGGTAAAGTCCCACCATCGTTGCCAAGGGTGAATGTACTGACGAAGGTCTAGCGGACGAGCATCCCGAGTGCGAAGTGAGTCACGGCCCGAATGGTTTATATCGAGTACCTAACTAATCGTGCTGCAGGTCACTGGCGTCGATCTGAGCCCTATCCAACCATCAGCGTAGGCCACCAGCAGACAAGACATCCTTATCGCTATTCTAACATGTGTTCCAGCGTCCCGCCCAATCTTTCCTTTTTCGTCGATGATTTGGAGGATGACTGGGATTACTCGACCAAGTTTGATTTTATCTTCGTACGCTTCCTCACTGGGTCAATCCGAGACTGGCCCAAGTTCTTCAACCAGAGCTTTGAGTATGAATAGCTCTCCCTCTCCTTTCCTGCTTATTAACCATCAATAGGTTCCTTAGCCCGGGCGGTAAGATCGAACTCATGGATATCATCTATCCCCCTCAATCTGATGACGACACGCTCTCCGAGGAGTCAGCGCTGTACAGGTGGGCAACGATGTTACTGAGTACCTTTAACACCATGGGCTCTCCGCTCGACAGCGCGTTGAGATATAAGGAGCAACTTGTAGCAGCTGGCTTCGTCGATGTCAACGTGGTGAAGCGCAGATGGCCGATGAATCGCTGGCCTAAGGACCCGAAATACAAGCAAATCGGTAAGGCTTTTCCTTTGGTGAATCGGAGATTAGGTATGCTGACGCTCACGCTGTGTAGGAGTGTGGGCTCATCAGAATACCATGGACGCCTTGGCGGCGATAACCCTCGCTGTGTTTACACGGCCTGAGGGGCAGGGAGGCCTCGGCTGGACGAATGAAGAAGTAGAGGTGTTTCTCGTTGATGTCCGTAAGGATATCAAGGATCATTCCATCCACTCATACTGGCCGATGTAAGTCTTCAACCACGGAGTTCTGAGGATTTGGGCGTGAGCTAATTGTCTCTCAGTTGGTCGGTGTACGGTACGAAACCTGAGTGATGGGGTTAAAATCCTGGACTTATCGAAGTACCTGACTTTAGCCTGGCGTGCAGGGCTTGATACAAAGATTATGAATCCTATTTCGTAGTGTGAATTCCTACTTGACCTATATCTACCCTAGCCGACCCCGGGGTTCTTGTCTCCCGGCCGTGTTTGCATCGTAACCAGCTCAATATCACCCACGTTGCTCTGCTTCTCGTCTGACTACGTATCATCCTCCATGTCATCTATCCCGTGAATAATTCTACGCAGACCGCCGACACTGAGACTGGTTCGTCGGTAACCTCGAATCCTGAATTGCTCTGTATTTTGCGCGAGCCTGTGGCGGTGATGTGCCCGGCGAAGCGGTCTCCGTAACCGTAGGATGGTTCAGCGAAGGAGTATATAAAGCCCTGACGTAGGTATTGTCAAGAACGGGAGGCAAGCGATGATCAAAGCCATTCTCTCATTGAGGATGGATAAGATCTTTTAGTGAAGCTCGGTTGGTTGACGACAGGCGTGTGTGGACCTTCTAGATGGCGGTCGGTATATGTGATATTTCGAGTCCTACTGTGATTTCTGACGTTGGCCTTCAGCACTGTCAAAGGGTAAAAGAGTGAATACCACGACGTAAGTCGGAGGAACAGTTATCGGTTCGCCTAATAGATCGAATCATCAGACTCTCTTGTCGGTGTAGGGTGCTGAGTTGTACGAGAAGCACAGACGCACTGCTAGAAGCCCAGTCGTCTCTTCAACCCACCCTGCCGATGATCCTGCCAAACGTCAGGGCCAATCGTCGTCGCAAGTTCCCGGAAACCAAGGAACTTCTTCGCCCTTTGCGGCAACTCTTTCGCCATCTCCTCCTTCAACAACAATGGATGGGCTTCCTCTGGTGTAAGAGCCGAGCTAATAACAGTACAACTCAGTATTCTTCGGAACTCATCGACAGTCTTATTCTCCTCTCCCCTATGCACAATCCTCCCTCCTAGAAGAAGACAGTCCCCCGCCTTCAACTCGATCTGCTCAACCTCGTTGTCCGGAAACCGCCAGAATCCAAAAGTCGCATCATCCATGACCTCAGAGTACTTAATCCTATGACTCTCGCGAACGACTCCCGTCGCGCCATTCAACCTTGTCGTGTCTGTAGTCGCAATCAAGAAGTTCACGGCAAACTCTGGCGTCCACTTATCGCCCATGGTCCAGAACGGCCACCACCCCGACGCATCGGAATGGAGAGGCTGGGCTTTACTTCCCGGCCCAATCTCAATCATCTGCGCCGTACTGAGCCAATAGTCGCCCGTCTCCCTGAAGATTTCTGCCGAAACGTCATGCAAGCTATTGTTATCGATGACTTCTTCCCGAAACGTCGCGCTGGCGTTCAATACGTCTCCTAGGCGCTTCGTATTGTAGCCAAAGAGTGCAGCGTCGGCTCCCTCGGGGAGCGGCGGCGTGTTGGCGTTGGCTGGTCTACCGGCTGGAACGTTTCCGAGGGCGGCATCAAAGTCTCTATTGAGGCGAGAGACCTGCGAGGGCGTGAGCATGGATTCAATCACGACGCAGCCATCGTTCTTGAGGTTCTTGGAAACTTCTGCAGCTATGACTGTGCGGCTGAGACGAGAGAAGTGTCTTGAACAGACTGTGGCCAGGGCTGATATCGACAGGCTCGAAATCGCCGTGTACTTGGCCTTGACTTGGGTGACTCGAGGCCTCGCAGGGATCCGAGAGAGTTGAGACATCCGTGTGAACATGATCATTGAGAAGGTATCGTATGAAGTAGGGAAGATGAGGTAAAGCAAACAGCGGCATCTCGAGTCCTTGGTCAGCCTCGGTCTTTATATGGCCATCATACTGGCACAGACCCTAGTGAAGGACTTCTCCAACGACGAGCGCTACATGGGTACTGATTCGGCGAAGCGCCGGAAGACTGCAATCTTAGCGTAGGCACACTTCTTGGCATCTAGATGTCAAGAAATCAGCTCAATCTTCACCCCTTACCTCATATCTTGAGGCTCAATAGCCTCGCGCAGGGATTATCAGTTGTTACGTCTTGGAATGAAGGCGCTCGACTTGCCCTGTCAAGCCTGCTAGGTACTACGTCATCCTATATGGACACGGCTGATGCTTTGAAATATTATTAGATGGAATATAGTTTATAGCAATCCAGTTTTATATCCTTCCTTGGTTTTATAAATCTCATCTTATAGTGAAATTCCTCTTCTGGTAGCGGTTTGGGAAGGTTTGGAATTTCCCTTTCTGCTTGCAATACTCAAACCTGCTGAGACGCTACAAGCCTAGAGAATTCCCTTTTTCCGCTGCAATTTCGTTGCTTATAAGACTGCATGCTAGAGTCTCAGATCGGCTCATGTCACTATTGCCTGTCCTCTCCGTCATGCATTGCCCGCAGCCTAAAACCTAATCAAATGAGCCTCTGGTATGCGTTCCCAACCGCCATACCTTGGGCAGAGCGTTTAGAAGACATACGGTAAGCAAGGCGGGTTATTTCAAGTCAGCTATAAACCTGGCCTGCTTCGCAATACGAGCTTCCATGGTTTTTGGTTTTCCAAGAGCATCCGGACGAGCGTCCCATGGCCGCGGACCACTAAGTGGCCGATAGTTCACCCCGAGCGCATCCAGACGCTCTACATGAATCTTCAGTCGGGCGTTGAAGTTCTCAACCGAGCTGTCATCGGCCGGTTTCCCCCATGCCACTTCAGCGAAGGCACATAGCCTCGGATAAGTCATATAGTCTACCCTCCGGGCACTTTCCATGTGCTCCGTCCAGACGTTCGCCTGAGCTCCGATGATCTTTGTCCTCTCTTCTTCTGTCAGTCCCTCTGGAACTGGCTCAAACGCGTACACGTCGTCTACCGTGAGCACTGTGCCAACCGGTGTGGGTTCGTCTTCATCCTCCGACTGACGGAAGTCAAGATATGCCGCAACGTCCGGGCATGCGACGACTTCAAATCCGCGCTGGGCCGCAATCTTGGTCGGCTCGATCCCCCGCCAGGCAGCGATCAGTACATCGGCAGGGGTTCGTTCTCCACCAGCTAGGATCTCATCCCATCCATAAGCGCGGCGGCCAAGAGATCGCAGATGATCTGCCATTTGCCCTACGAACCATCCATGCAAGGAACTCTCGTCAGGCAAACCCAGGTGCCTCATCAGGGCTTGAACGTCTGGACTTGCCTTCCACTCGTCATGGGGACATTCGTCCCCTCCGATGCCAATGTACTGGCCCGGGAAAATGTCATGGGCAGCATCGAGAACCTCTCTGCAAAAGCCCAATGTCTTATCCGACATATTCAGCACGTGAGTAGAGATGCCCCATGCCTCCATCACCTCTACTCTTGTCCCACTGCCAAGCTCCGGATACGCCGCGATGGCTGCTTGCATGTGACCGGGCATATCGATCTCTGGCACCACTGTGATGTGCCTCTTCGTTGCAAAAGCTACCACCTCCTGCAGGTCCTCCTTAGAGTAGAACCCGCCGTGTGGCCGTTCTTCGTATTTGTCGTGCTTAACCCCGCCGAGCATCGTTCTTTTCCTCCAGCATGCCACCTCCGTCAGGCGCGGCCACTTGGCGACGGGCAGTCGCCAACCTTGGTCGTCGGTTAGATGCAAATGTAGGATGTTGAGTTTGTGAAAGGCCGCAAGGTCGATAAAGCGTAGTAGATCAGGTAGCGGCATGAAGTGGCGCGCTACATCCAGCATAACGCCACGCCAGGCGAAGCGTGGGGCGTCGCTGATGCGTTGGACGGGTACTTGCCACGGGCCATTGGAGACGTCGCCGCTGTGGCGAAGGGATGCCGGCGGTAGGAGCTGCTTGAATGTTTGTATGCCATAGAAAATGCCCTCTGAAGAGCCGCCTGTTACACGCACGACGCCGTCCCCTGAGCTGCCTATGTCAAGGATATAGCCCTCCCGGGGCAACGACGCATCGATAAAGCTGGCTGGCTCTGGCTCAGTTACCTGAACAACTCCATTCCCTTCGATAACGGATTTGGGTTGAGGAATCATCTTGGTAGATTTCGTTGTGAATAATCATGTAAGAGTGCAGTACAGATTGATGAATTATAACAATTGTGGGCAGATGCAAGTTTAATGTGACGAGGGGAAGGATGCCTGCTAAAATGGATATTTCTTAACCCGTAGCTGCGACTGTATGTAACGTTGCCATCCCTTTGACTGTCGCAAGGCAAAACTTCCATACCGGGCCCCACATGAGCCCAGCCAAGGCAGAGCTACATGCAGTAACTTTGAGCAGCCGCTGATGTTGCAAATTAGAGGTAGAAATAGGGATCGCTGCCGAGTTCAATGTATCTCTATGTCAATCCGAGAAGTGTGAGGTCTAATGTACCTTTCAATTGCTATTTTCCGGTTGGATGAAATCTTTTCTCGTGACCTAAGTGTTGCCTTACGACAGTCAAAGGGATAGCCTAGGCAGCAAGCTGGGCTCTATTGATATAGACTACTGTGAGGCATATCATGGACTGGAGCCTGGAGCCTGGAAGCAGTCAGACGGAAGGACCCGGCCGCTGGGATGACGAAGGACCCGGCCGTTGGGATGATGAAGGACAAGGCGGCCGGATTGGGCCGAAAAGAGGGGAAATCTGTCAGACAGGGAGATCAAGCATTATCCTCAAGATCACGATTACTGGCTGATACATATACCGCTGAGCCAAAGTTGAGTCCTGGAGCGAAAGGCCACCTGCGCTTACTAAGATGTCACTTGAGTTTTGTCTCATGATAGTGAGGTATGGATCGCCACTTTTACGGTCTTTTCGGTCGCTAGCTCAACTTCGGCTCAGGTGTTCATCAGCCCGCCTCAGCCCGCATCAGCTCTCCCGACGCGCCGTCCAGCCCTCACGAACGTAGCAGCGGCCTCAACTAGTGAGTTAGCGTCAGGCCTCCTTTTGGGACCGGGGTAGTTATTAATCATTTGGAGGAAGTCCTGGAACTTGGCTGTAATTGAATAAGTGCCAGCGTGTATTAACAAGATGGAGATATAGTCATGTTTGGTGTGATGATAGAATGAAGCACAGATTCTGTTAGCGAAATTTCTGCGGCAAGAATCTTTCGATGGTTCGACTGGCCGCCTTTCCAGAAGGGTACTGTGACGGTTAGGTTCAGGCTGAGTTGGGCTGAGCTCGGACTGAAGGTGGTGGGGAATTGAAATGCTTCTCTGGTCATTTTGGCAACCCGTTCGTAAATTCTCATGCGCGTGCATGGTGCGGTTCGCATTTAGGCATTTCATGCCGTGATCAGCCGTGCAGGTCGTTTGGTTTTCCTGCTTGAGTTTGCAGCGTCGTCGTTCCCTTTCTGTCTTTTTGGTGTGGTTTGGGCAGGTTCTACCATTTGTGACCAAAACAGCTATCGTATTCATTCTGCCAAGTTTCCATCTTCGTGTTTCAAGTCGTGTCAGAGCAGTGTCTTGGGTGATCTCTGAAAGCGCCGCGGTCGGGCATTCAGAAGCCAGGGGTTTGAAAATAGCTGAAATGCATGTTGCCTGAAATGTATTCTGAAGCGGGCCTCATTCCAGCCCCTTGATTTCATTGGCTGCAATCCTCATTGATCTTCCCTGTACTCCGTACGCCTTCAGATTTTGGACTCAGCCAATCAATCCGGATCCCGCGCGATCTGCCAACTGAGGCATTGGTCCTCACCGACTCCTTTCAAGTCAGCGTCCCGCACATAAGAGAACGTTGGTATCTCTACAGGCCGGAGACCGTGAATTCTTGACCCCTTTCCATCTTCACTTGACTGACCTGGCCGTTGGCACCTTCGGAGACGATTTTCACTATCCTGAAATGAGTAACTCTCAGGACGGGCCCACTCGAGAAATGTGGGAAGAAAACAAGGAGGCGATTCGAAAACTATGTCTTGAAAGGAATCCGGCGGATGGTAAAAAGCTGACGCACAAAGAAGTGCTCAAGCGGATCGAAGGCCTAGGGATATTTGCGACGTTTGCAAACCCAAATTCAAGTCACTTGTTCGTAATGCTGATAGGTTCTGACCAGCCCAGCCCAGCTCCAACATCGCCTTAAGGTGTGGAACTTCCGACACAATGTTCCGGCAAGTGCTTGGTTATATATAGACCACCAAATTACCAAGAGAAAACAGCTGGAAGGAAAAGACAGCGAGGTTTTAATTTCTGGTGTCAAATTCTCCTCGAAAGAAGTACGAAGAAAGACAATGCGAAACCGACCGATGTCTATAGTTCATAAATACTACAAGCGTAAGCTCACCGGTACCGCATAACATCGCTCAAGGGACACGGCCATCATCTTACTGTTTTTAGCACCGAGCCCAAGAACGCCAGAGGGACTCCCCTTGTCTATTGAGACGCCCGAAGGACTCTCTCCAGCATTGTCTATGGCAGAGCCACTGCCTTGGCGCCAATTTCAGGTCATGCTTCCAAAATGTGAGATTTCCCGATCCGCTGGCCCAACACCGCAGACGCTAATGGCTGAAAGTTATTCCACCAACTGTTACAGTCTGTTCAAGATCAATTCCCAGCCTTTTAGTCTCTCGTCTCAGCATCACCCGGGTCTCCTTCTTTGCTGCTCCGAGAAAGGCTGCAAGTCTTTCTGAGCTAGCCATGCAATTACCCCAAATAATGCCCGAGTTTGAGCAAGATGACAAGATAAGACGGCAGACGTTCTTCGCACAAGTGAGCCGATCAAAAGGCCAATTCGACTATGCCGTCCAAGTCTTCTTTTTTCTTGTGTCAAACAATTACTATGTCCCTGACATGAGGAAGGACTGGGACGTGGTGAAAGACATGCTAAGACCTATGACTACTTCAGGCCTGGCCCCTTCCTATCTTTCACTGCACAAAAGCACAACGATGTCAGCGATCCTAGAAAAGCTCTTTCAATATGCGGTTCTCTGGACAGCAAAAGGCGACGATGACTCTCTAGAGTTCGTCAAATGGTTACTGGATTGTGGCCAAGATCCAAATCAGAATGCAAATTATCACTACCCAGATGCCGGCATTTGCTATCCACTTTTGGTTGCAGTTTCGAGTCAGAAGGTACATCTGGTGCGGGTTCTCCTGGAGTACGGAGCAGATGCAAATAGGGGACCGCACAGGGGGGAATTGAGCCCTCTTGCGGCCGCCTGCAGCTTACGCCGTCCTGAGGCAGTACAGGAGTTGGTTGAACTGCTATTGTCGAATGGTGCGCGCCCAAATGAGCCAGACGAAGCAGATGGGATCAAATCAAAACCTGCACTACATTGTGCCATAGGAAGGGGCTATGTTGGGATTGCCGTCTTACTTCTCAGGCATGGTGCAAACATGCATTGTTGGTATCGGATTGACGATGTTGACGAAGACATGCAGTATGGCTCAACAGCTTTGAGCGAGGCGGCAGGTTTTGAACCAATGGTCAAAACCTCCCCCGAACTCGATGCTCAACACGCACTTGGTCTGGTTTTGTTTCTCCTCAGCTGGTCCAATTCATTCTGCGACTCTAGCCAAGGCCCAGGCCTAGACCCGTCGACAGTAACTGCCGACGTTTTGATTGCCGCAGCGTCCTCTGGCAACAGTGCCGTACTTAAGTTCTTTTCCGAGAACGGTATTTCTATGGATCAAGACAATCATTTCGGCCTTACTCCTCTTTGCGCGGCAGCCTTTCATGGACATTACTCCGTCTGCGCCCTTCTTCTCCAACTAGGGGTATCAGTAATACCTACATGTCCTGCGGTTCCTTCAGCGCTGCATCTTGCTGCACTTCACGGTTCGCTTGAGATTGTAACGTTACTCACTCAGCACGGCGCTTCCGCAAGTACTAAGTTAGACCCTCTCCCTCCACACTACGATCACTCTGTCGCCATCTTTTGCTCCTACGAAATAGATACTATGTCTAGGGATCATAGGACACCATTGCTATCGACATTAAGTGAGGGAGAGCTCGCTTGCACCATGCATTTGATTAGAACGGGAGTCGCCATGAGTAGTCATGAATTCTTTCTCATACTAAAGACCAAAAGCCTGCCACTCATCAATGCAGCGCTAGGGGCGGGCGCAGACCCCAACGAGCGGAATAGCCAGGGTATCTCTGCTTTGCAATTTGTTGTCGTGGATGGAAAACTCTCCATCATACAATCACTGCTGGCATATGGGGCTGAGCTTCGCAGAGGAGAGCTTGCACATGCATTCAAACTCGGTAATTACACACTGATACAAACTCTTTTGGAAGCTGGTGCCATTGCCGAGCCGTCTCCTATCGGAGAGACCTTTCTGGAATCTGCAATTTGCTGCCCAAAAAGAGATGTGGTCAGCCTCGCTATGATGATCGATCCCACTTTTGACGGAGGTGCTCTTTGTTCAGCTGCATTCAAGGCGACTCGAGATGGAGATTACAGAATTGTTGAGGTGCTGCTTGGCCGTCGGCCATCGACTAAACTCTGCGACTCTCTTGAGGCTGCTGCAATATCGATTGCAGCGTTATATGGCAGCCCAGATCTGGTGCACATTTTGACCGCAGGGCTTCCGGCAGTTACCGGCCAATGCAAGATACCGGCTCGACGAGGGCGAACATTTACACAGGTTGATCATTTCACAGAACTGAAATGGATCCCTGCATCACGGTCGACACCGCATGATGCCAAAGGGGTACCATTTTGGAGAGATTCTGAATTCATTACGGCTTCGCCCCTACTTGCTGCTGTACATCGTGGAGAGGAGGGCATCATGCAACGGCTGCTTGAACTCAGGTACCCACTGGATGATATTACGGTCTCGTACGCGATTTTTTCACAGTCTGAACTCTTGCCGGAACTTTTACGATATTACTCTACAACGACTCATTTCAATGATAATTCTTTCGCAATGGACCATGCGTATTGGGCCGTCGAAGTCGGCAGTATCTCTGCCCTTCGTTTGCTCCAGTCGGCAGGTCAGGACATCTGCATGACTCGAGCTCAAGGACCCTGGGTCCGAAAGCGCACAGTTTTTCAACTTGCAGTTGAGAGAGGGCAAACAGAGATATTTGGTATCTTGGTGGAAGCGGGAGCGAATGTTAATGAGCCAGCGGGCGATTGGGGTGGTGCAACGGCGTTGCAGCTAGCCGCACAGAAGGGCTATCTTAGCATTGCAGAGCGACTTCTTGCTCTCGGGGCAGATGTCAGCGCTCCCGGTTTTGGCCCGTGTGGGTCGACCGCTTTAATGCAAGCGGCGTCACACGGACGAACTGAAATGCTCCAACTGCTTCTAAATCATTGCGATAGGACCAGAGACAACTGGAAAACAGAGATGCTCCTGGCTGGTGCTCGCGCAGCGTTCGGGGGTCACCATGCCATCATCGATACTTTGAGAAGCGATGAAATGTGGGGCATGGTCGAGGAAAAGAAATTGGAGATGATGGTAAAGAATATGACGCTGAAGGTTGATTGGGAAGTCCAGCTTGACTAAGAGACATTGTGTCAATATATCTAGTTTGAAGCTAGTACCGTAGTTGCTCATATTTCTATATTGTCAATCTAGGATCAGTTCTATGACAGTTATGTTCACTGCAATCAGAGAATAGAAGATTGTCAGAGGTACCACAATTAAAGCAGTAAGTGCAAGAGTCCTGCTTTATCATGGAATTGACTCTCGTGAGTTCGACGTTCATGCGTTCAAAGCTCTTAGAGTTGACGCAATTGTTGCAGTAAAGCTCCAGACTTGTCAGCAAGACGGGTTAGAAGAGCGATCATTCCCAACTCACAAGGCTTGAGTCGAGGAAGCGCCATGGTGGCTTGTCGGCTTGGAGATGGCGAAGTGCAGGCATGGTGGGTATGATGAGATTGACGTAAGTTTTGATGTAAGTTCGAAAGGAAGATGACGACGCGCACTAGCAGCAATTGGGAACGAGTAGAGTCTTATACTTGCCTCAGCAACGTAAAACTGGGTCTAGGCAAACATTCATGTGTCCCCCATTCGTATAATTTCACTGCCTCCCTCCTGCCATCACATCTAACGAGGGCCTAGTCTATATGGACTGCCTCATGCGGCTGATAACACTTCCCAGTCCTAATGATGCCTTCTAATCCTGGCCATTCCATTGGCAAGATAAAGTCCTTGGCGACTCTAGAGTTAGCCCGAGACACACCTATTAGTCGCTCGTAGTCTTCCATAAATCATATCCCCGCGTAAGATGAGCGGAGTCCAGGTCCAAGCAGCTGGCGGTTTCTGCTCGCCTACCTGACTCTGACGATGTCGCCTAACTCGGCTAACTGGATGCCGACTATCCCTGGCCCGCGAATTTTCTGGCCAGTCAGACTCCTAATATCCATAGCACATTGTCATCGCCTGGATACCCGAGGGTAAGGAGATGGCTAAGGCCGGGAGTAAACGTAGAACGAGCTCTATCTCGCCTGACTTCGCCCCTCTACCTCCTCGCACTAAGTAGCTTCTTTCCACATCTGATCCCCATTACTTCATGCAATATCTTCAGTATCTTTAGTGTCTCTAGGCTTAAAACCTGACTTACACAACCATACGAGAGTTTTCAAGAGATTCAGGAGACGTGAGCTCGGCCCTTACGCAATGAAACTCTATAATAAGGATCAAACGGCATGAGATGGCTCATAACCAGGAATCAAGCTTGGTTTTCTAAGCTCCTTCTTCCGCCATCCCGAAACAGATCCTTCTTCATACGAATTGCCCTTGTCAAGACGTTCAAGCGGCTCGGGGAAGGCTAGTTGGGGCCTAAATTCGGGGACGCTGTCCCAGATCTAGGTCCCTCGCAGGGTCTACGATCCCAAAAATGGGCCCAAGCTCAGCGACACCTCAGCTTAGAGCAGCAGGAGCTCAGCTCTAGAAACGGAAATGGCTTTTGGTCTGCTTGAGTTTCGCCTCCGGGTATAGTGGCATCCGCCTTCATAATTTAGAGTACTAAGAGGGTCTCGGTTAAATTACAGCTCAACCCCCCGTTCATCCCTCACACGCAAGAAAGCGGGGCAAAACATCACAATGCCTCGTTGTCGCTCTCGGATAGTATGGCGCTTCTTCATAATTTATAGTAAGCAAGGAAACGGGGCAGAACATCTCAATGCCTCGTTCTCGTTCTCGGATGGTATGGTGCTGATGTACTATTGCACCTTCAATGCCTCGTTCTCGGATAGGTTGATAGGATAGTATGGCGCTTATGTGCTATTGTACACTCTGTCGGTACCCCGCTAAGCTTCCGGTTTCACTCTCTAAGCTAGGTGCTTCACAGCCTCAGCCTGAGTGCTCTTGCGGCCCCTGACCTGTAACTTGACGTTGGCAGTGGGGATCAACGATTTGCGGCCCGTCCGCGCCCGGTGCAATACGACTTCCATTTCTGGAGCCACATACGTCAAAAGTTATACTTGCTATTGGTTTACGGCTCTTTCTTGTTAAACACGCTGGGTGCTCCTGTATATGGTTTTCTATTTCATAGTTGGTCAAATCCGCACTGGATTTATGAACTTGCGGAGCGGAAAGTAGTGACAACTGTAGAAGAGGAGGGTTCGGTATAGGAAATATCGTCCAGACAATCTCACTGCACGATTCCACGATTGCTTGTCCTTCAGTTCTTCAAGAATGATATTGTGTGATCGTTTTCTTAGGTGATGAGGCGGTGGCGTTGCAATCCGTACGCCAATCAGTGACGAGGTATAGCGCACACGGTCTAGCAAGAGACGCAAAAACGGAACCCGACAACGTCAGTCTTTATACATACCGGTATTCTTTCACTCAGAGAATTCCCCTGAATTCCTGACTCCGCTGTGTGACTGGCTAATTTGTTTCACACATTGTAAGGTGTGGATGAAATGCTGTGTGGAACCAACCAGGTTCCGCCCATGTTATTCCCGGTCTTATAAGACAAGGTTCTGATATCAGTGCCTAAGCTCCCTCCGTTGGAAGGTTTTAATCATAGTGAATTTATTGGTCGATCCAGCCGAGCAGTATCCATAGCTTAGTGCTTATTATGACATCATAATGGCCTCTTCCACGACGTCATAGCGAGCCACGCGAAAACAGGATGCGCTCCCCTGCATATTGCTCCGTCGAAATCACGTTGAAGATTTGCTCAAGGCTTTGTTTTACTTGCCCTTAACATCATGAGGAGGATACTGCAGATTTAAATTTTGCCTGTCCATCAATTCGCTGGCATGATTCCTCGACAGTCATTGGCACGTGTTGCCGGCGCTCTTGGCGTCACCATTGTCGTCTTTTGGCTTCTCCTCCGCCACGTCCCCGCCGCCTCATCCTCGAGCTGGCATGGCTTTGGCAAGTCTGCCAAGGCGCGCGGCCTTCTCAACGACGTTCAGAATAGTACTCTCGGGGTCAGTTTACTCCGTATTTCCGATGTCTCCACCACGTGCTAACGCGTGAGCCAATCTAGTTTGAGCAAATATTCGTCCTTGGGCTGCCCGAGCGCACCGACCGTCGTGACGCCATGACTCTAAACACTGCACTGAGTGGCTTAACGTTCCAGTTTATCGATGGTGTTCCAGGTGACACAATCTCAGACAAGGCTCTTCCAAAAGAATCACAACACGACAAGATATCACCTGGTGCACTTGGGTGCTGGCGTGCTCACATGAATGCATTACAAGAGTAAGTAGTGGGAACATTCTAACTTGGCCAGTCTTCTTAAGACTTTTGTATAGTACTAACGCGTTACACTCAGGATTGTTCGCACCAATGTCTCTACTGCTCTAATACTCGAAGACGACGCAGACTGGGACGTACGAATTCGAGGACAGCTTCACGACTTGGCTCTATCAAGCCAGGCACTTACTCAGCCCCTCGCAGGACAGAACTCATATGCGGATTCGACATATCAGTATCGACAACCCGCAAAGAACTCCGCAGACGGTGTTATTAACCTAGATTTCAATAACCTCCCCGAAACATCACCTGTAACCTTTTCTCCTTATGGAGACGAGTGGGATCTTCTTTGGCTAGGCCACTGTGGCATGCAAATGCCATCTGCAGCAGATAGCACTCTCCCCAGAGGGCGTGTTGTCTCAAAAGACGATGAAACGGTCCCTGCTAAGAAGTATCTACTCTCATACGTGAAGCCATATACCTTGAAGGATGAATATCCTGATCATACTCGTGTCCTTCATCATGCATATGAGGGTATATGCCTTTTGGCCTATGCTGTCACCCAGACGGGAGCCCGGGAACTCCTACGCGAGATTGCTCTCAAGGACCCTACTACGCCAGTCGATATCATGATGCGATGGTTTTGCAATGCTGAACATGGGCGGAGGCATCACAATTGTCTGGCCATCCAACCTCCCATCTTCAACCCTCACAGGACAAGGGGGCCAAAGGGAGACACAAGTAACATTGATTCGAAATGGGATGGCTGGTGGGATACGGCCGAAACTCGAATGACAAGGTGGAGTGTAAGGATGAATTCCGATAGGATAATTGCAGGGGAGGAGATGAAGGATCAATTCCCAGACAAGTAGGGAATAATTCGCTACTGTACTTGATTATATTAGACTATTTTTATTTATATCTTTGTAGATTACAACTTATATTATACGTTTAGAAATGAGTTCCCTATTTTCTTTATTAGGTATGTAAGCGCTCGACAATAGCTGCTTGAGCAACCGCGACATACGACTTGCCAATGCTACTTGCTAGAATACATGGCTCTGATCCTCAGTTAAACCAGGAGTCCACTGATCCAGCTTACTTTGCACTATGCCAGTGGAAATTAGAAGTTTGGGATGAGTACGTTGTGGCCTCGAAGCTGTTTGTCTTCCTTTGGGCCCTCATGGCAGACCGTAGCTGATCTCCATTGCCTGCATTAATCCATATATCTCGATGACTGTGCCGAGCCCGACCATCCCCCACAGTACAAGTACTTCGACAGCCACCGCAAAGACAAACCCAAGGTAGCCAGGAGCAAGCTCGCGTAGTCAAGATCACTCAGGTCCATTCCCCATACCCCTGCCATCCCGTTAATACAGCTGACCGCGAGTCCGAGACTTCAAGAATAACAATGCAGACCGGGTCATCAGACTCTTGCATCCATGGGACGGGTACGACGCGGAGTCCATCACGGGCGACACGTACTACCTCGGCATCTGGGGCCTCAAGGCGACGGCGCCGTCAAGGCCCCAGCAGGCCAGTTTCTCGTCCCAGGATGAGACTGGCAAGGTCACCCAGAACAGCTCATTGGGGGCTTCTTACAACGCCGACTACGCTGTCCTGACGATGATCGTGCCCGTGGCTCTCGTGCCCTCGCTCGTCGGTCCCCTTGCCCGCAGAGCTCCACCTGCGGGCAAGTGCATCGCATCAATGTCACCGGGCTGAATTAAGACGTGTGCATGACGCGGCCTCTCCGTGCGGAAAGGCTTTCTAAAAGATAGACTGTGTTCCTCCTGGCAGATTCTTTTTCCAGCCTTTGGCTAATTGTTCTATATCTTTTCTTACCATCAAATTTCTTTTATAGGACATCATAATTCACTGTTCTGTCTAGTTTCTGGCTTCTAAGAGCGCCGATTAAGCCTAATATTTGCCATTTAGGACCTAAGTGATAGTATTATAGTTATGTGGTGCCTGATTCAGGTTATGAGAATCAATTATGGCATCTTACTGTCTATGAATACAATTCCTCGCCGTTTTTACAGTAAAGACAAGCATGCTTCCGAGGATGGTACGCGCAAAATCATCACAGACCTCGTGGTAGTCTCCATTATGCTTCTAGTCTAACCCTAGCCACGAAGTTACTGGGCGACTAGATGACGCCCCAGTGGCTTTGAGTTTGGGTGAACAGTGGCGCTTCAATGACGTATCGCTCGATCGTGTTCTCTGCTTGAAATAAGCACGCGACTTTGAGAGGTACAGCTTACTCTGCAATGGAGAAAAATTCGTGCTGTATCTGGGGTCACCTGTCTTTACATAGGTCCTTATAAATTTTACATTTGCATGTAACTCACGTTCATGTATTGCTGCGTCCAGTGAATACTAAAAGTCCTATCCACTGCCACCGACAGCCTAGAAGCAACTACTCCAACCGTTGGCAGACAACCTCACTTGGCGCGTCACATCATCATCACCTCCCCCAACCCCTCTTTCTCTTCAAACCACCACAACTTCTCTTCAAGATGCCAAATCAACGCACCGTCGGCGCCGAATTAGGTGGCAATCGTCAATACAATCATGAATTCACTCCCAAAGCTCGTGCTGCTATAGTTGCTAAGCTGGAGGCAGGTGTAAGCCTTCGCGATGTGGCTTAGCCAGTTCAACACCACCCATTCATCAGTGCAATACATCAAAAATCACTTCGCCAATGAGCACACATTGAAGGATTCGAAACGGGAAGGTCCACCTCCACCGCGTTGGTGATTCTCTGTCTAGTAATCGCCGCCTCCATGAGCGCCGCCTGAACAATCTTCTCCGACTCCGTGTCCAGCGCGCTCGTTGCTTCATCTAGCAGAATCACGCTCGGGTTCCTGACTAGCGCCCGAGCAATGGCGATGCGCCGTCTTTGGCCTCCTGACAGTTGGCTCCCGCTGGTTCTGTAGAGTGTCCCGAGTCCATCTGGCAGAGAGCTGGCGAAGCCCCGCGCGTTGGCGGCGCAACACGAGGCCTCGATAGTGCTGTCTGTTACAACGCTGCTTTTCTCGTCGGTGATGTCGTCGTCAACGCTTATGGCAGTGTTGTCGCTGATGCTCCCGGGAGAGAGTGGCGGCTCTTGCTGGACGAGGGCGACCTGGCTGCGGTAGAGACGAGGGTTGAGGGTTGATAGAGCATCCTTATTATCGACCGTCATGGTTCCGCTGGTCAGGTCGTAGAATCGCTCTACAAGTGAGATCATGGTGCTCTTTCCGCAACCTGGGCACCCCTGAATTGGCAATGCTGCGAGCTGCGGATTACGGACTGACCAGAGGCCCCTACAAAAGCAATAAACTGACCTGGCTCAACCTGCAAAGCATATTGTTGACATCACTTTCCTAATACTTATTGAACTGAACATGACTAATACAAACCTTGAGCGACATGCTTTTCAACACACGGTTATTGGGCGCGAGAAGATATGAGAACTCGACATTGTTGAACTGGTAGGAGCTGAAACCGTTCTTGGGGATATTCTCTAGGTTCTCCGTCGTCCCTCGAATTGTCAGCTGGAGGCCACACACCCAAAAGCAGTAGTTGGCTGCTGAGCAGGGTTTGGTGAAACCTGCAAAGCTTAGTGAGCGTTTGAGTACGGAACGGATAAATTCTGTATACTTACTGCTGGCGTAATTGAACATATGTTTAACTCCTTGAGTAGTTACTAGATTTTAGGGGTCTAAGCGCTAAGATAATATGTCTCAGCCATAGAGAGAGCGACATAAAACATTGAAGCCACGCGGGGTTGCTCTTGTGGGACTGCTCCTAATGAACATCAATTCAGACGGGCGCTCTGTCTTGGACGAATTCTTGTGTTCAGGCACTGCTGGGGCCTCTGGATGTAGTGTTACATGGCTTCGGCTTAGTATTGCGTGGCATGGGATGGATCCTAGACCCTCCTATTTGACCTTTTAAGGTATTTAGCCTTAGTGTCACTATTAAAGTCGCGGAGAGGTGATTAGAGTGTCATGTCCTCTGATCTATGGGCTGGTTCGATTGATTTTAAGCCTGAGATTAGGATGTGAATGATAGCAGGCTTCGAGTCAGTGTTCTAGACCTATATTATATGCGGGAAACCCGGTTTACTACGTGATCTGAGTTTGTGTTACGGGGTGAAGGTCATGTTGATATGAATCATAGTGAGGTTCAAGGTACAAGTTATGGCGTAGGCGGCGAGCACGCGGCGTGTTGTGGAAACGGCGTTCAAACCCGTGTATCGAGAGGATGAGTGATGGTGTCTGTTCTGCATAGAGGCTTTGTGAGTAGTCTTTGGCTCTATCGGCGTAGTAACGGGTGTAGGTACTGTAATTTTACGTGCTGGTGGTGTCGAGCTTGAGGGACCGTGATTTTTCGATGGCGTTGGTAATAGGGTCTGAGAAGGGAGAGATGCAACGGAAGCGTATACGGGGTGTGCAGGAGAGCATGGATGAGCTTAGGAGGGCGATAATGTGGTAAGTGTAATTTTGGATGGAGTAGGAAGAGGAGTGGCAGCAGTGTGTTCTGATAGGTGTCCCTGGATCATGTTTGTATTTCTGGGAAGTATGGCGATGGTGACTGTGACACCTTGGTAGTTTTTTATTCAGCTAATTCATGGCTGCTCGATCGCATTATTGCTTCTTCTTTTGGCGAAATAGGTCGCATGCGATCTTTAAAATTATGATGTGTTCTTACACGCTGTCCTAAATCTTTTTATACTCAACTGGAGAGCAGTCATATATATGTAGGCAGTCATATTGTGTTTACGTGGTTTGCCAAGCCCCTGCTTTCTAGTCGAGTTACATCACAAGACACCACCTCTCTTCGAGCTCCTTAATACGGCCTTGCATCTCTTTGATGCGTCCATCGTGCAGCTTTCGAACTTGCTCTGCGATCTCATCCCGCTTACCCAACGCCTCTTCATACTGTGCACGGTCTGCTGCTACACTATCCTTGAGCTCCCTTACATCCCTCTCGTACTTTTCTTGTAGCTTGGCAAACTCCTCCACCAGCGACTTGCCAGCAGATGTGTCTTCCAGTCTGTGACCTTTGCGCATTTCTTCCTGGAGGAGGAGCGTGACAGGAGCAGTCTTTAAAATAGACTGGATGATGCGCTTTCCATCTTCGCCCGTGCCATCGTAACGGTCAATTTGTGCTCCGTTGGAGATCATCTCCCTCCAAAAGTGCGAAACCAGGTCGTGAAGCCGTACTTCGCTGTCCTTGGGCGTAACACTACACCACTTAGTCGTGATCAGCTTGACATTACGCATGTTCTCTGGTCCAACAAGGTTCTGGAGCAGCTCCAAATTCCTTTTGCCAGCCCCTCCTATACGGCCATCGCTGATAGGATGCAGGTATAGGATACCAGATAGATGAACACCGGTACTGAGGTAATCGGCAATCTCTAGGAGTATATCGGAGTCCTTCCGATCGTCGTCGTTGAAGCCTGGAGTGTCGACAAGATGTACCTCGTATCCATCAATGTGTGTAGTTGCGATCTGAATGCTTTTCGTGCCTGTAAATAGGAGTTAGGATATCTCCAAGTGCGAAGAGTATACCTACAGGACTTCAGCCCATGTCCGATCTCCATCTCGTCGAGCTCGGTGACATATTTGATAAAGGAGGTCTTTCCTGCTCCTGTCATGCCCATGACTGCAATAACGATGGATTTCGTGGTGAAGCTTGGAAAGGGAATGTTCAATATCGGGGCCCAGAGCCGGCTGAAGTGACCATGCTGAGGGGAAGAAGAAGTTTGGCCCTGTTGAACCATGACTAGAGAAAAGACACGCCACTCAACAGTTCGCAAGGCAGTCCCAGTGCTATTCCGAAGCTTAGGGAAGTAGAAATGACAAATACGTGAACAGCTAATCGAGAAACGCTTTGAAGGTTGAATTGGTGTTTTTAGTGTCGCTTTTATTCGGGACAGCAGCGCTGTTGCTTTGGTATGGATATTTCGGGGTTATCGACAAGACTTGGGCCTTATTGAGACGATTTGATATGGATGGGCCGCCCTGCGTTGGACAGCAACGGGAAGCCGAGCTAATCAGATGAACTTAGAGCGGGCAGCTTGATATTGTGATGCATGGTTTGTGGCTTGACATGACTTGACGTGGCTTGGAAATTCCGATGCAGGGCGCAGTAGCGATCGTATTGCAGCGAGCGATAGCAATCCGTTGCTTCGGACCTCTCGATAGAAGCCCACCTCTCTCGTCAATACACGTGTCATATCCCTGTGGGATGTCCTGGATGAAGTCGTGCGCGAATGCCGTCTTGGCAGCCGCCTGTACACGGTGAAGCCTCTCGCGGCACCTGACTCTGACTTTTCATCTTTCGCTCTCCAGTATCGGCCTGTAGAACGATCTCATAGGCCGCGCCGGATCTCGCGGCCTCCACGATTATCTAGTATGGAGCCCTGGTCCCAACGCCCGACTGGTAGCCATCAGGCATAAAAGCTCATGGCGAGTAATTGAATCAAGTCAGTAGCCATCACAACAAGCCGCAACGTTGACATTATCGCAATGGCCACACCTTAACAAGTCCTCGAGGGCGCCTTGCACTTTTGCTAATAGCCTAAATGCAGAAAATACAATTCAGATTATTTATCAGCTGCATTCTCAGCCAGTTCCCTGCTAAATTGACTGTTGGTGGACTTTAGTGAGCGAACCGTGACACGTGCTTTTGTCGCCCTGCCAACCACTAAGTGGGCTCGCCCCTCAACACCATCGCAACGTCATCATATGCATCTTGAGCATCGCAAAGCACATCGGCATCGCGACTTGCCGGCGAGTCGCAACATGTCTGCAGCTCTTGTTCTGGAATGGCTGAACGAAATTCCCCCGCCTTCCGCCAGCGCACCTCCAGTCTCTCAGACGCGCAAGCGAAGCCGTCAGCCTCTGTCTCCGACGCCCACACGATCCAACAGCATGTCGAGCCACGGCGAAGGCCCGAGCAAGCGCCAGCAGATGGACGAAGCGACACCACGGCCGAACCGAAAGCGGATACAGGTGTCGGACTCTGGGTCTAGCTACTCGTTTGCGTCACGATCGCAAACGTCAGAGCGCTCCGGTCGTTCGTCGCCGCGGAAGCACCTGAACGCTCTCGAGTGCAGCGACGAAGGCGTCGTCGTGCGAGGACTTGCCAGTCTTACCGATCCGTCGCCGAGCCTTGCCCGCTTGCTTAAGGACATGCGCAGTATCTCTCGAGGCCGAGGGATTCTCTGCTCGAGCACGCGATCCGACTTTACAGCGAATCCCGATCCCGCGCTGTCGGAGATGGGCGAGGACGAGGCCTGTTTTTCATCGACTCGTGATGCGCTGGGCCACGTTCCAGACCCGGTGTCGATTACCGCCGTCTTGGAAGCCGCCGTCGAATGCGAAGAGAACTTGCATGCCGAGCCGACTTGGAACATGCTAGTTCATTCGGAGGTGCTACGGCTCGCCCTGCAGCCACCAGATTCGCCGTCCTTTTCCAACCTTATCAACTTTATGCCTTGGTGAGCCACCCCAGACGCTTCCGTTCTTATTGCTTGACTGTATACTAATTTATGGCCTTGTCCATCTAGTTCGACCGCCGCCATCATCCCTCAGTATCTACCAACCTCTTCGCCCTCCAAGAAGATTGACTTCTGCGTTTATATTGACTCAAGACTGGACCCGTCACCAGCAGCCCACTCCGGCATCCAAACCGCCCGTGTTCGTCTTCCCGAATACGTCATCAACCACACGGACTACTACCCTTTGCGACAGCGACCCATTGCCCTACCCATCGAGACTAAGAAGACTGGCGAGGGCTGGGATGGAGCCACGTTGCAGTTGGGTGTCTGGCAGGCCGCCCACTGGAACTTTCTTCGACATCTCATCCGAGCTTCGCAAACGGTCCCGACACATAATACAACGGACGCACAACCCCAGGAAGATATTCTACCCGACTTTCTACCCGGCCTCATCATCCAAGGCCATGACTGGCATTTTGTTGTCACCACCAGAGAGGCATCACGGACCGTCCTGTGGACGAAACTGACCGTCGGATCAACGAGCAGTGCTATGGGCGTCTACCAGATCATCAACGCACTGCAGCTTCTTAGGCAATGGGCCCAAAACGACTACTGGCCGCTTCTCCGTGACGAGATTCTTCCCGGCTGAGATTAAGCACGTGGCAAAACGCAACAACAATACCAACCTGTGGGAGAGGAATCCCTACACATTGCAGGCGGAAGCCAGGCCATCCACGGGAGAAGTAGCCGCACTGAGTCAGTTTGTGACTACCTACTTACGAGTAGCTTGCATTTAAACCGAGGGACGCTAAACCTGTATTGGGCGGACCGAAGAGAAAAGACTCCCACACCTGCATGAGCCCTCGATGTTCACTCAACAATCAAGTGCAACAAGGAGAAGTCAAGGAGAAGAGGCCGCCGAGGACCGCAGAGCAGAAAGCCTGCCTGTTATCCCTATTATATGCTTGTATGATGGGAACGACTCTAAATGGACGACACCATGTGCGCTTCCAGGGCGAGTGGTTCGAAAGTCTTCGTATCTAGACTGTACGAACAGTTGTAATTTGCTTTGCCAGGAGCAAATTAGGTACTTAGATCATGTCGATTATGACTTCCTAATCGCTCTACTCTTGTTCCATGCTTTTGATCTCTGTATCATCGTAGTGGAGTCCTTCCTGCTTGACGTCAACACGTGCGGAGAGTTCGGTACAGCTGCTCGCCATCTCGGCACAGCACGACACGAGTACTACCGGTAAGTCTCATTAAACGCGTGTTTAAATACTTGAATGACCGTGCACAACCACCGAAGTCGTCTGCCGAGGGTTGTCATCAGAGCGTTTCTGAATCGGGAGGTGATCGCTTCCCCGCACTTTGGCCCCGTGGGAGATATTCCCCACAAGATCAGGATATGTGCCGTGGTGACGGGCCGAATGCTCGTCAATCACTACGGCGAAGTAACATCTCCGGGGCAATACTGAGCGAGGTGGCCGTACGGTTCTGCTCTGGCTTGGTGGTATAAGTAGTGGTTATCTGCTTCGCCGAAGTATAGATAAAGATAGTATGGCATCTAAGTCATCTCACTTCAACCATCATGGCAGTTTCAATATCCCAAGTATCTTTCGAGCACCACCGCTCGGCTCTTGGCATCTCCGAAACAGAGCCTCGGATTTCTTGGCGCTTCGATGGCACCGTCTCCGACTGGGAGCAGAGTGCCTACAACCTCGAGATCACTCGAAGCTCAGGCGGAAAGCCCAACATTCACACCTTCAACACATCCGACTCACTCTTCGTTGCGTGGCCTGAAGAGCCCCTGGCGGCAACCGAACAAGCCTCGGTTCGCGTACGCGCTCATGGCAACTTCGGCCAGTCTTCGACACCCTGGTCGGACTGGGTGACTGTTGAGACTGGCCTCCTGTCCTCGGATGACTGGGCAGGAGCTGTTCCAATCGCAGCAAAGCGGAAGACTGAGAAAGGAGAAGCAAAGCGGCCTATCTACTTCCGCAAAGAGTTTCCCATCGAAGAATCCATCGAGTCAGCCAGGCTTTACATCACGTCTCTTGGGTTATACGAGGCTGAGATCAACGGCCAGCGAGTCGGCGACGCTGTGCTAACACCGGGCTGGCAATCCTACAACCATCGTCATGCTTACGACACGTACGATGTGACGGAACTAGTCAAAGAAGGAGGCAATGCTATTGGCGTTGTAGTTGGCGAAGGATGGTTCCTGGGCAGGTTGGCCTGGGAGGGAAAGCGGGAGTTCTGGGGAGACACCATTGGACTGCTGTCTCTTTTGGCTGTGACTCTTGAAAATGGCACGACAGTCGCGATACCGACAGACACCTCATGGAGTGCTAGTTTAGGGCCAATTGTTTCATCGGAGATATACGACGGCGAGACCTACGACTCCAGGTTGGAGGAGAATATTGAAGGCTGGTCATCTTCTAGCTTTAGTGACGATGATTGGCTCGCCACCAAGGAGTTGGCATCTCTCAAGGGCTCTCTCGTCCCCCCTGACGGTCCACCTGTTCGAAAGATGGAAGAGAGACAACCAGATACCATCTTTAAATCTCCATCTGGAAAGAAAATCATCGACTTTGGCCAGAACCTCGTCGGTTGGGTCAGGCTCACCGTCGAAGGCCCAAGAGGCACAAACATCACTCTGCACCACGCCGAAGTACTACAGGATGGAGAGCTGGCCTTGGGCCCTTTGAGAACCGCCAAGGCAGCTGATAGTTTCATCCTTCATGGAAATGGTACTCAGACGCTGGAGCCTCACTTCACCTTCCACGGGTTTCGTTTTGTTCAAGTTGACGGATGGCCTGACGACACTCCCTTGACTGAAGACGCGATAACAGCAGTTGTGATTCACACTGACCTGGAACAAACTGGCTGGTTCGACTGTTCCAATCACCTCCTCAACAAGTTCCACTCAAACGTCCGGTGGTCGATGAAGGGCAACTTCCTCTCCATTCCTACAGACTGCCCGCAGCGCGACGAGCGCCTAGGCTGGACTGGTGATGCCCACGCATTCGGTCCTACTGCAAACTTTCTGTACAACACAGCCGGGTTTTGGAGAGGCTGGCACAAGGACGTCTGGTCTGAGATGCAGAGAAACCAATCCATGATTGTTCCCTTCTACGTGCCGACTTTGCCACCCGATGGCGAGAGTACTGCAGCTGCGTACTGGGGAGATGTTGCTGTGGCAAACCCATGGAACCTATATCGATTCTCTGGAGATGTGGATGTGCTCAAGGAACAGTCTTACCAAGCCAGCGGCTGGATCGATGTTGGCATCCCAAGAAACGAAGACGGGCTCTGGAACAGAAGCAGCTTTCAATTTGGAGACTGGTTGGACCCTGAGGCACCTCCTGATGATCCTGGCGATGCAACGACTGCACAACACCTCGTCGCGGACGCCTACCTTGTGCGTATGACGGAAGTTTTGGCCAACATCTCGAGCGCCATTGGGGAAAAGTCCAAAGCAGAGGACTATCGACGACAGCATAGCAAGCTTCGAACCGAGTTCCAGAAGGCTTGGATGGAGGGTGGTGAGCTGGCAAACCGCACTCAGACGGCATATGCTCTTGCTATTGAGTTTGGTCTCTACACCGATGATACAGAACGCGAAGAAGCTGCAAAGACCCTCCGTAGTCTGGTTGCGAAGAATGATTACCTCGTCGGCACTGGCTTCGCGGGCACACCGGCGCTAGGGCCAGCACTTCGAAGCATCGGCGCAACTGATGACTTCTATAAGATGCTCCTCCAGACCGAAGTTCCCTCTTGGCTATATCAAGTCGTCCAGAACGGTACCACCACTTGGGAACGCTGGGATAGCCTCCTGGCTAACGGTAGCCTCAATTCTGGCCAAATGACTAGTTTCAACCATTACGCCTTCGGCTCCGTTGCTGACTGGATTCATCAAAGTATCGGTGGATTGGCGCCAGCAGAACCGGGATGGAAGGTAGCTGAGGTTGCGCCGAGACCGGGTGGGAACATCACCAGTGCAGATACCCGATTTGTGAGCGGGTACGGCGAGGTGAGAGTGCAATGGTGGATTGATGAGGATGAGTTTCGCTTGAACTTGTGGGTGCCTCCGAATTCAAAGGCGAGGTTGTCGTTACCGAAGGGAGGAGAGACCGAGGAGCTGGGGTCTGGGTATTATGAGTATCGACAGTCTGGTTACAAAGACTACGGGACTGAATAAGTTGACGTGAGTTTGAGCTGGGCCAGAGGCTCAAAGCTTCCTCTCAAAGCCCTTCGCTTTTTTGTTACGGGGTTTCGTCTTCAGGACACAATTTCTAGTCAAATCTTCATAGCAGGCCAAGGTGGTGGGAATCAGTCGTTACTAGCTATGAGCTAAAAATCTTTACTTCCCTCAACTCCGTTTTGTCTATCAATCACAACCAACAAAGTCCTAGTAATCCCGCACCGGGAAGGGGCTGGCGCTCGCCAGTGGGACAGAACATTTATCTGCCAGTGCCGCCTTGGCCTCATCACTGTCCAAGTGCACACAGTCCACGCCGATATCAGAAACACCGTCGCAAATAATAACAGCCTCGCCACAGGGGCTCTCCACGTTGAAGTCCTCAAACTTTATGTTCTCGCAGACCGCGTTGGGGTTGGTGCTACAGGTCAACCTGGCCACGGCGCGTCCGTACTTGCCCGAGGTGTATCCCGTGAAGTTCTGGAACAGGATGTTGGTGATGTTCATCTGCGAGGGGTACTCGGCACAGGTTTCCGAATCGATGTTGAAGTAGCAGGAGTCAATAAAGGCCGAGTACTCGTTGTTGGCGCTCCAGAAGTTGCGGAAGGTGACGTTGTCGATGAAGCCGTAGCCAACGTCAGGGCCCGCCCAGGTCTTGAGGCGAGCGCCGTGCTGGCCGTTGAGGAGCCAAACATTCTCGATGACGACGTCCTGAACAAAGGATTTCTCATCCTTGTACTGGCCCAGAGAGCCCATGGACTGACCGTGCGTGCCTGAATTACGTGTAAGTAACTAGTATATATCCGTGACGTGATGTGCTTACCATTGCAGTACATAGTGTCAACATGAATGTCGGTGGCATTGCTCTTAGGCGAGAAGCAATCGTCACCAATGTTAACCCACGCGCGCTCGACGGTGAGATGCTCAATGTTGAGAGAATCAAAGAAGTCTGTGTTCTTGGGAAGAACCGTGGCGTTGTTTGACTCGGCAGTGCAGATGACATCACGGAAGGCAATGTCCTCAGCTAGGTGGTGTTAGTCGAGCATATTAAGAATGAGTAGGAATCAGTCAGTAACTTACAGGTAACGACAAAAGTAGTCCAGCATGGCGAGTCTTTGAAATGAATACCCTCGATTTCCAGGCCAGAGGCGTTCTGAGCATAGAAGAGGATGGGGCGCAGGTATTCATTGTCAGGGTCGAGGATCTCAAGTCCTGAGAACTCGTTCCACCATCGCTGGCCGTTTCCGTTCAGGACACCTTCACCGTAGATCTTGATATCCTTGCCTCCCCACTTCCAGAACATGAGAGAGTTCTGCAGATCCATTAGCAACGAGGATGGACGGTTGTAGAAGTGAGTCACTTACCTGGAACGGATGGGCAAAGGCGTGCTCTTGCCAGTACTCAGTGTCATTGGTGAACTTGATCTCTCCCTCGAGATGAATATGAACGTCGTTGAGCCACGTAAGGTCCAATGGCTTTCCGATCATGTAAGTGTGTCCTTCGGGGAGGTAGAGAGTGCCACCATGGTTGGCCTTCTTGAGGCCCTTCAGGAACGCATCCGAGACATCATCCTCGTCGTTCTTGGAAGAACGGATGGTGACCTTTCTGCGGTGGTGTTGAGTAGGGGCCTTGTACGGGTGCTTGCTGCGGAACTCAAGAACATCCCTCGGCACACCGGCGGGAAGCTCAAGAGCGCTCACGAGAGCCCCGGCAAGAAGCGAGAAGAGGGGGAGGATAGATGATGCCTTCATGTTGAGTGCTTGAGCAACGGCTTGATGAGGGAACTCTGACAAGGCTGGAGAAACCCGAACCATCTCCACGGACTCGGGCTGCCTTTATAGAACTTATTTACGCCTGCGCGATATTGCCCCCTGACGGTCCATTGGTACCTTGCAGGGTTCGTCACGAGTAACCAACATGCTGCAAGGCGGTGTATATGACAAGGGACATGCCGCAACGCCTCAATCACATCTGGGTCACTTCGTTAGCAACTACACATCAAACAAGGTAGTGAATAAGTGTGGCTGGAGGATGACGGCGAAATTGCTAGGACTAGCACCGATATTAAACTGGGGGATCTTCAAACACTTGCCTGCTCCCGTCATCACACGCATCCCAACGGTATTTTCCGCTGGCCGCTCATTTCGCGCCGCAACAATCCACCTATCGGCGCTCCGCGTCTGCACCAAAGGCGTACGAGTTATTGAGGGGCCCGGATATTTCGAGTCGTTTCGGCAGCATGAACAGTTGCGATGTGACGCTGGAGAAGGTGATCAACGCCGGGTCACAGGAGGGAGAAAACTGGAGATTGCGAGACCAACCCCAGTAGCTCACGCGTCGTCGAGTCAGCTGAGGCGGTGATTGATGGACCGAGAAACTCCGTCTCACGGAACATCTTCCCCACAGAGAAAAGGACCTCCCCGCATTTGGAGATCCCCCGCACCATCGGATTAGGGTTGCATTCTGTTGTGAGAAGGCTGGCCGAACGGGCATAGCTTTTGCTTGAATATAGGGAAGCAAGATGCCGGATATCCGTCCTGGTGCAGATTACCCTGTTCTTCTCGTAAATGTTTAAGTATTAGGCATGTTTTTCCTGGGACGCTTACACACTGATATCTTCGATGCGTTTTTCAATGACGCTTGAAGACTCTGTCCTCCAGGAACACAAAAGCTGGAGAAAATTCTTGCTATCATTCCAACTCAGACTGAAGACTATCCACAAGCTCATGTGACACGTTACTGGGATTTTACACAGAGCCAGTCGTCCCCATGCGCCTAAATCATCAACACAACACCAACGAGCTAGGATGCCAAAGCAGCCCAAGCTCTGATACACCGAGCTCTGTCATCCCTGTCTATCAATCTAGTCATACCCATGTCTATTCCCTACTGTGTAGCAATAAGACCTGGTAACTGAAAGTAAGCGTAAATAAACAACGTCTACTACAGCACAAGAGCGAGTAGAAACCCATCATATCCTTTTGCCCCCACGAACTGCATGACTGTCGAATCGACCCTGGCATCTGCCCCGACTGCCTCAATCACCAGCTTCCCTCCAAGGGCGTGTTCCTCTTGTGGATGCTCCTCCGCGACGCTAACCCCAAATCGCCCCATGACATTATCAACTATGATGATCGACCCAGACCTGCTGAGTCTCACTGCGTAATCAAAATACGCCGCGCTATTCATCTTGTCCGCGTCGATGAAAACAAAGTCAAACCGCTCCCGTTGTTTTCCCAGAATCTCTTTTTCAAGCGATGCCAACACATCCAGAGCTGCTCCTTGGTGAACGGTGACTTGCTCTGCCACACCGGCCGAGCTGATGTTGCGGCGTGCCACCTCGGCGTGCTTAGGCAAGTATTCGATAGTATCCAGCTGCAGGCCCGGAATTTGACTTGCCATCCAAATGGCGCTGTAACCAGCCAATGTACCGACTTCCAACGCATGCTTAGCCTTGATAGCGCGAGCCTGCAGAGTAAGAAAGTTTCCCCAGGCTGGAGACACGTTTCCAAGTGGCATATTTGCATCCTTGGTTGAAGAAATAGTAGCGTCGAGAGTTGATAGAATGGCAGCGTTGTTTCCCCGCTGTATTGGGTGAAGATGACGCATCGTGTACTTATCGATGGCATCCCATTGTTCCATAAGTTTCTGAGGAAGATTGGAGGTGGGGTGCTCATGAGTTGAGCTGGTGTCTTTTGGCGCTGACATTATTTTTTATATCTCTCGGATAAAAGTCTTTGAAAAACTTCGACAAGATGAACATAGGGTTGTTTTGGGGATAATATGTTTGTTATAGACTAAACTGGGCGAGTTTGAGGGACATTTGTATCGCCCTTTGCATCTCATCGCGGAGAACAGGACGCGCGTCTTTTCGTAACTGCGAGATGTCCGCCGATGACCCAGCACGTCATATATACACTACCCTATATACACTACCAACACAATCTGTTAGCTATACGTAGGTAGTGTTTTTTGTTTTTTTGTCACGTTGTTCAGCCGTAGTGCGTCATTCGGGACCGACATCGGACAGGTAAGTAGTTCCATCTTCCGTTGTGCAAGCATGAACACTCAGCACTACAATTCCCAGGTCTGTTGCTTTGGAACTACAGCAAGAAAATAATCAAATCATTTATATGCCGGCCGGCGGCATGAGGCATATCCGGTGGAAGGTGTAACTATCATCTTCGTCACTAGAAGTGACCGGTGGTCTAAGATGAATGACTTCCGTAGCTGTCGATGCGCAGTTTTTTGGCACAGAATTCGTAGTTGAATAAAGTTAGGTGCTCACGTCCTCTACCGACATCTAGGTTCTTAATGTTGACATGCGAGCATGCTCCTTGCCACCCAATGCACAATAAACCGAAATGTGTCTTTAGTCATCCTGATTCCTGGAAGCAGGGATAAACTACGCAATGTTTAATGATCGTTCGCACGATATTACCCAGAAGTTCAGCATCTCAAATACATTTTATAACCACAGATGCCACACAAGCGGCCCTGTTGCTGAAAACAAACATCAATAAGCGCTCCCTTATAATAGAGATACCCTCCCTCCATTCACGAATCACTAGATCCACCGGGATCAAGAAACACAGCCCTTAATCTTGTTTGGTGTTGAAGATATCTCAGATGAGTTAGTGACACGTCAATTGGAATCGTGACACAGCCTTGGTATTTTAAAGTACGTGGATTAACACTGGGTTTGTCAGGGATCAAACCTGGCGGTATAGGGTATGCGGCTACCCAAGATGTCACGTGCCGGTTGAGGCGTTATACATCTAGCAAGCAAGCCACTGGCGTCACAATAGCTATGCCAATGCGTTCATGGAAATGGATGGAAGGGAAAGGGATAATATCACTGTCTACACAAGTAGCTTAGTCCATCACCTCGTTTTCTCGACCTTTTCCCATCTTCTGGTCTGTCTGGGTCGCGGACCCCTGAACGGCCTCCCGTTCAACTGACAAATTACAGAGCCACAGCACCTTGGAAGTGTTGCAAGTCAGCCCTGAGAAATTTGGGTTGGAAACGCTTTGGCCGAGTCAGGTGGAATGATGTGTCGGGAGATGAATTGATTCGTGCCGTAAGCCTCTCTCCTCGGCTCTCACGTAGACTGTACCAAGCCACCAGCAGATGAGGTCGTAACATTAGCTGCTGCTTAGGCCCGGTGTTGACCGGTGTCTTGTAAGAAGAGGCGTTAAAGATATTTTTACGATAGTGCAAGTGCCACGAAGGGTCCAGCGAGGATGACGCTGCTTCTATATCCTTTGTGAGACATACCGGTAGTAGGTAAAAGAGAAGACATAGAATGGTCTTGACTCCGCGATCTGAAGGCTCTTTGAGAAATCTGTTGCTGCTGGGTTTTCATCATCGCATCTATTCCAGGAAACGAATTCAGGTCAAAAGACGGTAGTGCCCTGGCAGGACTAGTCATACGAACTAAAGCCTTGGCATCGCACGTTAAGTGTTTCAAGAACGGTCGCCCCCCGAACCGTGTTCTCACAAGGTTAGAGAGTAAGTAAGAAGCTAGCAACACAATCTGGATGCGTTGACGTGAACTTATCGCGCTTAGCATTGAATATCTATGTGTCAAATGCTGGAAAATGTCTGACGTACTTGAGCCGTGAGAACCAGAGGGCTTGTTTCATTCTCTCCACCATTCGCAAGGAGTTACCGAGAAAATACGGAAATAGCGGGGCGGCGGGCTAATGTATGGGTTAGTTGATGCTCTTAGACCATTTCCAAGCCACTCATCTCCAGAATAGTTGGGAGGAACAAAACCCGACTTCTTGCCCCCTGACTAGCAGTCTTAGTTCGCAAGTCCGTGCGATGCAGCTAAGCGGCTGCATGTAAATCTCCGTAGTTCCGATCGCGCCACCCCAGCTCCCGATACCTTTATCGGGATAGCCGCCAACTAACACAGCTGAAAGTAACGGTGGGCCAGACGCCAAGGGGCCTCACCGGAAACCTAGACGCGTTTTTCAAGGCCGGCGCTTGATTAAGCAAGATGCGTACTAGGTTGTTTGAGGGAAGAAGGTACCCGCCCGATCATGCAGGGGAACAGGGGAAATATCTACAACATGAGATGGCGTCCAAGGCGCCAGGCTTCGGCGAGGGCCGAGCTGAAGAAGCCGTCACCTGATCCTAATACTTGCCACTAGGCGCCTCAACGTGCGTATGTACTACGTGATATGGGGCAAAAAGGGCCACATGGACCGCTCTGGAAGCTGGCTTTGCGCGCCAAGAGCAAGTTCGACCTGAGAATATTGGTGATGGTCCTGGATGGCGCAATCTCAGCTTGGCGAGGAGCAGCTGGCTTCGTACGGCTGGCATTCTAGTTCATCGCCTGTGGAACTTGTCACCGTCGTCTGCAAAATACTGGGCTCTTAAAGCAACAACCTTCCAGGCTGTGTGCCGTCTCTCGTTTCCCTCTTGTGCTTGCCATCCGTTCTCTCGTTTTCCGCTTGTGTTTGCCATCTGTTCCCTCGTTTGAACCGGCCTATGATTGCTGTAGACTCCATCTGAGTCGATACCTTCTTTTGTCTGCTTTCCACTTTCATTCCTTCATCATGCGCGGTCTCGGCTTAGTTGTCGCCGCTCTGGGTGTGCTAAGCCATCTCGGCGACGCCAGAAAAACACACACACACAAACATGCCGTTGCCGCCACCAACGAGGTCAGCAACGGCGACTTTTCCAAAGGCCTCTCCGGCTTTGAGACACAAGGAGAAGTTCACGTCGTCCACAGCAAAGGACCCGACGGTTCTGATGATAAGGAAAACAAAGTTGCCGAGCTGGTTGCCGGTGAAGCCCGTCATGACACTGGATTCTCCAAGAGACTCGTCTTCAGCTCTGCCAGCATCAGCACGTGGCTCCGTGACCTGTTCGCGTCAAAGACCTACACCGTCTCGTTCAGCTACGCCATTGTTTCCAGTACCAAGGCGAATACCTGTCAAATCCAGGCATACATGGGCCTCAGCCTTGTTGGAAGCACGCCGTTCTTCCCTAAAGTGACTGCCAGCTCGTCACCACTCACCTGGCTCTCATTCTCCGACTCCATCACTGTCCGTGGCACCAGCTCATCTGTACAAACGGTTCTTTACTGTCGCAGTGGCGGCACAGCCCGGGCCCAGATTAACAGCATCGCTGTTGTCGACGCCTCGACGATTACTACAACAAGCTCGACAAAATTGACCACCTCGACCGCCGGATCAAGCACCTCAACCAGCAAATTGACAACCTCGTCGTCTATCCTGTCAAGTTCCTCAGCCGCCTCCACTAGCACCTCGGTCAGCATCCCGGCCAGCGCCTTGGCCGACTCCTCGGCCAGCTCATCGGCCAGCTCATCGATCGGCACCTCGACCGCCACTACAACTACCCAGGTGTCCTCTAGCACTACCAGCTCTGTGACTACTAGTACTTCTGTTACAACCAGTAGTTCTGTCTCTACTAGCAGCTCTGCCATTACTAGCAGTTCTGATACCAGCAGCTCCGTCGCCACCAGCAGCTCTGTGGCTACTAGTAGTTCTGTCTCTACTAGCAGTTCTGACACCAGCAGTTCTGTCACCACTAGCAGCTCCGCCGCTGCCAGCAGTTCTGACACCAGCAGTTCTGTTACCACTAGCAGCTCCGCCGCTGCCAGCAGTTCTGACACCAGCAGTTCTGTCACCACCAGCAGTTCTACTACTAGCAGCAGCGCCTCTGCCGCCACCGTCGACAGCACCATCCTCATCATTGCCTCTGACGACTATCTGGCTTCGTCTGGAAGCGCGGGTCTACTGGCGTATGGTATTCCCTATGAGAATCTCATCATCCCCCAGGCCGGCATAGCTCTACCCGTCTTGAACTCGTCTATCACTCAAGGCAATTATGGCGGCATCATTGTCATGGACTCCGTTTCGTACAACTACAACGGCCTCTGGAACAGCGCCATCACTGATGCTCAGTGGGAGGCTCTATATGCTTACCAGACTACCTTCAACGTCCGTATGGTTCGCATTAACGAGTTTCCCGGCCCCAAATTTGGTAAGTTCTGGCCACTGATTAATGATGGATGATGCACGGCTAACAAGTATCATTAGGCGTCGCTGCTGTTAGCGGAGGATGCTGCGGCGATGGCGTTGAACAGCTCGTCAGCATTTCAAACAGCACAGACTTCCCTACAGCCAACATCAAGACGTGAGTTCAATAAGACGTCCATCTATATATGGAAAGCCTTACTAATGCATTCTAGCAACGCTGGCCTATCCACCAAAGGTCTTTACCATGTCCCTGCGACCATCACCGACCCCAGCACAACCCGCCAGGTCGCCACCTTCGGCATTGCCACTGGATTCACGAGCGAGAGCGTTGCTGCTGTCATCAACAACTTCAGCGGCCGCGAGCAGTTTGTCTGGTTCATCAGCTGGGCTCCCGACTGGTCCCAAACCTCGAGCTTCCTTCAGCACTCACACATCCACTGGCTTACTCGCGGCCTCTTCGTGGGCAAGCGCAAGGTGCATCTGTCTTGTCAGATCGACGATGTGCAGCTTAGCACTGGCCTTTACTACCCTGCCGATACCGAATTCAAGCTCCGAACGGCTGATATTGATGCTCATGTTACTTGGCAGAAAAACCTCAATGCTCGTCTTCCAGCTGGCTCTGACTTCTGGCTGGAGCTTGCCCACAATGGCAATGGCGACTTTATTTCTGCAACTGCCCTCACGAGTGCTGTTGGTCTATGCAATCCTGAATCTGCTGTCGACTATGATTCTCCTCCTGATACGCCTCTGGAGTTTGTCAAGCCACCAGGCACCGGCACCAACCTCTGGCCTGACAGTCTTGTTAAATATACCTGGTCCAAGACCTGTGCTGTGCTTGATGAGTTTGCTTCCTGGTTCTTGAAGGCGGACAATATCAACCACTTTGCCCACGTCTCTCATACCTTCACTCACCTGGAGCTCAACAACGCTACATATGCCGACGCAAGTCGCGAGATTCACTTCAATCAGGACTGGTTGGCCCAAATGGGCATTGACAAGGCAACTCGTTTCTCAGCCAAGGGCTTGATCCCGCCAGCAATTACTGGTCTCCACAATGCCGATGTCATCAAGGCCTGGATGGATAATGGTATTTATCACGTTGTTGGTGATAATACCCGCCCGGTCTTGCGCAATGCGAACAGCAAGTACTGGCCTTTGATTAGCACTGTCGCAAGCAACGGATATGATGGGCTTATTATCATCCCTCGCTTTGCTACGACTATCTACTACAACTGCGATACAGCTGAATGCACCACGAGGGAATGGATTGCCACGTCAGCTGGCTCTGGCGACTTTACCACCTTGCTCACCCAAGCCAAAACGGACAACAGTCGCTATCTTCTCTCCCTCATGGCCGATCCCTATATGTTCCACCAGGCCAACATGCGTCAGATCGATGCGGAGACCATCACGATTGGCACGGAAACGGGCAAGATGTCCCTTGTTATGTCTTGGACCGAAACCATCACCCAGGAGATGATGCGTCTCACCAATTGGCCGATTCAGTCTCTCAAGCACGATGACTTCACCCAGTACTTCCTGGACCGCAAGGCCCTGGATGACTGCAAGCCTAAGCTGTCATATGCCTTTTCTGATAACGGCTCATCGATCAAGTCTGTAACAGTGACTGCTACTGGCAACTCGTGCAGTGTTCCTATCCCGGTTACCATCCCCTCTGGCACTGTCACCTCGCAGGGAACTGTTAAGGAGGATCAGGTTGGCACGGAGCCCCCAATCCAATGGGTTACCCTAAGCGGTACACCCGTGACGCTTACGCTTGGAAACGCCATTGCCTTTTAAAATGCCTGTCGTACATGGCTTGGCCTTATTTAATATACAATTAAGTAAGATAATAGATAATTAGTACCACCATACTTTCCAAGAACCTCGTCGTCCGATTGAGAATATGTGATCTTGTGTCGAGCACCGGCACAACAGGATTGTATTCAACAGCATAATTACGCGTTCTTTTGTAGGACTGACTATTCCAACATCTAGCTACCATAATATGGAGCATGCAACCTTGAAAGTACACGGTGGTACATACAGTCAGCCTGATGTGCCAGGTCAGTGACTGGCTCAAGTCCACCATTATCCTGTTGAAATCACTGCAAGTTGAACATGTTCCAGTTCCCAGACTAACGTAGGAGCAAAGACTTGGAATGTCACGCTATCCGTGGTTCTGTACGCAGTGATTGTGCTAGAGCAAGTCATGTGATACGCTCGCTACCTTTACAGGAGTTATCCAGTCCCAAGATGGCCCGTTATTCCGGTTCTGCCCGTGTTGACCGCTCTCTCTTGGGGGTACTTGGAGGAAGTCTCGATGCATCTATCCGACTATGATTAGCTCAGCTTCGAAGTGCAAATGCCCCTCTCGGATTACGCAAGCAATACGAAGTATTGGCTAAGCGCGCGGCATGACAAATCAGGCGAGCCATATAACTGTGAGCACGAGCACACCCTTTACGTTCACTCATCGCAACCTTGCTTAGTACAAGTGATCGTCAGCCTGAAACACTACTCACGATATCACACCTAGTTCATCATGTCGGCTAGTACCTATCCCTCTCCACTCGCCGGGTACGAAAACGCGCCGCCTTTGCCCGACGAGAAGGCTGAAGATGGCAAGAGCTATGTGAACCCACCGGCGGATAAGCTGAGCGAAGCCTACGAGAAGTTCACTCCCCCGCTCGACCGGGGTAGACAGGGCGGTTTGTGAGTTGTTTTTATACCGTAAACCCTTTGAGTATAGAGGTTGATTGTCCATCTCTAGCGACGTTCATATCTACTACTTTCAGACGAATGCAGAACAGTCAAAGTATGCCAATGAACTCTGGCAACGTATTCGGCGAGAATGTATGTTTACACACAGCTCCCTTGGATCAAGTTGACTTATCATGAATAGTCCCGGAATTGCGGATCTACAGGTTCTGGGATCGACCCATTGGGCCCCATCCTGTCGCCATGTTTGAGGTCAACCTTTTTACTCCAGCACAATTTGGCGCTTTCATCTCATGGCTCGCCATCTGGCGTGGACCTCTTTCTGTCCTTATTCACCCAAATGTCGTTCCAAAAGAGGGCGAGGACCCTTCTGCAGTTGCCAAGAAAGATCATACGGAGAGGGCAATCTGGATGGGCGAGAGACTCCCGTTGGACTTGAGCCTTTTTGGTCAGCATTGAGGCTATATAACGGATCAAGTCAGCTGATAGTATGCCGGCTGTTAAATAAACTAGTTTCTTTATCCAATAAATACAAGTAGTATGTGTATAAATAATTAAATAATTTACATAAGAAAGGTAAAAGTTATATGTGGCTCTATAGTAAATTAAGCTAGGTAGCGTTTTATAAAGCTAACCAATTATATGTTGAAATGCAGTCTGTACCATGTACTTGACTGGTGGTCAGTGTTCGCATAGATGAATCTCTAATCGAAGTCAAGAATAGGCTATATTCTGCTGGCCAAACTATCGCAAGAGAACTATACATAGTAGATCAAGGCCACGAGGGATCTTGTATGAGTTATCAATGAATAAAACTCTGCGGGATGTGTTTGACCTGTGGGAGATCCGCATGGAACTTTTTCCACATTTCAGCTGCGCCAAGATCCTCATCCGGTTTCTTTTTCATAATTTCCAGGAGTTCGTAGGCACCGTTCTGTATGTACATGATCTCACCTTTCTAGTAGTCATAGGTGAGCAGCTAGCAATGAAATGGAAGTCTTTGCACATACCGTTCCCATTGTGAGTTGTATTGCCCCTTCGAATGGTAAGGGGCTGTAGTCCTTTAATCTCCGTTGATTTCCGATCAAGCGGAGAATGTTGTTCAAGACCACCTCGCCCTGTACCATGCCAGCTCGACCTTGTTTCGGGCCACCAGTCTTGGCGACATCACCGAGGGCGAATATGTTGCCCTTGGGAGATGGCAAAGCATCCACCTGGAGGGTCGGCTTGACAAGAATCTCGCCGTTTGGAGCAATGCTTCTCGGTGTATACGAAGCGAGCAGATCTGAATTCGGACGTGAACCAGTGCACGGGATCTGACGCGACATTAGCGACAAAGGCAGATTGAGCCATAGGTAGGCGAATACACGTACCATGATGTCCCAAACCCTCGTTTCGCCAGTGGAGAGAATCATTCGTGTCTCATCGGTGATTCTCCCGGCTTGAGCTGGCAAGACTGGTCGTTCTCCGAAAACAACATCAATTTCCATCTCATGTAGAGCATCAAGCACAAAAGCATGCAGCTTCGGTCCAAAACGTGGCAGTAGTTGAGTTGTTGAATGCACGAGTGACAGCTTCTTGTCTGGATACTTGGCCCGCATCTCAGTCACCAATTCGATGCCTGCTGCACCACCACCGACAACTGCGATCCGCTCGGCCTTTTGGATGCGCTGCTGGAACATTCGGAGCTCTGCAATGGCCTCGTCCCAGGTCGAGGACTGTAGTCTTGTTGGAGGCGGCTGTGTCGCTCCTGTAGCAAGAACCAGGTAGTCGTACTTGAGCTGACAGCCGCCGGCGAGGTTGACGTGCGACTCAGTGACGCTGAGCGCCACGTCCTGGATGTGTTGGAAGACGCCGTCTGGTGCATCAGCAGATAGGTTGTCGTAGGGGACCAAAGCCCGGGTCTCGCGACCGGAGAAGACGGCATTTCGAGGGAACGCAAAGGTGTAGTGCATGTGAGAGTTCCTCTCTATGAACACCACTCGATGACCCGTCGGCAGCGTATAGGCTAGGCGCTGGGCGAGATGCGATCCCGCAAAAGACCCTCCCACGACCACGACGTTCCGCGAGTTTAGCGACGAGCGATAAGTGTGCCGATGGATGACAGAGCTTAGTCGCTGAATGTGTTGCCGTGCCAGGAACTTAGCGAATGTATAGTAGAAATTGATATACAGCTTCGCCTTCTGCATGTCCATATTGCTTAGATTTGCGTTAATGAGAACGGGACGATGAAGATCAGGCCACAAATCAATGATCGAAGAAGATAAGTACTCGGAAGCTTCGGGGCCAAACCCCCATTTAATCAGTCCCCAGCTGCTCAATGTGGACAGTGAATCTTTTGCTTCCTTAGATTATAGACCGAACGCACCGGAGTTAAGAGTACTCGGCCTATTGAGTTGTCGCCGGTTCTGTTGAATTCACCGAGAGACACTGCCTTGGTGCTTGCTCCACTCGACATGCAGTGGGATTTATCAGGCACCAGCATATGCCCTTCGCTCCAAATTTATTGCTTTGGGCACCCCAACATACGCCTCTGAACATTCACCTGTGCAAAATCACTGTATTTCAGTGCTCGAATTGGATTGTCCTCTGCTTGTCCCAACCTAGACGGTGTCGCAACCTACCACCAAGATGCCTGAGACCAGAAACTTCCCGCTCCTTTCGCGCCGCGAGGTTGAGGTCATGATTGCCAAGAGGCAGCAAATCATTATCGTCGATCAGTACGTCCTCAAGGTGGACGGTTGGCTTCAATACCATCCTGGCGGCGACAAGACCATCCAACACATGGTTGGACGTGATGCTACCGATGAGGTTACTGTGTACGTTTGTCTCCCATTCTCCTTACCAAGGTTTCAGCTATACCTGACTTCCGTACAGACTTCATGCTGCCGAGACTAAGGTACGGATGATGCGATATCGAATTGGGAGGATAAAGGGCCACTGGAAGAACTTCTTGCCCCCCATTCAAGGTGGCCATTTCCGAGACCTAGAAGAGGGAGATAAGGAAGTCGAAGAAGCATCTTCCTCGAGTGAAACCAGCTTTCGCGAAAATTCGCCCGTTTTCGACACAGAACACACTATCCGGCATCGTCGCTTCGAAGCTCTATCATCCTCGACCTCCACCTCGACCACCTCAACAATGGAAGATGAAAACCTAGAAATGAAAACTCCAAACGGCTTCCTCGACGCGCAAACGAGAAGGGAAATTCTCCTAGATCTCGACAAGTATCCCTCCCTAGACGACCAGACGCAGAACGGGATCGTGCAAAAGTACCGTCTATTGGACGCGACGATAAAGGCCGAAGGGCTGTACAAGTGCAATTACACATCCTATGCCATTGAGATCTGTCGGTACCTCGCGCTGCTGTCCGGAATGCTTTTGTTCCTGAATATAGGATGGTACGTTTCCAGTGCCATTTGTCTCGGTATTCTTTGGCAGCAATTGGTCTTCACTGTGCACGACGCCGGTCATATGGGCATCACTCACAATTTACACATCGACTCCTGTATTGGCATCTTCATTGCCGACTTCATAGGTGGTCTTTCAATGGGATGGTGGAAGCGCAACCACAACGTTCACCACATTGTTACGAATCACCCCGAGCATGACCCGGATATCGAGCATATGCCCTTCCTCGCCATCTCTCACCGCCTCCTTGGGAACCTATTTTCCACCTACTACGAGCGGTTGATGACCTATAATGCTTTCGCCAAGGTTCTGATAAGAGTCCAGCCCTATTCTTACTACCTTCTTATGCTCTTTGGCCGCTTTAACCTCTACTTTCTTTCGTGGGACCATCTAATCGCGAGACGCGGACCAAGAAAAGGGCCGGCTGCCTACCAGTGGTATCTTGAGCTAGCTGGCCAGGTCTTTTTCTGGGCCTGGTTCGGCTACGGTATCCTCTACAAGTCCATTCCCACTGCTTGGCCTCGCTTCTTCTTCGTCATCGTTAGTCATATGCTACAATCGCCATTGCATGTTCAGTTTACCCTGTCTCACTTCGCAATGAGCACCGCCGACCTCGGACCAAGCGAGTCGTTCCCACAGAAGATGCTGCGCACGACAATGGATATAGATTGCCCAACCTGGCTTGACTTTTTACATGGGGGCCTGCAATTCCAAGCCATCCATCACTTATACCCCCGTATGCCGCGACACAACTTGCGGCGTGCCCAGAAACTGGTGCAGGAGTTCTGCGCCGAGGTTGGTATTCCTTACGCCCTGTATGGATTTGTCGATAGCAATAAGGAGGTCGTGGGTAGGCTCGCAGAAGTATCCCGGCAGGCGGCCATCTTGGCTGAATGTCAGAAGGTTGTGGCCAAGCAATGCTAAGTTAAATCGACTGTCCTTAGGCAGTCGAGGTAATGGAGGGTGGCAGCTAGATGTACACACCATGCTAAGGCGAATCCCAAACGATTCGCTCCCGTGTTAGCCACTGCCCGTGAACAAGCAAGTTAGCATGCCTATCACATACCACAGTGTTACAGTAATTGAGTATTTGACATTGTGGTGAATATGGAGCGTAATCATCTGCTAACATCATAATGTCAAAGCGAAGTGAGTGGCCCATCACAATATTGCGTAAGCTGCATCTTGGCGCAAGGCAGGCGAAGAAAAACCACGCCGTACAGGGTCATACAGCACCTCTCTATGATCTTTCCCCTCATTTCCCCTCGAAGATGCATTCGTGGATATTCGTGAGGCCGCTTTTGGAGGCCATTTTCCAGAGGCACCGAGGCGCTGACCTCACACTCATCAATAGCACATCCCCCAACCAACGGTTCCCAACGCGAAAGCCCTCCTGCAAGCCACGGAAACTTGTCAATATATGACTCGCTGCTGATCACAGCTGAACCAGCCAACCTAGCATCCGACCAACTATATCTTTCCACGACTCCAAACCATTCCGAACGGGACCCACCAGCCAACAATTGGAATGATAAAGTCCACGGCGTCACACACGCCTGCTCACCCAACTTCCCGATTTCAACCACAGGTTGACAAGATGAACTTCACCATCACGGTTCCTAAAGGCTCCACGAACCATGGCAATCCGAAACTGATATGCACACCCCCACAGGTGACCGATTATATCGTCTTCTTCTTTACCAACTATTTCGCTCATGCGGCTTCCGTTGTCATCGAACCCGGCCAGAGCCTCGCGAGGACTGGCCTCGTTATCCTCAATGCTTTGACATTGCCGGGCAGCAGCGTAGTCCGAGCATTATCCACCATTCTGCGCCATGCTTCCACGGAGTCCAATAATCCTGTGAAGCGTGCGGCCCGGGCTGGCGCGCTCTGTATGGTTGTAAGGAAGTCTGAGAATATGCCTCTGGTTGTGAAAAGGAAGGTGGGAGAATTGGGGAATATTGGCTTGCTCAACTACAGCGTCAAAACAGAAGCCAGCCACGACGTGGAAAAAGCGACTGGCATTGAAACTGGTACCTGCGCTCCAAAAGTTACCCATCAAGGATCCGATGCCATGGTTGAGGCCACTGCCACAAATGTCAGGAACGAGGTATTCGAAAATGAACCACCTGAGTCTCAGGAGGTTAATAGAGGGTCAGTCATCATTACCAGTTTTCATAATACGCCTTGTTCTCACTCCCCGCTTCACCAGGGCCGAAAATCAACATTCTCTTCGTGGCAGTTGGGAGCTTCCCAAAGGTTATTTTTGTCAGCCGGTTCCGTCTGACATTTCAATTCACGGAGAGCAACAGCTACTCGAAGCTTTCCACCGCCACTTCTATCTAGGTATAGTGCCTCCTCTGGCGACCTTGCAACTTGCGCCCGACGGTCGTAACGTGTCCCCTCTGGTCTCCAGACCAGACGCCCGCCATCCGAAAACCGTGCTTGCGTCATCATATAACGCCCTTAGACCATTCATCAGTCTTATTCAAGCATCATGGGGAGCTATCACAATCTACCATGCAAGGGGCGATCAGGTCCAGGAATATGGGTATGCCGCTTTCGGACTGACGGTCGCTCCATACGTCTTCATGTCCGTGATGAATGCAATGGCAAATCTATTGACCCCAGAGTATCCTTCCATGTTCCTGATCAGAACAAGCGCATTGGAAGAGGCAGAGAAGAGGAAGACAGCATATTTCAAGGGGGTGATCTGGGTCGAGGATGAGACCAGCAAACGTGAAGAGGAAGACACCGATTGGCGCTGGCTGCATCAGGCCATGGCCTCGCTCGACAATTACTTGTTTTCGTACAGAGAGAAGTCCTTAGTCGAACTTGCATACGAGGCCGAACTTTATCGCAGGGATACAGCAATACTAATGTGTTTAAGCTTTCTATTTAGCCTCATCCCACTCGCTATCGTTGGAAGTATTTCTCGCTTCCACGAAGGGGACAGCACCCAGCTCGAGAGGGGCTTCACTATGTCATGGCTCGTCGTGGGAATCTTCTACGGGATTATGCTGGAGGTGAACAAAACCCCTTTCTTTGTGGAGACGAGTATAAAATATTTTGTATTAATCATCGCTGGTGTTCCTGCAATTGGTGGTATGGTAGTGGTCGGGATGATGCTTCGCGATTTTGGTAACTGTACCGTTATCGGCTAGGAGCTGGATGGCCTCCAGTGCCAAAGTCATGTTCCTTTTCCTAAGCTTGCTGCAAGGCCAACATTCGATTTTGCTGCGGGTTCGAACCTAAACTTCATTCGATTACAATACCGCATCGGTCGCTCGGAATTGTTTGAAAATTTCCAAAGCAAGGTTGGTTCGAGAGGTGCAGAGACGATACTAAAGTTTCATGCAAAACTAGCACAACCTCCACGCACATGCCACGTTCTTATGGGCGGCCTTGATTTGTCAAGAGCTCGAGAAATGCGGGCGATGGGTCCCTGAAACAGCTATGGATCAGCTGAAGCAGGATATTTGCAACCTAAGCTATCTTTGCATTCACATTGATCAGGTTGTCTGTCCCAAGCCCGACCCGTTGGCTAGCTCATTTTTACTCTTGTGTCTACTGGGTTGACTATCTCAATGATACGAACAATGCTGCAGGGGAACATCGGGCTCCGTATAGCACGGGGTTTGTCGATTCCTTTCTGAGAAATCTCTCTTTTGGGCCGAGGCTCTCATCCTTCGCCGTTGTCTTTCGATCGGGGTATCAGCTCTAGTTCAGTTATACAAGCTTATTCTGGTAGGTTGGCCACAAGAGTACCGTCGTTCGTGTTCATATAAATGCCCATGGGCTACTACTAGGTACCCGGCAGAAATGAAACCAATTCGGAAAGCCTGGACCTCGTTCGTGATGCACATTGTTTCATCCTGTATTCAGATCTGGGATAGAAGAGTATCCTCTACAAGCGTATGCATCCGGCCTGCTGTTAAGCCCGACAAACAGCCTGATTTCGACAGCGGTTCCAGAACTGTGCGCCAACGTTCATAACCATTAGCCCAAAGTCAAGACAGAATGGCTTACTTTTCTCGTCTTGTTTTAATAATTTCATCTGAGCTGTAAGTTGGACTAATGAGTTGTGTAGGCCACAGCCACAGCCACAGCTACGTTGAAGAACTTTCTCATGTCAGATTGGCAATGAGTAGGTAAACTAAACTTCCAGGTCACGCTATGCATCTTTAAGAAACTGGTGCAAAGTCATCAATGGGAAGGGCAAACAGTGATATTCTCTGTTGTCGAAACAGGTTGTAAAAAACACGAGCAGAATCGAAATTCAATACCCCGTGTCTTGAATCACCTTTCTTAACATTAGTAGGTCCCGGTTGAACAGGAAGATATATAGCCAATGCATTAGAGCTGAGCTCCTGTAAGTTGGTCCCTGAAGAAGCCTATAATTATGGCTTGGCGTACATCGTCCCTTCACCTCCCAAGTCATTCTTCCTCACTTAGATGAGACAGTGTCCGTCTGATGTTCTGGGTCGATTGAGGCACGCTCAGCGGGATCGACTGAAGTTTGTTGAGCGGTACCAAGTTTCTTGATGGAGAGCCACGCAGGAAACAGCGAGAGACCCCAGAGGCTAAAGTTCAAGTAAGGATTTCCTACAGTGGCAAAGATGGGGACGGCGCCGAGTCCGTAACTGAGAGCCTGCCAGCCCGACTCAGTTGCTCGCAGCAGAGCAGATAGGCGGACTGTCTCCTGGGGGCTCTTCGAGATCTGTGCGATAAGGAAAAAGGCGAAGTTGTAGTTGAGTTGGAAGCCCGAGACCAAGAAGACAAAAACACCGAAGGCGCGGCCGAAACCTGGGTCGCTCCAGTCGTAGACGGGCTGGGTTCGTTTGAACTCGGTCACGTTGATAGTGAGCCATATCCACCACGCTCCCTGCAGGGTCATGATGACCGCAAAGGCCCAGCGGGCTCGCTTCTTCAGGGCGATTTGGTTCTGATCCAGCCACACACCCAGAAGGTTTCCGGCGACGACAGCGACGATGCCCGAGACGAAAGAGCCGAGGGCTCTCGCACGAACGCTGAACCAAAGGGCAATGTATGTGAAGAAGATGGATTCCGAGTAAACACCCTGTCCAATCCAGAGAACCAACAGCAGGAACTCGACTCTCAAGAAGGTCCGTGTCGTAGCTTTAAACTCCTGCCAAGGGTTGTCGAAAATGGAGAGGTCGACCGGCTTGCCGTCGCTACGCTGCACCTTGGACGGACGGTTGAGCAGGAGTGCCGCAAACGGGCCCAGGCATTGCAGAGCAATGAAGATGAGATAGACCTTGTACGAGACCTTTCCAGCTTCGTTGCGGTCCGCGTTGAGGCCCAGGTTGATAGCACCACCGAGGATCTGTCCGAGTCGCGTCCACGAGAGCCAGTAGGCCACCAGCTTGCCCCTGTTCTTGGGCTCAGGATATCCGATGGCGATGGCCGCCTCCGCAGCCCAGAAGATACCGGCCGAGACACCGCAGCAAGCCGCACCGAAGATGACGAGCCACTCAACTCCGTAGCGGTTGTTCAGGTAGAGACCGGCGCTGTAAGGTGCAAAGCCAATGGTGCCAGCGATCAGGGCGCCCTTGATACCGATGTACTTGACGATGCCACTGGTGAACCAGCATGAAATGATCATGAGGACGAAAGTGAGGGCGTTTCCGGTGTTGACCAGGTATGGCTTCTGGGCTCCTCCGGCGCCGAGCGAGTTCATCGCTCCCCACAAGCCCGGTGCGGCAAAGCTGCACATGCCCAGAATTGTGGCATTGTAGAACGACGAGCGGTTCCACTTGACTGCTCGAGTGTTAGCAAGATTGTTTCAGCCGTTGGGATGATACTCCGCTTACCAGATACCTTCTCGGTTGCCACAACACCCGTGTCGCCGGGGCCTTTCTCCTCGGATTCGGACATTTTTCTTGGTCGCGGTGCAGATTTCTGCCCCTATGTCGATCCTTGGCGATACCTGGAGATTCTACGTCTTTTTCCCTGTACGAGAGCAAGTCTGGTATATATATATATATATCAAACACCCTGGACTGCCGATTAGACGGTTACACCAATGACACCACTGTACCCCGGCAATGAGGAATACTACCCAAGACTTGCTAATCTCGGGGCAAACTGGAGAGCCCGTATTCTAAAGTCCCTAGCTCTGTGCGTCTACTTACGCGGCCGATTGCATCTAGATGGGCAACGTGCAAAACCTGCATCAACTGCTGGAGCCTGCGGCATGCTCCGTGTAGCATCGGCCAACTCCTTATGAACGGCCAAGCGCTCCCCCGCAGTTCCGTGGCGCTGGGTATGGCGTTTCGTCTTGGCAGGCTCACGGCCTCTGTTGCGTGATACAGGCCCTTGGAGTCGCAAGCGCGCTAGTGTCTGCAAGGAGCTCTGCTCCGGCGCTGTAGATGTGCTGTGCCGTAAATCGGTCCGAAGCCCGGGGACGATGCGACATGTTGATAATCTCGCATGGTTGGAGTGTCTTGTGTTTTGCAGTGTTCTTTGGGTCTTTTCCTAGCCAGCCGAGGTATTTCTCTCGTCGAAGCGTATAGTCCTAGTCCTATATCATCTCTGGCCCACCTCTCACTAGCAACAGACGCCACCTTCTGCACTACTGATCCATGGCGACAATAGCTAGCAACACGATGCGGAGTCGCCATCATCCAGAATCCCGAGGACAAGACCTTTGCTGCTGATCGTGCCCGTTTCGAGGACTGCCGTGCGTCGTGTGCCAGATAAGCACTGCGCTATAGTTCCGCGGTAACCTCAAAATGCAAGCACCCCTAGCGCGGGCACTGACAGACGCCTGGCTTATCTAGCGCACCACACCAGGTCATCTTTGTCGGCGAACTTCTATCTAGACTACCTATCAAACAGCATAATCACGAGTTCTGCCCCTATTTAGCCGTGGCACTGGATGCACATCTGGCGAAGTATCGAGAAGAACTACTCGAAGTATTGTGGAAAGGAAAACTAATTGCTGAGCACCGCCTCGACAGCGTTATCAAAAGCTTTTGTGCTTCTGGTCTTGCCTTTCACTCCAGAGTAGCTGTTTCATCGCTCATTAGTGGGCAGGTCAAGAGCAGCCAAGGGCAAAGGCCAATATAGGCTATCATTGTCCTTTTGAATCAATTTCTTTTAATTGCTATGCCCCTTCAAGGAGAACCTACACCATGTGGAATTCGTGGCCATACACCGCTTCTTACTAGCTGCGCTGATGCCATCTAATTATTGGCTTCTAGCCTCGGTCTCGGCATTCCACTTAAACTGAGCTCCTGGATGATCACTGCTCAACCTCCCATTCGGCGCAACGCCCTCCCCCAAGAAGATCTCCCGCGTCGTCTTGCCCTCGGCAGAAGAAGGGTCCCAAAACACTCCTCGAGCCTTGAGCTCCGGAACAAGATACTCAGCGTGGTCCTCCAAATCCCCCGGTATGATGGCGTAGGAGAAGTTGAAACCATCGATATCCGTCTCATCAACCCATTTCTCGAGGATATCAGCCACCGTCTTCGCAGAGCCGACGGCTCGGGCGTGCGCTCCTCCAAGCGCCAACTCCTGCGCAACTCGCGCTTTTGTCCATTTGATGTTGTCACTGCCGGGAATTGTCTCACTCCAAGTCTCAACCATACTCTGCATAGCCGGGGGACCCGTGAACTTGAAATCGGCATCTTCGGGGAACTCAGACAGGTCTGTACCGGTCCAGCCACCGAACAAGGCCAGTGATCCTTCTGTATCAGCGTAAGAAAGATACTCTTCGTACTTGCTCTGCGCCTTCTCGTCGGTCTCTGCAAGAACGATGTGGATACCCGCAATGAGCTTTAGGCTTCGCGGGTCCCGGCCTTGATCTACAGCGGTTTGGCGGATATTCGTGACTAGCTTCTTCACAAGTGTGATATCCATGCCAGGGAGAAACATGGCCTCCGCATGCTTGGTGGCGAAGGCTTTGCCTGCTTTGCTGGCCCCGGCCTGGAAGATGAATGGCGTTCGCTGTCTCGAGGGCTCGACCAAATGAGGGCCTGCAACTCGGAAGTACTTGCTTGACTTGATATCAGCAACTTTCCAAAAACTTCGCAGACCATGACTGAATGCTTTGTTTTATGCTGGGCTTTTATTTATTTTCAGTACTTACCCCTCATGGTCAATCCGTCTGACGCGATCAGGATGCGTATACTCTCTCGTGATCTCATCCTTGATCACAGCATCGTCCCTCCAAGACCCTTCGAGCAGCTTGTAGGTCACTTCTAGGAACTCGTCGGCAATCGCATATCGCTCATCATGAGGAATCTCCTGCTTCAAACCAAAGCTCTTGGCAGCACTGTCAAGGTAGCTCGTAACTACGTTCCAAGCAATTCGCCCATTGGTTAGGTGATCAAGAGTAGCAAATCGCCGCGCCAGTGCATACGGCGCTTCATATGTAGTGGAAGCTGTCAGACCAAATGACAAAGACTTAGTCACCGCTGCCATAGCGGAAATCACAAGACTAGGGTAGTAGATCAGCTCGAAGGTCAGTTTCAAGCTGCTAAGCAACTTACGAAGGGTCTGAAACCGGGAATTGAGCTGCTCCAGCCAACACGGGTCTGAAATTTCTCGGCCCTTTGTAGACATCATAAGGTCCCAAGACATCTGCTAAGAAGATGGCATGGAAGTTGCCTTCGAGGAGCTTGGCTAGTTCGATCCAGTAACTAATTTCATTGTAGCGTGCATTCTGGTTGCGAGGATGTCTCCAAAGACCTGCGCCAGGCGGTGAGTATATAGTATAGCAAACAACAGCAGGTCAATCTACTGTGTTTGATATGAATTATGAGTCCTACCTGGTGCAACATATGAAGGCTGATTCATCGCAAAGGCGTTAATAATCCAAGTCTTTTTGCGAGCAGCATTTGATTCGCTCGGTTGGCTCATCGTGAAGGGTGCAAAACTGCCGTTAGCTTCAATGTCAATACGGTTCAAATCATCAAGCTGGGACCCCACATGGCATTAAATATTGGCCATGCTTTATTCTTCTGTCTATTTAAATGCTCTAGTTTTCCTTGGCATCGGAAGCACGTAATCGTTCTCCGCAAACTATCGATTTGAGTCGTGACTCCACCCGGAGCTTTTCCCACATTCCATGTTTTGATGGACCGGGGTTGCCGGCTGTTACATCGGCTGACATCCCCATCCACACCTGATTTGTAAGAATAAGGATGCCTGGCCATGCCCGAAGAGACATAGGTTATGCCCTTCTTCTAGCTAGCTACATGCACACGAATATAGTGAGTGATATTACCACTTTCAAGACATGTAGTCCATAGTGGATGCAAGCATCACGACATTGCAAGGTACTCATTCGACATCTAAGCAGCTACGAGTCGTAAACGTGACGATATTACCAAATAGTAATTCAACATCACTGTAGTGTGACGGCCGTTAACCCACCCATTACATTTAGATGCGCATTCCTCGCTACGGCTCGGCTCCGGCCACCTTGCCACGACCACAACTTTTCTAAGGTCAGTGAGACTGGGCTTACTTGAGATTCACCGAATGGTCTCGCGCCTACCGAAAGGGAGACGGCAGAGAAGCACGAGGAGTTGTAAAGTGAAAGAGAGAAATGACCTCCTTAGAGATTGAAGAATGTGGGCGAGATATGAAACTCATAGGTCGCGGATAGACTAAAGCGCATGCAAAATACAGTGAAGTAGCACTGGGCATCATGATGCATCAAGAGCATATCAAGTGAAAGATAAATAGAGACAGAACGAACAAGAGTAACGTGTTCAACAAGGTCGTCAGGCGTGAACTAGAGGACAAGGAATTAAGGATAGCTTGCAGTGGAGACAACTGCACAAAGTCGAGGCGGCGAGGACTTAGACTACACGTCCCTCACGCCCCTTCAAGGCTACTCCCTATCGCCAACGCCACGAGGCGCCAGCACTCACGCTTACAAAAGAAATAATCAAAGCACGCGCACTCTTAGAGGAGGAGGACAAGCCGTTGGAGGCCATAGGAGCTACATCTTCTGTAGAAGTCACAGTCTGGCCATCCCGAAGCATCCTCATCCCCACGGCCTCTATTCGAAGTTGGGATCGCCATAAAGACTCGTCAGTTCTTTCCGACTGGGCTCGAGTAGGCTGATGAACTCCCCATTGCTTATCACGGGATCTGAGTATAGCTCAAGTAGATTCATTCACACAAACCCGATGTATCGATAGCCCTTCTCAGGTATCATCTGATGAAGGGATACGCTATATTCCCAGAGGTTGTTGTCGGTGATATCGGTAAGGTCTTGTAATACGTTAGGTTTAAAGTGATGATGTAGTGATGAGGCTTCTCATACCGTTATAACAGGCATGAGTGATTTCAACCATTCAAACTGACCGAGGCATGTTCGGTGTTCAGCATACAGATAATCCATTCTGCTCCTTTGAGGATGTTACTTTTCTCTAATTGTGGTTTGAGCCCTGACAAGTGCTGGATTACATGGAATAGACATCGCAGTATATGGCTACCAGCTAACCATCGCCCTAATGGTAATAATGCGCATACAGAATGGAAAGCTATTCTACAGTTCTTGGAATTGTTGTTAAGGCTTCTAATAGTCTAGAGACTTGTCTTTTATAAGATTTGCTCACTTTGGTAAGAGGTTTAGCAGTTGAATCTTAAGCTTCCATCAGTAATAGTAATACTTGAATAGAAATACAAAGTTAAGTTGTATGATTAGGTAGTACAGGTTTAAAAAGAATCAACTTACGAAACCCCCTAGGATAGCTTTAATAACAGCGATAACATCTTAGCCCAAGTCTTGGTACACTCTGGTTCTATCTCAATGATATGGATAGTGGACCACCAGAGGTCGATTACGAATAAGTCGTATTCTTCCTAGACATTGAAGCACTACAAGCATAACACCAAAATTTTAAGTCAGGCCTGGTGAACATTACGTGACCGTGAATACTTTCCAATGAAGCCCTGTAGGAAAAGCGTGACAAGCAGTATCAACTGTGAAGTGCAGGCCTCTATGTCATCATCGAAACCCTCAACAAAGTCTGACAAAGGTGGATTGGTGTTCTTCTATGCTAGTGTTGCATCCACCATCGGAACTAATGTCTGCTCGATAAAGTCGTTGTTCCTCCAATCTGACCAGTCATGGTCCAACATGCCCCAAGTTTCATCGAAGTCTTGAGTTCCCTGCCTTACGTAGTAACTCCCCACCACCACCCAGATCATCCATCCAGCACTCTGTTGTGGAAGAAACTCAGCCAGACATGTCGTGTACACGCTCTTCCAATTGTTATCCTCCATGTTGAAGCCCCACTCTGTCATCAGCACTGGGAAGACATTCTTCACAGCAGCGTTCGTGGTGTCTGCAGCCTGGAAACCCTTCTGGAGCAAATCCGCCTTCAAAGACGAACAGCTGGTCGCAGAATTAGCGTAGCTGTGAAGCTCCAGGACAAGTTTATCCCGGTATCCAGGGAAGTCGTCGCTATTAAAGACGCCCGTGCCGGGGGTGAGGGCAGTGCCTCGTACGACGGGTGTCAGGGTTGTATCGTAGTTGAGGCCAGAAAGGAAAATAAGCGGATCTGGGTTGGCATTGTTGATAGCAGCTGTTGCCTGTTTGATGTAGAAATACCAAGTAGCCCAATCGTAAGATGCAGCTGAACCCGATCCACTACCAGTTGGTTGGCGTAGTTCATTGCGGAGCGACATGGACATCAAGTTTGACCAAGATTTTCCCTGAACTTGTTAGCAAAGCGGTTTAGCCCATGCAGAAGTCGTCTTACGTGTTTTGCCATGTAGGAGAGACCCCTGAGCCAGTTATCAACGTTGTAGTACTCGTCACCAAACCAAGCGTTCCCATCAGCTCCACCGCAGCACCACACGCCCTGGGAGATGTGGTTGTCAAGATGAACGTAAATTTGTTGCTTGGCACACTCAGCCGCCACAGCATCAAAGACCTGATCATGTTAGTACATTGTGCTGAAAGGTCGGGGATTTGACTCGCCTCAAGTCTCGTAGTCGCAGCCGTAAAGGTGGGGTTGTTTTCCAGCACCTGGTTCAACACGATTGTACCGTTTGTGTCTCCAAGTCCTGCAGTAAATGCCGTCTCCAGGGAGATGTCCTCGCCACCATTGTCGTAGATCTGGTCAATCATTTCGATTGCGTACGTGAGGCGAATCACGTTCATGCCGAGGCTCTTGATGTCTGAGACGATCTTGGAGATTGACTGGAACTGCAGACCTTCTGGGACCATCACTTCGCCGTGTCCCGGCCAGTTCGTACCCGCATACTTGATGGTGTTGTTCGACGCATCAACCATGCGATTGCCGTTGCTAAAGAATGGGCCATTGGGCCATTGGACTTGTCTCGCAACATCTCTCGTCGGCAAGGCGGAGCCAAGCGATGTGTAACAAGCCGCAACGGCCAGATAAGACAGAAAAGAGACCATCTCGATAAATGGCAGCTCGGCTGTGGACGTTGAGCGATATTCCGAACGAGAAACCCCGAGACTAAGGGTATCGCGGATTCAATGAGCTTTATAGTCCGATTGTACACTGCCATTTGCCACGTGAAGCAAAGCCAAGCCATTCACTACTGGTGTCGGCTCAACCACCGGTCTCAGTTCACCCGAGGAGAGGGGAAAAGAGGGTCCTTGAGACGTTTGCGAGTTGCGGAGTGATACCTTCCGATTAAGTAAAGATGCAGCGCAGCCGAGGTTGGTGAATATCTAGTATTAACCAGGATCGTTGGACGGAGGTCATTGGCGCGCATTCCGACTCGCGTCGATCCATTGCCCAACCCATGTCTCCCCGCAGACAGAATGGTCAAGTGCTCCGCAAAATGCCCAGAGAACTTACGAGACACGGCCTAATGTCTGGTTTAGCCGTTACATCGGGCGTCATCGCCTTCGTAATTAAAGTTTAAGAGGGACCATTATGATAGTATAAGGATAGCTGTGTGCTGTACGCAGGTGGTCCCTATGAAATGATATTACTGGTTAGGATAAAGTAGGAGACATGCATTCAACCGAGCGTGCCGTCGTTCCTGAATTCCGACGTTAAATCGCTGCTTTCTCTACTATTTAACACGCTTAATCTTCTTTCTCGGAAATCCCTGCCCTCAACTTCTCCCAAAGATCCTGATGGTGCTCAAACCTACGCATATCCCGGAGAACGATGTGATCTGCAGCAGTAGCTACGTCTGCCCCGTTCTCAACGAGCATCTCCGCTATCCGTAGCTTCTCCTTACCCAACGGGCTTGCCCGCCACCCGTAATACCTCCCAGTATCCAAAGCCAGATGCAGAGCTGTAGGTCCTTCTCCGGGAGTTTCATGTCGGCCCTGAACTAGTGCATTGGCGTCGGCGCCGTGAGAAATCAAAAGCTCGACAATCGTAGGAAAGCCTTTCATCGACGCGAGGTGAAGAGCATTGCCCTGCCAGGCCTCGGCTCCTTCATAGTTACTACACATTGTGGTATAACCGGACGGTCGATCCATTAGAAAATATACTGGCCATTGTTTTGTAGCCGCGTTCACGTCGACGCCTTGGAGTAGCAGTGCACGAACAGCTTCTTCAGATCCTTCGAACGTTGCCAGGTGAAGTGGACGCCAACCGGCTTTGTCCATTGTCTCGGGATCTGCACCAAGATTCAACATCTCCTTCACCATCGTTTCGTTACCAAATCGCGCACTAAGCCATAACAAAGTGCACGTCTCATTGCTGCTCTGCGAATCTACTCCCTTGCGATCTTCCAAAAGATTGTGATGACTCAGAGCGCGTAGTAAACGCAGGAGACCATCATCATCGGACTGGGCTGCCTCAATTGACTCTGTCCAGTGGTTCTTGGCTGGTGACTTGACTGCGTAATCCAGCAGAGCATTCAAACTCTTATGTTTTGCGCCAAGTGCGGAAACTAGGAAAGGGTCGAGACCCGCGGCTGTCGTTTTCCATGGATCTGCACCGAAGTCGAGAAGCAAGCGTACAAGATCGCTCGAGTCAACAGCGCCTGCCGCAACGTAAAGAATCGTTCTTCCCCCGTAGTGTTCTCCATTGATGTCCAAGCCCGCCTGTAGCAGGGCTTCAAGTATAGACGCAAAGTTGTCCAAGGATTCAACGAACTTGTTCCATGGGACCGCGGAATATAATGTCATGTACTCCAAGCCGTATCGTCTGAGAGAGAAGATATCTTCCTCTAATGTCACACCGTGTTCGAGTAAGACCTTTACTGTTTGAAGCCGCAATGACTCGACGGCGCTGGGCAAATGTTGCTGTAAATCATAGTCAGGGGGAAAACTACCACCCAACTCATGCAGCAGCTCAACCAAGGTCCAGTTGCGTAATTCAAGAGCCACAGATAATGGTGTGTGAATCACCAGGCCTTCTGAGAAGGGATTGGAGGCCCACTGGACATCTAGGGACTTAGGATCGCCGTCTTGAATCAGAAGAGACAGGAGCTTTCGGATATCTTCGGTGCTTCCTGAAATATTTCTGGTGTCCGCGAGGTGATGGACCATATGCTTTCCATCCTTGTCGACGGCCCGGAGTTCAGCACCGGCGGCAAGAAGACACTCAACCACGTCTAGATCTGCGGATTGAACGCCGTAATGAAGTGGCATCCTCATATTGTTGTCCCTTGCGCTCAGGTCTGCCTCAGCTCTGATCAATTGCTGAATCACGTCGAGATGTCCAGCCTTGGCAGCGTGATGCAACGCAGACATTCCTTCAGCATCCTGCATGTCGACATCCACATTGTGAGAGATGAGCAGAGAAACCATTTTCGACGGTATTTCTTCTGACTCGGGGGTTCTCTCTTGGCCTGGGTAGCTGTTAAGTCCGCAGGCCAGAATAAGAGCTGTCTTTGCTTTCAACTTCTTCTCTACTCGACCCAATTTGTGTACTCGCTCGTTAACATCAGACTTGCCCTCGAGAAGTTCTGATGCCGTATCGACGAATCCGTTCACCACCGCCTGGTGCAATGGGGTCTGGCCATATAAATCGCGTGCAGCCGTGTCCGCACCGTTTTCCAGTAAAAGCTTCGCATAGCGAGGGTCTTTCCTATAAGCCGCCGCATGCAACGCCGAACGAAATGGACGGGACTTTTGGGATAGCTTGCTGCAGTTGACATCGGCGCCTAGCTCGATGAGAGCACGCGCAGCCATATACTGTTCGTCTCGTATGGCTCCATGTAGCATCTTCATTTTCCAGGAGTCCGAAGGCATCGCATCGTCGTTGGAGAATGCATAGTCCATATAGCTCTCGACACCGTTGTGGTTCTCGGCTTTGTTCAACGTTCTCCACACATTGGAAACGGGAATGTCAAAGCAGCCCATGGACCAAATCTCTTTAAAGTCCACTTCCTTTTCTTCCTTGAGATTTATAAGCATGTTGAACATTCCAATATCCCCATTCTCCGTTGCTACTTCGATTGCAGTGTTGGATTTGACATGGTTCGAGTATTCCGCAGCCGTGTTATAAGTCAAGTCCTTCATCAATGGCCTTGGCTCGTTCTTCAACTTGGATAGATGTGCTTCATGGTGTTCCATGAGAATCTGAACAGCATTCCTTCTGCGAGCTGAAACGGCCCAAGTAAGTGCGGTCCGGCCGTGAATGTCGCAAACGAGGTGGCTTGCGCCCTTCAGAAGCATCATTCGCAGGCCTTCTTCGTTATTTTTGACAGCCAACCAGAACAATGGCGTCCATCCTTGCGAATCTTTGGCGTTTGGGTCAGCCCCCGCGGCCATGAGATGGTCTATCGAAGCAAGGCTTTCCCTGGAACAAGCCCAATGAAGAGGGGTCCATTGTTGGGAGTCCCTCGCAGAGCCGTCGTGGCCATCTTGTAAAAGACGTTTGGTGGTAGCAGCCAAGTTCCAAAATGCTGCAAGGTGAAGAGCCTCCTGGTTGGTCGGTATTGTCGCCAGTGACTCTGCAGCAAGGACTTGATCTCGGATTTCTGGTCGGTGATGCGACGCCTGGAACGAACTGAGGCGCAACGCGGGGCTGTCGAGAAGAACATCTATGAGGGGCCTTAGTTCCTCCTCGACTTCAGGGGTGTCAATATAATGGCCCCAGAACTTAGACGCATATAGCATGAAAGGACGCTGCCGTATGCGCAAGACCATTTCGTCGAGAGTTTTACATGGTCCGGATGTGAACGGAGGAAGGGTCAGATACGTGAGACATGTAGCAGCAATGTCTCTACGAATATTTTGGGAACCACGGCCGAGGAAGAATTCGTATGCAGTGGTATGAACCATGCCGATCGAACCATCCGCGGCTTCCTTGGTCACGAGCCCAACACATACTCGCAAGATCAACTGCACATCGGGGATGTTGTCTTCGTCAAACTCGTCCGAGTCCTCCTCAACAGCAAGGGCGTGTACGAGCTCATCAGCCTTCAGTCTTCTTTGTGACTGGGTGATCCAGGCTATGACTCTGTACGCAAGATCTCGCCTCGCGCGTGGCTGAGCATCGATTCGGTTCACACTGGATTCGAATGCTTCCGTGATGGTCGATGGCATATTTTTCAATGACTTCCGCATCTGCGCCAAGGTTGTCATGTCGAGCAACTTGTCCACCAAGATCTTGGCCAGAAGAAAACTGTGCAGTCGTTAGCCCTGTGTGTCTCTGTGAGGGTGGGACAAACTGACATTCCGTTTGCCTTCTCAATAACCCCCTCGATCAGATCATGGCCGCGTCGCGCTATGTTATCATGCCCTTCTTTCCGGAAACAATGCTCCAGGAACAGCGAAACATCTTCCTTAGCTGCCCGAAGCTCAATACTACTGGCTGTGGATAAAGCATTTCGCAGATCAGGAGTGTCCCGGCTAGTTACAAGGATCTTGCAACCAGCCCCAGACAACCTTTGAAGAAGATCCATGATCTCTTTAGGCGCATCTAGTTCATCGAGTGCATCGAGTATCAGGTAAGTTGGAGGTCCGAGCTTGCACAAGGTCACAATCATGTCAGAGAGGGTATTGACATTTGGATCGCCTTTCGCTTCCTTTTGGAACTCGATCAATGTCGAGATGACACCTTCGTCGGCTTGGTTGATGAGCCTGTGCAGTACTGACTGAAGTATAGACAACAGGTCCTGTTGTTTGCGGATCGCATAGTCGCAGAAGTAGGATGCGACGCATGATCGACCAGACTCACTCTCCTCCAGGTCTTGAATGATGATTGACGCAAGAAGCGACTTTCCACTTCCCGGAGCCCCGTAGCACCATAGCGTTGATTGTTCTTCGTCCCGCCAGTTCTTGTATTGCTCGGAATCAATGAACCACTGTCCGGTTCCAGGTGTGGGCGCTGGTGCGGGTTTTGAGGTCTCCTCAAATGGTTTGAGCCATTTGAGAAGCTTGTTGCGTTGATCTTGCTGGCCGAATTCGCTGATTTTGCGATATGTTTCCGTCGCAACGGTCAAGGTGTGAGTCGACAAATAATCGAGAAATATAGCGTGGAAGCTACGCAGGCTCTCGATGCGCTTTCTAAGTTCCTTTTCTTGAAACAACCACTTTGACCGCATAATGCCCGCAGCGAGATCATCACGAATGCGGGATAATTGCTCGTTGCAGTCCGCGATTAGGCTCTCTGATAGCGATGTTGGGCGCAAGCTCGAAAGCCCAAGCGATTCAGCCTCGGAAGCTGCATTATCAGCTCGGAAAAGAACGTCGGTGAGGGCCGAAACTTCCTGGAGAAAAAGCCTCTGATTTTGCGATGCATCTTTGAGATCCGAAATGAGACTGTAGCTCAGTCTCGTGATTTGCGCAGCAAAGACCACCAGCCCTGCTGTGCCGGACAAAATGCCGACAAATTCGGCCATAGCAAGGCAACAACTGAATATAGGGCTGGTAAGGCTGAATAAAATGGCAGTTGAAAGAGATGGTAGCTGTGAAAGACGTATAGTATAGCTTCTGCTCGAAAGCGGTGCAAATCGGATCCTGCCTGCAAATAAATAAGATGAGGTGTTCTCCTCAGGCCTGGAAAATTACGTCATCTGGAACGAATTTGTGTACGAGTAGGTATTACTCTACAACCCTGCAACGAACAAACTGCTAGTGCTTACTTTCTTCCACTGCGCAACGGCCACAGTCGGGAGAAATGGTCTGGTAAAGCTGGTAACGAATAAAGCTAGATACAGTGTGCGGGCAGGACTAAAATCAACTCAGAGACATTAAAAAGATAGCATAGTACTAGACGTGTTTGGATGACCGAAGACTCCTACTTCTAATTCATGTATTGTCTTCACTCTGGACGAAAGCCCACCGTACGTACGTCTCTGAACATGCCCACGACATTGCCATGTCTGTGCCTAGCCGCCGTGCTAATAATGGCTACGAAATTGAAGGCGCAGCACTCCGCATCAACACCGCCACCGCCTGCAGTGCCGCCGTGGCTGAGGAACTGACGAGCAGCTTAGTCTGATAGGTCATCAATGCGCGTGGAAAGGCCGACAGGCTACAGGAACGGGATTACGGGAATGTGTTCAAACTCCGAATGGCCTGTCTGACTTCGGTGCTTTCTACTGAGTACTAATAGTTTCGTCATCTGCCATTTTGTTCTTATAAACAGCAATAAGTTACATGAGAAACACTGATATTGTTATGAAACACATGAGTTAATCTTCCATCAGTTTAAAGCCGCCTCCACAATCATTGTCCTCGCCAAACTTCTTTTCTAAGCTACTCATTTCCTCTTTCAGTACCTCAATATTCATGTCGATCTTTGCGGTCTCAAAATCAATAAGGGTGGCTTTGTCATTTGAGCAGAAAACAAAGTTATACCGATTGCAATCCCCGTGCAAAATCTTCAGGTCGTGAAGAGATGCCAGAGCCTTCTGACAAATTCCCAAGTCCCCTTGATCCGCAGGCCGACCCTCCACCTTCTCCAAGAGAAATCCGATCACTCGCCCACCCTCATGGATGTGGCCAAGAAATCGCGGTGCAATTCCGCGATGTTCTATGAGCTTGTAAATTCGTGTCTCAGCCTCGATGTACTGAACTTCCCAGGGAAATCGAGCAATTTTTGCGATCATAGGTTTCTGCTGACAGTCGTCGTCTGGTCTGGTAGGGTCTGTCGTGGTGTCTGGTTTCCAAATGCATTCTTGGGCCAGCAAGCCAAGCTGCTTTTTCTTCTCAAGGTCCAGGAAGTTGATCATTTTTGTATGCCAAATATCTTGCACGCCGGGGAGATCTTTGTTGGACAATGCGCATTCTAGGTCACCAGTCGCGCCGCTGCGAGAGACATATGCGCTATTCCAGTGGTTTTCAGAATATGGCAATGACGGAAGTATGTTCTGGAAGTTCAATGGCATATCCATCAAGGACTCAGCGTCGAGTGCACCGGGCTGGACGGTCACGTACTTGACGCTAGTTCCGGTCAGAATTCGGTAGTAGCTGTCATCTCTTCCAGCAAAGGAGAATTCCATTGAGATGATACGAGGAGCCGCCATGTTTGCGTCGATGTTTTTTTTCGGGAGCGGAAGCGTACTGGAATGGCGAATTGCGCGCGGAAGGCAAGTTGCGAGTAAGATGTAGAAATACCAATCGTAGACGTGTGAGAAGTACGATTGAGTGGGAGCTTACTCCACAAGCCAAGACAGATTTATCTCAGCTGGCACAGCCCCGTGAGTTAGCCTCGGTGAGTTGATATTATTGGCTGCGCTACCGCCGAGTACCAAGAGCCGGGGACTGGCTGTGGGCCATTGTTGATTTGTTGAGGAGCCTCTGGAGTATTCACTGGAGCTGGTTGATATGCGTCAAGTTAGAGAAAATGAAAGGGAGATTCCAGAATTGAAGGCATAGCTCGCACTGGGCTCAATCATTACCACCCCTATGTGGGCAAATTTAGAGCAGCTCCAGGCTGAGCGATTAACTATACAGGTCGTGAATATTGCGAGGACACAATCGTCAGATATACAGAGTGTGATCTGTGTCATCTTGGTAACCCCCAAAGGTCCAGCTTGTCAATGTAACCTCCTTGGCGCGTGAAATCGGGCTCATGGATGTGGATTGTACCGCCCTTGCTGCGAGCCCACAACGCCTGCGCTTGGTCGCAATGCGAGAAGTGAAACGAGAAGCCCGATCTTGAAAACACAGCATCGCGGTCCTTGAACTGTTTTTTTCGTTGGCTGAAGTCGAAAAGTGTCCGAAGGCGAATGTGGCATCCTGTGCAGCTCACACCAGTCTCGATCTCGCCGCTTTTCAGGTCGTAGTATGGAAATGCAGTGGCTGCCATAAATCGTTGGTCCCTTCTCTCGTCTGGTGTTTCCAGGGCACTGACTGAGTCCATAGAGAGAAGATCGTGTGATCGCAGGATTTCGGTGGCTTGTATCTGAGCAACTAAGAACGTCGGCAGCGTGACTAATTCCTCTACCATGGAATATAAACCAGGCACTGTGTGTAGTGTTATTGGTCCTAGTAACTGACGCAGCCGCGATGTGGATATCGATGCCAAGCTCCCAAGACTAGAGATAGATATCATCTGGGTGCCAGGTGAAGATATAAGGCAGCAAAAGCAGCAACGCGAAGCGGTCAAGAGGAACAAAGAAGTCCCAAAATCTCCGCAAATAGCGCAGTAGGGAGTGGTCAGCTGGCTATATAGGTGCATGAGAGTGAAGTTTTGGGCAAGTCGCGCACGCAATAGGCCTCGAAAAGCCTCCATTCCATGCATTGCGACGAGTTGGTATTCCCGTAAAGCAGTTGATACAGCCCGAGCCCGTCGGCTGACTTGGCGAAGCCGAAAGTAAGACAGAATGTCAAGGTTACGGAGCAGCATCAAGATCAGTTCCGCGGGTAGACGATCCAATATACCGAGTCCCGAGAATGGAGTCCGAACAGACATTCTAAAGGGTGTATAAAGCGATCCTTGGACTGGCTGCATTTCATGTGGGGGGGACCGAACCACAACAAGGTCGAAGTCGCTTCGGTGATATGCACAAACACGAAGAATCGAATCCGAAGCCATTTCTGTATGAGTGAAGAGAAGTAAAGGACGAGATTGTGCAGTGCAAATGCAATTAGTCAATCAGATTGCGGCTAAGGTTGTCTTTGTATTCTGCTATCGTGACAAGCCAGGTCTGGGCTGTAGCCTATTCTTGCCTGAGGCCATAAGGATGAAGTGGGAGGGAGTAGGCGGTAAGACGCGGCAACACATGCGCTGGATCCGGAGCCACTCACGAGCATGGAATAATTTGCATTGCAGTAAGATATGCAAATAGTACCAGTTTTGCATAATAATTTCTTCACATAAAATACCAACTTCTGAAAAGGTTCTTGCAGTGATTTACTTGTACATCTATTCATTCACTTGGATTCTCACCACGACTTTCACCTCTGGGCGATCGTGTTATGGTAAAAGGTCTCTCGAGCTGCTTGTAAAAGCTCCCTTTCGCACAGCGCAACTTTGCTAGACAAGGGCTAAGAAACCCATCACTTAACCAAAATGAACAAAAGCTACGGGCCCAGACTTGGATTTTTTACTTTTATTAAAGGCGACTAGCTCCACCCATTGCACCATCTTGATCAACGCTTAGCAAATGCCCCCAGAGCACCTGGGCAATCAACGAGCCGTCATGGTCGAGCCCTACCCTAGACATGGCCTCGTTGTACTGTTCGTCACTAACTTTCCCTTGGCTGTATCTCTCACTAATCTCGTGAGTTGTTACAAAGGTATTGAACTCGGGATGTCCTTGGAAGCTTAGAACCCTTCCTGGTTGATACGCAATTTGCACCCCGCATTGCGCACTGCGGCCAATTGCCTCGACACCTGGCGGAGTGTTGGTGACAGCATCCTGATGAACTTGGTGGATTTGCTGAGGCAGGCTTGGTTTTAGATAAAAATTATCCATTCAATCTCAAAGGGTGCGCACTTACCAATGAATCTTTGCCAAATACCTTTGCGCCCAACGAGTTCAGTTCAATCCGCTCCACAGCCATTTCCCATCCTGCTGGGTTTCGAGTGACGGTGCCGCCCAGTGCCCTTGAGATCATTTGGTGCCCGTAGCAGATTCCTACAAGGGGCTTGCGGGTCGCGTATACCCGTTGAATGAACTCGGTAAGGCCGGGAACCCACGTGTCGTCGTCGAAAGCGGTGAACTCTGCGACCTAATCAGCACCACGTTTTAGACATCAAGGTACTTGGCGTCACATACGACTTCCCGTCAGTAGAACACCGTCAACAGTGTCGAGATCGGGGAACGATTCGGCTGAAAGAATGTTCCACTTCAAGATTTCAAGATTCGGGAAAGCGGCTGTCTCAAGAACACTTGTTAGGAGGTTTCTAACAACATCTCCGTACGTTCCGTACTTCTCCAATACCGGTCTTGGTGGTGCCTCGCACTCCAACACGGCAAGTCGGAAAGATGCAGTCATGATTCGAAGAGGTTGGGATGGCTGTGTGCAAGAGAATGTTTGAAAGGTGAAGCGAGTGTTGTCAAAAGGCAATCACGCTGCTCAACCTACCTCTATAAATACCTGAAAAATGAGATTATGCAGCACTGAATGGAGGCCAGGAGGATCACGTTGAGTGATTCTGCGCCTTGATTTGCAGTGACCCCTCATAGTTGCGTGATGCGAAGTCGGACAGGGCCCTGGCTACGTATTGCAAAGGTAGGGTCATAGTTTGTATGCTTCAACCTGCTCGGCCAGTGTTAGGTTGAGAAAATATGAACTTTTCCCACTTGTAACGTAATGAGAAGGGCAATTAGACTTCTCCTTACTTGAAGACCCCTAGTTCGCAGCATAGAGGATTTGGGCATTGGATAAGCTGTACGTAATTGAAGCTTAGGGGATGGTGGATCTGCTAGTTGTCGTTGGTCATGCCGGCAAGAGTGATTGGATATTGGTGACGTTGCCTCAGTCGAGAGGGGTTCTAGGCTCTACCCCAGGACTTCCCCGCCGATTCGACAAGAAATTTTCACCACGCCTGATCAATCCGAGCGGCTCGTGGGTTGTGGTTGCATTCTTGGCTTGTCCTTGTTCCTGGATCCTTCCTTCCCCGCACCTTCCAAAATGTGCGCTAGATCATTGTGCAATTGTTAGCGGAGTCTTCATTAGTTTGGAGGGACATGACCATGCCATGGCGAGACAGAACGAGTTAGCCTGCACAATTGGTTTTCGACTTTGAGAAATCGGGCACCTGGCATACCGACAGAGTAAATGAGCTGAGTTGGGTCTTGCTTGGCCTAAAAGATTGCGACATGCCCTGGCGCATTTCTGGGTTGTGTTTTGTATGCAGTATCAAGCTTGAAGATTCCATTTCTTTCCCGTCTGTTGTTTAACTCAATGATGGTCCCGTCCATTGATAAGCAATGACCTTGTAATAAGCTGGCATTGAAATAGACAAGAAAAATATCTGCTTCGATGACCCATGATAGGCAGCGACTCTGGCCGTTACCAGCTAAAGCGCTTAATGAAACAATATGTTAAAGTATAATCTTGCTCACCGTGACTGGGTCATCAACGGAGACAAGCATTCTAAGCCCTGAACGACCGATTTCCGTGACCGTTTTATCTCTACAAGAGTAACAATAACAAGCAAATATCTTATTCGAACCATGACCTTCACAGTTGAGATAATGTCCGTTTCATTGCACTGTTCGCTCGGCAGATCTCATACGGTCAGCTACCCATCTCCCAACCACACGAATCCGGCTGGTGGACATCCGGTATTTACGACGACGAGTGTCGTTTAGAGTAGCCTCATGACGTTCAATGGGAATTTTGACTTTCGCTTATAATTGTGTCGTGCGCTAATCATACGACGAATGTTGCAGCCACTGGTTCCCATTTTACAGTTGAACTTGGAGAAGTTGGGACTTAATAATATCCATGGAGAATTGAATAGGAGACAAAAAGCACACTTCTGAAATTTGACAAGGTGATGGCTCTATTATTGAAACAGGCGGCCGGCAATTGATGGTCGAGGTGGATGAGTTGTTGGAAGGATTCAGCCAAAAGACCACGTTTCGAGTGGACTCGCGGGCTTAGTGACTCACTCACCCTTGCAGCCAGCCAGCAGCAAGGGAAAAGAACAGACTGCGACAACGAACTAGCTATGCCACAGTGTTCAGTTTGCACAGTAGTCTCCAAGTAGGTCTAACTAGCAGGCAGCAACTTAGGAAGCATGGTTGAATGAAGATACGAGCGAACACGAGCAAACACAAGCCACGCGGGTCATAGAATCAAGAACAAGCAGGGAAATTAGCTCGCCAATCAGCCAGCGATACGTATGCGTAGATGCATTGATGAATTGCGACTACTTAATAACGAGAAGACGTCCCCGTAACCATTGTTGTTTTTATACTGTCTCTCATAAGCTACAGTACTCAGTCTTACAACTTTTTATCTCATCTTCAAGAACTCAACTACCAACGGTCTTACCACCACCTACTCCGTGATATTCCAATCACTTGACTCGCAAGACAAGGTCAGCAAATCCTCGCCCCAACTAGAAAGCTACAATACTTACCCAACGTTAGTAAAAACCACCGACGATGAAAGTGCAGGCCCTTCTAGTCGCTGCTTGCGCCACTGTCATCTGGGCTGCTGCCCCAGATGATGAAGTCGACCCCGTAAAGATATGTGGACGACTTGGAGTCATGAAGGTTGATCCAGCAGACCTCCCGGAGGGGGTTAAGATGGAAGACCTGCGCATGTGTGCGGGCCATCCTCTGGGACCCGAAAATTACTGGGGTTACGGCGACTACCTGCCAGCCTGGTTTCCCTAGTGATCTGCTAGCAGACCAGGGGAATTGGTGGGCAGGTCGGTGATGACCGGGAGGTCCTTGGAACTCAAAGAAATATCATCTCCAGATTATTCATAGTAGACTGACGGATGGATGAACGTGAACCAACCCCTGAGTCTTTCAGACAATGATGAATAGATTCTGCCCCCCCAATTGTGAAGCCCTTGAATACGTTGAGAGCAATCGAGTTGCTAAGAAATGCCGATCATCTTATTGGGCAAATAGATAACAGTACATGGCCAGGACTCATCCCTTGCTCAGTCAGAGGCCTGCTAGACGACGTTTGGCTTCGGTCCGAGGTGGATTCTGCTTCCTGCCTGATCACGACTGCTGGTTAGTCACATGATAGAACCAGCTTCATCGATGCTTTGAACCATCCAGGTCTACTCCTTAGGGTTGGGCGGGATGTGAAAGCTGGCGTGATAAAGTTATCGTTTGAAAAGTTTGACAGCAAAAGTTGCGCGCAAAGGTCGAAAATAACGGTTGCTGTAGCCTGTATAAATATCCATCGCTTGCATTATAACCAGGCCATTTGGCAGTCGGAAATATCCCGACACAACCACATAGCCCACCCCAAAATAACCTCGACAAAGATTTGAACCATGAAGGCTGTGAGCTGTACGGAGCTCGACCAATTGGTCGAGTGGAGACCAGTCCTCATCTTGAATACGACCTGTCTCGGACCCAGCTTTGTCGATACTCTCGTTCGTCGCTCTCCAGCTAATGTCGTCACAAAGCAAGGCCACAAACAACTTCCCCTGGAGATATGGTTTCAGATCCTCACTATGGCAACCGGAGATATCGACAGCCAAGCCTTCTGCCTGGTCCGCCCCCGATGCATAGAACAGGGCGTCGATGGACCAACTCTCGTTTGCGAGCAGGTCGAACAGCAGAAGTTATGCGGCAGTCTCGACTGCGGTTGGGACGTCGCAGTATACGAGCACTGCATCACCCACCCAGACAGCGTTGGCGAATATGAAGGAGACGAACGGCCGCTTAGCCTACCGGACAACTTCAACCGTGCTTTTGCAATTGAGATCCACACGGCGACTCTGAAATCCGACATCAAGACGCTCTTCGCCAACGTCACCGTGCCAGACATCATCTCCTGGGTCGAGTATGGCGACTGCCAGATCTGCGGTGCCATGAGAATACTGTGCGCCGGATGCAGAGATGGCAAGGAGGCAACCGATAACTTCCTAGGCCCGTCTAGTCGTGCCGACTGTGGTGTGCGGGTCCTATGCCCCCTTTGCATGGGCATAGATCATGCGATAGAAAGTGTCAATCATGGATATCACATCATAGACGAAGATAGTGATGATGATGACTTCATGACGGACCAGGAGTACCATGCATTTGTACTGGGGCGTTTTCGCGAGTTAGGATACTGAGTAATGCTAAGAGGGCTAGGAATGAAGCCAAGGAAGCTAGCAAGGCAGAACGACGATGCAGGTGGGCTTAGTTCAGCTCGGAATACTCATTATGGATTACCTAGATGCTACACTGCTCCAAGCTCATCCTAGATATTAATATGGAAATACACTTGGTGTCCCTCCTCTTGGATAAAATCCATCCTCAGTACGCCACCATAGTGTTGAGCCCATCAAGCTCCCTCTGCCAACATCGATGCTGGCTAATCTCGTAGACAAACTTTTCAAGGAAGCCCTTTGCATTCTTGGCCACACTGCCGATCTCCTTCATACTCTCCGGGTACGCATTCTTGAGCGTGACTACACCGTAGCTCTCCACAACGTCACTATCTTCGTCCGTCGACAGCGCCACGGCAGGGAGTTGAATGGCCTTATTGATAAGTGCCACTGCCTCACCGGTTGCGCCGATGGCCTTCAAGTGCCCAAACGCCTCCTGGATCCAATGCAATGCTCGGCCATTCTTTGATAGCGTCTCGATGGACTTTGCACCGCCGGGGATGAAGATGGCGTCGAACATGGTGCTGCGTTGACCTTCCAGGTGGTGATCTGGGACGATGCCTTTGTCGCTGGACGAGTCCTCGCTAGCTGAAAAGATGGCGGATCGACGCGGCCCAATGATCATTGGAATGGCCTTGAGACCTTTCAGTGCTCCACAAACAGCAGTGAACGCGATCGGGTCGTAACCATCGGCAATGATGATGGCAACCCGGCGAGTGGCAATGATAGGCTTCTCAGGGAGAAAGTCCATCTGGCTCAATTTCTTGGCTGAGCGGCCGTGGTGAGTTCGAGCTGATTCCTTTGGCTTTGGTCCACCGACCATCTCTGCAACTGATTGAGCAAGGCCGAGATTGATGTCAGCCAGTCGCTGTGTCATCCGCTCGTAGACGACAGGCTCGTCACAATGATCCAGCTCAAATGACAAGGCAGCGGTAACATGCGACTTTTCGACCTCGGACAAGGAGTTGTAGAACAGCTCGGCCTGTGAAGTATGCTCCTTGAACTTTTCGCTCTTGGCTCGCTGCTTGATTCCCTCAACCTTTTGGGCGTAGTCCACGTAACCGCCTTCTTCCTTGGTAGCGGGAGGCTGAGTCTCGAAGCGATTGGGCCAATAGTTGACCTTGCCCTTGGAAATAGTGTGTCGCATGGCACCATCGCGATTGAAGTTCATGACGGGGCAAACTGGCTTGTTGATAGGCAACTCCTGCCAGTTGGTGCCCAGTCTGCTCAACTGAGTGTCGAAGTAGGAGAAGTTGCGACCCTGAAGGAGAGGATCGTCCGAGAAGCCAATGCCAGGTACAACGTGAGCGGTACAGAATGCAACCTGCTCGGTCTGGGTGAAGAACTCGTCGACATTGCGGTTCAGCTCCAGCTCGCCGATGTAGCGGACGGGCACAAGGTCTTCGGGCCACACCTTGGTAGCATCGAGGATGTCAAAATCAAAGTCATGCTCCTTGGCCTCAGGAATCGTCTGGATTCCAAACTTCCACTTGGGGAACACGCCACTCTCGATAGCCTCGATAAGGTCCTTGCGGTGGAAGTCGGGGTCCTGACCGGCCAGCTTCAAGGCCTCATCCCAGACGAGGGAATGAACCCCGAGCTCGGGGGTGAAGTGGAACTTGACAAAGTGACGTTCACCTTGGGCATTGACGAGAGTGTAGGTGTTGACGCCAAAGCCCTGCATCATGCGGAACGACCGAGGGATTGTTCGGTCCGACATGGCCCACATGAACATGTGCGTGGCCTCCGAGTGCATGAACATGAAGTCCCAGAAGTTATTGTGAGCAGACTGCGCCTGCGGAATCTCATTGTGAGGCTCCGGCTTTCCAGCGTGGATGACATCCGGGAATTTCATGGCGTCTTGGATGAAGAAAACGGGGATGTTGTTGCCGACCATATCCCAATTGCCCTCCTCCGTGTAAAACTTGATGGCGAAGCCACGGACATCGCGAACAGTATCAGCTGAGCCACGACTGCCCAATACGGTGGAAAAGCGCAAAAACACAGGCGTTTCACGAGAGGTGTCGGTCAAGACACCGGCATGGGAGACATCCTCGGCGGATTCGAAGAGCCTGAAGGTGCCAAAAGCTCCGGCGCCGCGGGCGTGAACCACACGCTCGGGGATACGCTCATGATCGAAACGGTGAATCTAGCATTTGCGTCAGGACTGCATCTGAAAGCAAGCGCTATGCGGAGATCAATACCTTCTCGCGACCAAAGCCATCCTCCAAAAGCATCGGCCCAGTCTTCTCTGGGTTGTTCACACTCAGCCAGTGATCGGTGTTGGTCTGCTTAGTGCCAAAGTCGGACGTGATTCTCGTGTTCTCAGAAGGCTCGACCATGTTGGCCGCCAGCTGGTCGTGCTTCGCATTTGCGCCTCCTTTGGATCCCATGACTGCTTGTTTGACGGATTCGGGCAAGATATGAGCCATCTCTTGTCGTTGGACAGATGTGAAGAAGGGGAAACAGGCATTCGAGGGCAAGAGGTCTACAGGGCGTATTTATGCGTGACCAATAGTCTATTACCAAATACTTACTTGCCTTATCCCCTCGCGAAGCACATTTGGTTGACGTCAGGACACGTTCATTTCTCGTTGGAGCGGGGGAGAGCGCAACCCAAAGCAGGTGCTCTAGGACGAGGAAGAATTTCATCCCTCGAATTACACGTAGCAGTACATAGTCAAGCTCCTCGATGTGCCACCGGTTACTAAACCGCACGATCTTAGTGGTCCCCAACGGTTCCTTGAGACGCGAGATGTACAGCTACAGAGACAACGAGTGCCGGAGCTCACCTCCGAGGGACCGGGCCGCACCAGTGCCATTGACCTCTGTCAGCCATTCAATTACAAATAGTTCGCACTTAGCCCGGCAATTATCAACGGGAATTTTGGCCATGCTGCTGAGAACGCAAGGCTTGGTGCGACTCTCGCGTGAAACGTAGCGAGGTCGAAATTTGAGCGTCATCGATTGTAGATCATTCCCCAATACGTACATATGGCGCTCATCATTCACGTGTTCTAGAACACATTTAGATTTCCCCATTATCAAGTTGACACGGCAGTAAACCGTAAGCAGCATTTTTCCATGTCTTGGAAGGAGGAGATGCTGGTCAACGACGTCAAATGACGTCATCCATACACATATCTTGACGTCGCCACGCGTCGTCCATTTCCCGTAACAGAAAGGTCTCCAGCAGAAGCCGGTGCACTGTCGCAGTCGAATATTCTGCGCCTTTGCAAACACAGCTTTCATCCATCTTAGTCTTTCGAGTGCTCTAGTCTCTGTCTTACTGCAACCTAAGAGTCAGGTGTCTAATCCAAGATGCCAGGAGAAGTGCTGGACCAGGCGAACCCGCCGCCTCTGCCGAGTCAGCTGCCGGACGAGACTTTGGAGCTCGCTGCAAAGGTGACTCAGATTCCGCTGGACAAGGATGTGGCACAATCGTTGAAGGACTTTCAACAAGCGGCCTGTTACATTGCTGGGTGTAAGTGACATTAGGGGACGAGAAATGCGAGTGATTTACAGCGCTAAGAGTTTCAAAGCCATGATTTTCCTAAGAGACAATGTGATGATCAAAAGGGACTTGGTGCTACAGGACGTCAAACCGCGGTTGTTAGGTATGCGGCACCCTAACCACTTCCTTTGTGCTTGACTGACCCTCTTAGGGCACTGGGGAACATGCCCTGGTCTCATTCTTGTATGGTCTCACCTCAACCTCTTGATCCGGAAGCATGACCTAGACGTTATCTTCGTCATTGGGCCTGGCCATGGTGCTCCAGCTGCTCTGGCCTCACTCTGGATCGAGGGTTCTCTAGAGAAATTCTTCCCCAAGCGCTACGCGGTCAACGAAGATGGACTACGGAATCTGATCACTGGGTTCTCGGTGCCAGGAGGCTTTCCCAGGTAAGTCCCCACCTTTCAGACATTGATTCGAGGCTCACACAACTCAAGCCACATTAACTCGGAGACACCAGGCGCCATCCACGAGGGTGGTGAGCTAGGCTATGCTCTAGCGGTGTCATTTGGTGCTGTGATGGACAACCCTGATCTCATAGTCACCTGTGTAGTGGGTGACGGAGAGGCCGAGAGTGGTCCAACTGCAGCGTAAGTGATGCCTAAATGCTTGAGAACTGACTTTATTGCTAACTCTACCAAGAGCCTGGCACTCCATCAAGTACCTGGATCCCGCCGAGTCCGGAGCTGTCATCCCCATCCTCCACGTCAACGGATTTAAGATCAGCGAGCGCACTATTTTCGGCTGCATGGACGACAAGGAGCTTGTTAGCCTCTTCACGGGATACGGCTACCAAGTCTGTATCGTGGAGACTCTCAGCCAGATCGACGTTGAACTGTCGAGTGCTCTGGAGTGGGCTGTGAGCGAAATCAAGAACATCCAGGACGCCGCTCGACAAGGCAAGCCCATTGTAAAGCCACGATGGCCGATGATCGTTCTCCGGACGCCCAAGGGTTGGACCGGCCCGAAGAAAGTGGATGGCGAGTTCATTGAAGGCTCCTTTCACTCTCATCAGATTCCCGTGCCGAATGCGAACAAAGACGAAAAACACCTTCGGATTCTTCAATCCTGGCTCCAAACTTACGACGCTGGAAGGCTGCTAAAAGACGGCAAACCATCCAAGAGTATTCAAGATATTATACCCCAAAAGGACGCCAAGAGAATTGGCCAGTTGAAGCGAACTTATGACTCCTACTTAGCTTTGAGTATGCCCGACTGGGAGCCCTTCGCTGTCCAGAAGTTCCAGGAAAGCAGTTGCATGGCAGAGACAGGCAAGTTTCTGGACAAGGTCATGGTGAAAAACCCCAAGTCCTTTCGAGTCTTTTCGCCTGATGAGCTTGAGAGTAACAAGTTGAGTGCCGTCTTCGAACATACGGGTCGGAACTTCCAATGGGACGAGTACTCCCGCGGAAATGGAGGCCGCGTCATTGAGATCTTGTCAGAGCACTGCTGCCAGGGTTTCATGCAGGGCTACACGCTCACGGGCCGAACTGCTTTGTTCCCGAGTTACGAGTCATTCCTAGGAATCATCCACACGATGATGGTGCAATACTCCAAGTTCAACAAAATCGCGGGCGAGGTCGAGTGGAGAGGCGACCTCAGCTCCATCAACTACATAGAGACCAGCACCTGGGCGCGCCAGGAGCACAATGGCTTCTCGCACCAAAACCCGTCTTTCATCGGAGCTGTGCTGAACTTGAAGGCCAAGGCGGCTAGGGTGTATCTACCACCGGACGCCAACTGCTTCCTCCGCACAGTGCATCATTGTCTGAAATCAACGAACTACGTCAATCTCATGATCGGCTCGAAGCAGCCAACAGCCGTCTATCTGTCCGCAGAAGATGCCGCAGAGCATTGTCGGAAAGGCGCCTCGGTCTGGAAATTCGCATCTGTGGACGACGGAAAGACTCCCGACGTCGTGATCGTCGGCATCGGCGTCGAAGTAACATTTGAAGTCGTCAAAGCAGCTGAGCTACTCAGGTCTCTGGTATCAGACCTGCGAGTCCGCGTGGTCAACGTCACGGACCTGATGGTCCTTGCGACTGAATCGCGTCACCCGCATGCGCTCAGCCAGTCCGAGTTCATCGATATGTTCACTGAAGACAAACCGCTATGCTTCAACTATCACGGGTATACATCTGAGCTGCAAGGGCTGCTCTTTGGACGCCCGGGCGTCAGCCGAATGAGTGTCGAGGGCTACAAAGAGGAGGGCAGCACAACCACACCGTTCGATATGATGCTGGTCAATTCTGTGAGTAGATTTGATGTGGCGAAGAGAGCAGTCAAGGCTGCTGCTGGACAGAACCAAAAGGTCAAGCTCGATGATGCCCTCAAAGAGATTGACAAGAGGGTTCAAGAGGTTAGGACCTACATCATGACTCACGGCAAGGGTATTTTCTCCCTCACTCCAAGCACAACAAGAACTTTGTAAAACTAACTTTCAAATCAGATCCTGAAAATCTTTATGATATGCCCGAGTTTTAGGACGGATCAAGTCGTGGTGGTTCGCACAACAGAAAGGTTTATGTTGTCTGCAGACCAGCCAAACTTGATGGAGCTGCAATACAACCTCGGCGATTGGGGTTGATATAGAGCCGAATTTTGGTAGAGGATGAAATTACGCTGCATTGGAATCGAATAGTGTTTTACTGAACAATCCCAAATGGGATTGTGGTGGGCAGTCATGCGACGCCGCATTTGCAAGTCTTAAGATTAATATAGACTTCAGTTTCCAAACCTCATTTTGTTGGCCGTATATGGCCAGCGTATTGTTCTCCATCCCTACTGCTAGCACGTCCAACTATGAGGACTTGAGGCTTCCCCTGCCTCTTCATGCTACTTTCTCGAGAAGCCCCTTGATCTTGCTGTGGCAAGCGGCGAAAAGGAGTCTAGCGCCGAAGCATTGACGAACGAGCTGAACGAAGCCCCTGGCCTTGTCGACGCTATAGTTACTCGCCAAGCAAATAGTGTTGCTAGCCCAGCGCTATAATCCTGTCACTGTATTTCACTCCAATCACGGATCTTACTTAGTCTAACTATGAATTTCTTTATTGACGCCTCCGGAGCATAGTTCCCATGCTAAGCCATTCTACGAGTCGAGGCTTCTCTAGTCTGTGATGTGGCTTGCTGTAGCGAGGTCTTCGGTTGCTGTCCAGCGTTACATTAACAACTCTGATCCTCGCTCTTGTCCATCCTTACTTGTGTGCTGCATCTTTCCGTCAAGTCTCACCATGGCCATTGTCAAGTTTGTTGTCGCGTTTGCGGCTTTTAACTTCCTTGGTGCTAATGCTGGCCCATGCAAGCCATCTTTGGACAGTACCTTAATCCTTACCACAACCTCTAGCGCTCCTGCATCGACAACTTCGAGCCTGTTTGAGACAACAAGCGACTCCATCGAGTCGACCATCACCAGCTCAACTACCACCGACAGCTCACAGGATGTGGTTTCCCAAGAGAGCAGTTCAACACAAACCGCTTCGGTCATAGACGCCTCGTCAACAAGTGACACAACTATTTCGAGTGATGGCACGACGAGCTCAACTGCGTCCACCTCGGGAGACAGCTTGACAGATACCTCAGCATCAACGACCATTAGTGACTCCAGTTCAACAACCTCAACATCTAGCCCGTTGTCAACCTGTACTGTCAATGCGTTGGACAGGTTACGCAACTCCGGCTTCGAAGAAAACGGGGGATGGGATATCACCGCATACGGGAGCGCTACGTCAGAAATAAAACCCCTAGATGAAGCCCACTGCGGTGAGCGCGCAGCGTAAGCAACACCCTCAGGCGCTTATTTTTTCGTTGCTAAACGTGTCCTGTCTAGCGTTATACGGCTTCCAGACAGTGGTGCCTCCGTCGTGCTCCAGCAATCGCTCTTGGATTTGGAGGCCAACACTGAATACTTCTTTTCCTACTACTGGACGATCAGCACATCCCAAATAATTCAGCCAGACGACTGTTACATCGAGCAGTGGATCAGCGGCCAAACAATTCGAAGAAATACACTCAAAGCTACTGGCCTAGGATTCCACCAGCACCGAGTAACTTTCATCCGGGCTGCGAATACTGCGACCCCATCCCTTCAAATGAGACCCAAATGTCAAGGATCATATGGTGTTGAGATTATCATTGATGATGTTACTGTTACTCCCCAAGCTCCTCGTTGTGTTCTCGCCCAACCTCCTCCTCAAGGCAAACAGTGCGGTAACGCAAAGTTTACAAATGCGTGGGCAGACTCGGACGTTATTGAAGAAATCGGCTCGTATCGCTCAACTTTGAGTTTCTGCGCAGATGAGTGTGCAAGGTTGCCGGACTGCATTGGTTTCTCTTCCAACAGGAATGAAGCCATTTTGGGCGGCTGTGCATTGTTGCGCGGCCTGAAGCCTTCTGCGGAGTGGGTCGCAGATTCAACCTACTTAGGCAGATATGTGTTTGAGAAGGGTTGTTATGATTGTGTAGAAGGCTAGGTGGTCAAAGAAAGCCATATCTGAGCATTCAAATTCACCCAAAAGTCATCATCAGTCACCCTTAGGATATTGAATGGAGTAAATGAGAGCCTGAGAAATAGATTGAAAGACGTGAGCAAACATGATGGTGAAAGGCGAGCGCCTCAGAAATGTCCAAGCCGTCGTTCGCGTCATATCGATATCTGTAGAATAGGACACAAAGACTGATTGCTCCCATCGTTTTATCAGTCCTCAAATGTCAGCCTCGTTCTTCATTTTTCGTGCTAGTTCGTCCGTAGTTGTAGAGGGCAATTAAAGAGATTCCCCTCTGATTCAAATTCACGCTCATGAACTCAGCTGGTAGCCTGCCTACTACCCTGGAGATAACGAGGTTGCCCTGTCAGATGGCGAAACACTGATAGGCTTCCCAGCATTCAATGATTCGACTACATGCATAAGAGCTTTTGTCTTCCTAAGAACGACCATATGTAACCTTGTCTTGACGTATCTAATTTGGCAGAGGAAGTGTCGACGTCAAATATGACTTGCGTTATGGGGACGAGTGAAGTCCTCATCTGTCAACTCACTAGTTTGAGAAGACAACTGTGTCTGTGAAAACTTTGAGGAGAAACGAATCGTTAAGAGGTCAATTAATATAGCATAATATAAAAACAGCGCCTTCCAAGTAAACAACCTAAAGTTTCTTGGGCACAACGTTGAACTGGATTTCGGTGTCATAATTGTCCAATGCACACAGCCACAATTCTGGTACATTATTTACGGAACAGACTCTTTGCGTTATTCTGCCTGACAGCCTGAGCCTTCGTCGGATCATCGAACACCGTTTCGATATCCTGGTCAAAAGCGGCAGCGCCCTTTGCGGCAGCGGCTAACGGGGTGAAGGGCGTGTCGGTTCCCCATAGGATTTTTGTATAATCGACCCATCGGAGTAACGGCGGGATAGCTGAGGTAACTGGCCATGGGCCGGCGAGATCGAAGTAGAAGCTTTTAGAGAGAGTGGCTTTCATGGACGATTCGGTCAAGTTAAGGTCTGGGTACAGAGTGCTGTACCCAACTATCCGATCCAAGGTAGGGATGAGGCCGCCGCCAGCATGGGGGATAATCCACCTGAGGCTTGAGAACCGGGTCGGCACCTCGGAATAGAATAGATCAGCGAAAGTTCGCGCTGTGTCGAAGGGAAAGTCGAGCGTCGGAACGGCAAACTGTCGGGTTGATACTGGTCTGTTGAGAGCCTGCCATTGTTTCTGTGTGATGACGGGAGCGCTCGCGTCGGTGTGAAACATCAACCCGTTAAACTCGGTACACGGCGTAGTCGGGTGCTCAAAGATGGTGACGTTGAGCGCGTTGAGCGCCTTGTAGATGGGGTCAAGTTCTGGGTCGCCGAAGTACATTCCGTAAAAGTTGGACATCAACACGACACCATCGGGCTTCGGGTCCAGTGTGGTGAAGGCATATTTGATCTCTGCCAAAGACGCCTTCACGTCTGGAAGAGGAAGAGATGCAAAGAAGCCAAACTTGTCGGGGTATTGAGCCTTGAGTCGCGACGCATACTTGTTGACCTGGCGGGCCAAATCAATGGCCTTTTTCGTCGCAGCCTTGGAAGGCACAGTGAGATAGACTCCAGGGCTCGATATAGACAAATAGGCCTTGTCTATGTTCTGCTCCTTCATGAAGGCCAGGTGAGTCTCGGGAGTCCAAGCCTAAGTAGATACAGGTGTCAGTACGCCGACTTGGTTGGAGTTGCCTCGGAGGACTCACTGGGATGGCTGGCATGCCATCAGGGCCCGGTGTGTGCCCAGCATCCCTCAATGCTTGCGCATAGAAATCGGGTACGAAATGCGCATGGACGTCGATCTTGACGGTCGAAACTGTGGCCGACACACCCAAAGCAGATGCCGCCAGGCAACAGCTTGCGAGAAAAGAAGACTTCATGCTGGGCCAGGGGGAGCAAAAGCAAGGTGACGTAAGGATGGTAAATGTCTCGTGAGGGGGAGGGGGTGTTGCACTTATGAGGCCGCCACAACAGCCCGGCACCACCGAGAGAGGTCATTTGTCATCGACTTCGGAGGCCGAGAAGCGAACTGGATGCTGTGCTGCCGAGGGCGACATGCGTACTATGGCCGTTTCGGGCCGCACCACGATACAGGGACAGGAACAGGAAACCCCGGATGGTGAAATGATCCCATGCCCATGCCACCGGGTCCATCAAGCACCATCCCATTGCTTAAGCGACCGATTGCTTTCTGCAGTCATGGTGAAGTGTGACGAGCCGATGGTCACAGCGGATAAGAGACAGAGAGAAACCACGATTCTGGCTATCGACTAATTCAGACATGAAAGCATAGACAATTTTGATCGAGAAACCCCCAGAAGTTGGTGATGTGACCACCATGTCTGCTGCCCCTTATGGTTTTGACTGATCACTTCGCAGGCTTCGGCTGCACTACCCAGCGAACGGGTCAACCGGCGAAGGATCCGATGGCCGTTGAGCTACTGCAGTCTGCAAGGCCCGTCCACCTAATGAATGGGAGGGTTACCAAGACCAGTCGACCGGGCTGTTAGCGGCCCCGGGAATAAACATGTCACCTTTAAAATGCCAGCGCTCCAGCCGCTCAAGTAAAGTCGACAGCGTAGGGGTACCGTTGCCAGCGTTGAATTCCACCGAAATATGCATCATGGTTGTACGACATGTTCTCTCGTTCTATTTTCTTCACAATGCTCGGGAATGTGGGCGAGCAAACAGCAAGGAAAGGGTGCGAGAGGAACACTGCATATCTGCCTCGTTGAATGGCACGTATGTGGGCAAATAGCAACGTAGCCGCAGTACACTAGACTAGCTGATGGGCGGGACATGGGTTCTTGTCTAGACATTTAGTGCTTACGTCCTTGCCTGCTTCTCGGGGTATCGATTCATCATGCCCCCGGCAGCGTCCCGTTTTCGCCGGCAAAACGCTCCCGGGCTCTCGGCTCAGCATGGTCATAGTACTTCTTCGCATGTCTGCCCTCGCATTCGTCAGCTCAGACGCAGCCCACCGCATTCGTTGACGCAAGAGTGCTGAGGCAACAACGATAACAGTCGACAAAGTGATAAGCTAACTCCAACTAAACTGCCCAGGGCTGATCACACAAGCCCTAGCTATCGTTAATTGCTTTTTATCGTTCGACCGACAGCTCAATGCTGCCAGGTCAGGCCACACAGTACGCGCGAGAGGTGATGTTGTGAGAATTTCAGATGTTCGTTCTCAGCCAGACATCTTAAACTACGGATCAAAAACGGGTTGAAGAATACTGCATATGCTCAGGTGTGTCGAAAATCATCTTTCCCGATTGATTGAGGCCATAATCAGTCCTGCAGGGCAAAGAGTCAAGGAGGAGATACTGGGGGACCTTCAAGTTCTCGGGATTATTTAAGACTGTTGATGCGGGGTTTTCTACCAAGTGGACAACCGATCCAAATTCAGTCACAAAATACCGCTGGTCTGGCACCTTTCTTATTACAAAACAGCCCATGAGGCTAGACTTTCAAGGATCCTTTCGGTAGTTTTCTTCACTGATGAATGTACAAGACCTTCCTAACATATCCCAAGCTCTGTTGGGTACTGTTGACAGGAAGAGATGGTACAAAAAGCGCCTTAGCGCATCCAACAGGATGAGTATCCCTGTTCGCCGACCTTCCTTTTTCTGTTAGCTGTCGGGCTTCAATTTGAGATTCAGTCCAGGGTGGTGGACGGCCTGACAATGTGGCTGCTGTGGACGGTATACCCCCCGAGTCCCGCGTCTCTGACCTGCTTAGCCGACCCTCCTCAGGGGATATATCGAGTTTCAAGTCTACCTCGCCACTCTAGAACAGGGACCCTAGAGACCGAATCCGGGAATCTGCAACTTCAAGGGGCGAAAGACAATGCGATGGATCAAGAACACATGTGATTTTCCCTCCCCACGGAGACAACACTGCTAGCCGGAAGCAGTCTCTCTGCGACTGTAGCAGGGAAGCACGGCTGCGCGTTCTTTCAGCTTTCGTTGTTATTTCTGAACCCGGCCTTCGTCGCAACGCCTCGCACACTGACACAGGGATGCGCTCTTACTAGGAAGGTTACATGGCACAACACGGAATCGGCTCGTACCGACCATCGAAGGAGTACCCAATTGAAAGCGATGAAGAGTTTGCATCCAGGTACCGGCTATCACGCAGGTGCTGCATGGACTCGCCCGAAATCCATGTCGACTGCTTGAATCCTTTAGCCTTGTGGATATAAGATGAATGCTTTGTCTCCATCCAGTAAAGGATCGCCTCGTCTTTCACCTGCCCCCACCTGTCCTCTCCGAGTTTATGTTACTTGAGCTCAAGCTCGGGCTTAAACACCAAGTCTGGTGCCCTCTGTTATTTGGGGTTTGCTTCCTGGCTTACAGACTCCCTTGACGATGTATGTTTCAACCATCTTCATCCCCAGCAAAATTATGCCTTGGTGGGAGTAGGGTTTACCTTCACGATTCTCGCCGTTCTCTTCGTGGTTCTGAGAATCGTCACTCGACTATGGCTAGTAAGGGGTATGGGTGCTGACGATGCGTTCATTGTCATCTCGACAGTAAGGATGCTGCAGGTTCTGGCTTCTCGAGGAAGACTGACATTGTCTTAGTTTGGCACATTGGGTTTCTTGATCGCAGTTATGGAGCGTAAGTAGTAATACTAAATCATCTAGAGCTCTGATATCTAACAATACCTAGAGGTTCGCTACGGCCTAGGCGAACCCCCCGACCCCAAGCTTCTGTCTCCGTTCATCCAAGCGACAGTTGCAAGCGTCATCTCCTACACGGTCTGCCATCTCGCCGTCAAACTCTCCATTTCAATCCAGTGCTTGCGCATCTTTGCCACTCCGGCTGCGAGGCGTCTCTTCATTGGCCTCATCGTCTTCCTCTCCATTTACGGGACGATCTGTCTTCTATTGAGCATCATTACTTGCTGGCCAGTTGCGAAGTACTGGGATGACTCGATTGACGGCAAATGTCTTGACAATCGAGCTATGCGATATGCGTTTGCAGGCATCAATATCGTGAATGATATTGTGCTGTTGGTTGCGCCTATGCCATTCCTCAAGGGGTTGCAAATCGCGAGAAGGGTCAAAATCGTACTCATGGGAGTATTCGCCGCCGGCGGAGTGTAAGTACTCTGACTCTCCCTTGTTGGAATGTTTCGACGCTTACATCTTGCCTAGTGCCTGTATTGTCGCCATCATTAGACTGTACTCACTATGGGCTTACAGTTCGGTTTCGATTGCTGAACGACCAGGTAAGCGAGCACTCCCGAGCTACAAGACAGAACAAGACTAAACATATCAAAGTGAAGGGAATCGATATCGCCATTTGGTCCGGCCTCGAGTGCAACATCGCCATCATCTGCGCCTGTATACCTTCACTCAAACCCCTCTCCTCTAGGGCCTTCCCTGGCCTCGTTGGCTCTTTTACCAAATCGTCGACAGAGCCTAGCCACGGTCGTTACACACACGGAAGCTCACACAACTACAACAATATTACACACAACACAAACAGCAACAACCACTCCGTCGTCGACACCGATAGTAGAGGAATAAAGGTGCAACAGTCCTTCGAAATGAGGACTACAACGGGTAGCGAGGACACCGATAGCGAAAAGAATCTTGTGACGGGCAGCACCGCAGCCTATCATTCGCAAATTTATACCAGCACAAATGGAACGTTGCCAGCACCTAGGAGATAATACTCAAGCAAAACAATCCATCCTTGCCATATCCAAGATCTTGAGTTTGAAAGTGGCTTTTCAACCTCTTACCTCCACATCCCGATGCCAATCTGTATCAAGGTCGACTGGCCTGTTTGGGTAAGTTTTGAACGCCTGAAATCCCTTTCTCTTTTACCTCAGCGTGGATATTGGAAAGCAGAATGAGAAAAATACGTTCCTAATACGCTGCGCTGCTCTAGGTATCTGAGACTTGCTTCTTGTCTACGAGAAGCAGAGGGTCAGTATGGCACCCGATGTCTGAAAGACAGGTCTTTGCTATTGCCTCGAAGACATCTCGTCTCACTTCGACAGCGATTGGGGTACGCAGCAACCTCAGTTTGGTGATTATACCATAGAGGATGTCGCCTAGTTGAGCTGTGGAGAGATCAACATTACTCCTCTCTACAAGCCCCCATGCTTCTCGCTGTTCTAGCAAGATACCTTTTGTCTTTTGTTGGCTGTGCCTGGTGGAAGTTTGATCTGGTGGGTGGTTTCAAAACAGTCCAAGTAGAAAGAAGACTCCGAGCCGCACAATAAGGGGGCCAAGTAATGACAATAGTAATCCGTCAAACATACGCACTCTTCATATCAAACCTAGTGCTTGAATTGGGAAAAGGCCAGAAGCATACTTCGGCTTACCTTAATCCAAGGTACTGAGGTACACGGGGCTTTGACTTCCTGCCACTCACTATCCTGAAGACACATTCTCCTGTTGCTTCAGAGCCTGCCGTCCAATCCTGACTAAGTCGTCCGTGAACAGCGGTTCCTTCTCGAAGCCATGAATGACCTGATGGATTATCGCCGCTGATACTTCCGTGATACACACACTTTCAAGACCATGCGTCAACTTAAGTACAAAAGCAAAAGCACTCCGCCAGGCCTGAGTTATGCCGGGTGCTGTGATAAACCCGGACTTGGCTGCGCATACTTCAATTTCACCTTGATGCTTGGCTGCATACGCTAGCAACTTGTTTTCCGTCTCGCCCTAGTGAGGTATTCAATGTTAGTTGCGCTCTTTCATGAAGAATGCGAATAATACAGACCCGCATCAATGTGTACTGCGGCATAAAGTCCGGAGTCGTGGTCTGGTCACGCGCCGCCGTGAAGCCACTCATGTAAACGAAACGAAACGGACGAGATGGGTTTGCTTCGTGCATTGCCTTTAGTCCAGCTAGTGGGGACTCCTGACACACTCGCTGAACCTCAGCAAAGTCATATGCCTTTGACTTTGATGGAGTGATTGCGACAGTCCTACATTCATGTAAGCCAAGACAACCACGTCACGCTGCAGTGCAGCCCACAAAAAAAGCACATACCAGATGCACGCGTTCGCGTCTGCAAACTCCTTCTTGACATGATCGGGGTAGAAATCGTAGTCCTTGACGATAACCGTCTTCAACTTTGAAGACCCAGCGCCGGAACCAACAGAGACGGGTTGGCGACTGAGGGCTATAACTGATGTAATTTCACGCATCAGTAAACTCTGGCGAATGACCTCACTGGCGACGAAGCCATTGGCGCCGGCAACTATGAGTTTCATGCTGGAAAAGTGTGTAGATGGAGGATGGCGATGAGATTTGAAGTTGAAGAAGCGGGGTGCCGGTGAGATTGCGTACGCAGCTGTTGAGGATAATAAGCTGTCAGCACTAAGTTCCTGGACCCCGGCACAACACGTCATGCAGCCAACTCGCCGCTGGTTCTCCATCCAATAGCGGATTGGGAGCAAGTTAGGTGCTGTATGTCAGACCTGTGGTGGCTGACGAAGCCTCTCCTCATGTCCTCCGATTCCCTCTTCAAGATCGAGGGTGCCCAGGATTGCAGCATTAAAGTGATGTTCCTTGTCAGTGGTCCCTTCTCTTGAATTTGAAGTCGAATTCACGCTGGAAGGAAAACCACTGGCTCTTCGTAATCTAAGGTTTGTGGGAGTTCAAAACCTCGCATCTAAGTGTCTGAAAAACTGGGCGATGTACTTGTACATATCCACCGCAGCAAGATTATTCCCCACACAGCTCCTACTGCCCATGCCAAAGTAAAGCATGATAGTTAAAACGATGCTCATTACTTTGTATTGGCGGAGGTGTTTGACTTGCGTTCGTGAGAAGGGGTTTCCGTCGCTTGATCATTTCCTCCTCACCAGGGCACTCTATAAGCTACCGTTCTGAACGGAATGCGTGGGCATCTGAACCATATGTCTCGGGGTAGCGGTTCATGCTCCTGAGGCTGACACAACAAACAGAACTTGGTGGCATATAGTATGGACCGATCTGGACTCCTTGCTCGGGGACGCAGCAAGGCAGTTGATAGAGTAGAATGGATTGAGGCGGAAGTCACGCAATCTCTTGGGCACAAAAGAGGGAACAGGGGAATACCTCGCTGCCGAGGCAACTATCTATCTTCGCGAAGTGACGGACTGATGTCTACCCGAGCGGCAAATTCCCCACCTCCGCATGCCAAGAGTTCTCCGGCAGAAAGGTACCCAATCAGATTCTATAGCTCCTGGATAGATCGACCCTCGGACCAGATTCCCCGCATACTCTGCAAGCCGTAGCATAGTATTTGAAGTTGCCTTGGCAATTGCGATGCCGTGGCAAGGGGTAGGATGGGTATGCAGTTAGAGACACCCTAGCTCTTTGCAGGAATATATCTGCCTTTTCTACCCACCCAATAGTCAACCATCCTGCGCTAGGTCTGTCATCAACCTACATCCAGGTCAAGCATCATGACCAATGCATCCTTCTCGAACTTCCACGGCTATGAGTCGCAAAGTTTCACCTACAAGACGGCGGACAAACTCGAGCTGAAACTCGAGGTCTTGTCTCCCCTAGAACCTGCCACTGGTCCAACACCTGTGTTACTACATTATCATGGTGGATGGCTGGTACGTTACTGCTGTGCTAAGAATACACTGGGGACATTCCTGATTAACAGGCGAGGCTAGATTATCGGCGACCGCTACAGCGTCCAGCCAACCTGGCTGATCAACGCGTGCGTCCGACGCAGATGGATCTTCGTCAGCCCCGACTACCGCTTAATGCCTGAGTCAACAGCCCATGATTCAGTCGACGACGCGGTTGATGCGTATGAATGGGTTTTGAAACGTCTTGCCACCGAATTAAATGCTACAATTGGTCCCTTGATTCTTTCAGGCTCTAGCGCTGGTGCTTATTTGGCTCTGACTGTGGCCTCAATCACACTCACGAAACCGAGAGCTCTGTTTCTACTCTATGGGATGCTCGACCCGGCTGACGAGCGGTACACAACTAAAGGGACCAATGTCCTTGGACTTCCACCCGTTGAAGCCGGCCCGATCCTCGCCAAGTTTGCTTCCTCACGCGATGGGAAAGACGGTGCCCGCTCAGGCTATCCCTGGCCCGAGGACCTAGCAGCAGACTATCGATTCGCTCTAATTCAGGCCATGCACATGGAGGCACTCATCCCGGACAGAATGACGGGGATCGACGGGCTGAGCAAAGCAATCGCCACCTACGGCCAGGAGACGTCCATCCCTGCTTCAGCGCAAAGACTGTTCCCGAAGACGTTTGCTGACCTCTCAGGTTTCCCACCCACACTGCTCTTCCATGGAAAGAACGATAGCGTGGTACCATCTCGGCTGAGTCAGTCGACATCGGAGAGCCTGCGGGTTTCCGGTGTCGATGTCACCACTGAGTTTCCAGATGATGCCCAGCATGCGTTTGACGTCCATTTGGGTGAAGTGGACTTGGAGGATGCGTTGATAGAGGAGACGCTTACCCCAGCAATTCAGGGACTGAGAAATGTGATAGCATTTCTTGACAGGGTTACTAGCAATACCAGTACATAGCAAGGGTTACCATGGCGCGATTTAACTGGTTGTCTCTATCTGCCTATGACTTTATGGAAAGAGCCAAAGCTACAGAAGTATAAGATGTGGTATATGGAAAGCAAGCCATTGAAAAGCCATTAGAAACATACTATATACATGAGACTAAATGTTTTAATTCCCTTCTCTTTAAACCTTCCCATCGCTCGCTTGCGCCTCCAACTCTTTCTCAACTTTAGCCCAAAGCCCCACCTTCATTAGAAGTGGTGGTTGTTGGTTTGGCTACGAAAACCACATCTGTGCCGACCGAGGTCTTGATCCTACGTACAGTGACGTTGGTCGGGTCCCTGGGGGCGAGTGCTGGGGACTTGGCTCAAGTTTTAAAACTGTTGGAGGAGGGATCTATAAACCCATTGCTTGTGGAGGTGCCGTATGCTGATATTCCCGCGAGCATTGATGCTTTAGCCAGAGGTGGTGTTAAGGGAAGACTCTGGGCAGATCCAAGCAAGGCAGTCAACTAAGGAGGCGGGAAGTGCTTGGAAGTTTGATGAATTCATATACTAGTCGGAAAGCTGCGCCCTGGTTGTATACTGTATCCTGAAACGTTGGTGTGTTGATCGTCTCCAGTTTCGTGGCAGTGATCTCTCCGTTGCATTTATTTGCCTACGCTAAGACAAGCTTGAATAAGAATCCACCAGTTCTGGTGTTGTCGAATTGACTTTTTCTGGGTTTTAGATGTCTTGAAGATGAAGACCAACCCCAGGGTGGCTTTGAAGACGCAGACCTTGCTATTAAATGACCCCTCACACTGATAGAGTTTGCGCGCATGGGCATGAGTTTATTACAGTTATCCATAGAACTAGGGAGGACTTAGGCAATATTCAATCGGTACTAATCATCCAGTTGATTGCCTCCATCAGGTCCTCATCACTCCTTAGAGCCGCCTTTAAAGGCAAGTTCATAAAAGCGTGTGGCAAGCCTGGATAGATATTAACTTTGATAGCAACTCTAATCATTTATTGATTAGCACAGATTTCTAGAGGGAAGATGCGGTAAATGAAAATAAAGTTCCCTTACCCAGCTTGCTGCAGCTTCTCGGCGTATGCGAAGCCATCGTCTCGCAGAGGATCAGATCCAGCAATCTGTATGTATGTAGGAGGCAGCCCAGAGAGGTCCTTTGCCAGAAGTGGAGAGACCCGAATATCCTCAGGAGGCGGATTGTAAAAGTCGAGGAACTGGCTCACAGCGGCCGATGGAAGAATGGGGGCGTTAGCATTCTCCTTGTAGCTGGAGAAGTCGAGATCGGTGGGCTGAGCCTTGGGATGGACAACTAAAGGAACTCTCAATATTTGCCCGCAGAATGAAACCTGCTTTGTGTCTCGCGCTCGTTGAGCAAGTACAGCTGCCTGGGAGACCTTTAGTCGTTATGCCAAGGGTGAAGTGACCACGCGGGAAACTTACAATGTTCCCTCCAGCGCTGAGACCACCAATGATAACACGGTCTCGTGCCCCTCCCAAGGACTCGATGTTGTCAAAGACCTTGAAAAGTAAATTAACAACCGCTTGTCTTCACGGTAAAGGAACTTACCCAAAGTACTCCCGCCCATACATCCTCGAGACCGATAGGGAAGGGGTTTTCAGGCGCCCTGGTAGTCACTAGTCAACAAAATCGCAGAAAAATGACTATAGAGATAAATGGAAACAATCACAATGCCACTCACTTCCGGTAGTCCACGCTTACAATGACCGCTCCGGTGGACTTGCACATGGTTCGACACACCGCATCTTCTGAGTCCAGATCACCTATGGTCCAGCCACCGCCATGCACACTAGACGAGAAAAAGATTTAGAATAAAGCCATGGAGTCGTCTCTGGTATGTTGTCATACTATATCATCACTGCATGAACTGCGGATAGAACATTCGGGGTGTAGATGCGGACCGGGTTAGTCGAGCCTGCATAACCTGTGATTTGGACTTGTTTGATGGAAAATCCGATAGGCTCCTTGCAGTCCCTCGGAAACTGGATCTGGCGAAGTTCTTCGAGGGTGCCCACCAACGCAGGTATCTTGAACTGATTATCGAACTGCCGAGACGACTTAGTAAGCCAGTTTGACACTACCTGGCTTCATACGACGATGATACGAACCTCGTTCCATTCTTGGCTAACAACCCCGAGTCCGAGCTGACGGGAAAGTGATTTCTGCATCTTGGGGCTCTGATATAGTGGTAGAAACAAGTTGTTGTAGTGTAACAGCCTTCAATAGACTCCCACCTCATCTACTTATGAAGATAGACCTCGCAGTTAGGCGAGAGAGGGAAAGAAGGGAGAGTTGAGGTAACATCTCCACTCTCCTATGACTCGGACACCCGACTGAGAAGGGTCTTGCGGGGAGCTACGGACATCGGGTTTGATGCTCAGTCCGAGAATCCGAGTTCATCTTCGTCGTAACTGGCATGGTAACAACGCAACTCGATTCGTACCGTGATAGCAACCATGAGCTTGGCCGAGTCAGAAAAAACGATGTCACAGACCCCGCATCGATGGTGTGCTCCAAGATCTGGGGTACCTCATGGGGATGACTGCGTCAGAAAACCATGTGTCAGCCTGCGTATGGCCGCCAGGGTCTAACCACAAGCTAAGACAGCGGCCTAGCCTTCGCCGAAACAGCGGACCGGACGGACCGGGTGGTTTAAGTTATGTTCTGGGGATTGATTAGTTCAGAACTAGTTAAGCGGCTCTCTTTGGCGCCTGGAATCCCAAATTACTTGAGTAAGCAGACTCAATCAAGCTAGCATTCTCGCTAAATTTGATGAATAGTGTACCTCGGCCCTAATTCCCCTGTTGAGAGCGGCAGTATTACCGGCAAGTACATCATCACACCCTAGGTGGAATGAGAAAGAATGTTAATCGCGGCGAAAAAGGCGAACTTGAAGCCATTGTTTCCTATACCCTCAAGGTGATCCAAAAGATGCAAACTAACAACATTAAATACTTCGTCCCAAAACAAAATATTTGCGACGAGTTCAATGAACATACCCAGAGCTGGTTCAAGGGCACTGTGTGGGAAGAACACTGTAATGCATGGTGTAAGTTTTTCCCCTAGACCGCCCATTGATCTTGCGTAGCTTGGTTTCTGACAATGAGTTTCATTAAAATAATAGATAAGAATAAGAAGACCGGACGTGTTGATGCTATCTGGCCTGGCAGTGTCCTCCATTACCGGGCTTCCCTGGAGGACCCTCGCTGGGAAGACATGGAGATTGAGTATCATTGCTCGGTAAGTGCTTTATATCAAGGTTCACTTACCTTCTAGCCTTGACTAACGTTGGTTTCATAGCAAGGTTTCAGTATCTTGGCTTTGGGTATGCGTCAGTTGATTTGAGCATTGAACCTGATGCAGACCGGTCTCCATACCTGACTCTAGATGCTCTTGATCCTCGTTTCTATGAGTGATATTCACTAGGGTATTGATGATTAAGGAGAGGATTAGGTCTGCGGTGTGATGCTGAAAGCTTGCCTAGAGAGTAGATAGGCTAGAATGTGAAATTGAGTTGGCTGAAAGGAGACTGTAACTACACTTCCAGTTCCATTTTCATTATTGCAAAGCCGAATGCAATTAAGATAGTTGTGGCAGCAAACAACTTCATCCATCGACTGCAAGTATAATAAGGCCTTCTATTACTCTACAATATATTCTAACATATGAAACTTAAAGAAATGATCACTTTAACGATCCGCTTCACTAAGCCTTGATTTTCCGCTTTCTGCATCGGCCCCTCTATATAATGCTATCTAGGGTTGATTGATTATGACAGGGAGCTTTATAGATACCTGGGGGTGATTCCATAGCTAGAAATGATAATATTAATTAACAATTAATTTCATTCTCTGGCTAGAATGAAACTAGCACATTACTTGCCGCATTAATGAACTGTAGACGCGACTCTAGCAGGTGTATCTACTCATAGAGGAGTAAATCACCAACTTCGCCATTGGCTAGAAGCTCAAGTTCGCCGATTAGCTGAAGTAAGAAATAGTAGGAAGCTGAGGGACATTAAGCAGTCCGTTTTAAATAAAACAGTTCTCAATAAGCGATAACACCACAGCCAGATTCTAAACCAGTTCAATTAAACTCGACGAGAGATCTTTACAGATACGTTTATTACCAGGCAAGTCGACACTTGTTTATTTTATTAATTTGAGATGTCTCTCAAAATCATATGCGAGATGCATCCAACGTCAGGACATGTCTTTGTCTAGCTACCTGCATAAGCCCACAATGCGTATTTCCCCTCTTGTTGTGATGACTCAAATCCTCGTCACGACTATCTTTTCTCGATAGCACTCTCAATAAATACCACCTCCACAGCAGCAAACCTAATCATCCCAGTTAGCTTTCAGATTATCTTCTCACACAGAACTTATGGGATTGAGGCGCCACTCACGTAGCAGTCGCAGCAAAGATCTCAACTCTCTTAGCATCGCTGAAGATAGCCAACATGGTGGCGAACAAAGCCTTAAATGCTAGAGTGACAAGAATTTGAATATTGGTAGATGACAGCATGTTTAGGACGAAGATTGTGAGCACTGGCATAATACAGGCGAGAATCGTTGTACCAAAGTTGCTAATTCTGTTAATGACGCTTCTGCTGTACGAAGTATGATGGGACACGCCGTCCACGGTCTCTCCGGTATTGAGTCGATCTCCTATGAAGTAATGATAGGCTCGCAGAAGAATATTTGAAACGAATCGACTGAACAAGTCATCTTCCGCTGCTGTTGGTTGCAGGCACATGTACTGTCGCTTGTCGCTATCGCTCCAGGTTCTTATTTCGTGTTCTTCTAGAAAAGGGTGACCAAGGTTTTGGTCTCTGAGCCAGTCTTTGAGGATTTCGAGTTGCGAGCCCATTGGAGGGCCTAGGTAATTTATTTGCGAGACTGCTTGAATTTAGACTAGAAGTCGGTCGTATGCTGATTCACTGACTTTGTATAGCTAACTCATCTGTTGTTGCAATGCGTGTTGTTAGTGATTGTAATTTCCAGATTACGCAGGGGTTCTTGGATCGCGTCATTACGTACTGTATTCTCTAAGCTTTCCCCGTATTTTTCCCAGTACCTGAAACTGATGGCTATTTCTGTCTTGAGACAGCCTGAAGTTTCTGGCATAATGAGACGGGTTGACAGCTTGACCATCCTGGGTCGTGGAAGCGCTATCGACTGTGTCATCGTCTGCGCGGGTGGCAATACGCAGTTCCACTTCTAGTTGGACAATTTCTGCTTGAAGCGAAAGGAAGCTGAGGATATTCAGGCTGTCGAAACGGCGAAAGATGGCAACGTCCTTTTCGCTTGCCATCAAATTCGCCAGTCTCGGATATCCTTTTGGCTGATAGCCCATGTTGGCGATGACTATTGTGTAGGAGGAAAGCCCTGGTTTGACATGGGACATGAGAACGGAAAGCTATGGCGACCAGGCTGAAGGCAAAAAGTAAGCAAACCTCCGGCAAACCAGACTCCGTCGCGGTGGCTTGCATGAGGGCGCTCATTTTATTGCTCAGCCCCAAGATTTTGGCCGCGTACACCGGTGTATTGGACAAGGGCGCGAGACAAGAGGCGAACCATTAGGCATATGCTAGGTTCCTTCAGGTCTAACCGCTTCGCCTGCAGAAAGGCGTTCAACTTATTGCCCAGCCTGAATTTTCAACCATAGACATGAGTGTCTTAGAGTGCCATTTGAGACACTGGTGGTATTAGTAAGGCATAAAATACCCATGGGTACCCAGTAGGGGTTGGACCTATTTGACCTATTTACCTACTATAGGTAATTCTTTTTACTTATAGGTACTTAGGTTTTTAGTATAAATACTATACTTAGTATTTAAATAGCAAAGAAGCAAAAGAGGCATCCCAAAAAAGAGGCTTGCGGCGTATTTAGTGGTGGCCGTCAACGCTTATATAATCCCCACGGGTCCTGTGGGAATTAGAGCCACGGGTACCCGTGGCTCTATTGGGTCCCCCCAGGTAACCCTATAACGTTATTACGAAACCTCTAATCTGATACCCCCTCTTCCGGCCGGTCCGGAGGACGGGCGGAAGCAAGGATCAACGTCAACATCATCAATTGGAACACTATTGCGTCGATCAATTTGACCATAACGGATCCAACATTCTGTCATCATAGATGACTGATGAGGAGATTCTCGGCAACTCCGTAACTCCGTCCGACACACCGCTTTATCCTCCGGTTTTGCTTCTCCCTCTTCTAATTCTCCGGCCGAAGCTCCGCAAACGCACCGAATTGTACGGAGCAGACGGCGTCATGACGACGGCTAATGTACAGCAGCCTCTGCCTGCGGGCAACGTGGACGAGATCCAAACTTCACTCAGAAGGCCGCGCAAACAAGTCTCGCGTGCCTGCGATTGGTGTCGAGCGAGGAAGATCCGATGCGACAACGCGCAGCCGTGCAAGGCGTGTCGCCAGCGGAATGCGCAGTGTACGCACCAGGGGATTGACGATGAGCCGAGGACGTTGTCACAGGCGCTGAGGTATGAAGTCTACACGATAACCGATGATGTAGTCTAAGGGCCTTTCAGGGAGGTTGAGAGATTGAAGCAGCGCGTGAGAGAGCTCGAAGCGAATCCACTCTGCACTGCCAACCGAGCCTACATTCCCACGCCCGAGCACACGTCCAACTTCTCCAGTCCAGGATTCGATGGCCAAGTCTTCTCGCAAAGTATCGCGTCGCATATCCCATCGCCGCCGAGATTCTCATCCATCTCAAAGCCGCAGTGGAAGGGCATCTACGTCGACACGGCGCGATCGAACCAGCCCTCATACTACGGCCCCGCCTCATCGTTCTACTTTGTCAGTCGCATTGGAGGATATCTGGGCAAGGCTCTACAGCAACCATTTGCAGACCAGTCGATGCAGCTCCGGGCGCCGAGTAAAAATGTTCACATTGATGCGGCTACGAGAGATGACGTGGAAGATCCGGCCGCAGCCGCCAACGAACGCGCGAGATTTATGACGCGGCCACAGGAAGAGTCTCTCGTCAGGTTATTCTGGGAGGGCTACCACTGCATTTTACCCATCATCGACGAAGTTGAGTTCCGGAAGCACTATGCCTCACTCTGGGAACCCTCCCGGTTATGCCGAAAACAGTGTCCTCTCGTCGATATCATCCTCGCTCTGTGCCTGCAGTACGGCTATGCCTACATCCCGCACGCAACTACCAATCCGTCAGGCGGCGAGGCATCGCTTGAAGATGCCACTATCGCAGGACGGTGGTACTATCGCCGCTCACAATCCCTGCTCATGGCTGACCTTGAGAGCCCTTCCACAGCCACAGTGCAAAGCTACCTCTTCGCCAGCGTCTATCTCTGCTGCGCATCGTTCCCGAATAGGAGCCACATCACCACCGCCCAGGCGATTCGCACCGCCCAAGTCCTGGGTCTGCATCTCGAGCCTCCAGCGGACATGGCCAGCGGCGAGAAAGAACTGCGCAAGCGTATCTGGTGGATGCTTTGGACACTCGATGTTAAGATCTCCTCTAAGCTGGGCCGTCCGTTCCTGATCGATAGGTCTCAAGTAACGGTGACAATGCTTTCCGACGACATAGCAACTGCATCGTATAACGGCGCAACTCTTGGATCGTACGGGCCCAACGTTACTTGGCTGAGCTACGCAATCCACTACCAGCAGCTATTCCTTACCATGGTCAACATATACGACGCGCTATGGACCCGGTTCGGAGAAGTCATCAGCCAGGTTGGCCTCTCGTGCCTGTACACAGATCCCGATGCAGTAGAAGTGTGTGCCAAGCTCCTCGCTACTAGAATCCCTGCCATGAAGGCCTGGGTCGACACGGTCCCTGTCGAACTCAAGATGCAGCGCCGCCGTGGTGGAGAGCCCTATTCCACTGGCTGCTTGGCCGTCGAGATCGAAGCACTCGCGCCGACCTGGCTTCAGCGGCAGCGAGTGTGTCTCGAACTCGAATACCACAACCTTCTCGTCAACCTCACTCGCCCCTTCATCACCTTCTACTCACACCCGGGCACCTACACCCCCGTTGCCGAGCACCACGTCACCACTTGTGTCGACCACGCCGTCTCCTTCACACTGATAATGCACCAAGTCGTCACTGAATCAGACTTGATGAGCGGCTGGTCCGAGTACTTCGGCTTGCAGTGGAACGCAGCCATCACCCTCGTCGGCTTTGTCCTTGCGTATCCCATCCATCCAGCGACCCTCAAAGCCCGCCAGGCCCTGGACAAGGCGGTTGCCGTCTTTGACATCTTCGGCACCAACTTTGCAGTGAGTGCTGACGCGGCTGCGATTACGAGGGATTTGATGGCCAAGGCGGATATTCTCGCTGGGCGTCTGAGTGGTGGCATCACATCTACCACCGGAGGGAATGATGTGGCACAGGCTACAACTGTTTTGGACAGTATCAATGGCACCGGTGATGGGCTCGCATGGCTTGACCCAAGTCAACAAGATGGTTTCGGCCAGTTTATGGATTGGGCTCTGTCGGTGGATTCATTTAACAGTTTCGAGCGGTTTTTTAACCCTGGTAATTCAGTGGACTTATAGTTGGTTCTTTAGTAACTTCTGTCTGTCCTCTAGACCGGCCAGAAGAGGGGTTATTAACCCCCCCTTCTAACTAAAGTCAAAATATCAATCTATTAGAGGTTTTATAATACAGAGTCACAATCCAACACCATCTCAAACTCCAGCCAATCTGACTCATGCCTGCGCCTTTAAGAACTCCTCACTAAATGGGTAGTCGTTATAGCCTACATCCGACATGGTCAATACTTCCTCTTCGTTTTCCCTATTTTCCGTTTTAACTAATACTCCCCCAGTATGGTTGAGGTAAAAAGTCGCCCTATTGTACTTGTTCAACTCAATGCCATTCTTGACTCTGAAGACCAAGTCAGGGTTGGCCAGGAAGTGTCGGCCAAATGCGATGAGCACATCCCACTTCTTATAGTGGTCATCCAACGCCAAGCCCGCAGTCTCGGGCTCATAGCCTCCTGCAACGATAATGGGCGACAGGTTGTCCCAGGCCTCAAGAATAAAATCCAAGGTCTTGCCCTTGTTGGGTGCCTCAGCACCGAGAACAATAACAGCGGGATCACCTGTTGCCTCGATGAGAGAGAGGTATGCGAATTTCACATTCATCTTCTTGAGCTCTCCGACGAGGTACGTGTACAACTCGTAGATGTCGGACTCGATGGCTTCTTGGAATCCAACATAAGGAGATAGGCGAATCGCCACTTTCTCGGCACCGATGGCTGCAACAACGGCCTTGACTACCTCGAGCGTGAGTCGTGATCGGTTCTCAATAGAACCACCCCACTTGTCAGTGCGCTTGTTGACAGCATCAGAGAGGAACTGATGGAGGAGATAGCCATAACCGGCATGAATCTCAACACCATCTCCACCAGCGGCAACAACCCTCTTGGCGGTATCAACAAAGTCCTGGATGGTCTGAAGGATCTCCTCCTCTATCATAGCTCTGGGTGCAACATTGGAACCCTCCATAGGCACATTACTGCTAGATCGGTATGGGAAACCACGTTCGGCGATATAATCAGGTGTAGAAGATCGCCCAACACCCCAGATCTGCTGGAAGTAAAAAGAGCCCTTGGCGTGGACGCCTTCGATAATCTTGGTCCAAGCCGCAACCTGGCGGTCACTGACAAAACCAGGGATGTTTCGCTGTCCCTCTTCGGCGTGAGAAATAGAAGTGGCCTCAGAAATGATTAATGTACCAGGCGTGGAGGCGCGGTCGGCGTAGTACTTTTCCATGAGTGGAACGGGCGTGTGGTCGTTGTCGTTGCGGTTGCGGGTCATAGGAGGGAAGACGATGCGATGTTGGAGAGTGGCATTGCCTATCTTCAAGGGCTTAAAGAGCCTGGACTCGGATTGGGGGGTGATGGAGCCCATTTTGCTGGTTGATTGTGTGTTGCGGGATACGATAAGAGACTGGCAAGTGTATTTGAAGTCGAAGTGTAGGTGGTGTGTATAGGTGGATGTGTCACTTCAAATTGATTGCTTCGATGGTGTTTGTTTTTCTGGATGGACCAATTCTAAAATGTCGAAGGAGTCAAGATCCTTTATAGCTTTGCGGTGTAGCTATGTTATAGCCTGATCGGCACCATCAAAATAAAGTGAATGGATCCGATTGATGGAGTTGGGGAACATGGTCGAACATCGAGCACACGGCGTCGCGGAGTCTCGGAGTCGCCGGCCGTGGAACCTCGGCGGTCTGAAAATCTCTGGCACGATCTGCGTTTGTGTGTGGACAGATAAGATCTGATGTGGGAGTGGGACTGACACGGATTTGGCCGGTATCTCGGTTCCGAGACTCCGTTCCACAACTCCGTCTCAAGCTCCGTCTCAAGCTCCGTCTCAGGCTCGGAGAAGCTTCCTCCGTCACAAGCTTTATTAGTGGGATTCTCATGCAGCGGTGCTGGTCCGACGGCCGTCGTCATTGAGTGAAGCATTTCATTGACCATGCTCCTAAGATAGCATATGTCTACAAAAGGGATCCAAGCCCCGCACCAAACTTCAATACCCAACTCATCATCATCACTTCTTTCTTGGCTCCAATTAGAACTCTGAACAAAACACTTCTTCATCATGAGAATAGGAATATATATGTACGAACACACAGCTCTATCGACGGGGTACATAGTAAGATATAGACAAGAAGGCCTGGGGAGCACGGGAGAATGTATCTAGAGACCGTGCCGTTGCCGGTGCTGATGGAGATGACTCTCCGAATGGGCTTCCCTGCTGACCGACCACAAAGAGCTGCCTCGCTTATAAGGCGAGTTCAGGGAAAAGGTGGAGTTGATCTCTCCAATCCTAATGTTGCTGAAAGTCACCTCGGGGCTTGGCTCTACTTTGACAATCGTGGCAGGGTTGCCCTCGGTAGCATTGCATGGCCCACTGCTCCCTTGGTCAAGCCAGTTCATGTTGCCAGCGTCATCCCACCAGATGCTCATAACGAGGACCATCCCGCGGCTCATGGCCTCGCCCATACCCTTCATACCGCCCAGCCGCATGAATTCATTGGCGCCTGTTGCATCGCAGTACTCATCGTTCAGAAAATTGATCTTTGGGGGCCCGGTGATGTTGACAACGGTGCTCGAGATGATCACGTTGTCCTGCACGTAGTGTCGGTGCAGCTCCTTAAGCTCGCCGGATCTGTCGGCTAGGAACTGAGAGACAACAGTGAACTTTCTGGTAGAGTCGACCTTGAACGTATCGCCTCGTCCATAGTAGTTGGGGGCGTTGAGGCGGGAGGGGTTCCATGAACAGCCGGACTTATCGCAGACGCCCGCCGAGCCGCATTCAGTGCCAGTGCATTCGTAAAGACCAGTTTGATTGCACACGTGAGGGGCAATATGGGTAGCTCGAGAATTTGCTTCCCAGATGTCAAGCTCGTTGCAGCAAGCGCCTCGGCCGGCAGTGTTGGCCTTTACTGTATGTTAGCCGGAATCGTCGGCTCATGAATATGCTAGCATTGCACTTACCACTCCGTTGATGAAAGGAGTCACAAAACACTGGGCATCGCAATATCCGGTGCCGTAGAACGGGCCGGCTTTGTTGGAGGGGCTCAGACCTGTACCGCCATCCTGGCGCATCTCTGAAAGATAGAGTGCGCTGTTCATACCACAAGGTAACTTTAACATCTCAACATCGAAGGTCAACTCAGTGCCAGTGAGATGCAAAAGGTCATATTCCTCCTGGTTCTCGTCCAAGAGGTAGACCCGAGGAGAGACAGTAGCGTTGCGATATATCTGTTGCATACGAAGCTCTGTGCCGGATGTGCTGACGCCGTGGGTCGTGTAGTCAGAAATCCCCTCGATGATGCAGTTCTTTGCACAGGATTCGGCGTCGGGACAAGCCGTGGCGTCTGGTGGATTTCCCCAAGAGCCACAGTCGAGAGCGCTGCCGACCTGGTGAATGGGATGCTGGCTTGCATCAACAACGAGGTAGTTTGTGTGCTTCTTGCAGCCGCCAAGTGTTGTGCACCGAAATGTGTCCAGCTTAGGATGAACCTCAGTAGTGTTGCCAGGGGTTTGGCCTGCCGCGAGTTGGGCAGCAAGGCTCAGGATGAGAACAGCAAGCAGGGCCATGTTGAGTCGTCCAAGGCTTTAGAATACACTCGATAAGGATCAAGTGAAAAAGAAAATGGCGGCATATAGAGTTATTTAAACAGCAAAAGGCAGTCAATTTCTCCTTTTCAGCCGAAGATCCAACAGAACAAGTCTATAACGTGAAACACTCAAAATAAGACCACCTACTGTGAAGCAACCTAATCCAGGGTCTACCGACGATCTCAGTATGAGAAAAGTCTATTCAAATTATCACAAGTGATTCAGGACTACCTTCGTACGCACGTCGTTTCATAATCCTGCCCAAGTACGGATACTGACGGAACATTACCAGGGTTCAGACTTGCAGAAACATTAAAGTTCGACTTGACCAATCAAAACCGGCGAAGTTCCGGCTCTCCCGTCTTTCCACGACCGGAGGTTACAGTGAGTACGGAGAATTGTGTCAATTGACGGTCCGGCGGGCCGGGATAATGCTACTTTATCTTTTTGGACGCGGCGTTGGGTACTCCGACCTTCCGCGTGCATGGTTTTACCGAGTAAAGCTGTTGCAGACAAGGGGTCGACAATTTCGGAATCAAAGCCACCGATACTTTTCTCCGATCAGGAGCAAGGTTCCGATATACTTCTTCGATCAGGAACAAGGTTCCAATTCCTGCAGTCAATAAAATAAAAACGGCTCGGGGCAGTTTGGCCTGTTTCATGGACAGGCTCAGTACGACCTTGGTCCTCGGTATCGATGCTGAAGGCCCTGCATCGCCATTGTGCTTAACAGGGAACAACAATCACCGGCCCGTCACTGCGTAAATACCTGACCTTATCGAATTGTGTCGGGTGAAACACATTTGTCTCCGTACTCATAGAGTGCCGTGACTCGGCGGAAGCTCACCAGAATCCCGCTCTACTGGCTCTCGTGCAACCCTACTCAGTGTTTGACCTTGCGCTGCTCCATTGGCGCCTTCGACACTCGTCGTCCTCTGGATGAAATTAAATGTATGGACACTACTAGACGAAACCAGCCAGGTGCGGTTTAAAAAGTTGGAGCTCTCAAGGGCAAGAGAGACGGAGACAGCTAGTAAGCTCCGGGGAGTGAACGTGAGCAATGAGTTAAAAGCTTCAACTAATCACCTTACCTACAGGCTAGAAAGCAAAGGCGATCTTGAGTACTCTACCTAGCACCCTGGTAGCGTCCTTGGATCGCATCTTCCTTCGGTCTCTCCTGGCAGCTGCTGGCGAGATCACGGGACACTCGATCATAGTTCGCCCAGTGCGAGTGGGCATTGACAACACAAGATGACGCTGTACCTTTCGTTGAATCCCATGTCGGGTGACAATGAATTCACCAGAACGTGCCAGCAATAATTACCACGGGTATCATCATCATCGGGCCAGTGGCGGCGGGGTTTTCGTTGCAAAAGCTCCGGCTCCAGGTCTAGGCCATACCCTGTCATTCCATATCCTTTGCAACGTGTTTCCCCGTCCTTTCCCGTGTCGATTCACCTGATCTGACCCATGGATGCTCTGACACTCAGCGTTCGGTTGGTCGGGGGCATCAGTGGGGTCGACGAGCTTCTTCCGAGCAGTGCATGTGTGGCATGCAATCTGCTTTCACTGTAACAGCACCCTAGGCCTAGGTTCAGAGCATCTCGTCATCCACCGTTCGAAGGGTTGTGGTTGCAGTGCGCTTCTGTAGCTTCAGGAACCGCCCATCCTTTGGCTGCGTTGCTTTGCATGAGAGATGCAAGCGACGGGGGTGGTGGCGACTAGACAGGGGTTTCCCGCTACGGATCAAATCGGGCCTGGTTTGAGCAGCTTGAATTTCGAGTAAAAGACGTGGCGTGGGGACTGGTAACGGAAATAATCAGGATGGCGAGTCACTCTGTCCCGTTCAACGCAAAGAATGAACGGGGCGGTGAAGGAACGAGTGGATGACTGATCCATAGTTGGGAGAGGGGGTGTGAATTGCCTGTCACGCGCTCCCCACTGTGAACACGCTCCCGTCGATGCTTACCGTTAGATAGTGGTGGCAACAAAGCGGTGACGATAGCGCTGATGTCGACCTCGAAGCTAAGGGCAGCACGTAAGCCTGGAACTAGGACGTAGATCTCAAAGAAGACGTTTGTTGAGCTCAAAGACACACGATTGACTAGAGCGATGCTCACGATGGATAAATGCCAGGGATGTTAAGTGGCCAATAGCGCGCGGATCTCCGTGTTAGGTCTCCCCAATGACCCCAGAAGCGTATCTTTGCGCATGAAACGTTCGGGAAGCTGTCGGCCGAGGTCGTATTGGACGACACCACTGCTCACGATGACATCGCCAAGGAAGATCTCAATATTAATACTGGGCACAAAGGGCACTGCACCACAAACACCAACGACAAGAGCTAGCTTGATATTAGCGAAGCTGGCACAGCAGTTGGCCGCGACGGCTGCAGAACTGGCCTTCCTTATACCTGGCATGTAGGCGAGTATGACGTTGTGCCAGCTGATGGACCCCGTAGAGTAAGCGTTGGGATCGCCTGGTGCTTTGTTGTAGTGGGGACCGTCATTGTCCTAGTACTGGTCGAAAAGAGCCTTAATAGCATCTGCCTCAATAGTGAGGGCGTAGATAATGGCAATATCGAAGCCAAGACGGGTGGTTGGGCATACAGGCTCCATGCCGTTTCTAACAGCTAGCACCGTTCAGCGAGCAGTATGAATCTATACCTCATTTGGGATATTCGGCAAGAAGAAAAGCTGAGCAAGAAGGCTCAAAGAATTCAGATTCATCTGGGTTCCAATTTAATAAGGTAAGGGTTATACCTACAGCCCTAGAAGTGGCAAAGGAATGGTGCCCGGCCTACCGAGCGGTTCGACAAGCCAGGCGCCCTCATCATTTACTACCATGCTGGAGCCACCTACCTTGGCTCTAGGAAGCTCGGTTTCCCAGCTTGGTTACGGGATGGCTGCAACAAGCGAGGCCGGACGATTTGTTCGGTGGATTATAGATTGCTGCCGGAGAGTTCGGTCCCTGATATAATGGAGGATCTCAAGGACATGTGGACATAGTAAGTACTTTTATTCTTCGATGAAATGAATAAGACCTCGAGGCTGACTTATGCATGAAGTGTCCATAACCGTCTCAACATCGAACTCAAGCAGCGCTCTCTCACTCCGGTCGACCTTGACGTCGTGTTTATCAGCGGAGGGAGCGCTGGAGGGTATATAACCTTCCAGGCTGGCCACCTTCTCACTCCTCGTCCTACTGGCCTCGTCGCAATGTATGGCGACTATTTCGTCGGGGATTAGTATGCGAAGGCCCATCTACCGAACGCTATCATTGGTAATGTACGACTCAGCGACGTCGAAAAACATTCGGCCGAGATAGAGTAGTACTTTCAAGGAGGCAGGAAGCCGGTCACAGGCCGGCCTTTCAAGGACGGGACCGAAGTTCACTCAATGTTTTACCACTACCTCATCCACAAGGGAGAATGTATGTTTCCGCCGACTTTGTTTCGCTCTTGCTGACTGGTTCAGCCCTTAAGCGTACCTTCGGTGTCGAATCCATGGAAGAAGTTGCCTCTCGGCCCGACCTCCACTATCTCTTTCCCCAGTTCTCCGTCAAAGATACATACCCCCCCATCGTCCTTGCGCATGGAACAAGCGATAACGTTGTCCCCCACGAGCAGTCAATCTTCTTCTCTGAATATTTGACCTTCAAAGGGCTTTACAATGAACTCTACTTGCTTAAAGGTAGAGATCATTTCTGGGACGTCGGCGAGGAGGACGATGTCCTCGAGGTCAAGGCGAAGATTTGGGCATTTTTGGACAAGCTTGCATCTCACTGAGGATGGTACATACACGGTCATAGTTAGTAAGGGGAAAATCATTAAGAGAGATATATATCAATGATCAATGATATCAATGATGGTTTTAGGGTGTCGGGTTGGGCGTGTTTCCGGGACTACCCATGGCGATGGTTTGGAACGTCAATAACTTGTCCGGCCGCTTCCAGGGCTATCGGAACGGCAATCCAGGTCTCGCTGTGCGAACGAAGATGAAGACGCAAATCAGGATTAAAATCACGCATACTTTCTTAATTACCAAGCACATAAACTATTGGGTTAGACGATATGCTGATGTTTACCTGATGGCTAGGTCATATGCTCTTCTAAAAGACGACGATGTAAAGCTCTTCTAAAAGGAGGGGCATCATGCTGTTTATCGAGGATTTGCCTAAGTAGCCCTGCCTTAGCGGCTTATTCAATTATTCCGACCTAAGGATCAGGGATTTAATCGCTATCGGGCCGGAGCGGGGCGCGGTGCCGGGCCTAATCCAACCCAGGACAAGATTCTACCCACGCACCTACTCTTAGTGCGTACACGTTGAACACTGATGGGGAAAAATGGGGTTAAAAATGACCGAGAAGACATCGTACCCAAGGTACAAACTCCGATGCTCGGCCTAGTACCCTTTCCCCCTCGGTTTAGAGGTTTTGCTGCATCCAACCAGAACATTCCCAGAGCAGCATCGTGGGAGACCGAGTGAGAAAGCCTCTGAAGTCTCAACCCCGAGACAGTACTTTACCTCTGGGACATAGAATTCCTTGTCCAAGGCTCAGTACATACCTAAGAATCCCAAAGGTAAGCGTCCATCTCCTTCATGTAGCTGTGAGAAAGTCTTAACACCGCCCCAGCATCGTCATGCCCAGTTTTGAACTCGGCGAGTCCATCCCTCCCGACACTGCCCATGTGAGTCAACCAGCGTCACCAAGACAGACTCGCTTCGTGCTGATCAGATATCAAGGCCGTGAGCTTCTCACTACCGACGTGGAAGTCCAATGTCGGCTACGAGGAGGGAGAGCAATGGGTCGTCGGTCGCATGACCACGGGCTACCCTCGGTGAGCCTGCCTACCAACCACATCCTCACCCCCATGGCCCCTCTGTTGTTCATCGGCTCACATCCACATCAGCTTCTTCGTCCATCGGAGCATCGGAGCCTTTGCCCAGAACGTCGTATTGCGGTACGGGCGCCCCGGTCAGCAGGCCATGCTGTTCCCTACTCCCAGGGTTGCCAAGCGATGTCTCGACTTCATCCGCCAGCGAGCTTCGCCAGAGGTCGCAACTCAGATCGACACGATAGACTTCGCCCTCAACGCCTCCAAGGACGTGTCTCCCCTCTTGAAGAAGCTGTCACCCACCATATCGGCAGTCGTCTTCCCTGATCAGGCCTATCCGCTCGCCAAGCAATATTGGCAACACACCGGCGATGGCACCTCTAGCCGGCGTGCCGAGTTCTGCCATGGCCTCTTCAAGGACCATCTGCTAGTGCTAGTCTCCGGGTCCCAGACATCCCCGGAGACCGCATCCAGGCGGTTCCGAGGCCCCAAGCGTTACCAGCGACCTGGCTCCATCGATGGCGTGACTCCTGTGCCTCCTCGGCCGTCCCCTTCTCAGGATCCGGAGCCGGAGGAGTCCCTAGAGAGTTCTCGCTTCTTGGAGGAGCGGTTTGGCAGGAACCTTGATCTATCCATGGTTGAGCGCGCCAAATCGGCCATTCGAAGGCGCATTGCCGGGGCTCTCGCCCACGGGGTGGATTTACATAATGGCCCACTGCCATCCATGACGTCCAATACCCGGGGTGTCCGGGGCCTTCAGGAAGGCGACGTCTACCTCTTCCCCTGCGGCATGAATGCAATCTTCAATGCCCACCGCGCCCTCCTGAAGGCGCGAGAGCCAGGCAAGAGCATCAACTTTGGGTTCCCCTACGTCGATACGCTCAAGATCCTGCAAAAGTTCGGCCCCGGGTGCCTCTTCTACGGGCACGCGTCTACGGAGGAGCTGGATGATCTTGAGACCAGGCTCAGAAACGGCGAGCGCTTCTTGGGCCTCTTCTGTGAGTTCCCGGGAAACCCGCTTCTGACATGCCCCGACCTGAAGAGGATTCGGCAACTCGCCGACGAGTTCGACTTCGCCGTGGTGGTCGACGAGACCATAGGTACCTTTGCGAACATCAATGTCTTGCAATTCGCTGACATTGTTGTGAGCAGCCTCACCAAGATCTTTTCTGGCGACTCCAACGTTATGGGTGGGAGTAGTATCCTTAACCCAGAAAGCGCATATTATCGATCCCTAAAGGCAGCCATGCAGGATGACTATGAGGATACATATTGGCCTGAAGATATCATCTTCATGGAGAGAAACAGCCGAGACTTCCAGTCCCGCGTGGAGCGCATTAACGCGAATTCAGAGGCTATATGCGACGTGCTACGGATGCACCCCCTTGTAAAGAGCGTATTCTACCCCAAGTACAATCCTTCGAAACCCAATTACGACGCCTGTCGCCTTCCCAACGGGGGATATGGTGGCTTGATTTCAATCGTATTCGACCGAAAGGACCAGGCCCAGGCATTCTACGACGCCATGGACATCGCCAAGGGGCCAAGTCTCGGGACGAACTTCACGCTCTGCTCGCCCTATGTATTGTTAGCCCACTACCAGGAGCTACCATGGGCCGCCCAGTTTGGCGTAGACCCCGACCTCGTCCGTGTCAGTGTCGGCCTCGAGGAGACCTCCGAGCTCCAAGACACATTTCGCAAAGCACTGAAGGTTGCCGAGGCGGCGGCGGCGGCGGCGACTTCTGTGGCAAGCAATGCCCGATGGGCCATCTTGGAGGTGTCGTGAGACGCCCTCATCCCCTACAGGTTTAAAGCCGGAAGGCCAGGTCAGGTCGCTCCATGTCTCCGCGAGTCACCCTTATTGGTTTGACCCAGAAGGTGAGACTAGCTCAGGGTCCAGGTTAATTACCAGTGCCATAGGGAGACAGGGGCTACTTGTATCAGATAAAGCTCAAATATGTAATGCAAAGTGCCCATAGCAGCATATTCAAAATCGGTCAAATCTATCTTCTCCAATTCCGGCATCCTTTTTCCCGCCAGTAGACCGTACCACAGCTGCTGATTGTCGAGAAAGGCCCAGAGTCATAACAGATTGGCAGCGTCAGTACTCTTGCTCTCAATCTCCTTGAACGAAACCATCTACATTGTTGCAATGCTTCCCTGCTCATAATCCAGAAGTAGGCAGCTCAATGTATGATAGGATCCAATCAGCTCATCCTATTGGTGTTTATAGATCTGCATATACATTGTTGCATTAACCTCCTTTTCTTAGAGGTATAAGGCAGCTTGTGCTAGCACCAGGGGTAGGCCATCTAGTAGCTTAAGGAGCTGATTACAGTCTAAGCCTAGCATAAGGTAATATTATATTATATTGCAGTTGGTGTATAAAGCTACTAGGACTTACTGAGTTTACTACTATACTATTTCCTCAAAACAAGTTGTACTAAGACTTAGATTAACCTTAGCCAGCTGCCTAAACTTGCCTAGCTATGTAAAATAATAAAGAGAATTATATTTAATTCTCTTTTTTACTTTTAACTTAATTATATAATAACTTACTTTTATATATTACTATTATAATATATATTACTTACTATAATATTCTAATTCACTTAATTATTCAATTATATATCTTAGACCTATCTTAAACTCTTTGATTAAACCTAACTATTATAAGTAATTACTAGAAACATAGCTAAGTATTCTATTTAATTAGCTAAGTATAGATAAATATTATTAAAGTATTAGAAAATAAACTTTATTCTGAGGAAAGTAGAATAGGAAAATAAACTCTAATAAAGTTCCAAGGTTATAGTATTTATAGGACTTCAAAATCCGATTTAATAAACTTATAGCTAAGATAGTTAATTCAAAGTCTATAGAAGCTAGTCTAAGAGAGAAAGAATATCTAACTAAAGTAGCAGCTGAAATTGCTTTTGCTATTAACTGTCTGCTTAGAAATTATTATTCGGATAATTTCATAGATGGCAGCTCTCACTATGTCAAGTGGCAAGAGGATGACTCTTTCCTGTATTTCATCGAGAATGCTCTCAAGTTGGGTTTACAACAAACACAAGCACCTGAACAGCAGCGGCAGCGCGCAGAAACGATGAAGCGCAAGGCATTCCTTAAGGCTTGAAAGCTCACCAAGAGATACAGCATCAAGATTAGGGCCACAGATCATCTGCTGGAACATCTTATGTTGGACCTTAAAACAATGACGCTCAAAGTCTTCCATCAAGTATCGTTTCTAAGGGCACATCTGGCAAAGAGCAAGCAGGAGTCACTGAACCTCAATTTTGAGGAAAGTTTAAGAAGGCGAGGCACTCCGTAAGATAGCAGACCGTTCTTTACTGACTCTTTAGTAGAGGGACACTGCCGCCGAGGCTTCTCCTTGAGACTTTACTAACATTTCATGATGTCTTGTTTCCGGTGGCTAGCGTACGCGACAAAAGTCGCGTGCAGCTCTGGAGACTATGATTAAAAGGCATGGCTTTGAGGTGGAGGGGAGATGGATTGAATTCGTTCGGGCTACTCCTGGAGATATGTCGTTCGACTACTGAGGCGACCGTCTATCGACCCTCCACGATGTTGTGAAACAAGCACCGCCAGCGAATACTATAGTCGCCTGGTTTGAGAGGCATACATCGGAGAGGAATGCGCTGACTGTAGCCATTATGGGCCTCTTTTTGTCCGTACTCTTTGGATTACTATCCTTTATCGTTGGGTTCCTTCAGCTGATTTTGGCCTGGGTGGCGTATAAGTACCCTCCAGCTCCAGCTTCATGAATCATGAGAACAGTAGAAGTTTTAGGTTTCGTTTCAGAAATCATGAATGCTTCTATTAAGTATTCTACCTCACCAGCCACACGTTTGCTTCAAGTTTAGGGTGTGTCAGTTTTGGCGATCGATCCAGCTGTGCATGGCTATCCTATATCATCTCTGGCTTCGATTCCCATATTCACACATTGCCATCCGTTCCCGCTGAGACTTCTTGCCGAGGCCGTTTCCTAATATACGTCGCTATTTGCCTCTCGTAAGGTACAGTAAGAAAGGGGACATTGAAGATTGAGTCACGTGACATGTCTCGTCGTTCATGATTTTGAACAAAGTTGCAAATTAGTTAACGTGGTTCACAAGCGAGCGGATCAGACAAGCTGTAACGGGCTATGCCCGTAGGTGACCTCGGCCCTCAGCCTTTCGTGGCCCACTTTTTACCTTTAAGCCACCATGACGAGTATATTTATGGATGGACCTTCTCTACGCTTCTCCTCTTCTTCTTTCCTTAAGTTTAGCATACTCTGTAGAGTGGCCTAGCTAGTTGCAATACACTACCTTCCAGCAAATTATTTATAAACCATTCTTAAACGTCATTTTTATTTCCATACAAAATGAACCTGCGCTACTCTACAACAACTACTACTACTGTACAAAGGCTGTGCTGTGTTCTGTCGTTTTCTCGTGTTCTGTCTGCACTTTTTAACAAGACCCACCGTCCGTGCACCTCGTTTTGCCTCGCCAACACAACACTTCTGTCCGTGCACCACTCTCTCTCTCTCTTTCTAGACACGGACATGTACATCCACTTTACGGATACACAATCTCAATACACACCTTCCTTCAATCAAGCTTGATTGAAGCTATAGGCATCTTCCTTCAAGCAGTTGTGTTTGAAATCCTACTATCAACCTTTCTTCACGCAGTCGCGTTGGAGATTCTACTACTTCATACTTTCTCTCCAGTTCTCTCCACTATGTCTAACCACCCTACGTTCCACTCGCCTATACCCTCTCTCTCCTCCCTCCTCCACCGCGCCAATCATCATTCCTAAATTATATCCAAATCCCCCAAGCATACCCCTCAGCTCGCCCAAACCGACACTCGTAACCTCCCCCGCATCACCATGTTTGGCGCCCTGACTAGAACCTTCGCCCACAGCACCGACGCCGGTCGCCGCCACTCCGCTGCCATCGACGCCCAGCTCGCCGCCGACCGCCAGGCCAAGCGCAATATCGCGCACATCCTCGTCCTTGGGCTGGCTGGAGGCGGCAAGTCGGCGCTGTTGCGGCTGCTGGCCCCCGGCGGGGATGTGCCGGATGTCACCGGAGAATCTGTTCCCGGGGACGGAGGAGGAGTTGAGGAGGATGGTCGCAGCACCGTTAGTTCGGTGACGCTCACTCCAAGTGAAGACTATGTGACAGGGCAGCAGGACGCGGGGGAGAAAGAGAAAGACAAAGACGATGTCCTGAACCGTCGCGCCGCCGACTCAATTAACGAGGTCCTGCTCGAGGGCCCTAGCACCCTACGCCTCCTGTTCTCCGAGGTGCCTAGCACGCTGAGCCGCAAAGTGATGCACCAATTTGAGGGTCGCGCGTCCACTATCGTCTTCCCCCTTGCCCTATCCAGCTACGCCGACACGGCCCCCACGGCCCCTTCGGCCTCTCTCTCGCCACACCTGCCGCCGGCCCCGCCAAATCAGCTCCAAGCCAGCCTAGACCTCCTTGAAAGCCTGCTCCGCAACCCGCTCTTCCGCCCAAATGTGGTAATTGTCCTGCTCACGAAGGCAGATCGGCTAGCCGTGAAGCTGCAGATGACACCTTTCGGAGATTGTTTCCCAGCGTTTGAGGGGGACGAGACGGTGCGCGGCGTGGCCGAGTACGTCTTGACCCGGGTGAGGCAGCTCGGCGCATGCAGCCTGGGGAAGAGACTATGCGTCTGTCCCACAGTGCTGAATCTAGCCGAGGAGGATGGCGAGAGACGAGCAGCTATGAGAGCAGGAGTATTGGTGTTCGTGACCCAGATAACACTAGCAGCAAATTTAGTGATGGTGAGTTGTTTCGGGAGCGCAGTGCCAGAGGAGGAGTTGGCGATAGCGGATGTTGTTTTAGACGAGGTGGCAAAGGGCGCGTGGGAAGGGGTGGTTTTAGAAGGGTGGGAGTTGAAGAATCGGTGATTGGACTGATATTGCAAATGTGACGCAATCTGCAAGAGTTATCCTTTGCGAACTATATTAATCGCACGTATTCTACAGCAACACTACCGGATATGGTAGCAGCAAGGCTGGGCGTAGATCCTTCTCCGAGTCATATTGCATCGATCAACGTCTTTACCTAAAAAGCGGGATTAAATAGGGGATACTTTCTGATGAATGATACCTCGAATGATGGAACAGTGTCTGTGACTCGTGGACACGCCTGCGCAGACCTGCTTACTAAAACTCTCCCGTGTTAAATCGAGGCGACTGATATACGCCGCCTTAAGTCGATGTTGGTTTACCTAAGCCGGAATCCGCGTACGCAGATCCGCGTCGGTATTGCAGCTTGCGACCATTCGGCTTGGTTCTGCCTAGGCTATATGCTGCTTCGTTCTGCTTACGCTCCATGCTGCTTTTGACCATTCTTGGTTCTGCCTTCCTCCTACGCTAGTGCACTTATTAGGCAAAATCTCACTTCCCCGTCGCGTAAGCTATCTCTTTTGAGCCAGTTATGATCGCTAATTGATATTTCTGCGATATGTAGAAGGGCGCATTTATTACCTCAGGCATCAACAATTGATGACCCCGCTCCAGACACTTCACTCAGATCAGAACGGCCCGACTAGTTACGATCTAAACCTAGACCATCGTGGGCTCGACTCTGGCTCTCGAGTACTGCGGTGTCACTTTATTCGCTTATTCAAGGGACAACTGGTGAACGACGTGGAACCGCGAAGTTCAAGATCCCCAGGGTTTCTATGACCCTACGGTTTGGTTATACTCCCTCGGAGGCAAAATGTCCACGCTCTCTCGGCCTCCAAGCTTAACGACCTTGCCAAGCGAAATTCAGAATGTGATCATCAACGTACTCGACAGTTTCGACAAGTTGGTTCTTCGTACGACGAACAGGCATTTCCGCGGAATAATACCCGTCACAATTGACGATTTGCTTGCGGCCGAGCAAGCCTCCATCTCCCTTGAAATCGATCTCTACGGATGCTACGATTGTTTACGTCTCAGAAGAGCGGCCCACTTTGCCGACAACATGCGAAAAGGAAAACGGAGGAGGTGGGGCAGCAGACCCTCTTCACGATTCTGTATCGATTGCGGACTAAACCCACGTCCGGGTACTACTCGATACACCCGGGGCGATATGATCATCGTTGGGGGCAAGCGGTTCCTTAAATGCTGGTGTGGAAGATATGATATAGCGGCTGAGGACTGCTTCGATGGGAATCGATGGGTTTGCATCCGTTGTTGGGAGCCTGTCGCAAGACGGCGAAGGAAAAAGGAGCGTGAACAGGAGCAACTTAAATACCAGCAAGAGAAGGCTGCAAGAGCTCAAGCCAAAGCTGAGAAACGCGCTCGTCTGCGAGAGTTGGGCAGGGCCGAGTCTGACATCGACGATATGGTAACCGAGAGCACGATGTCAGAGGCTTTGGAGCAGGACATCAATGAGCTTTGGACAGGCCATCGATGATGTCTGAAACGTATATTTCAATTACACCTACTTAAGCTGAGTTACTGAAGACTATGACCGAACAGTTACAATATACTGTCCATCGGAGCACAGCAAAGTTGGCTTCTGTACAGCACAACACACATGCTGAAGGCGTGTTCTGGCTTTGTATGCTAACCATGATCAGCGCCATGTCGCCACCCACTCCTTCTAGATGCCTAAGAAGAGCAAAATCAGGCGAGTCCTTTACATTGGATTTATCTCGCCGCTTGTCCCTCCGGGTTTGGCCGCACCCACCAACCCCCGGCCTAGCGCCTCGCCGCTTCGTGCCCCTCTATAAAGCGCCTCTCGTCCACCTTTCCATCTCGTCCTCCTTTCTCACCCCTCCCTATCCCACCTCGCTCGCCGTTCCCGTCGAAGTGCCTCGCCCGATCGCGCCCTGGTGGCTTAGGCCGCCTAGCTTCGCATCTCAAACGTCCTCGCGTTCGCCAATAACGATATGCCCCCGCCACCACCAACACATCCTCCTCCCCTCACGACGACTTGGCCTGGGCGTATGCCTTGGAGATCTAAGCAAGGCTGGGAACAGTTCACTAACTATAGTCAGCAAATCCAATTACAATCAACAATAACAATGATAACAATACAGTATCAAAATTCAGTGAACTTGCTAGCATAGAGACCAACGGGCAAGTAAAAGTAGGCACTGAACTTTCAATAGACAATACTGCTTTAAGTGAACTGTCCCAGAGCAGTCCAGAAGAGAAGTCTCTTCAGCAAGATGTCAATCCTCCTCTTCTCCTGGCAAACCCTCTGCGCCTAGCGATGAAGGGATTGGGGGAGATATCTGAGTCTGATAGGAGCGGAGGAGTCCCCTCCTGAGACCGCCATAGACCACAACCTGAGTAGCAAGCTTGAAGGACCGCAAACAGGTGAAGCCACCAGTGGTCCAGAAATACAGAGCCCAACCTTAATAGGCTGTATAGACACACAACAGCCGATAATTACATTTGACTAATAACCCATTTAACTGCCCCATGAGCATTTTTCATAAATTCCCCAGTTTCAGGCAGAGAGGGCACTATCCAAAAGCAATGGGGAAGGCCAGGGTAATAGTCAGTCTTAACTCTCACGCCAGCACGCTTTAAGGATTCCAGCAAAACCCTACCGTCATCTCGCAATGAGTCCAACTCGCAGTTAGATACATATGTCGGCGGAAATCTCTTATAGCTTTCCGCATCCAGTGCAGGGAAATAGTCCCTGTCTTTAGCATCCAGTCCTGCAAGGTCGAAAAATAGACGGATTGAGCTTCCGTCCACGAGTGGTACGTTCGTCCTGTTCTCTGTGGAAGACGTGTGAATTGACCTGTAGCCACCCGGAATGTTGTCGGGGTGCAACACAACGGGGCAGAAAACAACCAGGCCCTTGACAGTCTTCTGGTCCAGTCCAGATTGGCCCAAAATAATCCTGCGGGTGAGAGAAGTTGCGAGTCCAGCTCCTGCTGAGACTCCAATAGCGTACATCTTTGTTGCATCCCCTCCAAATGTAGTTGCGTTTCGATGTGCCTGTACATCTATCAGCCATTCCCGCCCGTTCTACTTGCTAGGAAACGTGGACCTACCCATTCAAAACCGTTCAACGCATCCTCAAGATGCGCCGGTGCTCTGAACTCTGGAGATAATCTGTACTTGATGGCGACGATGATTGTGTTGTTGGAAACGGCGGTAGTAGCACAGAAATACTCATCGGCAATTGACGGGCCAACGATCAGCCCACCAGGGTGGTAATATACACCAACAGGGAGGTCTGCACCACTAGGAGCAGCGGGGCGATAGACGCGATAGCTAAAGGTCTCATATGTGCCGTCATAGGTTTGGACGGATTCAGGGCTAGGAGGATACTGTGCTGCCAATGCACTCATGAGACCACCATGCTGGGCGCGCATTTCCTCAGCAGTTCCATTGAGAATTGGCCGAACGCCCAGACTCTCCTCAAACTTGTACATCGTGTAAGCTTTTCTGTGAACGAATAGACGTCCGGATTCTGCGTACCTTGAGCCAAGACTCAGTATAGCCATTCATCGCGATGGCTTATCGTCGCACTTCAATACAATGGGGTCTCGTCTTTGTGACTGTTGCTTGATGGAATGGCTCTGCGGGCAGAGGCGCTCTGAAAAGCCTGTGAGTTGTGTTATTAAGAGGATAGCTCTCCCATGATTTATGTTCCCGTCGTCAAAGAGGGCTGCCGTTACACGTTTTAAGATGGTAACGAGCTCAAAAGCGGAAGCTCAATGGCTTTCTTGTGCCTGTCCGCATCCGAACACAGCCGACGCTAGAAATCCAGGGGGTGCCACAGAATCCACATTCACGGATTCCGAAAGAAAAATAGTCCATGATCCGATACCATAGCATATTGTGAGTTGAGATGGATTCTTACGTTCATGTATTGCAGTGAGTAATCGTTGCGTTCGCTAAAAAAATTACCTTCCATCGCTAGGCTCAATAACTACTCGTGTTCTCATCGCCACCATTCAAACTACGTTGTGCAGTGAGTCTTATATTTCATATTCCTCGCTTGTGTTAAAATAAGTGTACAATCCACATGGCGATTCTTTTTAAATTGGCCTTGAGCCTTGGCAATCTATTTGACCTTGACTAAAGAACGTTCCAAGTATGTATCCAGCTGAGAGACACCGAGAAGCGACGAGACAACACCGACGTAACCATCCGGTCGAATTACAGTAACTGCACCCACATCAGGACGGACCCCATACGTGGTATACAAATCCTCCTCGACCGGGCCGTGAAACCGCATCTCTGCATTCCTCTTGATTGACGGCGAAATATCAGCCCATTCAAAACTTCTCTTGGAGAATGGATGCAGCACAACCAGCTCGATGGTGCTTGAAGGAAAACTTGGTAGCAGATTATGACAAATGTGGTCTATGGCTCGAGAAGAGTCGCCATCTTTTTCGACAAGGTCAAAGGTTGTGAAAACGAGAACTCGAAATCGACCATTGGAAAGGAAATCTATCCATGTTAATATTGATAATCTTGGACATGCGGTCATTCGAAAGCTTACCGTCTTGTAAATGTCGTAAGTTTGCATCTGCATATCGCCGTACCGTGGAGTCGAGTAGACGTCGACCAGGCTTCAGAACCCCGTCGAGATAATTGCTCCCGGTGATTGGGTAGTTCTCACCTGAGACAGGAGGCTGAACTATAATGCTCGACGGGTACTCAATGCCACAACCGCTGGTAAAGCCGCTGCCATCACTGAAGACCTTAAGGAATTGGTCATGTGTCAATCCCTCAACGTCATCGTCCGAATCGATTTTCCCTGAGAACATGGAAGAAAACTTGGTGTCGAACTCGATAAGCATTTTAGCAACATCTGAGCGCTCTTTCGCATATGTCGAGAGAACAGTTGAACTTGCGCTTTTTGGACTTAGACCATGAATCTCGTGAGCTAGCTTCCAGGAAAGATTGTACGAATCCATCATGGAGACGTTCATTCCTTGGCCTGCCTTAGGGCTATGTGTATGACAAGCTGGCTGGGTGTTAGCGGGTTGTCATCGGCTGTTTAAGAAAAAATCTTTTGCTTACCATCTCCAACAATAAATATCCTCTCGTGACCGTTGGTATCCTCGAGAGAGAACTTGGAAGTCATGCGCTGCCCAATCTGATATGCAGCCCACCAATCGACCTGAGTGCCCTCCTTGATAGCAATTTTGTACGGCTCAAAGACGCGCTGTGCCTGTTCCAGTATAGAATCCATGGTAATGCGTGATCTCCGCTCTCTAGAACCTTTTTGCGAAGCAGGGTCATCTTGAGCAGACCCCTCAGCAGGAAGTTCTTCGACTGTCTGTACATAGAGACGAGTCAAATACTCGCCGCCGTTAATGCACTCACGAGGAATGATCATGACGGAGCCTGCATCGGAGTGAATAGCGCAGCGCTTCCGCACGTCGGGGAAGTCTGTCTCTGCCACAAAGTCGACGACACCCCAGATATGATCCGTTGTTTCGCCAACTAGTTCCAGTCCCATTGAGCGTCTAACGGCGGAGTGCGCACCATCAGCACCCACCAGGTATTTGGTGCGCACAGTGTTTTTTATCTTGTGGCCGTCGGCATCCTCATGCTCAATCACCACCATGACAGGAAACTCGGCATCGCCTGCTTCATCGATCTGAAAATCCAGGAATCGAGAACTCCGACGAATGCAGCTCGGGGCATATTGCCCGAGGTTCTCTTCCAGAATTCGCTCGATTCTGCCTTGATGGATGGTGACCTCGTGCTTGTATCTTGCCGCGACCACAACATCCGGTGCAAAAGATGTGCGCTCAATCGCAGGGGAATCGCGAGGGGAGGTTCTCGTCTTTGGGTTCCAGAAAGCGACCTCGGACATATGACATCCGTGGTTGAGGATCTCATCTGCGACATCCAAACTTTTCAGTACTTCCAGTGTTCGAGGCTGAAGGCCATCGGCCTGGCCAGCTTTGAGCGTTCCAGGTTTGGCATCATAGCAGGCGATGGAATCTCCAAGTCCGTATCGGGCGAGCAACAATGTGCACATCATTCCTGCTGGGCCAGCCTAGGTAGGCACGATCTTGTCAATAGATGTAGACACGGGCTCCTTATGTCACAACGTACCCCTATCACGATAACCTCGTGCTTTTCCTCATTGTCATTGGAAGAAAGAAGAGGCTGCGTAGTCAACCTCGGTAGAGGTGATTCAATTGTTGGATTGATGCGGAGGTCACGGTTTTTGTGCGCGGTTTCATGGAAGACAGGCATCTTTGCGGAAGTATGGGTGGCGAAGGGCTTGCCTTTACCAATACTCCGGTGAGATACTCCAAGAATTGTGGTTAAATGTGTTACAGCTGGCCGATGTCCAGGACGTGAAGGGCCGTGGACGCGATCTCGTGGAGTATAGCGTTGACGATTAAAGTGCTGTGTGGTGGCTTCCGGGACTGTCCGGTGATGATCCCTCCGGCATCATAATCACCAACTGGGGGATACAGCAGCGTTGGCGGAAGCTGGTTTCTACAGCCGAGAGCGAAGTAGCTGAAATGTTCAATGACCCCAACGCTGCTCGGAACGGTACACATCCGGAACGCATCCGCCCCAGATCCGCCTTGGATCCGACCCACATGTGCGTCAAGAGATAACATCCGTGACGACACGAACCCGTAATTCCGAGACTTCCGTTGCTCACTGACGCAATTCACCAAGCGTGCGTGCGTGAGCCATCTGAAACGTCAGCGGACCTGCAGACCTTCGAAAACGAGCTACTACCAATCCTTCAAGTGTATACTGTCAGTCAAAAGAAAATCAGAGAAAACAAACCTTCAGACGACCTGACCGCGACTACGCACGTCTGTTCCCCATTTCTCGCTTTCTACCCCGCTCACTTGCGTGCTCGCAACCAGAACCGCCAAACGATGGACCTCACGATAGAGAACATCACAGAAAATGTGCAAATCATCAATTCCAAGTGTCCTGATAGACGGGTCAAATTCCTTCTTGAACGGCTAGTTGTTCACCTCCATGACCTAGTGCGAGAAACGAGACTCAGCACCGAGGAGTGGATGGGCACACTGGAGTTTCTGACCAAAGTTGGCCAAACCTGCACGTCTACTCGTCAGGTAAGTATCCAACCAGTAGTAGCAGCATGATGTTGGTTTTATGACCTCAATGGTGACTAACACGCAGTCATGGAAGGAATTTATTCTGCTCTCAGACATTCTCGGAGTCTCACTACTTGTGGATGCGATCGATCACCCCAAGCCCAAGGGTTCAACAGAAGGAACAGTTCTAGGACCGTTCCACACTCACGAGGCCAAGAATGTCGAGAATGGGGTCGGAATTGCAAGCGACCCTCAAGGAGAACCACTCCTCGTTACCTGCACAGTTCGCGACTCGGCGGGAAACCCACTTGAAAACGTCAAGATTGATGTATGGGAGACAGATTCGAAAGGGTTTTACGATGTGCAGTACGCCGATCATGACGGACCCGACGGACGCGCTGTCGTTACGAGCGACAAGGACGGTCGCTTCTGGTTCAAAGCCATCGTCCCGGTCCCATATCCGATTCCAAGCGATGGTCCGGTAGGAAAGCTCCTTGGGAGGCTCAACCGGCACTGTTACCGTCCGAGCCACATGCATTTCATGTTCAATCATCCAGTCTACGACCCTCTCATTACGTGAGTCTACCCGAACCGCACGCAAGCTGAAGGTTATCGAGATGAATCCTGCTGACGTTTCATGGACAGCGCATTGTATCTGAAAAACGACCCCTACGAGACCTCAGACGCCGTTTTTGGCGTAAAGAACACTCTTGTGATTGAATTGGGACATGTTCAAGATGACGAGACGGCGCGCCAGTATGGTGTTGAACTCGGATGTGCACTCATGGAGTATGACTTCGTCCTGGTCACAAAAGAAGAAGCTATGGATCTGCGGTACAAGAATGCAGAAGCGGCAATGAAGGCACAAGGGAAACAAATGGAGTACATTGATGGGCTGCCTGTACCAGAGCTAGATTAAGTGAAGTCCAACTGTGACTTGAAGAGAACCAGTACCACAAAACATGTCGTTCTCCTTGATTGCTATGTTTATTACAGGACACTCCGTGAGACCCCCATACAACGTCCTTTTAGAGGGCTTATGTAGATCCATTGACATCCGCGAAGGAACCTGCTGCTTCTATCCCTAAATTGGAGTTGCATGAAATCAATTTCTAGTCGGCTAAACCATCTACGAAGGATATTTGTTCTTCGCCAGAATAGAGCAACACAGTGGGAACGCGAGTGGCGCCAGTTCAATTCCGTGTATCACTTAGCGTCTTCCCCGGTGGCGCATCCGGGGTACCGGATACAACCCCCCCTGAGCGTGTAGGAAATCTCCTTCCGGGTGGGTAAATGGCCTTCCGGATGAAGGACACGATCCGCCTCCTAGGGAAAGCCCTCGATCCGGTTATCCTGTACCGGTAAGTGGGGGTGGGCTACAGTGACAGCTGATGCACGATATGGTAACCTCGAACCTGCCACAAATGCATACAAGTATACATGTGCTTCTTATCTACCTTTTTCTGCTTCCTAATTTGCCTATACCAAGCAAACTTGACCGAATTTTGCCAAGTCACGTTTTCTTTGCTATCTGAACGACTAGCATGGGTGCCGTCTCAACAGCTGAGGCCTTCCCAGAGATTGCCCTGAAGAATGAGACCTTCGCTGTTCCAAATGGTCCGGTGACTGCAAACAACTCACTGGGGGCGGCGGCTGATCCCAAACACCGGGTTATCGAAAACTTTCGTCCCCTGAGTGTGATCATCATCGGTGCTGGCTTCTCCGGGATTTACTGCGGTATTCGGATACCGGAGCGTCTTCGAAATGTTAAGTTGACGATCTATGAGAAGAACGCTGGAGTTGGAGGAACGTGGTATGAAAATCGATACCCAGGTTGCGCCTGCGATATTCCTGGTGAGTAACCGATCGACAAGTCAAGTGTTATCATTATTAATATGTTCAAAAGCACATTCTTATCAGTACACATTCGCACCGAACCATGACTGGAGCCAGTTTTACGCCCCAGCAGCAGAGATTCGCGAATATCTCGAATCAGTAGTGCAGAGATATTCCGTGGACCGATTTATCAAGCCCTTGCATAAAGTAGTTGACGCAAGGTGGAAAGAGGACAAGTCACAATGGTGCGGGACCAACCTACAGCTCCTAGGGACTATGACTGATGCACTATTTAGGCATGTCACAGTCCAAAATATCCGGACGGGCGAAACCACGGTAGATACGGCAGACGTTGTTATCAGTGCGCGTGGGAGTTTGAACGAGATGTCCTGGCCGGATATCCCGGGAATTCGCGACATGAAGATCCCGGTTATGCACTCCGCAGCATGGGACGACAGGTATGCGAAACCGCCCATTCCACACGAGCAGCTTGTTGACTCGTTATGTTTAGCGTCGACATGAAAAACAAAAGGATCGGAATTATTGGTGGCGGGAGCAGTGCAATTCAGATTATCCCCGCCCTACAGCGAGTCTCGGGTACACGCCTGAGCTGCTTCATCAGAAGCAAGACATGGATCTCTAGGCCATTTGGGGATTCGGTGATGAAAACCCTCGGCAGAGAGAGCATATACTGTAAGTTTTCATACTGCGCTATGAAGAAAAGAGAATGGCACTATAGAGACATGAAGGAATGCAGGCTGACCTTTCATAGTCTCCCCAGAAGAGAAAAACCAGTTTGCAACAGATCCCGAACATTACTTAAACTTCCGGACTATGATTGAGAGAGACGGAAATTCGATTCATTCGCTTACAATAAAGGGCTCCTCAATGCAGCAGCTTGCACGGGACGACTTCACGGAACTCATGCGGGAGAAGCTGGTCAACAAACCGCATATCTTTGAGTCACTGCTGCCGAATTTCAGCGTTGCTTGCCGAAGGCTGACACCCGGCCCGGGGTATCTCGATGCGCTCGCCGAAGACAATGTTGACTTCATCAATGCACCTATCTCGAAAGCGACAGGCACGAGCCTTGTGCTGCAGAGCGGAGAAGAAAAGGAGTTGGACGTTCTGGTGTGCGCTACCGGGTTCCAAACCTCTGCTCCTCCACCATTTCCCGTGACCGGCAGGAATGGCCAAACCATGCAGCAGAAATTTGAGCCCTATCCAGAAACCTACTTGTCACTTAGCACAGATGGGTTTCCCAACTACTTCATGATGCTTGGCCCGAATGCCGCCATTGGTACAGGGCCCCTCACAACCATGATCGAGAGGACCGGGGACTACATCATCAAGTGTATTCGGAAGCTCCAAAAGGAAGGAATCTCGAGCATGGAGCCAAAGCTCGCTCGTGTGAAAGACTTCTCACGAATCATTGACGAATACTTCAAGGATACCGTGTATCTCGACGACTGCAGTAGTTGGTACAAGAGGGGGGACCGAATTACGGGAGTCTGGCCGGGCAGCGCGCTGCATGCTATGGAGGCTCTTCGGTCACCGCGCTGGGAGGATTTTGACTATATCTATGATGGAGACAAGAATGGCACCGAGAGCAATCGGCTAGCCTGGCTTGGAGACGGCTGGTCGATTGCGCAGGTCGACCCCGGCCAAGGAGAACTGGCACATTTCTTGCAACCGGGGCTCATCGACATACCGGCAGAGCCTTTTCCAGAGGATACTCCCGAGTTCAGACAGCTGCCGTTCTCTCACTAAATGATTACGGAATAGCCTTGACCATCACGCCCTTGTTGATTGCTGGAGAGTCGTCAGAATAACAGAATAATGGGGGCACGCAAAGCCTGCCGGATAGCACACCGGATGGGGTACCGGATGGTGCACCAGCCCAGGATGGCGCTCTGCTTGCTACACATACTTTCAGGGGTAACATGCCCAATCGAGACATTAGGCACAATAATTGATTATAGTGTGATTGGTCAAAGGTTGAGGCAGAGTAGGATTAATGGGCTGGCGGCTGATAAACTCCGTTCAGTCGGATGGGTGAAAGCGACGGCCAGAACCACAATTCCTCCCTCGGCAATGATGAACACGGCAGTTGGCTACGCACCTTAGACTAGATCACATGAACATGAATCTAACCCCTCCACGATCTGATATTCTTCACCCCGCACTCACTAATCCCCAACCCCACACACTACCCCGGAATCTCCAGTCTCCGCTGCCTCGGCACTTCATACCCAATCTCAGCGACCCCGGAAAGTACAAGGTAGGTATGGCATTTTCCTGAAGGCAATTGCCAGTGCTCGGATCATGTTGCACATCCGGTCCAGCTTCCGTCCGGTATTCTGAGGGATTCCTCTTCGATCCACTCTCTACGTCATTCACGAAGCCAGTATCTGTCTACCCAGTTTGTGCAATGCCTCGCGCAAAAGTCGACCCTCGCTTCCGGCGGCGAGTGGTAAGCGCGTGCGAAAGCTGCAAGAAACGAAAAGCAAAGTGCGATGGAGTCTTGCCTTGTGACCAGTGCAGAGCTCGTCAAGTAGAGGATGGGTGCCGCTATTCAAGGTATCCTCGGCAGCCACGAGAAGACTCAAACTCGGCAAACGGCCCTCTGGACGAAGAACCTCGACTCGAGCCGGCTGTTTTGGGTGATGGCTCATCCATGCCGTCGCCGAAACAAGTTGATATCCCGATTGCGAATGCATCTCCGTCTTCCAACGAGTCACAAGTGCTCAAAGACAGCAGAGGTAGATTCAGTGGGTTTTACGACCTGCTGGCAAGGCTGTTGTACTCCGTGATCGCTGACACTGGTTTCAGTCTATGTAGGCGAATCCGCCTCCCTCTCCTTTCTCGAGACTGTGAGAAGCGCCGTCCATGCTGCTGTAGGGCCATGTGCGTTCACCAACGAACCCGCTCGGAACCCGATGTTTGAAAGCACCCCTAAGATCCGTTTCGAGACGGCCCAAGAGCCTTCTCTTGATCTAGTCACCGCTCAAAGCCTTACACGCCAGTTCTTCCTCGCCGTCAGCGGAATCCTGGACCTGTTTGACCCACCTTGGCTGATGGATCAACTACAAGACTGGGTCGAGCAGCCCTCGCAAAGGTCCAAGTCTGGATCTGCCATAATATACTTGGCACTTGCCGTAGGATCTCAGGGGCGGGCACAAGGAGAAATGGACGAGCTGCTTGCGGAGCAGTGCTTCGCCTACGGACGCCAAATCGCCATGTTCAACCTCATGAACGACCCCAACCTGGCGACCATCCAAGCAGTTATGTTGATCACCTACTATATGATTGCGGCTTGCCAGTACAATGCCGCGTTCGTAAACCTGGGCGTAGCTTCCAGGGCAGCTTACACACTTGGCATCCATCTCCACGAGACAAATACCGCCTTTGGCGGTGAAGAAGGCTTGTCTCGAGAGCGTGCCTGGAAGTCCCTACGAGTTTGCGATTTATTTCTCGCCGCCTCTCTGGGCAGACCGCCTGCGACGTCGGAGGCTGTCTCTAATATTGCCTGGGCTCCAGTCAAAGCCTTGCGAGATGGCGAGCGCCCCGGTGTTGCTGGGCAAGTCTTCTCCGCCATGTTCAGGATCTGCAACGTCTTTGAGCGCATACTCATCGAAGTCTATGCGAAAAAGGCCGTCAGTCTTGAATTGGCCAAAAGCATCGCAAGGCAACATCGCCAGTGGACCGAAGAGCTGCCTCGAATGCTGATGGTTGACGGATTCGAGCAATCAGACGCAGGCTCTGGTGCGTCCCCAAGAAGCTGCGGACTGTCCCCTAGACACGGCTCCAGCATCGTCACGATGGCTTATTATTACTCCATCGTCTTGCTTTCGAGACCATTCCTGACCTTTCAAGTCCGTCACGCCTCGGAACAAGAACCACAAAAGATCGCCAGTGCTTCTACCAAGGCCAGCCTCGCCGCCTACGCTGATGCTTGTGTGAACGCGGCTATCAAGGGTATTGACATCGCCTACGAATATGTTTTCGAATTGAATACACCACGGCGGCAACCTCTTGTTGTCAACAGTGTTTTCATATCGGCACTATGTCTAGGCCTGGCTTATCTAGATACATCCGGCCGCCACAAATGGCCGGTGCATCCCTCACTAGATCGGGCCCTCAAGATATTAACACATCTGGGGGAACTAAACATACAGTCCGCTCGATATGCCGGCATCTGCAGACAATTGAAAGAAGCGGTTGCCATCTACGTAACAAGAAGAGACGACGCCTTACTCCGGGAAAACGATCAAATTGCTCGAAGCATTTTTGGTGAAGTACGGGCTTCTTCAAAATCCCAACGCCACAACGAGAGTCCTGACAATAACGGGGAGTCACCGCGACGACCCAGCTGGAGCACGGGTGCCGATGAGACCATGGTCGAACCCATGACACCACCGTTGTTTGATTTGAACATGATTCAGGAAGAATCTATGCTACCCACATTCGGGTTGCTGTCGGGACATATGGCAGGTCTGTCACAGAATTATGATCAATACGATGCCAACCTCGGGGATGCACGACATCCGCGCCCTGCGAGCGATGCCGTCGACCCATTGTCTGGATACTTTCTAGACCAGGATGTTCCGCTTTTCCCCTTGACAAACAGTACATCACCAGAGTCATACTTGGGTCACCATAATCTTTGCTATGCTTCCCTGGGAGAGCATCTCGATCCAGGACAATCAGCCCCTCTGGAAGATCATTGACGAAATCCTCTTACTCATTTGAATTGGGTTGGGATCCGGCTGTTGCACTTGGGCATCACATTGCTGTCACTGGCATCAATTGGCACCAATCGAGTATGAGGCGCAAATACGCCTTTCTCACTAGTCCGATAAATATCGATGTATGTAATCTCAAGGAACAATGACGGCCTTCACGACTTCTCCTGCCCCCACAGCCCGCAATGCTTCATTCGTGTCATTCAGCCCATATTTATGAGTGACGCATTGTGCGAGTGGGAATCGCTCGTAGTTGGCTTCCACTATCTTCGCAGCGCGATAGTAGTGCTTCGGCGATGCGAAGGTAGAGCCCACCACGGTGAGAGCTTTTTGGACCACCTCAAACGGACACAAGGGCACGGTGCTGTTTCCGGCCCATGTTCCTACCAGTAGATATTTGCCAGACCGTGTTAATAGCCCAATGCCCTCTTCAAAGGCCGCAGCATTCCCACTGCACTCAATGACAATACCAACTCCCCGAGGGCCCACCGCGCCGCTGATGTAGTTGCGACGGGCCTCCCGAGTAGAAAGCTCTGGTTTTTGCATGTCCACCAACAGAGTAGCTCCGAAGTCTCTAGCTCGCTGCAAACGCGCGTCGATGGCTTCGATACAGACGATGTGCTCCGCGTTGGCCAGCTTTGCCATCATGATCGCGGCCAAGCCCACTGGTCCTGCACCTTGGATCACTACCGTGCTACCCAAGGGTATTCCGCCAAGGTGGTCTAGCGCTTGTAAGATCGTCGGAAGCGCACATCCCATCGCGATGAAAGAATCCAGCGGGACGTTGGGATTAACTCGATAAAAGGAGTTGTTGGGTAGCAGGGTTGCCAACTCAGTGTAACTAGCCCAGACCTCAGGTTGGTTTGCAGGAGACCAAAACGTTCCGTTGATGCAAGCGGTAAAATCTTCGCTTATCGTACAGTCGTAGCAGGAATTGCAAGGTCTTATGGGGTTCCAGTAGACGACATCGCCAACAGCGATGGGACTGCTCGCGTGGTCTAGGGTAACGCCTTCGCCAAGCTCGATGATTTGTCCCAGACCCTCGTGGCCGAGCACTACCGGCTGAAGAAGCGGTTGATCTCCATTCAAAAGATGTACATCTGTACCACAAACACCTGCTCTAAGAACCTTTATAAGGATGCTTCCACGGGCGGGCGGCGGAACCTCCCTCTCCCATATCTCGACTCCCGACCCGTCCGGAGTCAGCACAGCAGCCTTGGAAAGACGCGTGATCTTCGTTGCTACCATTCTGGGCGATGGGGAGATCCGAGGGAGAAAAAAAGGGAAGAACGATGGACTACCAATCGACGCTTAGTAGTGTCGCGCGTTGAGCAGAATGTCAGTTACGTCGTAACTTTCGAGTACAGCATTTGGTCTTTTGTCCGGATCACTAGGGCTAGATAAAGCAGCTTCCGTTGCATGCAACAGAGTACCTATTACTCATCGGGTGTGATCTATGCCGCGCTAGGTCACGATCCGTACTGGTTCCGACGAACCGGATGTTGCACCTTAGCACCTTTGGTCCCTTTCCGCTCTGGCAGCGTCATTCCCCGTATTTTCCCCCGCAAGAATCTATTTGAGTCACGTCCCTGATCCGGGGAAGTGTACTACTGGTGTAGAGATCGGCGTTGCCTGGATATGACGGTATAAAACTAGGTATGAGTTGTCCCTTTGCACTAAGGATCAGTATACTTTGATGATCCAGAGACACTGGAAGCCCTTGTGAGAACTTATTCTACCAAACCTCGAATTTTCTGAACACCCGCAGCAGGCGCTGAATATCGCCTTAATGTCTTCTAGGGCTACTATAAGCTATACTATCCCTATTGTAAATGGAGGCAAGTTAAAGACACTTGATAAAATAACTATATTATTATCTATAAAATATCTTATTAAATATTCAAATAAATAATATATTATTAAGTATACTTAAGCTAAGAACTTATAATTATAAAGAAAGTATTCTCAAAGGTTTTACTTTATTTAATCTTATATATTTAAGCATTTTTATTTATATTCTTAATTAAGCTACTGATAATCCTTAGTCGGGACACGGGCATTGGCCGCCGCAACAAAGTGCCCCCAGGTAATCAGCTCTCTGCTACAATCGTCTTGATGGATGTTACACTCGATGAGCGTTGGACCATTCCTATGTGCCATTCCTCTCTCGAGGGCTTTAGAAAACTCGTCAGCGGTATGCGCCTCGAGACCGAGGGCACGTCCTCCGCCATCCCTGGAATTGAATGCTTGAACCAGGAGCGAATAGTCCCAGTTCTGAAGTCGGTTGTACAGTCCATCATGGATCTCAACCTCGATGGTGTAGCCCATGTTGTTCATTAAAAGCATAATGATAGGAACGCGGAATCGCACCATCTCCGAGACCGCCTGGGCGGTCATCTGGAATGCGCCATCCCCTACCATGACTATGATCCGCCTCTCGGGCTTTGCAAGGGCGTAGCCAAACGACGCAGGAACCGTCCATCCAATATGGCCCCATTGCATTTCGATCTCAAAGTCTGCTCCAGAGGGAAGGCATAGCTGAAGTCCGTTGAACCACGAATCGCCTGTGTCGGCGAAGACGGTGGTCTCCGGAGTCAGCAGGAGCTGCGCCTGTCGAACGACCTCCTTTCTGGTCAACTTCTCATGTCCGTGAGAGGCGCGTCCTAAGGGGGGATCGAGACGCAGTCGGTTATACTCTACCATCGTAGCCTCGTTCCAGCAAGCTACTTGGGTGAGTCGGGATAGAAAGTCTCCCAGTCTGACACGGCTGAAATAGGCACTTGGATCGGTCACGGTCACACTGTCCATATCAGCGACTAGTTGCGGAACGCTGGGCAAAGCCGTCCAACCGACCGTGCTGTAGTCGGTGAATACCGTCCCGACACAGAGGAGCACGTCGGCCCAGTTCACAATGAAGTCGGCGGCGAGCGTGCTGACCTGGCCCCAGAAGATGCCTGCGAACTGGGCATGATCCTCGGGGAACGAGCCTTTTGCCGCTGGCTGAAGGACAACAGCACATCCGATGGCCTCTGCCAGCTGGAGCAGCTCTTCCTCGGCACCTGCCCTCCGTACTTTGGGCCCAACAAGGATCACGGGCTTCTGCTTGGCAGCGAGACACTCCGATATCCCGGCCACAGCAGCATCCAGCGCCGGCTCGTCGCTCAGGGTTTGTGCAATTACCGCGCTGATGGGCCCGGGCCGGGCACATCTCTCTCCAGCCAGGTTGGTTGGCACTTCGATGTAGACCGGCTTCCGCTCTGAAAGTGCCGTCCGGATGGCACGGTCAATGAGCTCTGGGGCGTGGGCGGCTTTGCGGACAGCCACCGCACAGCAGGTGATCTTTCTGACCATATCGAGCTGGTAGGTCAGGTCATAGTCGCCCAGTGTGTGGTGTAGTAGACGCTGGCCCGCATCATTGGTGTTGGGGGATCCGCTGATGAGGATGAGGGGGAGATTCTCGGCAGATGCGCTGCCCACGCCGTTCAAGGCCGAGAAGGCGCCTACACTGTACGTAACAACGCAGACGCCGACGCCGTGAGCGCGGGCATAGCCTTCGGCGGCTAGGGAGCAGTTGAGCTCGTTTGTGCAGCCGACCTCGGTCAGTGCAGGGTGCGCCTCGAGTTTGTCGAGCAGAATGAGATTGTAATCGCCCGGGACGATGAAGTGATGGCGAATCCCGATCTGCGCAAGCCTTTCGGCAAGATAATCACCAACTGTGAAAGGTGCCATGATATGTGTGGGATGTGAAGCTGGTTGGGGGCTAGGAGAACTTGGGCTCTTGGATTACCGTGTGTGGCGACTCAGACGTCTACATTTATCTCCAATATAAATGATCAGTTCGCTCAGACGCTCCGGCGTATAAGGTTCGCTCCTGGCGTTCTTTCACTGTATGTATTCTGATGCATCAACAATTCCCCGCGAATTGTACTAGCATTACAGTTGCATTATTCTATTGAATGGCAGAGGCTTTCTCATTTAATTGGCACAGTTCACCATCAGCACATTCTGTACTGACGACCGCTTGGCTTCCGCCGACGTGTACGAACCCCGTAACCGTCTTCGTTAATTTCCCCTGGGTGGACTGATCAGTTGTGGTGTGATCAGTTTCAACGGAGGGTGCGCGTTGGTGCTGGCGTCTATTTTGTGGGCTTCATGTTCGGTACGAGAGTTACGTGTGCCTGACGTGGATGTCATATATCACCGGGCAGGTCCAATGCATGATATGATATGATATGTTCTGATCCAAGATGTAGCCGTGACGTCAGAGTAACAACGGCCGCCACCGACGAAGTTGAGTTAACATTGATGAGCGCTCATTGGTGAAAGGTAAAGGGCAACCTCAATCTTGAGAGTTTCCTAACGGCACAAACGATCAAGGTTCATGTAGTGTATGGTTCTAGACCAAGACCTGGCGTATTGTAGGATCGAGGCTTTTCATGCAATGGCACAAAGTCTAATATTCAAGGAGTCTCACAATTGACACCGAGACTTGGTTGGCTCTGGTTCATCAGGTAGGGGAGGGGGTGCGCTGAATTATGACAGCGTACTAATGTATCAACATTTCAATACTTGGAGATGTACCAAAGATCAGTGCTTACGCTTGTAGCATATGTGTCAACCATAGGGTACTTGTTTGCATAAACTTGCGCGTCTGAAACCACCTGGGAACTTGGATAGAGCTCGATGTTGGATCGAAATTTGTGTACCGATGTGTTTTGTCCAGATCCACCTACCCCCCACCGGAGGAACGAAGGTTCACTGGTCCATCTTGTGACTCTCGAGGACACCGGAGGTTGTTGCAAGTCTCCGATGTGCCTCTCACACTTGTTCGCGTTCAGAAATCCCCCTCGCCATGTCTCCGGGGTCTACGATGACATTTCACTCTCATGGTTCGAGATATTTATAGGAACGACTTGCGATTGTAACACGGGCAAGATTCTCCGAACACGAGCTTTGCCAACACTACTTCTCCTGGCTAGAGTCGACAAGATGAAAGACATTGAGCCCGATGGACCTCTGGTCCGTAACTTCGAGGACTTGGCGCGCAGCGACGGTGCCTCGGTTGGTGGAAAGAATTCCTCCCTGGGTGAAATGATCAGGGCCCTTGGGACGAAAGGAATTGCCGTGCCGTCTGGGTTCGCAACGACTTCGCACGCATATTGGAACTACGTCGACGCCAACTGTATCCGGGACAAGATTGACACGCTCATCACTGAATGGCAGCTGGGTAACCAGACTCTTGCCGAGACCGGCCATGCGGTGCGCAGTCAGTTCCTCCGCCACGGTACCTGGCCGCCGGACACGGCAAACGCCATCAGAGCTAGCTATCGCAAGCTTTCGGCCGAGGCCGGAGTTGAGAACATGAGTGTTGCTGTGCGCTCCAGTGCGACGGCGGAGGACTTACCCGAAGCAAGCTTTGCCGGCCAGCAGGAGACCTATTTGAACATCTCGGGTGAACGCGCCCTTTTAGATGCCTGCCGACGCTGCTATGCTTCACTCTTCACGGATCGGGCCATCAGCTATCGCCAGGCCAAGGGATTCGATCATACAAATGTCGCCCTCTCAATTGGAGTACAGCGTATGGTTCGCTCCGATGTTGGCGGCTCCGGCGTTATGTTCTCCATCGACACCGAGAGCGGCTTCGATAAGGTCGTCCTCATCAATGCAGCATGGGGGCTCGGCGAGAACGTCGTACAGGGAACTGTCAATCCCGACGAGTATCAAGTCTTCAAGCCACTCTTATCCGATGCCAATCTGGCTCCGATCCTGGAGAAAAAGTGCGGCGAAAAGGCGATCAAGATGATATATGGTGATCAGAACACGCCCACCCGCAACGTACCCACCTCAAAGGCAGAGCGAGCCGCTTTCGTGCTGAGCGACAAGGAAATCCTCCAGCTGGCCCGCTGGGCATGCACGATTGAAGAGCACTACGGCTGCCCGATGGACATAGAATGGGCCAAGGACGGCATCACGGGCAAGCTGTTCATCGTCCAGGCTCGGCCAGAGACTGTGCACTCGCTCCGTGACGCCGCCGTCTTCAAGACCTACACAATCGGCAACAAGGGACGCGTCCTGACCACTGGCCTTTCGGTCGGCGATAAGGCCGTCTCGGGGCGGCTCTGCCTCGTCGGATCCGCCAAGAACATTGACAAGTTCGTTGACGGCTCGATCCTGGTGACGGAGGCGACAGATCCGGACTGGGTGCCCGTGATGAAGCGTGCCGCTGCCATCATCACCGACCATGGCGGGCGTACCTCGCACGCCGCCATCGTCAGCCGTGAACTGGGCGTTCCGGCTATAGTGGGCACTGGCAATGCCACCTTTGTGCTACACAGCGGCCAGGATGTCACCGTCTCCTGCGCCGAGGGCGACACTGGCTTCGTGTACGAGGGAGTCTCGGATATCACGACCCATACGGTAGATCTGTCCTGGCTGCCCCAGGCCCGGACCAACGTCATGCTCAATCTCGCCAATCCGGCGGCCGCCTACCGCTGGTGGCGACTCCCAGTCGACGGCATCGGCCTTGCCCGCATGGAGTTCGTTGTTAGCAACACTATCCAGGTTCATCCCATGGCGCTCGTTCACCTCGACCGGTTGAAGGATGAAGATGCCAAGCGAGAAATCACCCGTCTGACAGCCGCATACGAGAACAAGTCCGACTACTTCGTCGACAAGTTGTCGCGCGGCCTCGCGACCCTGTGTGCCGCTGTCTATCCTAAGCCGGCTATCATCCGCATGAGCGACTTCAAGACAAACGAGTACGCCGGCCTCATTGGCGGCGCCGAATTTGAGCTCAAGGAGGGCAACCCAATGATAGGCTTCCGCGGCGCCTCGCGCTACTACTCACCGCGCTACAAGGAGGGCTTTGCGCTCGAGTGCCGCGCCATCAAGCGGCTGCGCGAGGAGATAGGCCTAACCAACGCCATCGTCATGATTCCCTTCTGTCGGACAGTCGGCGAGGCCAAGAAGGTTCTGGACGTCATGGCTGAAAACGGGCTCAGGCGCGGCGACAACGGCCTGCAAGTCTACGTGATGTGCGAGATCCCGTCCAATGTCATCCTGGCCGCCCAGTTCACCGAGCACTTTGACGGATTCTCCATTGGCTCCAATGACCTCACGCAACTGACCCTCGGCGTAGATCGTGACTCGGAGGAGCTGGCCGACCTGTTTGACGAGCAGGACGAGGCTGTCAAGTGGATGATCGCACAGGTCATCTCGGTGGCCCACGAGAAGGGCTGCAAGATTGGCCTCTGCGGACAGGCGCCGAGCGACCATCCAGAATTCGCCAAGTTCCTCGTCGACGCCGGCATTGATTCCATCTCTGTCAGCCCGGATAGCTTTGTTGCAGTCAAGAGGCAGGTGGTAGCTAGCGAGCGGGCTTGATTCTCCACTGGAATGACGAGGCAAATATGCTGTTAATTGCCTTGATGCAAAGTTGCTTTGGAACTGTGTGCTTGGAACCTGACGCCAACCCAGAATGTATCATGGAGTAGGATGAGGTAGTCGTAATGCTAGCACTTGAATCGTAACCATTGGAAAAATTGCAGATTAATTCAACTCGGCGAGAAACAAAGAAACCTGGCTGACCTCACTTTCTGACGGAAGTGGTGACTACGTACAATGCTATCCAAGAAGGCTCCGAGATCCAGTTTGTTGCACCACACACTAACTTAATAATTCTGATGGATCCAGTCAATATTTTCCTTCAGTTCCTTCGCTGACTCGGCTATATGGGCCTCCTCGTCGCTGTGCAGCGGCATTTGAATCGTACTAATAACCCCCTTCCTCCCGATGACAGCGGGGAAGCTGAAACAGCAACCGTACTCTGGTTGGAAATGGCTGACCGGACGAACACTGCGCTTGTCCAAGAGGACAGAGGAGCAGATATTGGACACAATGGAGCCGAGTCCAAAAGGAGTCGCACCTTTAGCTCGGATTATGCTCTGCGATCGATGCTTGCACTCATTCGCAAGCTCGGCACAGTCAAGAGTGTCGGGCGGGAGCGATTTGTCGATGGGGACGCCGCCAATCGTTGCCGTTGACCATGCTACAACTTGGGAGTCTCCGTGTACGCCCAACACGTAGATATCTATGGAATTAGCCGCGACCTAGAGCTCCATTAGCCCAGCTGGAAAGAGGATGGCGGATCCATGTGCACTCACTCCCACCCGGCTGGCCACCAGTCCACGGAGCCGCACCGAGTCGAGGAAGGTGCCTGAGCCCAAGACTTGAGACGTCTGAAGTCCGGAGAGCTTCTGAGCGAGGGATGTGAGTAAGTCGACAGGGTTTGCGACGACGAGCAAGATAGTATCTGATCTGAACGGCTTCATTTGGTCGACTACTTCCCGAACAATCGACATATTCCGGGACGTATAGTCGACGGTGGTTTGGCCTGGGGGATATCCAGTGAGCCCACGCCCTCAAGTATAGTAAGCGATCAGGCTTGTCCTATTTGATCCCTTACCTATTGTGTGCTTGGATCCTGCTGTGATGACCACAATGTCGGCCTTAGCTGCCTCATGGTACGAGGCCGCTCGCACGCACGTTCCGCTGCTGCAACTATAGGCCACATCCGAGAGGTCCCGGACCTGGCCGTCTCTCAATTCCACATCGATGTCCACCAATAGCAACTCGCTCGTGACGGAGGCGAGGATAAGCGCGTACGCTGCGGCGCCGCCGACCTGGCCGACGCCGATAATTGCGATCTGAGAAACCGGAATCATGGTTCTGGACGACAGTTTTGACAATCAAATCGAGTTTCTGGCTTTCTCGAGAGACACCGACCTTGGTTCCCTTCTTAAACATGATGAGCACCAGGTAAGTGGCGTGAGGACCGGCGGAGCGGATCATTTGGTTTAGTGAGTTGTGACATTTCGGCTCACATTACATCACGGAGGGTCCGTGGCTGAACCTTACAACAAGAGCCGAGGAGACGCGAGCAGAAAACAAAATTGGCGACAAATGTATGCTGGAGTCGTCCGGCCTTCCAGGATCATCCTGCCCTGCTCTGCCACCAGGATATTGCCGACTGTTTATGTGGTATGAAAGCAAAAGGTGAGAATAAATGAGTCCTCGGGGATACTTGTTCAGCGCCCCCGGTGTAGACGTAGGGGCCTAACCTGCACCATCTCTGAACATATGCACTACATGGTACAAGCACCTTCCCCTACGTTCTTACTTTCTTAGCGTATAAGTGTTAAGAAGGTAACCTAATTCACATCGTTTCGCTCAACGGTGCGACGTAAATCGTTTAACGGCGCTCTGCGTGCCAGAGGAGCCTGTGCAGCTATCCAACCTAAAGTGAGCTGATACTAACTCGGTGTTTGTGGCTGGCAACGCCACCATCGCCGTGCTACCAATAGCATCCTCACCTACGTACACCCTGTTCTTGTCACCGAGACGTGCATTGCGCGTAGCTAATCAGTTTGATTTTCCACTGAGCGCCCCCTTTCCCCGCGTTAGCCACGATGTTAGTGCTTCTAGAGGCTTGGGAGATCAGGAATTTATTCCGGCAATTGATAAGCTTAGTGTTGGGGATGAGTGCCGGTACATTAGTGAATCTGACTGCCGAGTTTGTGACTGCTTCATCCCCGCCAGTTTGATACGGTTATGATAGACAATTGCCTCCGCAATAGCACCGGCGGGATTGAGAGGTAAATTGGCGAAGGCCTTTAACCTTTTTTAACCTTTTCATTAATAACTCTTTAACTAATTAAGCTATACAAATAAGATATATACCTATCTAATGTTAATTTAAAGCTAAATCTAGTAAGAATAAGTTACAAATATATTTTAAATACTATTTATTCTACCTTAAGTATAGTATTTCTATCTATAGAAAAGAGTAGTAATAGTAACTAAAGACTTAAGGCTACTTTCTATACTATATAAATATTATAATAAGTAGAAAGGAGAGGGACAGTTATAAAGTAGAGAGTATCAGTAAGTAAGTACATAGGATACTAAAGTGTTTAACTAAGAGATATAGCTATATGCTTAGCTATAGGATAGTATTAATCTGTATATTTATTTAAGATAAGTATTACTTAAATAGTAATTATAGTAAAGTAGAATAGTTAATATAAGATCACCTAATAGGCCCTATAATAAACACTAGCTTATAACTTCATTCTCTACTTATAGCTCTATAATATCCTTATACTTTAGTATTAAAGGTAGGATTAACGCCACAGCAAATGGTTTTGCAAAACGTCCCGACCCTACGATTCATTCTCATGGATGCTGCTGTACACAATCCTAAGAAACACTATACAGACTCTGATGAACCCCTATCAGAGAAGAGGCTTGACGAAATCGCGGAGGAGCTGAAGCTCGGTCGCTGGAACTTCTCTAAAATCCCTGGTGCCAAGTTTTACTTCCCGGAAGACCGCCCTGAGGAACACAGTATCCTTGGCACTCGGGCGCTGACCTTGCAGGGTATTCCGACTTTCGACGAGCTCCGATGGGTGGACTGGCTTCCCAACGGAGCTCATCTATTCTTCTTACCCATTTCCAAGATCACTGGCCATGACGCTGTTTTGCAATACCAACTGACTACTAGGCGGTGCCGAGAAGCTGGCTTGGACTTTATCGGTGATTTCATCGTAGGGATGAGGGAAATGCGTACGTTCATGTGTTATTTCTATACTTTCCCCTTTCCGGCACCATGCCTAATTTGGTGCGCTGACAATTTTGGTACTTCAGATCACATCGTCGGCATCGTATTTAATCGCAAAGACCCAGACTCGAAGAGGAAAGCGCTCTGGCTAATCCGAACCCTCCACGACGACTGCGCACAGCACGGATGGGGCGAATACGAACCCACCTTGCAGTCATGGACCAAATTGCCAACACGGACAACTTTAATGACAACGCGCAAATGAAGCTCAACGAACAGATCAAGAATGCCATGGATCCGAAGGGAATACTTGCACCTGGAAAGAATGGCATCTGGCCCCAGAGCTATGACAAGGAGGCCTGGGTAATCTCATCAGATCCTGGAGAACTGCCCGCCAGCAAGTGATAGAGGTCCAAGAATACACCTCTGAGAGATCAAGATAGTGTCAAAAGAAATAGTCCTGATTTTCTCCCTGCCCGGCCTTGGCCCTCTGTGTAGCTCCCTGTCTACGGCATTGAGAACACGCTGTCGTGCTGCCTGCGTTCTCGAACCCCCACCCCCTCGCTCATGTTACTACATATCGAAGTGTATCCGTATTGTGGTACTATGTCGGAGCAGTAGTTAATATTCAAGCATTATTGGTGACCAAGGACCCGCTCGGAATTTGATATTCCGTCTCAGCCGTTCCCTCCGGCTATTACATGATGTGAAAAGTCTCAACCTGCGCTATGCCATTTCTCACGTACGATGTCGCTTCGCCGTGCATCAATCCCTCGACATAACACGTTCCTAGATGAAAATTGTGTGAGTCCGCCTTGCGTAGAAGCACAGGCATTGGACAGCCTGGCAAGACACAAACAACATCTCCGTTCTCTAACCCTTTGCGACCCCAGCCAATATACCCCTTAGATGTCACAAACGCCGCGTACTGGCCCATGCTACTGACAGTCTCTCTTCTAAAGTTCATACTATCAGGGTACGGGGAGGTCCACGGGTCATTAGAGGTCGTGGGAATTTTCCATTCGTCGACCAGCTGGTGTAGGCGGGGAAGCGCTCTGGCGAGTTCCTGGATTATGGTATCAAATGGCTTGCCGATGAATTTCTCAACGAGACCTTCATGAGTTGATATCCCGAGTTTTTCTTGGGCTTCTTTTAAATCTTGCCCGGAAGAATGGATTGTCGTCAGAAACCCAGGGAAGACGCTTTCAAAGACTGTCGCGACATCTGGAAAGGGCTCCAGGGGCTCGCGGTTGGGAAACTTTCGACCCCGCAAGACCAGGCGGGCGAGAGCTTGCAGGACCGGAATTCCGGATGGATACGGCTGACCAGCTTGGGCATTGATATGGTCGAGGCAAAACGACAACCAGCTCCCATCGTTGACGTCGCAAACCCTGCTCAGAGAGACAACATCGAAGAGTACCCCTGGCGTAACCAGGGTGTTCCCGTTTATCGACCAGGGGGCTTGTTGATCCATGATGACAAAAATCGACAGCCAGTCTTTATCTGCTTTGTCACTTCCGGTAAATAACCAGGAAAATGAGTACATCTTAGAGATTTGATCCCAGTTTGGCACCCATGATGGAACAAACAAGCTCGCAGCAGGTGTTCTTCTGTCCGCGTCTGTGGATGACGGGAGCTCCCAGTGTCCGGCATAAGTGAGTATGCCTAAGCTGCCCTCGATGCGGATGTTTGTCGTTGCGAAATTATAAAACACGGCCTCTACAGAGTCTGAGTAGTCTGGCTGTAACATGTCAACTCCGACGAGGCCCAAAACGCTGTAGAGATTATCCCTGGGATCTGTTGCCTGCTGGGACATGGTATTGATGACCCATGTCTTCCATCTTAGGTGCCGCTCCCTCTCATCGATTGCATCGGTTCCCGTTCCTTCGGAGATTTTAAATGAGCGACGTGTGAGAAAGTTGTTTAAGCCCATCGAGTACCAGCCGGTCGTAGTAGAGAGAAGCCCCCACAGCTCGATGTTGACAGAAGGGGGGCAGGGTTTGCCCTGGATGCCACGAAGCCAGTGGTGCAGTGCATTGAGCTGGTGATAGTGAAGAACAAATTTGCCGCAGAAGATGATGACGTTTGGCTGCAGAAGAACTTCCTGAACAATCCATGCACGTTTCCAGTACGAGCGCTTCATAAGGGCACCGACGCCGGTCCAAAATCGGTTCAAAGACCCGGAGCTCTCGTCTTGGTAGGGCTGCCACAGCTCAACCTGCTGTTCAGGCTCTACCCAGGCCATAGTGTCGCCCTTCATTGAGTGAATGATTTTGCTGCCAATGGCTCCGATTATAGGCATGGCATAGTCGCTGTCATCCTCGCTCTCGCCTAGCCATGCCAGGGTGGCTTGCGCGCTGCTATAGATAGCACCCATGAGCCCAACTTGGTGGTTTCTCTCCTCGGCGTTGGCCTGGTCAATACACAACGCGTCGATCCATATGGGGATCTGCATCGCTTCCCAATCGGGGACACTTTTGGAGATGTTGCGGTACCGCGTCAGCAGAGCGGCTAGATTCTTGGTCACTTGCAGTCGGTGGCCGTTGACCACGACGGCAGTGCCAATCTCGGGGATTGCTATACTGTAGTTCCATTCGTACGAGAAGGCGTTGTATTTGGGAAGAGGATGCTGCGAGAGGGATGCCTTGATCATTGTGCACTCGCAGATGGAAAAGACATTATCGGCATCGTATGGTGCGACACGCAGGAGCCGGATTTCCCTGTTGCTTGGATCGACAGGCGTATAGAGTGGATCGTTCTGGGAAGTCCCCTGAGTAGGGGGCGCCATTGTTCTTCAGTTTCGGTCTGTTCGGCATGCACATGTGTGAGGATGTGGGATGCTGTCCAGGTTTCTATATTCATCCCCGCATGAGCGAGTAATCTTCATTTAGCCTTGCAAGGCTAGATCCACTTACGCTCAAGCAATGGCACCTGTGACCCTTTACATCGGGTAAAGGCGGTAACAGTCAGCGCAAAATAGAAAGACCATTTGCACCGCTCACTGTGTCCTGCCTCCACGAGCGTCACCCACTAGTGATCCGTCGGACCACATCCCCCAGCCGTCGGTGTCCTTGTGAGGGGAGTCGACGAGAGCTTCGTACGGTTCTGGGGAGTTACCAGATGAGCCAAACCGTCAAATTTACCCGTGATAAGAGCGGAGTTGCAATCCACAACGGCCATACACTGTCGTCAGCTGCGTACTGGCCAAAATAAACGGAGTGGCAAAAAGCTAACGGAGGCCCCTGTAGCAATAGATTCGCCAAGAGACTAATTCATGGAGGGCATATCTAAAGCTGATTGCCGTACAATGTATCACAAGCTCGGTGTTTTGGGCCTTCCCGCAGCGGCGTAGTATTGGTTGGCTAGCTCGTGAGACGGTCAGTGAAGTTGGCACAAACAGCGGACTGTGTTGCCGCCGCCTTCAGAGATTCTGGACGTCACGTTCTATAACACCCGAGCTTGTGTGTTTTCTAAGTTCCTAACATCTCCCGGAATGGAAGTTTTAGAGCTGGACGAGGCGAATATTTAGGGTGATGCAGCCAAGAATCAGCAGACTGAGTTAGACGACGGATTGAGAAACGTTGCAAATGTAGTTACTCATTCAAGACGACTATCATTTTCTATAAGCCTAGAGCAGTGTCTGTTCGGACATTTCTCTTTAATCCCACAGAATAAATAATACCCTGCGCTCATCTCTCCCGGCCGTAGTTGGCGGGCTTTGGAGGAGTGTTGTCAAGTATAGTCTCGATCTCCTCCAAGATTTCTGGGGTCAGCTTTTCGGAGAGCTTCACGGCTTTGCAGTTGTCCACGATCTGCTCAACCTTGGTGGCCCCCAAAATTACCGTGCTCACATTGGGGTTCTTAATGCACCAAGCCAAAGCAAGTTGCGCCACAGTTCCATCCAAGCGCTCTGCAATCGTTGTGAGCTTCCTGACCTTTGCAATCTTTATCTGTCCTTCCTCAGACTCCAGCCTGCTGACAGTATCTTTGAAGAACTCCTTGTTGGAGGAGAAACGAGAATCCTCCGGGATGCCGTCGTTGTATTTGCCGGTCAAGAGGCCTGATGCAAGAGGCGACCAGATGGTAGTGCCGTATCCGAATTTCTCGTAGAGCGGGGCGTACTCGACCTCGAAACGCTCCCGGTGAAAGGCGTTGTATTGGGGCTGTTCTACCACCGGCGCGATCAGGTTGTATCGCTCGGCGATGTTTATGGCCTCGGTGATCTGACTGGCGCTCCACTCCGAGGTGCCCCAGTAGTATGCAAGGTTGAGGTTGCGGATTACCTGGGTAAATCCCTCAACGATCTCTTTCATAGGAGTGGCATAGTCGGGCCGGTGGGCGTACACGATGTCGACATATGGTTGATCAAGACGCTGCAATGAACTCTTCAGTCCCTCGACGACGTGCTTGCGGCTCAAACCCCGAGTGTTCGGCTCCTTGCGGCCCGTGCCAAAGAAAATCTTCGTGGTGAGGACGTATTCGTCTCGAGGCCATCCGAGTTCCTTCAACGCCTGTCCCATCTCGACCTCGCTTTCACCGTTTGCGTACGTCTCAGCCGTATCAAACGTGTTGATTCCATGGTCCCAGGCGGCTTGCATGCACTGTTTAACAATGTCGCCCTTTTGAGTGCCTCCATAAGTCAACCATCCTCCCAAGGAGAGCACGCTCACCTTGAGCCCAGTGGGGCCCAAATGGCGAAACTGCATATCCTTGGGATCGTACATGGATTTGACAGCCGGCATTTTGGTTGATATGATGAACGAAGTAAGTACGGTATTGTGATAGGCGGTAGTGGAGAGTTTTCCGAAGATTCCGAAGATGAATGAGGTTGGTAAGTGCGAAGATGTGACTCCGTGGGTGTTGCGGTGAGGGCTTTATATACTCTGCTCGTTGCATACTAGGTTACCAAAGAATGACGACTCGGCTTATAAATGCGCGATCCTTGCTAAGGAGCTACGAGTAGCCATTGGGGCGCTTAAGGAATGCTAGTCCATAATGCGGGTCCTTGTCGCTGCCCGCAACATCTATGATCGCTGGAGTGGATAGTGGCAACGAGAGTTTCTCCATGGTATCTGCATTCCATTGCCGTATTCTCCCTTGCGATTAGTTACGAAAATATGGACTGAGGTGCTTGACTGAATATAGGATAGGGTATATTGCATTCATTTATAGGTAGGTACACTTCTCGATCCCCAAACCTTGCGGTAATGCAGGTTGTAACCCTCAATAACGAGTTCGACATCAAACATGCGAACCTGGTCAAGGTAGAAGGGGGCATACAATAGACGCATAGACTACTATGGCCGAGGACTATAGTGAAGGCAATGCACTGGTGGCAGGACTACTTTCATGATTTCGGTTGTATGCGAAGCTGAAAGGCATGGCTAACTTTATTCATGTAAGGAGGCTCCATTCCCAATAGAAGGAGCTTCCTGTATTGTTTCACACTCCCCATTGTCAGTCGCAGCTCGGTCTCACAGCGGTGTCACGTCCAGAAGAAAGTCAGGGACATCTTTGAGGAACCTCTGCAAACGTCTTCTCAGTTCTAGTGAGGTGAATCCCGGCTGTGGCCTGTGTCTTTGCTGAGACGGCATATGCCTGCCTTAAAATATTGAGCCCCATTCCTCTTCCAGACAGAAGAATCATCATCCAATGCCAGTCTTGCGCATCTCTACTGCCGTCAGAGCTCGCCATATGCATGCTGTAACTCAGAGCTGCCCCATACCCGCACCCAGCCTAGAGTGTGTGCCAAACAGCGCCCCAAACTTCCAATCTCAATCAAGTAACTCTCAATCGCTATGCTAATAGACTGCGTGTACTGAGAGAAGTGCCTTCATCCTTACTCGAGGCAACCAACGGGTGATTGGGGCGAGCGATGAGCACCTGGGCAGGACATACCACAATCTCCTCGTCGCCATGTCCGCTATCGTCTCCCTTCTTGACGATGAGTGGGAAGAGGACGGCACGGACAACCGCACTTTGCGCCTCAAGTTCCTCATTCGTCAAAGCACTACCGCTACGCTCGTTCATCAAAGACGCATTGAATATGACAGTCGCGGCAAGGTCGCCGTTTTCATCGTACTCAGGTTGCAAGGGCGGCAGCATCATGTACTCAGCCTTCTGAGTACGCATCTCGATCGCGAGACCTACAGCATCTCCCACGATGCGTCTTAGTTGATTTTGGATCTCATCCTCCAGCTTTGACGGAGGAAGAATCCTGTTTAGGGTCTGTAAGATGTCTTGGACGACGGCCTCGGTATCCGCTTCACGCTGGCGCTTGAACCCATCGCGCTTCGAAAGCAGTGTGAGGGTCACGGCACGCCATTGACGCACAGCTTCCAGTGGACCAACTTCATCCAGCAGCTTTTCGAGCGACTTGAGTTTCTGACGCTGCTCTCGGTCCAAGCCGAATAGATAGCGGGTAAAGATATACTCCCAGATCATGCTCATTGCTACCGACATGAAGATATCTCGTCGCTTGACACGATCGTTGAGGTAGGTATCAACATCAGAGCCATCAAGGACTGCATTATCCAATCGTTCGATGGTTTTCTCATCGTTGATCTCGCTTGTCAAGCGGCAGGCGCGCATATCGGAAAACTCGGAGAAGCGCAGCGCCCATTGTTGGACGTGGGAGCAAAGCTGCTGGCAACGATGGTCGAAGTAATCCTCGTCGCGAATGTTGAGGAAGTGATCGACCTTGCCGGTATCGAGCAGTAGCTTGACGACTGCATCGTGTCCATTCGCTGCTGCTAACCATAGCGGCGTCCGTCCTGACTTATCCTTGGCGTTTGGATCGACCTTGCCGGTATCGAGCAGCAGCTTGACGACTGATTCGCGCCCGTTCTCTGCTGCCGACCATAGAGGCGTTCGTCTGTACGTATCCTTGGCATTTGGATCGACCTTGCCGGTATTGAGTAGTAGCTTGACGATTGCTTCGTGCCCGTTATTTGCTGCCCATAACAGCGGCGTTCGTCCGCCCTCCTCCTCGGCTTCGCCCCCTCCGTCAGCATCTGGGTCGACATTACCGGTATCAAGAAGGAGCTTAACGACTACCTCGTGGCCGTTCTTTGCTGCCCATAGAAGCGGCGTCCTTCCGTGCTCGTCACCAGCGTCTAGGTCGAGTTTGCCAGTATCGAGCAGCAGCTTAATGACTGTCTCGTGTCCGTTCCTTGCTGCCCATAATAGTGGCGTCCCTCCGTAGTCGTCACCAGCATCCAGATAGATCTTGCCAGTATCGAGCAGCAGCTTGACGACTGCCTCATGCCCGTTCTTTGCTGCCCATAATAGCGGTGTCCGTCCGCTCTTGTCCTTAGCGTCTAGATCGACCTTGCCGGTATCGAGCAGTAGCTTGACGACTTCTTCGTGTCCGTTGGTTGCCGCCCACAACACTGGCGTCCGGCCGTTTTCATCCTTGGCGTCTGGATTGGCCTTGCTAAGCAGCAGCTTGACGACTGCTTCGTGTCCGTCCTCTGCCGCCCACCTCAGCGGCGGCCATCCGCCCTCGACCTTGATCAGTAGACCTACCACTACCTCTAGCTCATTTCCACCACCCTCTCTCTGGCCATCGTCTTCGCAAGTCAATTCTAGGTTGTCCATGCTTCTCAAAGCTTTCTCAAACCCGTCCATTGCTTTTCGGAGGTTCTTCTCTGCCTCTTCATATCTCTTCATGTCTTGTAATATCAGTCCGACATTACCTAACCTAGTCGCGTTGTGTATATGATCTTTTGTCTTTGAACTCTTCGGGCGCCGATTGTTCAACAGGTATTCGTAGACTTCTTCATCCTGTGACTTGCCTGGACGCATATTCCAGTCCCAGAGAAGTAGGAAGTCGCGTGGGAATGTTGTTATCGATTGTAAAATTTCCAACCACTTGATGTCTCTGTTCGTAGCTTGTAGATCATCCGTAGGAGGAACTGCAATACGTATAACGGCCCAATGATCATTGTAGAGCCTGACAATTGTGGGCATCGATGCCCCTTGGAGAAGGCAGACAGCATCCCCTACCTGGATGGATTTCACTGACGCCTGGAAGGTCCAACGAGAACCCCATTCCTTTTCGATAGGCGCATTTGTCCATGTGATTTCCACGTTCTGTCTGTCCTCCCAAGCTGTATTTCTTTCGACTGAGGACACTTCGCCAAGAATGCGGCCCTTGCCCTTGATGACAGCCATCTCTTTATCGTCCCAAGTGTCCACACACACTCGTTCAGAGAGGAAGAAGTTGACGAGTTGCTGGAAGAGTTTCTTCCATGAAATCTGGTAGTCGGCTGATAGACCTGTTACGTTGGGATCATCAGAACTCATGCCGAGCAATGCATAGACCTTGTCGTGACGCTCCGTAGCTTTTCGGGTGTGATACATTTCCACCAGCTCACTTAGAGGGCTTATACCAAGAGAATACCTGTCTGATCGGCCAGCTGCGCATCTAGGCCGGAATATTGCGCCCCTTATAAGGTAGGTCACTGAGCGGATCAGAGCCTGCAGGTCTGGGCAAGTTGCATAGGAAAGATCCAATGCACTTAGGCCTGAGCAGAACGCATGTCCGTCAATCTCCGTGGGGCCACATTTGATCAGTACATGTCGAGCCGCGGCAACCTCTTGAAGTACCTGAATCGACTCTGTCAGTGACCTCTGTCCATATTGTTAAACGGCTATTCACTTACCCAGATGCGCTGGAACCACGGTCGCTGAAGCAGTGCAAGTATCGCTTGCTGGTTTGTTTCGTCCACTGAAGACTTTGTAGACTGCTCGGCTGCAGCGATACGTATCTCTTCAAGCGCTTGATCGCCATCGGTTGCCGCTTCTCCAAGCCAAACAACTACACAACTGGCTTTGGAATATATCTTTGCCATATACTGGACCTGCTGCCCTTTTTCGATTGGGTCTCCTTGGTTAATGCAAATAGCATCTATCCATATGATTCTTTCCAAAAAGTCAGATCGGAGACGTGATAAAGCCGCATGAAGGTTTGCTCCAACGGGCAAGTCCCACTTGTCTATAGAGACAGCTTGGGGCTTCTCCTCAGAGCCCCATACGTAGGATAAAGCCTCGTACGGATAAATCCTTTCTGAGTCCAGTAGAGCGAAGTCGAACAGCTGGCATTGTATGGGGGAACGCTCGTCTTGATGTGGCATAAGCCGAAGTAAACGAATACTGCCCTCTGGCAAGGAAGAGTAATGGTATGAAGACATAGCGTATCGAATCTCGAACTGGCGAATGTTATGTTCAATAGCGTGATTGTTGACCTTTCTTGTCCCTCATTTATTCAAGGTTCATAAGCCGAGTTGCAAAATCAGCAGCCAAATCATGATGGAAAACATGTTGCTCATGCGCTCACAGGCGCGAGCGCGATTTAGGCTCTAGTTGGGTTGCAACCTCGTGTGGCGGCATAATAAGCTGGATCTGCGTAAGCCCCCGATATATCGATATCGTCACGACCCATGTTCTGACCCCCAGGCCGAGGCCAGGCGGTCGGAACTGGCAGAACTGGCATAGTCGTTGAGGACGGCATGTCTAGAAGTGAAATGCAGGAGGCTTGATTCATTAACACTGAAGAGTTCGACTATAAAGTAAGCACAATGAACTGGCACTGTATCTAACAGATCATCAATGGCTGATTCTTTATGAATCAGTACCCCATCCGTAGTTGATTCTACCTTGCTGCTGGCGAAAGCCGACTGTGAGAAATTAGTTATAGTCTCAGAACTCGTCTAGGTGGTAGCCGTTTCTGTAGTGGTTGTTTCGGTAGTGACCAAGGATTTCTAACCTTTAGTCCCAGATGACTCGCGGTTAGTCCCGAATAACTTAGTGTCCATTAATGAGCTAGCCGAGTCAGAATATTGTTTATAGCTACTGGTCTTTGTGAAAAATGTGCTGGGCGTCGCCGTCGTTTCGAATCAGGACCCATTTATCAAATACGGAAAAACAATCAACATCGCAGATAGAAGACTCCTGATAAACTAAATGATGAGCCAAAAGCTACACAAAATTCGCTCTTAGCTATCTGTCCTCGTGAATCACCTTCTTCAATAGGCCATCCTTGGTGTCAATTGTTAGTGCTTGGGTGTAACAGCAGGCCCGTCATGAACCCAGTACACAAAGCCTTCGCACCTACGTACCAGATGAGCCTTCTTCAAATTCTCAATCAGCTTCGCAACCCTAGCCATCTTCGTAGCTACTCAAAACTATAACGACAGCCGCGTCATCGATAGGAGAAAGATGGAAGGGGTGCTCAACCGAAGGCTAGTCCTCATCACCGACATGAGGTATGGCAGTGCAAGGATCTGATAGTGAGTCATGAAGAGTTTGGGTGGGCCATGACGTACGCCATGTTTACAAGTCTAGAAGACAGATTAATTATGGGCAGCGAGGGAGTGGGTGGATGGTGAAAGCTGAAGATTAACAAGAGAGGCGGCCACGTCCCAATATAAAATAATCGCGATGTAAATACATTCTGAGGCAAAATGATTTACTGTCTAAGTTTACTTTGTCCATTTCTCATCCAATCAGTATCATCTTCTCTCACAATGGGCTGAACTATGCATATATTATCACGGCCACATTCAGGGTATGAGCCAATATTGCACTATGTATAAGGCGAGTGCATCTCCCCTATTGATCGGCCAGTTACCTCGAAGAACAATCACTGTGGCCTTGTTTCGTTGAGCGCACTATTCAGACAAAAGTCTAGAAGTACTTCTTTACTTGCTCCTCTGACCACTCCCAGTACTGTCGTCCAAGTTCATGATCTGCAAGGTCCTTGCGGACAGGATCGACTTTCCCAAAAGGGGAGACTAAGCAAGTTGTCAGCAATCTATAGGGGTGAAAGCTCGAGATAGGAGAGGGAGGACGTACCCCAACCACCATTATCCTTCTCTGTAATACTGTCAGATAGACCTGCAAATAGTTCCGTATAGGCACCATTTTTAGGATCATGAGATACAAGTTTCTTGCAAAGTTATTAGCGCGAATGTGCCAATAGGTTTATTTTTACGTACAAACACGGCAAGCTGCATCCTCGGCATGTTTTGCTGGAGATTCGTCACAAAGTTTCCAGGATTGAGAGACTGACAAAGTTAGCGAACAGTTTTTGAATCACAACGCGGTGGGGGTATCAAACAAGACTAATAATGCCGTCGCTAGAGTGCCTCCGTGTGAACTCGGCCGAATGCAAGACGTTGCCTGCTTTGCTTCGCCCGTACTTGGTCCATATGCCCTCTTCGTTGTGGTAGTCCATATTTGAAAAGTCGATGGCGGGATTAGGAGCACTATCCGCTGCGCTTGAAGAAACCCAGATTACTCGGACAGAGTTCTTGGGGGCAAGCTTGGCGGCTGCGGCGAGTGCAGGCTGAAGGAAGTGGGTGAAGAGAAAATGGCCCAAGTTGTTGACGCCAAGCTGTAGTTCGTATCCCTGCACCGTCTTGGACCCCTGTGGGGGGACCATGACACCTGCATTGTTCCACAAAACATCGAGGCGGCTCTCCTTGGCCAGGAATTCTTGGGCTGACTGCTTGATTGTAGTGAGGTCATCTAGCACGAGGCGCAAAAAGATGAGTTTTCCAGAAGAGTTTGGAAAGGCATTCTCAATCTCCTTGATGACCTCACTGGTTTTTGGCTCGGATCGTGCGGCGACATAGACCTTGGCGTTGTGCTGGTAGAGGATAGAGATGAGTTCCTTGCCCAGCCCACCAGAGCCGCCGGTGACGAGAAATACCTGCTCGAGGTAATAAGTACAAGGCCAATGCCGCTACGAGGACTGAAGCACCTACTTTGTTCCGCTGATCGGGAAGATTCTTTTCTGTCAAGGTCGGCTTGTTTGGGAAGACAGTGCTCTTTCGGAAATTAGACAGCATGGTGACGATGCTCAAACCGTTGTTTGGGAACTGATGAGGTGAACAGAATTTGATGAAAGAGAAAAAAGACCAGTGCTGAATGGATGGATGGAAAAGTGTGATTGTGATAATAAACTCGGAAAGGGAATCTTCAAGGTTTATATATCCATTTGCTACACACGAAGGCGGCAGTGTCCGTCGTGTCGACAGAAACCAAGGTAGCATTTGGTCATCTGCGGGTGCGGCCGCACTTCCCGCACCTGCAGACGGGGGGCCCGCATGGGGGCGTTATTGACCCGCTACAGACAAGGTATCATCTCACCAAGCACCATCAAGATAAATTGTAGCAATGTTAGTGGCTGGTTATAATAGGTAACGGCTACGCGAAGCTGCGGCTGCATATCGTCACTTAATTTTCCAGTCTCAGACGCCGTAAATCGCCTAGGCATTCATGGAGTTAACCCCCTGTTCTAGCTGAGTATCGTAAAACGTTGTCATCTCGACCAAAGTTTTACCCAACCTCCATCTTGTTCCCAACACGTCCAATGCCTTATCCAAGTTATTAACGCTTGCCCGATAGCTATCAGCCCCGCTCTCCCCCAGCAGCCAACGGAATGAGACTGTAGCCGAGTACATTGCATCGAGAATGAATGGACATATTTCCCCCAATGACGGACCATCCGGCCCGCTGATAGCGCAGATAGCGTTAGCAAGCTCGTGCACTTCATCGCTAACTTCCTGCACCAGCTTCAATGACCTGCTTTGCATTGCCAGTTCGTTTGGGTCCTTCGCGTTGGAGGAGGTTGCAAAGCCGGCACCTAGCGTCAGCTTTTCCGGGCACGTTAACAAGTCGAGAATTACAAAGAAGGCCGAGTGTGTTAAGCAGCGTGGGGCGAGAAGAGACATGAAGCTCCTCAACTCAGAATCTTGAACTGCATTATCCATGGCAGTCTTAAAACCCGTAAGCTCGTCCACAAGCAGCAAACACTCTGTGATCCTCGCCTTGGCTTCTAACCGTTGGTTCCGCGCACAGGTTACCGCACGGCCGACGTAGATAGCTGCTTGGCAGAGACGAGCGTAATGAGCCTGGGGGACTTGGTAATCAACATCCACGGCGTGGCTAACGGCACCAGAGACGTCGCCCGTGTCCTGTTATAATTAGTCAAAATTATATCGCCACTATGGCGAGTTGAAGATAGCCGGAGCACCCACCCATGCATAATCATCAGCTGGCAGTTTCCCATCAGACGGCGGCTCTTGGAACATACAAGGCCTTCTGCTTCCTATAGAGACGAGCCTATCGAGGATGAAAATGGCCCACCACACTCTCCTCCTCTCCTCGGCTTCTGTCCACGTAGTCTGTTCCAAAGAGTCAGGAACTGTCTCATAGTGGACCTATAGCGAAGGGTCGAGACTTTTGGCGGGCTGAGAGAGCCACACTTACTATTTGGTGTATGGATACCGTATTCCCTCCACAAGAAATCATCAGAATCTCAGCATACCGGCCGCACGTCCCGATCGTCATCCATGCGGCAGGGTATATGGCATGACTATACTCGTAGAGGGCAACAAGGATCATTGCTTGAAGGCAGATAAGCGACACCCCGCCATGAGCTTGGAGGCGATCAAGAAAACCCTTGGCAGTCAAATACAAGGTATTCTGATCATGCCTTTGCGCCTGAGAGGTTATCAACCTCATGGCCAAAAACAACATGGCAAGGTCAGGGCCTCCTTTGTGTAGGGAAAATCCGAGGTCCATTCTTTTCTTAGACACAATTGGCATCCACGAGTGTACGGTGCTGAAGTAGTCATGCGATGCACCGAGCAAGGCATTCTCTTGAGTCAAGATGGCAAGAACATCCTGGCCAAGTTAGTAAGCTGTCTACTACAAAAGAGATACGCTAGCCGGCTTTCATATTTCCGCTAACCTTACCATAGGGATGGCGAGTTCAGGCACCGGAACCGGAAGCCGGGCTGCTATGAAGCAGTCGATGTCGAGAAAAAGCGCCGCGGGAAACTTATCCGGAGATCTCTCGCGGCTGCGCTCAGAGGAGCAGCTAGGTGGGAGTTGAGTGGTAGAATTTGATGCTGCGGGCGACGAGCTGGTTGTGGATTGAGGCACCGCTATGGCATGTAAGCGGTTCTCAAGTTCATCGAGCCTTGCCCGCAGTGGACCCAGTTCGGGCGCAGGACGCGGAGCATTGCTGTATTCGCAGGTACGACGCGTACGCTTACACAGACTGCACTGCGGCAAAGCCTTATCGCAGCGTCGTTTGTGCCTCTTGCAAGCTCCGCAGGCCTGCTCACTCCGCATGCCTGTTGCACTTGGGCTTGCCTCCATAACGTGGCACCACAATGGAGGATGCAGCCACCGGAGGGGCTACGAAGAAAAAGGGGGTTGAACAGAGCTTGCTACTGTTCAATCAGTGATAGAAAGAGCGGGAAATGCGGCCGCGATATCGCTTATTGGTATAGGCAGCAACGCCACGCAATATGCAATGGTCAGCTTATTGCTACAGTAGGTGGTAGATACGCTATCGCCGTATTCGATCATGGTTTGAGGCCCAATAGGGTGTGGATGCTGAAACTTGTACTATCGACCCCTCTTTTGCCTGTGAGGGGTTTTTCAGTCATTCGGATACTGTCAGATTCGTGGTCGACGCAGTGTCTTGCTGTGGGCACCGTCGAGAACATCAGTCCACATGTACACTGCCAATAAATAGAACGGAGATGACCATCTCACTTCGATGTTGACCACCTGAATATCTGAACCGCCGATGGCACTGATGATGGCGGTTTTGACGGCAAGGGATGTCGAGTCGTTCAGATTCTTCAGTGGATCATATTGTTCCAGCGTCAAGGGCGCCACACATCGATTGAGTCGCCAATGACAGCAGTTTCGGGTTTCTGAGGACGACGTTTGGAATGTGGGAGGATATCATAAGTGGTCCCTCGTGAATCGTCTGTCATAGCCCCAGCTCGTCTCTTTGTATCGAGACAGGTGAAAGGAGAATCAAAAACAGAGGCAGTAATGTCTGCGACGGCAAGCAAGCTCTGAGACAAAAGATCGAGTCTATTTGGGCCATGGGAATCGCCCGTAAAGCTTGTGTAAGCCACAGAATCGTAGATCAAGGCACCCTGTGACATATCCAAGCTTGCTTCGAATAGACTATTGTCGTCGAGGCTACGGGTAATCAGAGGGTCGTATCTCCTGCCGAATTCAAGATCGGGAGAATCTCGATCATCGTCGTCCTTGTCATCGTCGATATTCTCGTCATTGTGTTTGTCGTCGGCACCGCCTCCTTCATGGTCTCCATTAGTTTCGCCATGCGATGAGCTTCCTAGAGAGTTTGGGCTTTGGCGTGATGGCCAGAGTGCAGGATTACAATCATTTTGCCAAATGCTGCGTAACCCAGCGGCCCAGCTGCCAACCCTGGCTCTAAATCAGACTCTGAAATCTTTTTATTATTAATATTTTACCTAAGAAAGCTAATAATTTAAGATAAATCCTTTTATAAAGCTATATTAAGCTTAAAATAGTAAATTAAAAAAGCATAAAATTCGACTGAGAAAAGGGGAACTTTGGCTTCCGAGATCTGCTGTAGTAATGGCCTATGGCTTCATCATCCTTCGCTGGGCAGTCTAGGTATTGCTTCTCGCCTTCGTGACGCTAGTTCCGCTTCCGAGCCCCCGGGTCGGATTTGGCTCCACCTCCCGTATCACATCTAATGGCCGGGATCGATGGGGATAAAAGCTCTTGATTTCTATCTATCCTAGCGGGAAAGGAAGGTCTTTAAATACATGATTTGGTCCGTAGGAAGGGATAGGAATCGTGTCATCTAGAGTGATGAGAAAGGAAGGGAAACGTGTCATCTAGGATGACTAGGTTGTTGAGGGCATCAAGGTTCGTAGCTAGGTTGTTGAGAGAGGTCAAATTGGTCAACCTTTGTAAGATCATTGGGCCTAGGAAGCTTGTCATGTGGGGGAACCTTGTAATAGCCAATGCAATGTGACATCTCGGATGCTCGGTGTCGCGGCATCAGTAACGGCAATGGAAGGCAATGACAAGGGCTATTGGTGTAGTAGCGCTTGATAAGACAGAAAACTCTGAAATATGTCATGTTGGACCTGTACAACTTCTCAGTCTCTTCATTCAGCCACGCAAAAAGGCAATAAAAACGACCATGGACTTTGCCAGCTATACCCGTGCCCCAACTAAGGCGCTTCCCGTCCCTGTTCTGGTGGTACTTGTTGTCTCTTTGCTTTTGACCCTATAGATCGTCTATTATCGCCATCTTCACCCTCTGTCCAAATATCCGGGCCCCTTCTCTGCCTCATTTACCAATCTATGGAAAGTCCAGCAGCTCTGGAGCCTACACATGCCCGAAACGTTAGTTCAGCTACATGAAAAGCATGGAGATGTCGTCCGGATAGGGCCCAATCAACTCTCATTCAGGCAGGGCGGGGCAGTATCTCGCATTTACAAAGCTGGACGCCATCTGCCCAAGACTAAGTTCTATGATGGATTCACTTCCTTCAACCCAAACTTATTTGGTACACGGGGTGAAAGCGTAAGTTGTTGAGAGACTTAAGTAAACTAGAAAGGCTCCACTAATAGAAACTTATAGATCCATTCCCTTCGACGTCGTCAGATGGCCCACGCCTTTTCCCTGCAATCCATAAAACAGATGGAGCAATACATCGATCAACACTTGATGCAATTTCGCCGAAACCTCGATCATTACTCGGATACTGGGGAGGTATTTGACCTCAAAGAGCTTATCGCGTTTTTTGTTCTCGATGTGCTGGGAGACTTGGCCTTCAGGACAAGCTTCAACTCACAAGTCAAACAAGACTATTCTGAGCCACCGCCTATCAACAACCATATTTTCTTAGCTTGCCTTCTCGGAATGGTACCGGATCTTATGCCTCTTCTCAAGTCCATGCTTCCCTGGATCCCATTACCATGGGTTCAGAACTTGCTCCGAGCTCGACAACAACTAAAGGACCTTGCTTCTGACTGTGTAAGGCAAAGAATGGGGGAGAAGGTTGACGGCATAAATGATCTCCTCACATGCTTGATCAACGCAGTCGACCCTGAAACAGGCGGTAGGCTGACTGAACTCGATGTACAAACCGAGGCATTCGCATTCATGTAGGTCAAGTTTCAGTTGCTAGCACTGGCCCATTAATCTAAAAAGAACTCATTGTCGCAGGATCACATACGACTTCCGGCACCCTGACCCTCTTATTCACGTATATCCTTCAAACCCCTGCTATCTACGAACGGGTGACCGATGAAGTGGACGCACAGCTCGGCAGCATCACCGACGACATTGTCCCTGTCGATCATTTAGAGAGAGTTCTACTATACATGATGGCATGTCTCAACGAGAACTTTAGAATGAATTCGGTCTTCACAATGCCTCTGGAGCGGAAAGTAGTGGCGAAAGAAGGATTCATGATCGAAGGACACGTTGTTCCAGAGGGGGTGAGGATGCGGTCTACTTCATATCTTACATGAGCTAACAACGAATAACAGACAACCGTCTTCAGTTTGAACTATGTGGTACAGCACAACCTGAATATTTGGGGAGCTAACCACAATGTGTTTGATCCTTCGCGATTCCTTGGCCCCAATGCTGAACATCTCAAGCAGTACTTGAGCCCGTTTAGCATCGGGCACCGCATGTGTATCGGTCGCAACATGGCGATGACAAACATGTTAAAACTGGTATCCACGACCGTCAAATATTATCACTTGGAGATGGAGGATCTTGGGCGAAGGATATCCACGATGAGTGTGGGCATATCGGAGAAGGAGGGTCCGTTGATGTGCCGTATCCGGAAGCGTTTGCGATGACACACATCCCGTCTCACTAGCAGCTGCCCCCGAGTTCAGGTGGAACAATGAATAGGGGATGCTGATGAATATGAATTTCATGTGTATATTTTTCAGGGTGGGATTCTAGCGAAAACCAAAGTTTTGGTAAAAGCGTGAAGAAATGATTTCAGAATTGATATATCAGCTTCATTAGCACTTCAACGGGGAGCTTCCCAACCACGCCCCTCCTACACTAAAGTAGCGCCTTTCCGAATCACCATGTCAATAGATTCCAAGCAAAACGCAGCCACTAAACGATCACTCTTGAAAAAATTATCAATCTGGGCGAAATCAAAGTGATTCAACAACAGGGGAATTCTCATGCGAGTTAGGTTCGATTTCATATGGGCTGTCAACGGATCTTGACCCTCACAGTTCATGATCGCGATGGGACTATCTTAGTCATTACACAAGCTCACATCCAGGTGGGTCTATGCAAAAATTTTATCTCGAGTTACGCACCGCTAACTTAGACAATGCACCTAAAAATGCAACAGATACCAGGTCATGCTCGACATGGAGAAATCAGAGTGCCTTTACACGATGAAAGAGACATCAAACGGCCATGGGCTCTTTGCCCTGAAAGAGATCAAGGCGGGCACCTTGATCATCCAGGAAGAACCCATTTTGACGATCTCATGCGCAGAAGCTCGGTCAAGACAAGAGTATTTGTGGGTGGTATCAAAATTTGGGCAATTACAGAGTGAGACCCAGTGTCAACTCATGAACCTATACCACAACCCGAAGAAGCTGCAGGAGTTTGCATTTCTCCAAGGCCAGATGTGCCCAGACACGAATTTTGATTGTGCACTTGTCCTGGCCAAATTCTACACAAATGCTGCGACCATATCTTCAGGCCAATTGCAAGTGGGCTTATATCCCACCTTTTGTCGCATGAATCACTCCTGCGCCCCGAATACAAGCTGGATGGCCGATGACGTGACCGGGACGATGGAGGTCTACGCAGTGAGAGATATTGGAGAAGATGAAGAAATCACCGACTCTTACACGGATGTTGCGCGGTCTCGGAAGAGTAGGAGCAAGGAGCTACGAAATTGGGGCTTTGACTGCGGATGCAGCGTTTGCCAAGGACCCGAGGCCGCCGAACACGACATACGGAGGCGTAGGATTGCACAGATCAGAGGGATCCTGGAACTTTACCAAGATAGTCGCGAAGACGAAAAGCCCATCTTTGCTGAGACCCCAAAGGTGACCTGGAAGCCCTGAAGCTGGCTGAGGAGAGTCTCACACTGTTGTCCATTGAGGAGCTTGTTGGGGACCTTGGCATTGCACATGGATGGTGCGCGAAGTTTGCACGAGCGGCTGGCTTAAAGGATGTTGCGGATGTTCACGAGGAAAAGGAGTTCGAAATCCTTGTTCGAACAACTGGAGAGTGCATAGAATGAGATCCTTGATACGGATTGAAACGCATGGTAGACCAATACAGCCAAGGGGGTGAATAACTGGGTGCTGAGGAACTTGGCTTTTTATGTTTCTTGAGAAGCGCCTTCAAATTCCAGCCTCAAGTGTCGCACGCTCCGAGACATGTGCTCAGAGCCAGGCTGAGCAGAGAATTCACGATTGTTGCCGTCAATGTCGGGCCATATTTAGATGTTTCCTCTTCCAATCCAAGGGGACGAGGGCTTTACGGTGTCGTATGGCTGGAACAAAACTTGGGACTTGCCAGCACCTCAAACTACTAAGTAGACTATGAATAAGAATTAATAAACAAGATCATGGGGCGACGTCGTAAGGAATTTATAACACTGACATACTCCACAAGCGAGTGCAACAAACAAGCAAGTGCAACAAAAATCCCTCAAACTCTGATCTTTCATCTAATTATCTATTTCTTAACCACCAGCCATAGAATTGCCCTCACAACCGTACCATCGCTCAAGTGCCCTTTAGCCAGCTTCCAAAGCTCAGGGACCGTGGACCTTGATGGGGTGCTCTACGTCATCTCCTCTCCGGGGAAAGAGAAAACTCCGTCGATCTGTTGCTGTTTTAAGTTTTGATGTGAACCCTTGTCGAATATCTCATTGACGGCTTGTTTGACCGTCTGCAGCCACAACAACCCCCTCGTCGGGGCCAGCCTGATTTCGCCCGCTTGGCTGCAGTTCAGCTGCTGCAAGTAAGAAAGCCACCTGTCGCAACTAGCCCATTTGACCAATGATATTGGGAGGTAGGGTGCTCGATCTGCGCGTCGACAAAGGCGGGTTCTCGTCACTGTCGTACTCCTCCGACTGTCGAATTGCCGGGCTTGTCAGGTTCCACGGCCTCTGTGAGCAGCCATGGCAATGCTGGCATTGAGGCCTGCGCCGCTCAGAGGCCGCCACTTGGAAGGATTCCAGCGTTCAGCGTCCCTGCTGATCGGGCTTCCAGCCGCGCAAGTGGTTTGATTAATACCCGCGCGATCCAGCCCCTCGTCCGTGGTCTGTCCTCCACCCGTAACTAACATCTCGTCCCCCTCTGGCTGCTTCACCAAGCAAGACGCTGCAATCATGGCGTCCGCAATCATTCTCGCAATTCTTCTTTTCCTACCCTACTCCGTCATGGCACAGTTTGGGTCCTCCAATGAGACGGATTTCTGGCAGGACCTCACCAACAATTTGGCGACAGACCTCGCGCCTATTATCGCTCTCTTTGGCGAACAGACCACAAAACAATTTCTGAGCGAGTCAACCACCATTCTGGACACGATTATTTTCGCAGTTGGGCCACTTGGAATTATCACCGCCGTCGTATCTTGCATCCGAGTCGCTGGTAACCAATTCCTCAAATCCTTTATTGGACGAGCCCGCGAGCCTCGCGGAATGGCAGAGATTGAGCTCTGCTCCTCCACCAGTGTGAATGTCTCTGAGATTTGGTCGAATGGTGGTATTTGTCGAGTGTTCGGTCGCCCGAGGATTCTCGAATTCGTGTATCACAAGACCAAGGACCCGAGCGAGTTTTACCCTAGTGTCGACTCTTCCGGCGCTGAGATTCCAGCCAAATGTGGTATCGAATCAACCAGGGAATTCTTTCAGGATCTGGGGTCCACGGATTCGACACCGCCCGAATCCACCCCTCGACCTGACCCAGCTGTCCAAAACGGAGGTAGCGAGTCCGACGCAGCAACGCTGCAGACAACGGAGTCGGAAAGGCCGAGCCCCGTGCAGCATTGGAAAGCAGTCTCTTCCCATGGCATTCTCCTCTTTCCGTTTTTGGGCTTCTTCGCACGTCGGCATCGAAAAACGAGCAAAGCCAAGACAAATAACCCAACCAAAGCCAGGGAAGTAGTGCAAGCGCAAAATACAACTGACCTTGAGAAAGGTCATGACCCGAACCCCGGCACAAGCTCGAGAGGAGACCAACAGCAGTCCCAAGGCCAGACTCGGACTCCAGGGCAGACGACTCCTGGTGGGGCTCAAAATCAGTCTCAAAGCCAGGCACAACCCCGAGATCAGAACCCACCCATGCCTCAGACCCAAGGCCAGACCAATGGTCAGAGTCGACCCCAAGGCCAGACACAGCCTCAGGATCAATACCAGACTCAAATACAAGTCGACAATGAAACTCAGAGCCAGACGACTCAAAGCCGGACTCAAGGGGACGGTCAAGGCGAAAGCGGAAATCGTGACAGAGCAGCAGAGTTCGCTCCCTTCCCAAACCTGGCTTTGAACATTGGAGTGCAGAAGATATCAAAAGCAATGTTGTTCTTATGGATTGCAGCCATACTTGGAGTGGCCATTCAAGCCAGCTTTTTTGGCTATGCAACGTGGGCTGTAAAGTACAACAAGAAGTTCTACGACGACGGCAACATCACCAGCGATCCCACGTTCTTCATTCTCACGGTTGCCGGAACGGTGCTCCTGGTCATCGGAATGGGACTTTCTGCCAACGTCATCGACTGTACCTCCGACGAGTGGAGGTTCGTGTCTTCGGATGCAACCGGGACTCGGATTTTCTGGCTACAGCCTGCCGGGCAGTGTATTGGCGACCAGGAATTCGATGGGTTCGCTCATAATGAGATGAAGACGGAGTACATCACATCCTGGATGAAAGATGCGACCAACGCAGCCCCGCAGTGGCGAGTCTGGCTCGCGGCTGTGTTCTCCATCTTGGGCTGGGCAGCTCAGTTTGTTGGGCTTCGCGGCGTGCACGGCAGTGTTTCTCTCTATCAGCTCGCTGTAACGATCTTCATGTCAATTCTACGAGCGATACTCCGAAGTCACCGCAATGATCCGAAAAACTACCTCCAGGGTAAAAATAAAGATATCGAGGGACATGAGCTGGACTGGCAAGCCTCTCAGTTTGCAAATGATATTGACCCGTCCTTTAAAGGAGAGGAAGGTAAGAGGTTTGATTGTCACAGATAAATACAGCCCGAGTTCTCATTGACGATTGCTAACGTGTACAAGTCTTCTGGTTCATAGACAACGATATTGTTGCACATGACGGGAGCTGGCTGAAACTTAGTGACGATCGTCACACCGAGATTACACCCAATATCAACGCGTTTCTAACAACCAAGGACAACTCGCAGCAGATAGCGAGAATAATCCCCCAGTGGATTGAGACGAAGAACTCTGCGTATTGGTCAGAAGGTAACGAGAAAGTGCTCGAGGACGTCAAAAATGCCATCTCGCAGAAGGGCGAAAGCAAGGGGGGTTGTCTTCAACTAGCATCCGGACTGATGCGCATAAGATCTCGGTTAGCGCTCCTGACGGACCAACCACCTTACCAAGAATGGGAAGGTGAGACCAGGAAAGTTGCCAGACAGCTGAAGTCGGTTTTGCAGAAAGCTGCGCAGCTTATTTCCTCAGCCAAACTCTTCATTCGAGAGTACGAGTCTCTTATCTGGTCGACACCTTGCCGAGTGACGAATGGGATGGATGATGCAGCCTCTGCAAGCAACGCAAGGATTTGTTTTCAGCTGATTCGGACAAGCGATTCCTGGGACATTGATGAACATCACCTTGAGGCCGTCCTAGGACTCTGGTCGCGGTCCTTTCGCAGACACCTTTCCAAGACCAAGGAAAAGCCAGAAACGAGCCGCAAGCTTTTAGCCACGCCCCGATGGATGAGCGCAAATTTGAAAGTTCTTTTCCAACACCGTTGGGCGTTACGTGCTCAGGAGCTCCAAGGCATGAGTTTGCCAAACGGCGAGTTCAGCAACCTCTCCGTGCCAACGATAATGTCACTGCGTTCTGCTGAGACTGAAAACGACGTGGCGGGGTCGCCAGCCATCCTAGCCATTGACGCATCAAGTCCAATTCTGGGTCTAATGGCACAAGATATCTTTACGATTTTCCTCGAGAGAGTGAGCCTCTTTGTGAATTTGAAACTTGAAGATATTCTGTATCCGGAGCTAGCCGCGGCAAACCCTCGACATGCTTCGCTCATTGATGATCTAGCGGGGTTGCTTGTCACAGAGCACTTGGCCACGACTGATGAAGCCATCATGACAACCGTTTCTGGTTTTTACCAAAATCACGACCTAATGGTGCCTAGTCATCATCTCACTTTCCGTCTGGTTTCCCACGCCAACTCACTCAAGCGGCAACAAAAATTTGGCGAAAGCGAGAGGGTGATCCAAGGCATTTTGCAGACGGGCTTACCACTTGTCGACTTGCTTGCTTTGAGGACCCTCACCGAAATACACCGATCCGAGTGGATATGGATAGCTCGTAAACGTTCAGTGATGACAGAATCAACCGACAAGGTGCGATTCAATGCGATGGTGAAGCGATGGTTTGATGGTAGTGACGAAGGCCGGGGGTGGGCTTTGGACGTCTACATGGATGTATACGACAGGCTTCATAGTCTACGAAACAAACCTCTGGATTCGAGCGAAACCTCATCAGAGAGAGCCGGAATTACGCCGTTGTCCAACATTTGCAAGCATCGACCACTACCACTAGACCAAGAAACCTTGGACAGTTTCCATCTGGACGCGAAAATGCCAGAGGATGATTTTTGGAAATTAGAAGCCTTCGCATTAACTCTGGTGGAAAGATACGACCTTGGTGCCTCAACAATTGAAGTTCGAAGGTCTCTGTTGCGATGGGGAATTGAATCAGACTGCACTGGATTGGTCGAAGATCTTTGGACTGCAGAACAAGATCTTGGTGATGAGGAGAGTGCTTTTAGTGGAGGATCTGACGAGCTATTTTGGGCGCTCAATCTTCGAACTGATGAGGAGGACATGGTGAGCACGATACTCTTCCTGGTTGACGTGGCAGAAGTACCTACCGATGAGCTGCCAGAGCTCAATAGACAAGAGCTCGAGAAATGGTGGGCGACGAGTCGACAAAAGGCCTTCATCGAAAAAAATATGAGCCAAGCAATTTGAGGTCCCCCTTGACGGTGGTATCGGCCGGCAAGACTGAGTTGGAGCTTGTGCAGCTATTGACTCAACGGACCTCCATAAGCGTCGGTCTTCACAACGCAGTCATCGCAGCTCTCAAAACAGGAAGTTTGGAGACGGTGAACTACCTATACTCAACAATAGTGCCGCAGATCCGTGAAGATCTGCCTCCGCCTGCGCTGCTTGAAATGCTATGGACTGCCTCCAGCTGGGGTCTCAAGGCCTGCGTCAAGCGCATATTCAGTTGGATGGAGGATGTGGAGACGGAAGAGTACCTAGAACATCTTGAGAAGGCACTTGAAGAAGCCGAAAAAGGACCCCCAAAGAAGTATTCAAAGAGGGCGATGGACGTGTTCCATTCCGACAAAGCTGGGGTTGTGGCATTTCTCCGCCAGCAATCCCAAAACTTGAGACAGTCACTGGAACATGAGAGCAGTCTGAATAACCTAAGAGGAGGAGAGTCAAGTTAACGCGATTTTTCCACTGTAGCTTGAGTTTCTTTATATATTAAATAATACAACAAGGGTTAGCTAGGTTATTTACATATACTATAGTTTAGGATAAGCTTTTTACACATTGAATATTAATGCTCTAATTAACTTAAAGTTTACTATTAAGTTATAGATTATTAAGTATAAGAATTAAATACTAAAAAGATAGTAAATTATATAATTAAAATAAAAGCTTAATATTCTATAATTATTTTATCTAAGTATTATTATAATAAAACTAAAAGCAATATATATTTTCTATATCTTTTATCTTATTAATACCTTTACATTATTTAGTTCTCTTCTATTAATATAAGTATACAAATAATATATCTTTAGCTTATATAAACAAATAAGCACATAGAAAGTAGCAGATAAAGCCTAGACTCTTTAATAGTGCGTTCCCTAGCATGCCCAAGACACCTCATACGATCTCGTTATGCAAAGATCTTAAGCGCTGTATCCTCAATCACCAAGTGTTCATGCTGTCTCTGCAGACCGGCTCTAGGCTCCTCTGCACATTTCCTCAGCATGTCTAAGACACCTCATACGATGTCTTCAGGCATAGGCCTTGACCGCTTTGTCCTCAACCGCATCCAGTCTCAAAGTACCTGTATTTCTACCTAAATCAGCACATTTCTGCAAGTGCCCGCCCATGTGGCGGCTGCTGCAGCAATTCTGAGCAATCCAAGCATGGTATTATGGAATGTGGCTGGCGGAAAGCTGTATGTCTCGGTGCGGTTGGCCTCAACCGTCGATATTATTGGAGCTGAATGTTCGCCAGCATTCCCTCGGACGGCTTGTTCCGCAACTCATCAATTCCATGTATGCATATAAAGTCGAGCAAGTCGGCTAGGTTTTCACACTTCTCGTCAATCCAACTTCCACTACTAAGTTACTTCTTTCGCAAAAGATCTTACTCACTGCCTACTTTTGACTCCGCTACATCTTCCATCTCTATTGACAAGATGGCCCCAGCAACATTACAGCCTGAGGCAAGCCACAGACCTATCGGCAAATGGCTACCTTCGCAGCGTCCGGCGCTCCAGAAATGGGTGGCTTCCAAGCTCAAGGAGGCCAATCGGAGGAATGATCTGTCTCTTGATCCAAGCCTCGTTGCCTTCCAGCAGCTAGTCAGCGGCAATCCACTTTGGCAAGCTCTGTCCAACGATATGTTTACCCAGTCGTCCAAGAACTATGATCCGACTGGTGCCGCGGCCCTTCAGAACTTCGGAGACTTTTTGAATGTCGTTAATCTCATCATTCTGTCTCCGCCGCCGTTCTTTGACACACAAACGCCCCCCACGGCTAATGGGATGATTGGTTTCCCTATCAATGCCGTGCTAGACTGGCCTATGGGTACAGTCGCTGGGTACGAGTTTTGGCTCATACCTGCCATCAACACCTCCTTTAAGGATGTTCTCAATACATGGGGCTCGTTCTTGAAATCTTCAGCCTCCCAGGCTGGCTTAAAGGATTGGCTATCCCAGGATGCCCTCGATATGCTTGCTAAGGTAGCTAATACTGGCCAGGGGGACTCAACCTTTGATCAGATCTACGTGTGCGATCCTACCGCGCCTTACTACGGCTACGGCACCTGGGATGACTTCTTCACGAGGGAATTTCAGAACGGCTTGCGCCCGGTTGACTTCCCGGATAATGCCCCTCCAACCTCAGAGTGTCCTGACCCGACTCTGGTCATCACCAATGCATGCGAGTCAGCTCCCTTGCAGGTGGTTGAGAACGTCCAGCTGCATGACCAGTTCTGGCTCAAGTCCCAGCCTTACTCCCTTGACAGGATGCTGAACCAAAACCCAATGACCTCCCAGCTTGTCAACGGCACTGTCTACCAGGCCTTCCTGAGCGCAAAGAGCTACCACCGCTGGCATGCGCCTATCAGTGGTACTATCGCTGGGATTGATCTGGTCCCCGGGTCATACTACAGCGAGGACTTCTTTGAAGGTTTGGCCAAAGACCCAAAAGACCCAGACCCTGCGGCACCCAATTACTCTCAGCCCTACATCAGCGCCGTGGCCACGCGCGCCATCATCTGGATCAAGGCGAACAACCCGACTATTGGCCTCATGGCCATTGTATTCATCGGCATGGCTGAAGTGGCGGGCTGCGAGTTTACCGTCGCAGTTAACGACACCATCACCAAAGGGCAGGAGATTGGCATGTTTCACTTTGGAGGAAGCTCTCACTGCATGGTCTTTCAGCCGGGGGTCAAGCTTCTCTTTGTCAATCCATCGCCATGGAACATGGACAAAGAGAATAACAACCGTGTGAACAGTGCTCTAGCCGTAGTTAGTGCACAGAAATAGGGTGGCACTCTTTCTTGATTATCTTGTCAGGTCTATGCTCTTCTAAGTCAACTAAGAGACAAAATATACGGCATATGCATGTGAGCCACAATTGCTACCTGACATATCAGTGTCCCCGCCATGTATTTGCATGTTGTAAATAAACTCTCAAGGAAGGATATCAAGATTTATTCGCACAGAGCTACACAGATCGTAGCATAATACCAGGCGCAGTCTTCCATTCTACTCTATACCTTCGGAACATATCCCTTATTTGTTCTAACTAATAAGAAATAAAAAGATAATATACTAAGCGATAACGAACAGATCTAGCTCATAACTTCGACATTACACCTTGCCCCCCGACGATTGCTATAGCAATCTAACAGCGCTCAATGATTGGATCGGTGGTCTACCATTGACGCAATCGAATGATTAGTTTCATCCTGTTTTCGACTCGAAAATCAAGAATTAGGGCTGGAACTCAGCACCTAAATGAGGGTAGAAATCTAAAGGTTTTGATTGGTCTAAAAGGCGAAAAGCGGCGCGTTTTGACCAAGAATACTTGAGTAGGAATACAACTAACCAACCAACTAACCAAATACTTGAGTAGATGCCTCGTTCCTAACTAGAGTCCTTGAGTAGATTTATCCCACGTATTGTATCTAGACCTCTGTTATCTCTCTTAGTCTTCTGCTTTGCCTGACTGTCTGCTTTCTCTTTAGTCTTTTCTGTACACGAAACCAAGAATAGGATCTCGCTTCTCTTGAGTTCTCCTGGAGATCCTCCTCCGCGGCTGATATTGTCGAAACCCAAGTTCCTGCCCTGACGGGGTGCTCGTTGAACTCCAGCTGCACTTTTGGCCTAGCCCTCGTCGATCTGATCACTTGGGAGATATAATCCTGGATATCGTCTCCTTTGTATGCATAGAGGAAAGCCAGAGATAGGATAACTGCTGTAACAGGGATACCTACGATCCAGAAAATGCGCTGGTCGTGATCTATCTCGCGAATATATATTGTGTTCATACCAAAGAAACTAGTAGTAAATGATCTGTGACGCGCATGTGTGCGAAAGATAACACGTATCGCTATACAAAAAACTTACAGAGGTAGGAAGAACAAAGTTACAACCGTGAATGCTCTGATTGCTTTCCCATGGCCCTCTTCAAGTATCTCAATCATCTGCTTCACCTAGTATTTGAGCATAACTACCTCGTCTTGCAATACGTCAAGATCATCAGCGCGTTCGGCGAGGGTCGATATCTGTTTGCCAATGTACCGTGACTCCACTTCAAAGAAATTGGAACGTGAGAGGGTTGTTATACGAAGTGAGGACGGCGATATCAATGCTCGATAGTTGGCAAGAACAGTCTTTTGGGAGCGTGTGACTTTCGCCAGCGCTTCGAGCTCCTCCGCGAAGCCATTGATTTCTTGAAAGATTCGTCGTTGTGGCCTCCGACTTGATCGATAGCGAAGCTTCAGCAAGTACTGTTAGTAGACCTCGAGGATTCCAGTGCCGGTCTCTAGTATCAGAGGTCTGTTTTGAAGGTTGAAGAAGATAGCTGTTAGCCGGTTGTCCGAATCTAATCGGACTCGGCACCAGAAACCCTCCTTATTCAATTGGTCGACTAGTGCCTGGATACTACTTTGACCCTCGCGTAGATCTCTTCTTGTCGCTGCAGCCTCTGTCTCAACGTAAAATAAAGCATTAACCAAATGAAAACTCCATCCACAGAATGGCCGATGTTTTCCGGTGTAAAGGAAAACATAGATCACATGATTCCCGGCGCTAGACAGTTTGCTAGCCGGGCTTCCTGCTTCCAAATCAAACATAACCAACTACGTAACATAGGATGGAAATGCGGCACATTTCTAGTCTACATTCTTGAGTAGGGCACGGACCATCAAATCGTGTATCAGGAGTTGATACGGGGGGTAATTGGTACGGTAGGAGACAGCCCAAAAGACCCAGGATTTCAGAGATAGCACTTTGCGCCATCAAAGACGCGGTCGAAGAGGGCTGGTTTTGCATCAGCCGCACCCGGAAAGACTATAACACTATGGACGATAGAGGCGACAAAAAACGAAAGCTGACGACGCGGCCGAATTCCCGCTGACGAATATGGTGTGCTAGGCTGCTGTCCAAGGATCCACTCAAGGTCAAGGCAAAAGGAAGATATCCGAAGTGACTGGCGCAGAAGGCATTAGTGATGCTTCTACCTTTGGCCAGAAGTCTGTGAGGACACAGCCCGGGGTCAGTATGAATGCCCAGCAAAATCTCGCTTGCCCATTATATAAAGTCGCTGTGAATAGGTCCAAGCTGAATCGCTCTTGTTTGGGCTTCGGGTGGACGCAGATCCACAGAGGCAAGTGAGTTGTGGCATAATTTGTGTGGTTACTGGTCGAGTTGCTGGACAGACCTCTATCCCTCAGCAGCGCATACAGCGATGTCACATCCCCGATAATTTCACCAAGTCCTTTATCTGTGGTCGGTGCTATGAAGACTTCAAGTCTCAAGAGCTTATTGTCTAGCATCAATGCTAGCGGATACTGTGTCATGTCAGAGAGCCTGAGATTGCAGTAGGCAAACTAAACCTGGAGCAAGCATCTAAATTAAGGGCAACTAAGAACAAGTCCACTGCGCTCAGTCGTGGAGTTTCCAAAACCTAGGACAACGGCGAACCCAAGCGCCAACAACTTGGCATGGACAACTTCTTAACATTTCTCGGCTTTTCACGAGTCGGTACTTCATATTTCGTATAACAGATCGCATTAGTGGGATCTGGCCGCTACTGGATCATTTTTGGAACAGTCTTTGACTTAGACTAGCTTTTGAGGAAATGTTGGATTGGGAAATTCGAGTACTTCTACTGATACAGTGACACTTGGATGGGAGAAGAAAGTAGCAATAGATATGTGTTGCAGACGTTTATCTGAAAGTCGTGATGCTCTCACATTGGTCACCACATGAATAGGTTTAGCTGACACAAGATTCAAACCTCGCCTGCAACATCTTCAACATCTCAAAAAGGGAAACCCACGACTCTCAGTATCAACTTCAGTACGCCGTCCTATCTATTTCGGCGACGGACTTGGGGCTGGTAGTCGGTAACAGGACTGCTGCCCATCATGTATCCGTTGGCTAACTTGTAGAACTTGATGGTTTGCTCTCGATCGCTCTCTTGGATTCTGGGGGGAATTTGTAGCTCATGATGGACATGTAGTTATTCTCCAAGAACTGGACAGCGCCAGCTCCCTCGGGCTTGAGGCGCTTTTCCTTATCACCCGTGATGGCGAATTCGTGTCGAAGGCCGAGGATGTGACCGATCTCGTGCTGGAAGATGTTTTTCAAGATGCGCTCATTGTCAGACTCGAAGGCCCGTTGGAAAACAATGACGTCCTGGTCAACCTCGTGGGGAAAGAAGGCTTGAGCTAGCGTGTCGCGTCCCGGTCCGACGGGCGGATTGACTTTGTACACCAGGTAAAAGTTTGCGCTCTGTTGGTCAGTCGTCTCAGATATGACAATGCCAAGTTCGAGTTCGTTCCATGAATTGGCAGCTTCCTGGAATGCTTGAGCCGCAGACCGCGCCTGGGTGGGAGATGGAAAGCTGTCTGCTGAAACAAAGTACTGGAGTTTCCTGCCACCGGGTAGTTTGACATCCCAGCGTGGCACGATGGTTCCGTAGCCTACGACGAGGGAATCAGGCTCGTCCGGCGCGTTGTCACCAGTGGTGCCAGCGAGATTGGAAATGGGGGCGGGACCATAGCTTGGATCCTCCTCCTCCTGTGTATTACAGGGGTACTTGGTCAGTTGGGAAATTGGGGCAACGGTCGCCATTGGGGCGACTGTGGGGTTGGTTCTACCGGAAGCGAGAGCTGCGACGGCGCGTTGGTTGATATCGCCACACCAAGGATCAAATGCTTGAGCCAGTTTGAACAATGAGGAGCGTCACTCTGTGAGCAGCTGTAAAGACCTGATGCGTGTAGTAAAAAATTGTCTCTGGATTCTGTCTAATTTCCAAGGGATTTGTTAGCATTTATACTTGAAATTCTTCTCTGCATTCCGTCGACGTAGGATTTCCGTCTGACCTCTTCTTTGATGTCGAAGTGATCTGCGGCTTGCACTGGAAATTAGGTTTAACCCCGCGTTTTGGTGGAGGCGCGGCCCAGACCTAATGGAATTTCAGCCAGCCGCAACAGCTTCAGCTCGCCACGATAATACTGAACTAGTCTCGAAATCCATTCATGAAGGAGCTCGAAAAAGCCAACTTTGGTGCATACCTATATAGAAAGAGATAGTTGCGTGTTAAATCAAGGGATATGTCCGATTTTCGATGGTTCTGGACTCTCAGACCGAGCCGGCTCTCCCTCTTTTAGCTGCATCGTGTCATGTTCATAATAGACAATGTGGCAGTACTGAGATTAGTGGAACGACCCTGCGACATGTCCACCGAGACAGACCGTTCTCGCTGCGCCTTCCTGGGTCTGGAATGGACGGCAAAGGTTGGCCATGGCTTGCAGATCAGTGGAGAGGCGTCCATCTCACAGGCAGCCTCAGTGGGCAAGAACTACAAAGCCATTCTCACCTCACTTATGCTTCGGTTCGTCATCGATCTTCAGCTCAATGGTGGGCAACAAGGTGACTGGATCCGTGGTGGGCGCATCGCCTTAGAAAGCTTGCTGCACCTGATACTATTAAGGTTATAACCGCTCGATTAAGCAGAGAACCGCAAGGCAACATAGCACCTTGCTTTTAAGGCCTGGGCTTAATTCATTTACTTAAGGAATTCGGTACGGTCTGCATATATAGTACCGCTCTATAACCGTTGATCCATCCTAGACCACCCAAAAGAGCTATACCTTTCTCGACAGCTTAACCTTATTGGGGTGCTGATCTGTGTGACTGGCTTGCGTTAATTGATCTTATCTAGCCAGACTGGCAACGTGCAGAAAAAAGTAGCGAGCTATATAACTCGAACTGAAAACTATTGTCTCTACTATACATTTCAGCCCAATACAAGCCGCAAGGGCTGATACAAGGTTAAAGTGGGCACCAATGATAAAAAGCTCATCTTTGGCTTGGCTGATATGGTCTGGGCTTTTCAGTAACGCCCACTCAGCCAGCTGCATTCTGCAGGGAACTATCTTCTAAGATAGCTGTCGGTTGGCCCCGCATTCCACTGAGAGCCTTGATTGGTAATTGGACTGTTTATGCTAATGCCTATCATGGATATAACGTTTCCATCATTTTCGTACAGAGACCTGGACCTTAATTAAGTATGTGGGTGAAGTAGTGCGTCCATGGAATGCAATTATGTAAGTTGCCGTTTATTAGTTTATTCCACTTCAGAGAGGAATGCGATTGCGTCGTATGACTATTACATCAGGATGTCGTTCTTATACAAACCGCCGCGCATGACACGCAAAGGTACTCCAACAGTTCGCTGACTGGGAGCACCGGCTCGGCAATGGAGCAACAGTGCCGGGTTGTTGATATCGTTGGGGTTAACAGTGATCCAACACGGAATGTCAACCACTGGATGGAAAATCGTGAACGAGCTTTTTCTTGTCAATGAAGTTCAGGCCGAGTGGCAAAGAGAATAAATGGCATGGGCTATGCGACGAATCACCGACGAGAGCATGCAAAGGGAGGCTTGAAAGAGGCTTGAATTCTAAACAAGAGAGGCGGCACAATTGCCATCTTTATAGAACAATGAACATTGGAGGCTTAATTCTCCTTCCAATAGCGCAGGCCGTTGGATGTTAAGTTCCGGCAAGCTCCAACCAACCCTGGTGCTTCTTTGCTCAACCATGATGAATGTTTGAGTTTAGGGGCGTTGTATCAGCATCCGTGATACGCAGTATGAACTCAAACTACCACAACATCCAGCTGACTAGCTTCATAAAAGCATCATCCGTATCGTCATCCGGCCACTCCCTACCCTCGATTGTCTGCCGCAAAGCTCGAGCATTCTCTCGCAACTCTGCCACTTTGGCCTCCTCTCCTCCTATCTTGGCCTCTACATTGGCAGAAAACCAAAATGCTCTGGCCTTGTGGGGTTTCATCCCTGGAGCATCTCCGCTCATCTCTATGGCCTGTCTGAGCAGCTTTGCAGCCAAGACAAGCTCTCCCACATCCTCCAGTATCCGAGCCAAGGTAAAGAGTGAATCCGCGACTCTCGGCCCGCCATTTTCTCCAAACGTCCCTCTACGCATGGCAACCGTGCGCGAGACCAGCTCCTGGGCCTCAGCCTTGTTGCCCTGGAGCCAGAAGATTCGTGCGAGAAGCATGATGTCTCCACTGTGTTTCGGATACGAGGACGTTTCGATCTCTTTTTGAGTCATGCCCTGCAAACGCCAGCATTCTCTGATGGCAGCAAGGGCATCCTCGGGCTGGCCGGCACGCAAACACGTCATGGCCCTGATAGCCAGAGTGCGCATCACCTTGCTCGGGTCATGAGCGTTGTGGATGGCTGTTGCTTTCTCTAGATATTCAAACGCTTGTTCCACATCGCCAGCCTCCGTGTAGGAGCAGGCAACAGAATCACACACGTCTGCCACGGGAGGAGAGTCTACGCCATTTAGCTTCTCGCGCAATTCGAGTGTTTTCTTGTACGCGGCGAGAGCAGCATGGGGCTGACCGAGGTCAAGGAATACGTGCCCCAAGAGACGGTGAGCTTGGGCAGCGACTGGGCCGGAACCATCCTCGTCAATGCTCAGGCCGAACTCGAAGAACGACTTCGCAAGTGCGGGCTGCTCTTTTTCCCACAAGTACCTAGAGAGTTCGCAAAACGCGTCAGAAATATGATCAATAAGCTCTAAAAACATTGGAGGAGAGGGCATCGCTCACGTTCCGGCTCGAAACACCAGTTCAGCCCAGCGCTCGGGGTTTTGGGCTTTATTTTGTATTTGGCAGATAATTGCATCAGCCAGTTCACATGGGATAGGATGGCGCTGCAAGTTTCCCATGATTGCCATCCATGCCCCTGATGTGCGCCTCTGTTCTGCCAGGTGTTGGGGAAGTCGAAATACAGGATGTGAACTGTTAGGTCGAACAGCTCCACTCTCTCAACCTTGGAGAGTTTTGAGAAGACAGCCAGCTGTACCAGGCGATGCACAGATAGGGCTTTGGAGCTCGAAAGCCTGCTGATCATGGAAGTGCGGGTCAACTCCATGACTGCCTCACCGAAACTAGACAAAAGTTTGTTACACGCCTCATGTCAGAAGTCAAGTTTCATGGAGAACATACTCGAATTCGTCAAACAGGAACTCAAGACTTAGGTCGTCTAGCTCAGCCTTTGTATTTGTGATGAGACGCTCCGGTATCAAGTCTGGATCAAAGAAAACGAGCAAGTTTTGCAACTTGGTCGCCTCCTCGGACAGCTTCTGCAAGGAGATGTTCCATGTTGTAAAGACGGTGTCGTCATATTCAACGGGCTTCTCCGACTTAGCAAAGATCTTCTCTGCCGACTTCTTGTAGATTCTCAGGAACTCTGTGTAGGAGTAGCCTCGGTCTCTGATGAAGTCGCTTATCTGTACCATGGCTAGGGGCAGTCCACCCAGGAGTTGACAAACCTCCTGCGCGGCAACCTCATCGTCTTTATCGGCTGGCTTGAGACTCGTGAGAGATTCCAAAACCGCTTTTCCAGTTTCCAGGGAGAATGATTGCAGTTTCAAGGTGTTGGATGCTCTCTTAGACGCTTGACTCGGCGACCTTGTTGTGATGATAATGGACCCCTTGTCGCTTGCGGGCCAGATCTGGTCGAGAATGTCGATGTTTTCGACGTTGTCGAAGATGAGTAAAAAGGGTTTCTTGGACGTATTCAGCCAATCCCGTACTTGTTGGATGCCCTGGTAGTCATCCTCGGAGCCGTCCTCGGAAAGGCCGAGCTTGTTCGCAAAGCTGGACAAGGCTTGAACAAGTTTGATCTGAGTCTCCGATGGTATCCAGGCGATAACATCATAGATCTCCATCGAGGTATTGGCATAGTGCAAGGCAAGTTGGGATTTGCCGACACCGCCAAGCCCGTAAATGCCTACAGCACGCAAGCTCTTCCTCTCGGGCTTCGAGTCGAGGATCTCTCTCACAGTATTGAGCTCATTCTCTCTCCCAAAGAACCTGAGATTCAGCCCATAGGGAATTATAAAACAGGGTAATTTGGCACCATCTGAGATGCGAAGCCCTTGCATCTCCTGGAGGGCGGCCAGTGTCCCGCTATTGCGCGCTTCCCTTGAAAGCCTGATCATATCTGCTGCCTCGTCGGCTCTTCTTGAGCATTTTCGGACGTTGGCAATGACTTCTGAGAAATCGTTGCTGAATTGAGACCATATGGTGCGGTTTCTGCCAACGTCGGGATTGTTGCGAAAAAAGGCAATTGCATGAGCGCAGAAGACAATGATTTCGCCGTACATGTCGGAAAGCGCCTTTTCCAGAGTCTCGGTCATGGGCAGTTCCTGCTCGTATTGCTGCATCCGCGGTAGGGCATGCTCTAGTGTTTCGAGCATTTCGATGATATCAGGGAGAACAGGCTGGGCAAACTGTGTGGACCAGTCAGAACATGAAAACCAAGAAGTGGAAGTGATCTTGGGATTGTAAGAGCGCCATCAGCTTATAACTAACCTTGATGATGAGTCTAATCGAACCCCAGAGCACAGCAGCAACTTTGCCATTCATTCCCATGAACCATGAAGCGAGAGCTGCAAAGTCGTTGAGGCCTAGTAAAACGGGCCTGAGCTGGGCCAGGGACTGGGTCCATGTGGCGGACTGGGTGGCCTGTCCCTTGCCCACGGCCTCGATCTGTGCAATAAGTTCATCTGGACTCTGGATCTTCCAGAGAAGCTTGTCAATGACGGAGGCCTTGATGCCTCCCTTTGCTAGTTCAGTGTAGTACTTTTCTATGGCAGCTTGCCAGAGAGGGCTGATCGGGCTATTGGGCTCCACGCCGCTTTTACCTCCCGGCCCGGGGGTGGGGGATCCGTCGGCCATGTCAGAGGTCGATCAGCTCATTGACCTACGCAAGGAATGCGCAGATGACTCCCGGTCAAAGTAGACGGCCGATATGGGTCGTGTCGACGAGATACGAGGCAGCAATCCTCGCCTGACGTGCGTTGATTGTTTTTCAATCAGCTGAGGGGGGGAGAAAGTGGGGATATCATGTTGGTTACGCGCAAGGTTATCAAGACGGCAGCATCGCCATGTGATTTGTCCAATCTCTTTTATGTAATTCCTCCTCAAGTTGGCCCCGGGCCGTCCCGCTCCCACACAGCGTACCGGGCGATGTCGACACGCGCACAGAGGAGTCTCAAAGCCATATAAATTCCCATTGTTTTTTTTTAAGGAGTAGCAGGTTTTTCCTATTCTAATTTTCACATACTGATTTTAAAGATACTGATCACCGTAGTTGGCAATATTAATATCCAAAAGGCCAAGGGAGGGGTACCTCGAGGCTTGCTGCAGGGTCGGGAGGCGCTGTTTCAGCTGGGCCCCTACCTTCTTGAGGGGCGGGCAAGAAAAGAGGTGTCAATGACATCCTAGACTAAGGCTGACTTTTCTCCCCAAGAACCGCAAACTTCCTTTCCCTTGACCATGGTATTAGACGAAGCGACAGATTCGGTTGGCTCGCGAAGAAACACAAGACGTCTGTTCAGGAGAAGGTTGGCCCAAGGTCAGATCAGCCCATCGCCTCTTGTCCGCATCATGACCAATAGCCAAGAAAAATCCGCCGACCATGGTAACGGAATGGCATGGAGGCGGAGACGACCGTCGATCACCAGACCTCGAAGACTAAGTGGGAAACCATTTCTCGCCGACGACACCCTTGCGACAAGACATCAGGAAGAGGGTATTGACCTGGACTGGTACTCCTCCTGGCTGTCGAGCCGTCTGCTCAATTTACCAGCAACTGTTGCAAGCCTCCAAACTCAAGGCAAATCGGTTCGAGACATGGCAGCTTTCGACAACGTTTGTGGTCACGTCAATTCTTACCTCCGCGGAAACCGCAGCTGTGGCATCGACGATGTGGTTGAGCACCTCCAGGTATCGGAGGTCTTCGATGTCAATAGCAATAACGACGAAGCCTCCAGCGCAATGCGACTCCTTATTTTCTCAGCCCTGGGGTGGAAATCCATGATCTACCAGCCCGAATTCAACGTCTGCACCCCCGATAAGCTGGCCATCCATCACGACAACGGTCCAAACTCGGGTTTAGTCTTCGACATGTACAAAGTGCCCGCTGACATGTGCGACCGCCCATTGTTCGTCCTGCTGAAATGCTTCGGAAACCTCCTGCCCGCCCGCTCTAGTCGCAGCACTCAATTTGCAGTTGAAACCAGCAAGACCGCCGCTTCTTGGGTCGCATTGTACCCAAGCGAGGTGAACGCCTACTTGTTACATACGCTGCGAGGCGTGCGCTTCCGCTGGGTTGACTCGATTGCCCTGCATCTCGACTACGACAAGTCAAGTCGCACGCTTTCCATATTCTGTTTTCCGTCAATCTGCGCTTCTCAGCTGGAATCGCGGAGCGGCACCATCTTTGCGTTTGCCAGCACCGAGAAGAACGGAGTAGATCCTCGCGCCGACGAAGATGACATTGCTCATCTACTCGAAGAAATTCTCCTGTCATACCGATTGCTATTCGGCCAAAGCCAAAGGTCCAGAAAGCTTTTTCGGGGTGTTTCTGACCCAGCCAACTTGCCGTTTCCCCAGCCCGACACCCTGCTCCACGTCCTCTGTGGACAGCGCCAGCTCAGTCTCGATGCTTCCCAAGCAAACTTGCTGCCGAGGGACCGCCGGGTTTATTATGCTGCGCGAGACTTTCCTGTCTTGTATGAGAGAGTTGAGCTGCTGGCAAAAGAACTGAGCGGGGCCAGACCGAGGTCAATGTCGGGACTCCTCCGTGATCGACGAGACACTTTGCAGTTTTGGACCTTTTGGCTGGTGGCCTTGTTTGGGGGCTTGAGTATTTTGCTGGCTATCATTCAGACGATATTACAGGCTATCCAGATTGCTCAACAAGCTGGAAAGATATAGGCCTGTGCATGGAGTTGTGATGTTGGATGTTTTCCCCCACCTCTCACTCATAGAAATTGCGTACGATAGCATCATGCATGGGCTATTTAATAAGTTTTACAAATGCTTGAAACATGTGAGCTATCACAACAAACTTACTGGTGTAAGTGGTGGAGTTCTGGCACTTTCACGTGATGCGAGCGGGGAAGCACCGCTGTCTCCAGATTAACCGCTCACTGCTGTACCATTCACCTTACTCCCACGATGACCAGAAGTCGCCCGGTCGTGGTTTTGTTCTTTATTTGCCTCCTTCTACTTTGTGTCACTGGTTTCTTTCAGCCTCGTAGTATCTTCTTTCATGCCCCCCCCGCAGCCATGAGTATCACGCATACCGTGCTCTTCCAGTTCAAGGCGGATGCCAAGCCTGAGGATGTGAAAGCGGTTCGTACCATACTTGTCCATCAAGCCTACAGCTAGTGGCAATAGCTCACAACCATACCAGGCTTGCGATCGCTTTCTTGCGCTCAAAGGAAAATGCTTCCACCCAGCTACGAACACTCCCTACATCGCCTCGGTGAAGGGTGGCCAGGACAACTCTCCTGAGGGATTGCAGGTACGGAACAAACGTGGTAACCCCGTAGCTCTGTTCTCGTACTGAACGCTATTGCAGAATAGCATTACCCATGGATTCGTCGTGGAATTCAACTCTGCAGAGAATCGAGATTATTATGTCAAGACGGACCCTGCTCATCAGGCTTTCATCCAGAGCATTGGCGACCTAGTCGAGAAAGCCATCGTAGTTGACTTTTCCAATGGGGTCTATTGAAGCTGTCCTTTTGTTACTCACCAAGCCACTCGGAGATAGATAATATAACGTACTCCACAAGCGAGTGTAACAAAAATCCCTAAACCTCTCATCCTTTCATCTGATCATCTATTTCTCAACCACCAACCATGTCACAGTTTAATAACGAGGCAAATAGTCTTATTGCTCTTCAATCGCTTCAAAGCATACCACCAGTGTGATCCCGGATTCAACCCCTCCGGTCGCGACAAAAAGAAAAAGCCAAGCGAGCTCCAGTAAGACGGGCAAGGTATTCAGACGCTGAAGATAACTTCCTTATACAACTGAAGGAAGAGGAACAACTTGGGTGGGCGGAGATTCGTCGGGGTTTTGCTCAATGTTTCCCTGAATGAGGCGGCTTAGGTCTGTCTATAAGTGCACTACTGTACGAAACTCAAGGATCGTAAGAGAACTTAATATTATGATGCTCTTCTAGGTTTGGGGACTTTAAGATGGGTGGCGTGTACCCTAAATGAGCCAAGGAGTGCTATAATACATATTGTTCCTTTATGCCCCTGGTTATATGTGTGTATGATTGCTTGGAACTGTTAGCTAGGTGATCTGGAGGGTATGTATGCTTTGGTTCTATACCTAAGACCCTAGTAATTGCTTATAGTAGATGCTAACTCGTTTGGCCTAATAGAATATTGATGCAGTATGAAATAAGCATCCTGATGAACTGCTCTGTCCTAGGAAGGTCTGGGGCAGGTACCCGTATGTGGATGGGCAGCCGAAGTCTTCGATGGCGAGGCTGAAGGGCATGGTTAGTTGGTTTATTCCTACTCGGTTGCAGCCTCAGCAATAAGATAGCATAACAGTCTCTATCAGAAGCGCGCCTTTATACGAGGATAAAAATTGATCCAAGCATGTCATACAAGGACCCGAAGACTACAATCATTAAACTTAAGTATTATATATATTTATTATAACTCTATAATCTAGCATTAAGAACAATTCAAGTATAATAAAGGTCAGTTAATCCTAGCAAGAAGAGAACTTTATTCTAATATAGAATAATAATATAGTAGGATAGGAAGGGAGCTGGTCTAAAGGCAGTAATACTTATAGAAAAAGAGAACATATAGATATGAATGGGCTAAGCATGGGAAGAAGCAAAGGTTAAAGATACATATTTATAGAGTTAGAGGAGGTTAATGTCTTATATGTAGAGAATCATATAATATGTAGTTAGGTTGGTCTATGCTAAGCATACCTTCCCTGTTTAGGCAGGGCTACTAAACCAGAGGTAGCAGTAGTATGTCCGCGATTACTATAAGTATAAACTAATTATAAATAATTATTAGATCTTTATATTTAGCCCTTTAATAGTTATATTTATAAAGAAAATACATTTTAAGCTTTAAGTATTACCTATTAAAGTTAAAAGCTTAATGCTTACCTATAGATAATATATTATAGTTAGTAAGTAGTTAGTTAATAGGTATAATTATCCACTAAAATATAAGTATATAAATTTTAATAGGACTACTACTTAAAGTGAGATATCTTGATTTTCTTTACAAATCAACCCGACTTTTACTAGTCAATAAACCCCCCGCCCAGGAGGTATAAGTGGCGGGGATGAGCGACTTGCAGCCCCCCCTAGTAGAGCGGTCGGATATTGTCGACCAAGACGATACTGCTGAGAATAAAAGTGCGGGCGAAGACGCGATATCTCCCAAACTTTTACACTTGACGGATAACAGTCTATGTAACGAATTCAACATGGACCTCTTGAATATGTTGGCAGATGCCCGCGGGGCTTGAACAGTGGATATGGAGATAGAAAACGAGGTCGACGAGCTCTGTAACATGTATTAAAGGAATGTTCATTATCAGCTTATTAACAAATCGCTATACCCCGAATGATGTCTACCAAGACTCCATCTAGAAAAGGCTAGACGGTACATGCAGCTGGATCATGATCGTCAGTCGTGACGAACCTGAAATTCAAGGCATTGTCAACGATGCGAGTGGTTTCTCCGACCTCAGGATTTCCTCCGAAGACGTTCGATCCAATACATAAGGGGCGACGAGGCAAGGTCGACAGCCATCGAGCCCTTGTCGAGTTACGACCTCGCCCAGTGAGGAGCTGCGGCAGTCGAGGCCTGATAGGATGAGGCCCTGCCGGCCGGTTGAGGGTCGCGCCGTCCTTACCGGTTATTGCTGTACGCGGAGGCTTGCCAAGATGCACCAGCACATACCAGCGCATGGTAAGAAGGCCTCACAGCACCATGAGGCCGTCCCCCTCTGGCGAGACTGTAGGCTCCAGACGTATTTCAGGGCAAAGGGCCGCATCGACTACTTCATCGTTGAGGGCTCCCTGGAGATTCTTTCAATGTTCGTATCACCTGTTTGGGGAAAATTTTCATCTAGGATGCCAAGTTCCAATTGGTAGTGGAAAACAAGGGAAACAAGTATCTTTCCCTATCCCCTGGCAAATCAAAAATATTCTGGGCGGGAATCACGAAGTTATTCTACCACGATGGAATAGCCGAGGATCTGCAAGAACGGGCGAGAACAGATAGAAGTTCAAAACACAGGTCCCACCTGAGCTGAGAAAAGGGGCGCATCGAATCATGAGTCTGCCATGCTATCTCTGAATAGTTTGAAACGGTTGAATAGGTAATCAACCATACACAAAATGAACATAGGGAACCCAGTGTAATGGCCGTATCCCTTCGCCGTCACACAGAACATCTCTCGGTAATCAGCCATCCGCAGAAGAGTCGCCACAGTTATCCGGTCCCTCTTCCAATCCTCTAGGAGCAAATGGCTCGGTGAAGGGTCGGTGGTATCGGTGTGGCAATGGCCAGCAAAGTGAAATAAACTGCAATTTGGCAGATGGAATATGACGGCTCGCTTGCATCGTCCTGGCTCAATCGTTCTTAGGAGGACCTATCCAGTGTAATCGATACACTACAATCTGATATCAACTGACGGTCCATTCAGTTCACCTAGAATCCAAACGCATCCTCTTGTGAAACCAGCCCCTTGTGAACCGCTGTTGACATGGTGCCCATAATATCCCCGACGATAGTCAGCTTGCTGAGTTTCAGGCCGTGTGGCCCGCTAGAATCCTTCACCAAGGTAAGACGATAAGCTCTTGGAATCTGAATCACGTTTAGTAATTGACCGGCCCACTCCCACATCTGAAGCAATATACTGACCCGCAACTCCCACTCAATTCCCTTGCTGTCCGAATGCTTCTTCTCTCCCGGCTCCACAAAGTTGGTATATAGATTCCCGAATACTATGCCATCGTACCCGTCTGCAGTATCCTGGATAAAAGCGGAGAGGGGCTCCATTGAAAACTTATCATAGAACCGAGTCGTATGAATGAGCCTCTTCCAAGCCTCCTCTCCTCTAAGGACCTGCCCACTTTGGGCTTGGAACTCCCAGTCCTGGGTGCTCCACTTGGTATGCGGCACCGAATGCGCAGCCTTGGTCTCGCAGAAGTCAATGTTGAGGTCGCTGAAGTATTTCATGGCAGGGTGTTTCAGGGCCTCGTTGTCCCAGCCGTTAAAAGAACCGACAAAACAAGGCTTAGTCGGGTAAGACATGACGACGAGTAGCACTGGCTTTGGTACTGATAGGGAAGGGAAAGCTTGTTCGTTCCTGAGCGATAGATTTCTGAACGCAGAAGAGGCGGTAAAGTGAGAACTTTGTGAGACCGGTAAGATCATGCGCACAATATATATGACAAAAGAGACCGATCACATGCCTCTGATCAGATCGTTTCTCGTCGCCCATCTAGTAAATATCCTCTAGAGCGCCCGTGAACTCAAAGAGCTAAACTTAAAAGGAAGAAAACTACCAGTGACACATAAGATAGTCGACGTAATTTGTAGATCATTCTCTCCAGCCACCAACCCACCAAGTGTGAGGGAACCAATCCAGCCCAGAAGCTTAAACCTCCCAGACATTCCATTGAAATCACCGTAATGTGAATGGTTTATGGAAGAGGCTAAAATGCTACGTAGGCAGATGATGGCTTGATGATGCAACTATCTTTAAGTCCGGGGATACGACAAGAGCTATTTGCCGCATCGATTGACAGGCCATGTCTCCGTAAGATTATCTCGTGACACGGAGTTATAGCACTTGTGAGGACACAAGCTGAATTGGATAACGAAAGGGAGAATGTGGCATACTACGGGGTTCAGTTATAAGATGTATACCTATGTGGTCATCTTCTTACCACCAGTCCTCAAATCGAGTGAGGTGATAACATTCCTTCCCGTCTTCTCTCCGCCCCACACGGGATACTGCCCAGCTCGCTTCCAGAAATCCACCACGACAGTTTCTTCTTACCCTCTCTCCTGGCTCCCATGTGAACATCTTCGCCTTCGCTCTTGGGAGGTTTAATATATAACGGAATCAGCATCCCATTCAGACGCCTCACTGGCTGTCTGGAATTAGTAGATGCTCACCAAGGTTCCCTCTGTGTGCAACGTTGAAGCAAGAAATAGACTCACCCACAATGTCCACCACCAAGTGGGTGTACAAACAGCCAACCACATCCAATCTTTCCCCCTTTGTCATCCCCATGCTAGAATACTCCCGACACTGTAAGTCTGAAGCTCCTGAGTGGGCCGCTCCGGCACGTTTGCGACCCAACGATCTTCTACCTTGTCAATCTTGCCATCTTTACCGATGTAAATCCGAACCGCGGAGTCTATAGTTAGTTCCTTGGTGATGCCCTTCACCACGTACTTGTTGGACAGGTCGAGCTTTATGGGATTTCCGGCCGACATGACTGCGTGCGATTGTATCTGTGTGTCGTGGCAGAGTGCAGGGATTCCGTACCCTACCATGATACCCATAGGGTCGCTGAAGGTCGCACGTGGCGACCAGAGGGATAGGTGTTTAAGAGTTGGATTACCTTCGTAGAGCTGCTCAATAGAGTTTAAAATCTACTTATGTACCAAGATGAGTGGCAGGGCGAACATCGAGAAGGCTGCCTACGAGGAGCTTTTCGTGAGGTGAAAGAGTGACCCCGGGAGGCTCATTGATGTTGACGTTGTTGATGTCAAGAGAGGATAATGTTGGGCAGGATGAGCCGGCAGCAGACTGGTCTTGGGTTGTTGTTTCGGTGTCCATTGTCCTACTGAAACTGAAGAGTAGAGTTGATTGAGAATGGTTGTGTAGTATTATCCACCCAGTGAAAGACGACATCTTAAATATCTGCCAAAATGGGTAGTGCAATGGCGAAGCAAGTGTTCGCCACATTGTCAACATATCGGCAAGTTCCGCGCCTAAATTACATAACCTTAAGGAGACCTGGGGTCGGAGTCGTATGGGTGATCGGGCTGGTCTTACAAAGGGTGCCAGACTCCTCGAGTCGTTTCACTAATGCTGCATTCAGGATTGGCTTCAAACTTCAGCTAGACCACGCCGAACGCCTCCTAGCGGCCCCATCCCCCGGGACCTGCCGGGAAGGCACTTTATTCACATGTTTGATCGTAAAGCATTTCCATCTGCCTGATTAAGAGCGGCTCCGAGACCTGATCCTTGGAGGTAGAAGTTGCGGTTCTTCACACTCGGGAAGGCCTACCATGGACTACCTGGTCGAGGACCGTGACATACGGCGTTAGGCCCGAAATGGTCAACAATTGCCAGTGCAATATGGTAGTCCAAATGCCGAGCTGCCGGAGAAGGTAGCAAAGACAGCGAATAGTAAGGACTCTACGATTTAGGCGTTTTCACGCGGAGAGGAGTTACCAATACGCAGTCTCGTCTTGTCCCAAATAACACTGGGAGACGAGGTTAGAGGGAGGATAGCTGAGTTGTCCATTAACTCCGCTACTGAGAAGAGCCTAATCCTTCGGTTAATAGCATGTGAAAATGATGCTCAAGTTGGAAGCTAGCGGAAAGGTAATTAACGAATATAAGCCCGCTCGGCCACCCAGCCGTGAGAATCAACGTACCCAGCCTTCAAAACTCGAAATATATGATGACGGGCGAGCGATCCTCTGCAGCTGAGCTGACTGGCCTATGTCACAAATATGAGGTCATTATTACATTGACGAGCTAATGGATGGTCATGATGACTTGCAGTTGGGACGCCACTTATTTCACCTTCAATTAGCGGCTAAAAGTCTACAACCACCTAACACAACTGGACCAAAGGCGCTCTAGCCACAGAAGGCAATTTCAGCTCTTAAAATGAGGTCGTTTCGCTGTGTCCGTTAGGCGAAGTTTCCACGGTCTGAGAGCCCTGTCGATAAAGGCGCAGGGAGGAAACTCAGTTGACCAAAATGAGCGGCATTTTTAGCCAGCTTCGACAACAAATCACAGGCGGTGATGTGCTCCTGCCAGGCGATGCAGGTTACCAAGAAAGTCTGAAGCGATGGAGCGACAGCTCTGAGAAGCCAGCGGTAAGCATCAGACCTCAGTTGCCCAGGGTGCAGAAGGGGGCGCTGATGATAAGCATCTTCAGGCGGTCGTAGTAAGGGTGACCAGCGCGGATGAGGTGTCGGCTGCGATCCGGTTTGCGACTGCCCACAAGGTCCCATTGACGGCTCGCGGCGGTGGACATTCGACCAGCGGGGCTTCATCATCGGCTGGCGGGATGGTGATAGACCTGACGCGCATGCGGAAAGTCAGCGTGGACGCGGAAGCTCGAACAGTAACCTACGAGGGTGGCTGCGTATTTGGGGACGTCGACTCGGCGCTGGCTGCTCATGGGCTGGCCACTGTCGGCGGACTCTATAGCCAAACAGGCGTGGGCGGACTGGTTCTCGGCGGCGGCCATGGCTTCTTGTCTGCGCGTCACGGGCTTGCTGTTGACAACCTCGTCTCCGTCGAGATGGTTCTAGCCGACGGGTCTATTGCCGAGGTGTCCGAGACTCAGAAGCCTGATCTGTTTTGGGGAGTGCGAGGCGCAGGAGCCCAGTTCGGCATCGTCACGCGATTTACATCGCGGGCACACCCACAAGGTGATGTTTGGGGCGGGCCCCTATTGTTCACATTGGACAAGGTGCCAGAACTAGTGGCTTTCGCAAACGAGTTCCACAACCGCGGCGAGATTGACCACAACTGCATCATCGTCTTCGCATGTGCGCCTCCGGAATACACAATGCCCGTCGTCATTGTAGGTGTCTTCTACAACGGCCCTGCAACTGATGCAGAGCAATTCTTCGCGCCCTTGCTGGCACTCAGCCCTATCGCCAATTTGACTGGCATGATGCCATATCCAACGATCAATACGCTCTTCAACTCAAGATTCGAAGGACCGGGACGCAAGCTGATGGGCTCCTGTAGCGTGCTGATGCCGCTCGACGCCGATATCATTGCCGAGGCTGGGCGACGCTTCCTTGACTTCATCACATCTCACAACGACATGACAAAATCAATCCTCGCCTTTCAGTTCTTCCCCACGGCCGCCATTCGGGCCACTCCGCATGAGGCAACCGCCTTCGCCAACCGCGGCGAGCACTACCCGGCCGTCATGGCGATCATGTACGACGACCCATCTCAGGATGCTGAAGTTCGTGCCTTCAAGCGCGAGTTACGTGATTATATCATCACCACTTGCGGCTACCACGGCAAGCGAGCCCCGGGCGGCCCCGCACCGTTTTATCTTAACCTGGAACACGAGTCCTTGTCACCCGAAGACGCTTTCGGCGACCACGTCCAAGGGCTGCGCGACCTCAAGCGCAAGTACGACCCTGAGAATGTCTTCCACAAATGGCATGGCGTGATGGTGGAACCCAAAACCTCCACCAGCGCCTAGGCGGCATGTTAATAGTTATGAAGCATGGGTCTGATACAAATTGACTGGAAGTAGCCATAAGGCTAGAGTCAAGTCACGGAAAAGATGCTGAGGAGTAGGAGGTTTTCCTGTCATATATCGTAATAGCTGGTCGTATTAGGGAAGGGAAGATTGGATAATTAGCTAGTTAAATAACTATAAAGGTGTTCGCCACATCAGGCGTTCATGCTACTATTGCCATGTGAACGTTGACATCTAAGTATTGGCTGACTAGCTACTCAAATGTGGCTACTCAAAGCCAATTCTCAAAACGGAAGGTGGTGATTGCTTTAGATTCTATTAGCTGGCCGTTGGTACACTACTTGGGGAACTAGAACAAATCCAGTACCAAGGGGAGAGCATGGACTAAGTCTAAAATGTGGCAGACTAGAAATCATCTACGGAGGACGATAGGGGCCACTGTTGCAAAACTCCCTATCAGTTCTTTATGCTGCCCAGGCCCCGCACTTAAAACAAAGGCGTCCCCACACCTGACTAATCGCAGTACCTAGGCATAAGTACTACAGCAAGTACTGCGGACCAGCAGCAGACCCGCGCGGTCCTGGTCTATCCCGCCCAAGCAGCCCACAGTCAAGGACTGCAGAATAGCAGCAGGCCTATGCAACACTCTAGTATCCTTGACCTATACAACGCAATATCTAGTAGTCTGTCCAAGCTGTCCGATTATTCCCAAGCAATCCTGACCGACTAATATGCTATTATAATCAAATGATTCTCATTTATTACAGCCATAGATATGCTTCCCTATAGCCCTAGATTCAAAATATCTCTATCTTAGTAATAGCCATACTCTATAAACAGACTTTCATTACAAATATTAACAATCTATAGGGTAGTAACAGTATAATAAGCTAGTAATAAGTTAGTATAATAATCCTATATTAGATTAGCAGTAGACTAATACAGTAATCTTATACTCAAGAGAGTTTCGTAATTATCATCTATTATTACAAAGAGCAACATTATTATGTTTTATAAATGTTAAATCCCATTCCCAATACTAATTCAATTTATTATTTTCCTTCCCTAGTTTTAGTATCTCTCTTTACACAGGCTTGACGAGAATGGAGATGTTGAGGATTCATCGCCGCCTCCAGAACCGCACGCCGGAGAAAGCCACGTGCCCACGAGCCAAAACGCCGTGGCCGCTCCGGGCCTGTGCTCCGGGGGCGCATCTCCCGAGGAAGCGCTGCTAGTGAACAGAGCTCCCGATTGTAGGTTGACTGACTTCCAGCCCAGCTCAGAGTATCCAGAAACCGGTCGAACTGCTAACGACAAGTGTATCAAGCGTTCCTAGTGCAGCTGCGTTATGATGTGCCGGATGAGAGGCTGATGGATTTGCTGCGGCTTCGCTCAGCCGGGGCTGGCGATGCGTTCCCGCCCATCGCGTTAGGTGTCCCTATTGACGAGCTTCCGGGGTTTGTCTTCTTCAGCGTTTCGCGGGTAGCTGCGCTTCAATATGCATTCGAAGCTGGGTTGGAAGCGTCGTGGCCTGATGCTGGGGTTTTGCGTGCTAGCGTTCCGCGATAAATTTGATTTCGACGAATATGGCTTCAAAGCGGCACCCGGCGGGTATGAGCCCAATATAGGGGCCCCCGCCTCTCTTCTCTTCCCATACGGGGCCTTTCTTGTCCTTCCTGATCTCGTCTTGGTTGGCCGTTTCTCCTCCTAACACTCGTATGCACCCGAACTTTGGCCTTCCCTTGCATAGTCTGAAGAGGATGATGCAGTCGGTCGAATAGGACTCATAGACGCGACCCATGACGGGTTCGAAGCTATTGACGTCGTTGTGCGAGATCGAGAAGCTTCCACCGAACTTGGGGAGATGCTGCGTCAGCAAGCCAGAAGGGGAGAGAGGTCATTTCAAGCAAGGGAGCAAACTTCATTCGTGACGAACTCGAACAGCCTTTCGTTGTCGTCTTCCACACCGTCAGGGAGAGATAGGGAACGCGGCGTCTCCATGCTGCCACACTGCATCCTTTATCGAGTAGAAACAGCGACAAAAGGAAAAGTGAAGAGGGCGCGTGTAAACGACAAGCGGTGACGGAACGAAGATCAATGATGGGTTTAGGGTGTCGGATTTCGGTTGTGGTTGGGAGGGGTCAGCCAATAAGATGACGTTTAGGACGAACACTGCCCCTGTCGACTTCCACGAACGGCCCGAGTTGAGTGTAGTTACGGCAAAAGGAAAATGTATCATACTGTAGAATTGGGGCCAAATAGGTCTCAATTTAAAAGGGATACAGCAGAATAACGCTGTACTGATGCTCTCCCCGTTGTTCTCTGTTCTGGACCTCGTCCCATGAGGCATTTCTGCTTTATCGGCCGGATCCCAGCACCTTGCTCTCTTAGTCATCCGCCCCGGCCTCCCTGCCTGACACCCTTGCTGGTTATGTGAGATAAGATAAGTGATGAACAGCGTATGGCAAATTCGATCACAGTGATAGGTGCTAGTATAGAACTCAGGTGTAATGGGAGTACTGCTAGGATACATAGTTAGGCAAGGCAGATGGATTAGAAGCAGAAGGTAGTATTCTCATTGATATATAAGCTGAAGCTTACCCTTCAATTCTAAAGAGAGGCAGGCGTTTGGGTAAGGAGACGCAGCTGCGAGGCGCGGGCTATGTAACCGAAGTACTAAAGGCTGGCACTGTAACATTAGGCTTGTCAATGCTATTAAAGTTGCTCATCTGGTTGAGTTTTAGGTCCCTATTGCCAATTTCCTTAGGTTTATACTCATTATTACTCTTATTAAGCATTATTTAGTATACCTTCTAACTTATAATCTAAAGCTTAATCTTAATAATACTAACTATAGCTAGAGATATATAAATACTACCTTTAACTATAAGCTATAGACTGATAATAATTATACTAAAGATCTTAAAGAAGGCTCTAAGAAAGGGAATATTAAGGATAATACTTAACTACTTATAAAAGACTTTAGTAACTACCTTAAGTATAAATACACTTATAATATCTCCCTTATTATAAAATGTTAGATAGCTCTAGCTTAGATCTAGGGGCAGTTCTAGCTTAGTAGCAATGAGCGTGAAGCTAAAGCTGGTCTTAATGTTAAGCTTGAGGAGAGCCTGGGTGAGGATGTGTCCTTCGTATGATACATCTCCTTTGGCGCATGACCATAACTCGTCGATTTTCCTTTGTTCCTCTATGCTTGTCAGCAGTTAACCGTTTCAAAACTTGCCCCGGGTCTAGTCCCACTTGACGGCGATCGGCACATGATTGCCAGAGAACCGGGAGCCATCAAACCATAGTTCGAACCGCAGATCTGCGGGACCGACGATGACCCGCACATCAAACCGGCAGATGTAGAAAAGGTAGCCTCGCCGTATGCAGGACCCTCGCTTCTTCTTGAGGATCAGCTGACTCTGTTGGACACCGGTAAGGTTGCTCTTGACTGAGCACAGTTTTGTCGCGCCGGCTGTTTTTTCGGACGAAAAAGGGTCCGTCAGGTCGATGATTCTCTCTCAATTCATGCTCACATGGATCTGCAACGCACCTTGCTTCAAACTCGGGGGTAGAAACGATCGCTCATTGTGGGATACCATAATCTCGGCGTCCCAGGATCTCGTTGTGTCTCCCGGACCCAGCCTGATCTCAAACGTCTTCGCCAATGAGGAGTTCGGGTTGATTACATCCCCCTGCTCAGGCCATCAATAAAAAATCCAACGAGACCGAAGCTCACCAGCCCTGGGGAGTGATCCTCATACGCACCTTGCGGATAAGCCACTGAATTTGGTTAATAGCCCATTTCTGGTTGGGGATAAAAGCATCATCCCGGATATCCTCGTCGAAGTGGATGGCTGGCTGGTATAGCTCTCGGACCACAATACCGTAGCTCGCTCGAGCTATCCGTGTCGCTAATACTGCCATGTCTCCCGTCTCCATCTTCTGCTGTTGGTCTAAGAGAAGACCACGCACCACGACTAGCTGGGGATCCTGACATGGAACGACAACAATTTGGCGGGCATTGGGGTGGTTGTAGTTCGAGAGCCGCTGGTGGATCGTGTCTCGTACGTAGGCCGAGCTACCCAACCCTCCGGCCAGAATCATGTACTCCTGGATTATGACATCAGCTTGCAGTTGGGTCTTTGGCAACTGGCAGTCCTCACCACTTGCTCATTCATCCCGTTTTCACTCATCCAATCTAGCTGTTCCTTTATTCGTTTCATGATCCCCTCGATTTGCACATCAAAGAGGGACTGGATTTCTTCCCTGTTTACAGTTAGTTATCTGCCAGTACTGCAACAGAACGGTGGCGACTCACTGGGAGAAAAGCATTCGTCCCTCCTCAACTTTAATGCCTGGGTGACTGAAATCATACGAAACCCCTTCTAGCTGAATCTTGAAGACCTTTTGCATATATACCTTTTCGCCAAACTTGTGCTTGACCGTCTTGAAATGGTGGTTCCTAGCAATCCGCGCCGTAAATTCGGCAGGAAGTCGCTCTTGAGCGTCGGGATACGCAGCTAGGCGTTGAGCAACTAACCGAGCAAAGGCTCTATCAATGAGTGACGAGCCGATACCAATACCTCTAACGGCTGAAACTTGCGACATCTGCGGGAACGAGGTATGATTTGAAGTGACACGCATCAGGGCCAGATCAGTCGTACCGCCGCCCGCGTCGACGGTTAGGAACATGCTGCCCACGTTAAACTTGATGGCGCTCGTCTTGAGCGTCGCCACAGCCGCAGCCTCCGCCTCAGTCAGATCGACATGTGCGGTATGCCGCGGCCCTTCGATGCCAAATCCAGCATCTCGGACTATGCCTTTGAAAGTATTGATGATTGCCATATTTGTCCACGTTGTAGGCACGCTAAAGAGGAACAACACCGCCATATCTTTCCAGCCTCCAATATGCCGATTTCCAATCTGCATCTCAATAGTCTCCTTGACATGGGCGTAGATCTGCTGAAGGTAATCCCTCAAGAACCGCTGAGCTTCGGCCGTGTCTCGCGGGGCGTTTGAGAGCCCCTGTTGCTGCGCTGCGGTCAATGTGTCTCCGTCCAGGAAGATCTTAAAGAACTCGTGCCGAGTCCTGCCTGGCACGGTAGTGTCATCATCTGCGCATATGAATCCCCAAGATAGTAAGCTGCCGTCGGCATTGTAGACGAGAACTGTGGGCACTTTGCGCTCTCCTCGATCCCCACTGCCCGGCCAGTCGTTGATGACCTGGATGGGAGTGCAGGGTGTCATCCAGGCGACGCCTGAACATGTCAACTCACTTGCACTCATGAAACACGATTCCACACACCTACCCGTGAAGGTTGTACCTAGGTCAACGGATACGAGAATGTCTGGTTGATTGTCCATCATTCGAATTATCTGAGCTGCCTGGGCTCGTGCGCGGGAAGGCCGCCGTTCAATGTTCAACGTAGTCAGATAGGAACACAGTAAGGTAGCTCAATCTGCTCAAGGAAAGCTGCCCAAAAGCACCAGCCCACTGAGCAGCAAATTTATGATCATCAAAAACATGACACGTGCAGGCTGACTACTTTGCTCCAACCAGGGTTTGGCCTGGCCGACAGCCTGGGTGGCCCCCAAAGCAACAACAGCCACCGAGGGCCACGGGTGGACTTCGGATATCAGACTGGCCAGACCTATTGGTCAAGCCACGAGTTTCTAATATACGGCAGCTGGTCTGGGTCTTCCCGGCTTGTCTCATGGCTGACTAGGGGCTGCGAGGGCGGAAGAGAACAGGTTACTCGGCTGTGCAAAACCAGTCGTAAGGTAGTTTCTCGAACGTGCCGTAAAAGCTTGATGTACGTATTAAGTAAGGTATTGTAATCCTAACTGTCCATACTCCCCTCGAGTGAGATACCAATTCTTTTAATTTTTTTCACTCGTCTTCAACATTATCAACCGGGCCTCGACTCGTCCTCCCCTCCCCTCGAGATGTCAACGACACGGACACAAACTGGTTCCAACTCTATCACCAGCACCGTACTATCGTCAACGACCAGTGCCACATCTGGCTGTTCGCCGGGTGTCTCGACAGGTGAGCTTGCCGGGGCTGTGGTCGGCTGTGCCCTTGGTGGACTCATCTTCGGCTTCGCAGCCGCCTGGCTTCTTCTCCGCCGCCGCTGGAAGAAGTCCAGCGGCCGCCAAGCGGGCAGTGTTGCTGTGGTTGACGCCTCTCACGAACCAAAGGAGCATGTGCTGCCTACGGTGGCCACCGGTTCCTCTATCAACGACACTCAACTTGACCAGTTCCTCCTAAGCGCGACGCCAGATAGAGAGATTGGAACGGAATTGCGGAGTTTAGGGGACCTCATCCAGCAGCACGTCGAAAACAATTACTATCTTGGACCGACCCCCGCCGGCGCGTCAGTCTCGTCACAGGGCCTTGTAAATCTCGGGTTTACGCAGCTGAATGCAGAGGCTGTTGCTGCCTTGTGCGCCCAGCCAGAATTCCGTCAAGTCGGCATACGTCATGTCATCTCGGAAATTGTCTTCAGAAGCATTGACGTTCACTCTTGTAGCCGTCTCTCGATGCTGCCGGCGCCTGTGGCCGCATTTCTCCAGTCAATCCCCCCAGCAGAGCATCAGGATGTCAATCCTCATGGTAAGCCCCCGCAAAATGACCCTTCAGCGTGGCAGAACTCTAATGCGGCTTCCCTCCACCAGCAATGTCAGTGGCGGCATCCAAATGGCGCCAGCTCTCAGCCATGCTTCTCCACCCAAGCCCCCTGGACCGGAGCCCTCTACCAATCTCCGAGTCTGTGGCCTCTCACCAGGCGCTAGCCTTGGCCAACGCTCTCAACACCTTCCTGCATTACTTCGTGGCACCTGACGAGGCCAGTCGACAAGAGCAAACCAACCACCTGCAAGCAGTTATCGTCGAGTGTACCAAGCTTGGCTATGTGCTCTTTTCCCAGCCTAGCGACTGGCAGTTTGTGTTTAAGGGCGGTGGTGCGAGCACGAGGCAACGGGGGGTAGTGGTCTGTGCCGGGTTAGACAAGCTCGGTCCTCCGAATGGAAGTCGATACAGCTCTCCGCGACGAGTTGTCGAGCCAGTGTTAATTCCTTCATGAAAATCATTCTCCATTGACTAGGGTTGCCCATGCATTATGGTATCAGTTGGCAGGCCATTGTACTTTGTGTTGACTCTGACTTTCTCCGCACAAGTCTTTCAGAGGCACCTTGGTACCAAACAAGGATTTGACCCAATTAGAATCACCAATATCAAGACGACATCTAATAGTCCAGAGCCTAATTTAGCCAGCAATAGAATTCTCTATGGTTAGTAATTGCAATGATCCCGTGCTGATGCTCTTGTCTTACTGCATATTCAGTTCCCGCCACCAACCTAGCCTACCAATAAAAGCCTTGGCTTTAGGCGGAGGTTCCCTAGTCGAGCACAGCCGCGCTGTTGGGTCTTGCGTCACCAAACTCACGGCTGCCACACCACTTGGGCTTGAAACACAACGAGTAGAGATCGACTGAGAGCGTGCCTTGAATCCTTCAGCCGGTCTTCGGGGCTTCGTAAGCTGGCAAGCACCAGCTCCTTGATCCCCTCGCTCGCCAGCCCTTCAGCCCATGCTAGTGTATATCTCCACCGCACAGGACAATCTCCAAATACTTTCAACCTTCCTTGTTTTTGTTGTAACGCACCCTCAAGCATTGAGTGGACCTCGGGTACCACCTGTCTGGGATTGTGAAAAGCCACCAATACGACGGCAGCCGGGGAAAGTACGACGCAGACGTTTATTTTGGTACTGGCTCCCTCTGGGAATTCAGCCTGCCTACTACGTTAGTGAGGTGCATCCCACGCGAGGTTGTGCGATCCTCCCCCTCCTCCCTTCGGCCCTGTTCAGCCCTCGCGAACCTGCGACACCTGTCAGTAGGATCGCCATGCGAATAAACAGGTCGATAGTCAAGGCGGCCTCTTCAGCGAGATTCGCCTTCTGGAATCCTCCCCCGCAAATAATAGACAGCCAGCACCGCTTATTCGTGTTTCCTTCTGTTGTGTGACCCCACAATCCACAATGCGCGGTTCCATTAACCCCCTCCGCCACCTAGCCTCCTTGGCTATCGAGTACGACCAAGTCCCCAATGAAGTTCGCTCCTTCCTGGAGCTCCTGCGCATCTGTAACCAAGACCTCCAGCGCCTTATCGAAGTCCGAAATGAACACCTCGCCATCCTCGAGAAGCAGCCAGCGGCGCTCGAGCGCGTCAATAACATTATCGAGAGAGCACACCGACAGCTCGCCAACGTCTATAAGCTTGTCGAAAAGTGCCGGCCGGAGGCGCACGAGGACAAACTGAGTTTCCGCAACAGGTGGAAATGGGTCTTTGTCGACTCGATGGAATTCCGCAACCAAGAGCCTGTCATAAGTCGCCATCATGATGCTGTGCTCGCGGAGCTCAGCTTTGTTCGGCATATTGCCCTCTTCACTGATGTTGGCAACCAGCCAAAGCCCGAAGAAAGACACAGCATTGAAAAAGGGCCCTTTGAATTTGAAAATATTGCGCTCCTAGGAGACCTCATCGGAGATCCCATCGGAGATCTCTCAGGTGCGTCAAACTGTGCTTAGTATTCCACTGCTCTTTCCATGACAGACCTCTAATCTTTCACAGTGTCTAGCAACGACCGAACCTTACCTCCTCAGAACACGGTACCGACTGTCACACCACCGCATGTAGTCAACCTAAAGCCGAGTAAAGTAAATATGGCATCTTGGCCATCTACTTCATGGCCGCCTCCCCCCGACAAGAGCTACCCGAGTCTGCTTCCAACCACAACCTTCAAAGCCTACACCCCAGTCTGAATCGCTCGACATGTACATTACCGACATTGAACTTTGACGATGAGAAGGAAGTTGTAGTGGGCAGCAGACAAGATGAGGACAAAGAAGTTGTTCAGGGCACTCAGCAATACGATGGCAAGGAAGTTGTGCAGGAAAGTGCACAAGAAAAGTTGGAGGGTCGGCGCATAGTCCTGAACTCGACCGACAACACTGGATTATACTATTTGCTCGGGGACGAGGTTGAAGCATTCTCTTGCTCATTTCCTCCAACATCGGATATGGCCAACCTGCGCCATTCGCGTGACGGTTCTGCCCGCTCTAGCCAGATGTCGGCTGCAGAAACTACAACACAAAATACAGGGTTGGAACAGCTCAGCACCATTCAACCAGAGTTGATGTACAACCGCAGGTAGTTCTCAAATTTAGAATTCAAACCCACTTAGATTACTATGAGAGGACGATATTCTCAAGTAGGGAATGCGGAAAATTTAGCTAAAACGAAGTGCACATTGTCTAGGAGAATAATATGGCTCAAGTCAAGAGCCTGGATGGCTGTATTGCATTGCAGAATAGCTGAAACATTGTATTAATATATCCACTTTGCTGCAATGACATGAATCAACTTTGTGTAGTGTCAAACTGTAAGAAAGCCACCAGGACAGCTGCACAACTGGGATACTGTTAAGACATCATCCATATGAAAGGCGTAAATGTGACTTACGCGGCTGTTGGTCTAGGAGCCTTAAATGGTTGATGGTCATGGGGTAGTGGGGGAGGGTTAGCGAACGGCACCGCCCGTGAGTAGGCTCCGGCTCTGGGATCTCATGGCGCCGGGAATAACGTCCACCAAAAGAAACGGAGGGAGCATTGAAGATCTGAAGTTAAAAAAAAAGGAGGACGTTTTTCCTCTTACCCCATTGACCTCAGCACGCTCGAGGCTACAGACCATAGCTACATACACAAATGACGCGCGCACGCTTACTTCTCCGTTCTTTCCTTTTCTTGCCGCCTTTGACACCAATGATACCAACTTCCACCATCCCCTAACCCTGCCTCGCCTGGCCAATGAACGCGTCTGCTTTCACTTGAATTTGCTTTCACTGGACGATGCCTACGCGACCAATGAGGACGCCAAACCCTAGAGTGAGCGCGTTCTGATTTCACTGAAATCAGTCCCGCGCATAAAGGGTAAGATAAGGTTTGTATTTTGCCCAGACACCCCTGCAAGGGTTGGATCCACAATGTATAAGGATGTAACTACCCTTTCGAGGAACCCGAAAAGGGCTGTCAGTTGCCGACGACCTTCGGTCCCGGAAGAGGTCCTGTGCATAGAAATACCTGTAGCTGATGCCCTCCTTGATTAAGGGCTTCCAACGCAATACACGCCTTTTAGCGCCACCCCTATGGTACAAATGATGGTGATAACAACATTACGTAGCCAAATTCATGATTATAATTGCGGGCCGGCATCCACACGAGAAGGAAAGTCACATTCTGGGACTTAAAGCGGCGGCGCCGATTCCAGATAGTGACGAGAGTCCACTGCTAGAGCGCTGCACATGCTCGCGAGCCCCACTGTAGCTCAGCTGTAACACCTGCCAACAGCAGGGAATTTGTGAAGCCTATGGGTTTGAGATGCCCCTCTTGGTAGTCTTTCAGCATCGCAAGTTGTGTGGTTCACATTCACGGCGGCGAAAAGGGTCACTCGTTGACTCACCGGTTGCTGCCTAGAAGCGCTTTGCAGTGGCAGAATCATCCGGAAGATTTCTAAGTTCGAAAGACTAAAGAAATGGGTGTGTAAGGATTCATATGCGACTGCATAAAGTTACACTAAAGCATCTATAGGTATTGATATTAATAACGCCACGTTATATCTAGTCTAGAACTTTATTAATGGATATGAGATCTATTTATATGATTATAGCACCAATCTATATTTTCTAGTTCTGCACAGACTGTGAATGGGTTTTGTATGTGACTGCATGGTAGCTGCATATGACTGCGCGATGCTCAATGAGTATCTGTAAGTACCTACTGTACCAATTCCCGCTGGCATTTAACAAATTGCCACCAATTGGGTCCGTGCACGCGCGAAAGTATCACAGCCACAGACGACGCTTAAGACTTATCTCGAGGCTTGTCACTCTCTCGGTCTTGACGTTGAGGCAGTCACTAATCGCTCTTTGACGGCGCAAGGCGATACGACGAATCCGGCCAGTCGAATTTCAGACCAGATGAGTCGTCTAGACGCGAAGGCTTTCGACATTCATCCGTTTCTCCCCGACAGCTACCATGGTGCCATCATCGTGACGACGCGGTCATCTACAGCCAAAATTGGTCAGTCTAAACTGCTGGGCAAGCTCGAATGTATCAAGGACAACCTCTAGATACTAGAATTTACGTAGAACCGACAATGCCTCGAACAAGGTAAGTTACCGATGCGGCCGATGATAAAGGACACTGACACTAATCCACAGATACCGCTGCCGTTCGCCTGCATACCTAGAGCAAGTTTCTACGATGTGGAAGGAGTACCTCGAACTGTACGAAAAGTCATAGTATAAACTATAGAAATTGAATCTGCGGCTTCTGTCATACGAGGACCGTGCTATGTACTCGACATAGAATATTTCATACACAAATGTCAAGCCATTTAGGCAACGAGGATTTATTGTATGAGCTGCTATGTGATGGGGGCTTAGCAGCACCGCTATGGCTACAGGACTTAACGGAAGAAAGATTCACTTTTAACGGGAGCATGCATCATCTATATAACTACGTCTCGTAGAGGCTGATCCTCCGACGAGGGAGTGCGGAGCGGATTCGCAAGGATATAGCGTACATGAATGCGTGTACTCTCGGATAGTACACGTCCTAAACATGACGAGGGATCCGACTGCGACGATGGCGCAGCTAGCGATGGCATGTGTTGCATGGCACGTGCCAAACAAAGCAGCCCGCGAGTATTGGTGGGTACAGCGGCGGGTTCTCAGCATGCCGGACCGATGTGCGAGACTAATAACGGAGGGCGTAGAGATTGGAGATTAGGATGCGTGGGTTCCTAGGACCTTTGGAAAACCTCTACACAGTCCAAGGCCGGTTTGACGATGCTGAAGCCATGTACAAGTGAGCGCTCTGAGGCTACGAGATGGACCGATTATGACTTTATGTTGCAGTACTGTATTGGCCGCGCATGAATTGCCTACTCTATTAATTCCTACTAAAAGAGGTCTGCAGAACTTACCAATATTAAGAATGTTATGGATAATAGCATTATTTCTATAGAAATAAGCATTAATATTATATTTTTTCTCTTAAATACAAATCCTAAGATTCCTCCCTCCCGCTATGAATGGTATCGTCGACTTGGTCTCGACTCTCGAGCTGTGGGGTCAATGTGATTAGCAAAGCCCGAACAAGGATCCCACAATCCCACATCCCACATGGTTGGACTTACATAAGGGTCAAAAATCCCACATCGTGGACTCTATGGTGGGCGCTCGTTGATATGTAAAGCCTCCATATCCCAGATCCCACATCGCAAGTCATGGTTCCCCACTCTTCGCTCCCAACCACAGAATGTGTTTTGTCGGGCTTGTGTAAACACGGAGATCCGACTTCCCGACTCCGATATGTCTACCAGCACGGCTCGGTTTCATTGCACTTATCCTGGGTGCGTCCGTTCGTACAAAAACAAAGAGCACCTCTTACGTCACGAGAGAGACCACCTGAATTTACGCTCATATGCCTGCCAAGAATGCGCAGCTACGTTCAATCGAAAGCATCTATTCTTTCTTATTCCACGGCATTTGTGTAGATCCTAGTTTATAAAGAGTTCATCTACCCCGCTTAGGCCTCGAGCAGGATTTCTTGCTCAGTTTCAAGTGCTCCTTATTGCTCTCATACTTGCGACATATCGTGGTGCCGAGGCATTTCCCTCAGCAATAATAAACAGCAAGCACATATTTCAATTGTTTACAATGGCCGGCGTTTTCGAACAAGACCCGATCAATGCACAAGGGACAAATCGTATCATCCGCGAGTGCTACCAGTGGTATGTCGCCAGCGTCCCGTCGGCCGCCAAGTTGTACTGACTCAAGCAGACTCGCACTATCACATTCCGGGAGGAACTGAGGTGCATTGAAGCTCTTGATTCCTATCTAAAAGAGGGTTCTAAGTAGGTCTTTTATCTTAGCTATCATGACCATCAAGGTAGGCCCTCAAGGTGGTCTATCATGGTGATCCATCAAGGTAGCTAGAATAGGGTTTTGACGGTAACAGGGCTCTCATGACGATCCCAATAAGCTAGCTATGTGACATTGTGTTGCCGTGGACTTCAGGATTGACAAAAGATAACAAAATTGCGCGGTCGTATTGACGATCTCCATTCTGTATTTATTCTCACACGGTAATGCGAATATTCGAAGCTACATACCTATTCGAAGACAGGGCTTTCCTAGCATACCTGTTCTGTCTGACACTATGCCTCAAATCCTGACCATGCTCCAAGTCATCAACGCCTCATGCTCCTCCGCGACTGCGGGAGGGATAACGACCCCTAAGATCATTCAACTTATCAACCCACATGTCACATTGCTCCGCCACAGCTGTTTCGAGTGCTCCGTCGATGTCAGCACCTGCCTCTGCCAGAATCTCAGCACTGCCCCAGTGACAAATCCGAATGGCAGCCATGAGAGCTGAATTGCCTCCGGCGTCTTTGGCATGTAGAAGAGTTCCGTCACCATCAAAGGCAATATCGCGAACTTTTTCTTTGTTTTGGCTCCGGACCGCTTGGTGCAGGACAGTGTCTCCGTAATAGTCGCGCGAAATGCCCTCTATTATCAGTTGTTCTGGCCTGGAGGCCGCCGTTGCAAGCAGTGCTTTGATAACTCCCGTATGCCTCAACTTCCTCGCGGTGAAGAGCGCCTTCATCTGTCCTTCAAGGTCATTTGGGTATTTGATCAGGATCTCTTCAAGCAAAGCCTCGTCACCGCTCTCGGCTGCCATCATGATATCATTTGGCTGGAGCTCGGCGCCAAACTTAAACAGTATCGTCAAAATGCTTGCCATCGACCCTGCTGCCGCGATGCTGTAGGGCGTTATGCCGCTGTTTGCCTCTTGGGCGTTCACGTAAGCCCCATGCTCGAGTAATTTCCTCACATCACTTCTCTTCTGCTTCACAGCGACATGCAGGGGCGTTTCTCCCGTTGAGTCAAGTCCAGAGACAAACCTCATGGCTTCCATCAGGAGTTCAACGCCCCTATCGAATTCTTTGCGGATGGCATTGCACAGTGCATTGGTGAATATGGTCAACCGTAAGCTATGATGTGACGGGTCGTCAATCTCTTCAAGGCATTTTGCCATTTGATCGGCTTCGATCAGGGCCTTGAGGACTGCGACATTTCCCACGTCAGTGGCTAATATTAAAGGGGGTCATCTCAGCCCTGGAGTTGCGAGAATCGGCACTAGCTCCTTGGGGATGAGCTGGATGATGCTGCTGAGGAGAAGTTGCAGGTTCTCGGTCCGAGAGAATGCTACAGCCACGTGTATCGGTGTGTCGCCCCTTGAGTCTGCCAAAGCTGGGTAGGCATTGTTCTCTAGTGCCCACCGTAGCAGGGCACTGTCTTCTCGTGCAGCTGCCTTGTGACAGATACTGTGGCCTCTTCCGTCCACGTAATCGATATCGATGCCTATTTCAAGCAGCGTGGTCGCTACTTGGATGAGTTTCTCTGCTACGTCGTCAGGTTGGAGCTGTGCGCCTTCGACAAGAAAATGCAGCGCATTGGGTGCCACTTTGGCACCTGCCATGCCCTCTCTAGCGAATAAGTCAACCGTGTCCCAGTTTTTGGCATGAATCGCTGCTTATAACGGAGTGTGTCCCTCGCTGTCCACAGAAAAGTTGTCGGCGCCTCCGTCAATAAGACGGGCGGCAAGGTGAGTTCCCTCTGTTGACGGGCGTCTTGCAGCGAGGTGGAGGACGATATTTGGCAATGTGGTACTGCTTGGAGGCCAGACATTGAGCAAGAAATCAAGAACATGACTCGATATCTGGTGATCTGAAATAGCCTGTGGCAAGAGACTCTGGTGTCCAAGTTTAACGTCCAGCTTCTGCCGCATCGCATCCAGAGCCCTGTCGTCAGTCCGTGCTGCCATGTCAGGGAGTGCTGCCAATATGCTAGCAGTGTTCGAGGCAGGAAGTAGTACCTCTAGGATTGCTTTGTCTGGGAGTGACAGAGCTTTCCTTAGGAATTCGCCCGTCGTTCCCGGTCCTCCAACATATAGTCTGTCGTGCTTCAGGAGCAGCTCTACGCCGGAGAGATAGTTGTTTGACACCGCCAAGACCATGGGAGAAGGTGCCGACAGTGGTTGGCCTGAACTGGACGACGAAGCCCCCCGCGACGACACCACGAGGTTGAGGTAAGCCCGTACTGGAAGTACTGGCGCCAGAGTTTCCTCCTTGAGTAGTTCTGCCATACTTTCGATTCATCTGCTCACGTTCTTGCTGAGACATATTGCTGCCCAAAGTGTGAGGTCCATGTCCACCTCTAGCCTGTACCAGCGGGAGTCTCAAGTTCTTTGACGTCAACAGCTCATACGCGCAATCGGTATGTTTGTGTCGAATCGCGGCGTGCAAAGCTGTCCAGCCGTTAATCATTTCAATAGGCTAATATAATATTAATCAAGTTGTGCTTATACCTCTTATAACTTGTATTATTAAGTTAAAAGTAGGAAAGAATATTAGTAAAGCATTAAAGAGATCTATAGTCAGCTTAGCAACTAGTGTTATAGAAGGTAGAGGTTTAACCTATAATTAAGTGAAGATTTACATATAATTATAGAATTCTTTCTCTATAAATAAAGGCAAAGGCATAAGCTTTGAGCTTAATAAGCTTATATCTCTTGTCTCTCTACAGTAAGAAACTCTTGTCTCTCTGATTGCTCCCTTCCAAAGATGATAATGAAAAGAAAAACCCTCCTCTCCTTCCCTTCTTAACCTCCCTTGTAGCTGCCCTTCTCTACGCCTAATTATACCCTTGCTAGCAACTAGCTAGCCCACTTGGCCCTTAGCCCATACCACACTAGCCTTAGAGTTAGGAAAAGTACTAATACTTCCCCCCTCATCGTCGTTTTCATCATAATCTTCTTTTCCATCAACAGCTTCGCCAACCTCACCATACTCGCTCATCGCCTGCGCCCTCTTCTCCGCCAACTTCTCCTCCGTCTTAGTCGTCGGCGCCTTTTCCACTTCAACATGACTCTCAATCTGCCGCCGCATAAAGTCCCTGACATGCTCGCTGTTGAACTCCTTCATCGGCGGAGCATTTGGCATCTTCTGTGCCTGGCCTTGTTTCACCTCAATGTTGTGCCAGAGTCCCCTGGTTTCTTCTGAATACACTCGAGCAATCTCCAATAGATCAATCATCCACAAATCTTTGCCCAGCTTCTTATCAATACCAGTCACATACTCCAAAAGCTGCTTCAGCTTTTGTGTGGAGTACCGCGCTCTGGTATGGTTGCCGATCTTCCAGCTATACATCTTGACGAGTTTCAGGTCCTCAATATCATGGTAGGCATTGGACATGACGAGCTTTTCTAGCTGGTTGCGGTTCTTGGTATTGATCTGCTGAAGCTTCTGATGGCGGATCTCGTCGTACTTGCCCATGACGCTGTTGACGGTTTCGCCCCAGCTTTGGAGCTTCCTAGCTTCATCGCTCTCGCCGACATAGACAATAAGGGCGATGGCAGTGACGGCGGCAGTGCTGCCGGCTGTTGCGACAGTCAGGGCGCCGCCTGCAGTAGCGATGAGGATAGTAAGGAAGCCAGACGCAATCTTGGTGGCAAACCTTTTGTTGGCTGCGAGCTTGAAGCCCTTGGCCGGGTCGTACTCAGTCAAGTGCGCACCAGCGATGTAATCAACGCCCTTCTTTACAGATCCATCGACCAGGGCGCCTTGCACGGAATTAGTGATGGTATCGCTCATCCACGATATGGCACTCAAGGTTCCAGAGCCAGTGAGGACGGCAGTGGCGGCAGAGACGCCCATTTCGGCGACGGAGGCGGCCCAGCCAGAGTTCTTGGTCTTGTAGAGGTTCCAGAGGCCTTGCTTGGCGACGAGGGCGGGTTTGAGCTCATTGATGTCAACATTCCATGTGCTGACTTCGGCTACAGCTTGGTCTTCGGTGAGCCAGGGCATTTTGAGGATTGTTGTGGTGGTGTTGGTGTTGTGGTATTAGAGTTGTGATGTTGATTGAAGGCAAAGTTGTGATAATGATTGAGGGTGGAGTTGTACTGTAGTCTCTTATATATAACTGGAGCCAAGACCATCTACCACCATACAACTCACCCTCATCGGCTCCCTCTGGTCTAGATTCCTTCACATGTCAATCGCGTCAGCTCGAGCGTTCGATACGCACACTAATCCATCCCCACATGGCCGCTCTAGAACGCTTCACCCATGCCATCGTGGCTGGCTGACCACGGCGCTTACGAAGGCTATTGAAACGGAGATCAACTCCGCTTGGCAATGTCTCAAGCCATCTTGGATACCCTTGACCGAATTGGTGCTTTCTCCATAATTACCGTGATATCGTCTAGACCAACTCAGCTGCTGGTGCTAGGCAAGTCCAGCTCTCAGAGAGGCGAGGAATTGTCTTTCATGGGCGCGGTCTGGATCTGGATTCTGGATCAAGCCTTACCGGTTCAGTCTGTAAGTTCAGCTGGAGTGTGCAGTCTTTGGCGTTGCAGAGGTTTTGATGGTTGAGAACGCAGGACAACTTTCACAACTGCTTACGGCCTTATCCATTCATGCTGGACAAAACAAAGTGAGCAATGGGATACAATAAATATATTCAAATCTAGTAATTCCAACAAGCAAAAGAAACAAAAGATAACAATAACTAGCTTAACAGAGGTCGTTCCATTCCAAGAGCGGTATTCAGATGCGAATCACTTGCAACAAGACGCCAAGTGCACACAGTTCCCCTTCAAAGATTCTCGCTGCTAAAGGCGATAGGAATGATGACCCAGTTCGCAACCCTGTTAATGGTGAAAGGATATGATAAGATGATGGTTCTAGTACCTGTTAGCCTATCCTAGAGTAATTCCGAAAAGCGCATACCCGTTGTCCCTCGAACTGCTTCCCAACCCAATGTACGTGCCCGACTCTGCATTCTTGATTCTGAAGATGTCGTCAGCTTGCTTGAGGCAGATCTCTCATCACCGGTCATACTTACACCCAGGAGCCCACTTGACTGTCTGCTCCACGACCAATGTACCAACAGTATTGTTTTCCAGTACCGTGGCCAACTTGGAGTTCAATACATGTGTTGACGGAGAAGTAGAGCCTCACTTTGAGCAATGGTCAGTTGTCTATTTGAACCGTCTTGCAACCGGCGTCCGCTTACTGTCATTATCCTTGCGAGCGATAATCCAGCAATTGTCTGGGTTGGCATCATTGTTGACATTTATAAGCGTGAAGGTCTGGTTCCCATACCCCAATTCGTAGTCCCAGCCATGTGCCAGATAGCCGTTTGCTATATCGAACTTGTTATCCTCGCAAGAGGCTCGAGATGGGAGGGGCTGAGCTTACCTTTGCCAGCATCTATGGCCCTTAGAGATCCGAGATTGACAATCATGACGGTTGATTGGTGATACTGAAGCGGCAAGCAATTGTCTTGTCGCCGGGTATTAGGAAGACGGTTTTGCATCCCGCTGACCATGACTGACAGGGAGTTGACTTGGTTTTGCAGGTTCGTCTTGTCATTGTTCGCAGTATTCAGCTCTTGTTCCTTCTGCCATCTCAAATTCTCCGCCTGCTGCTTTCCATTAATCGCAGAAGCCAGCTCGTTTTCCTTTTGGCTTTTCAAATTCTCCGCCTGCTGCTTCTCTTCCTTGAGCGTCTCAATCTCTCTCCCGGCCCCGGCCAACTCACCGTCCCTGGTTTGAAGAATTCGATTCAAGGCATCCCGTTGTTTTACGACGTTCTCTCTGTCCTTGACCTCGCTGGCCAATCTCGTATCGGCTGCGTCCAATTGCTCCTTTTGGAGACGGGCAGCCTCCTCCGCCAGCTTCTTCTGTAGTCGGGCACTTTGAAGTGCGGCGACGTTGTTGGCGTCATTTCTGAAGAGGCTTGGAGCTAGGTCAGCGTCGGAGTCGGAGCTGCGATTGCAGGCATGCTGGCGCTGGAGTGTAGTTGTCATTTTTGAAAGCCGAAGGTACAGTTATGGGTGAAGAGATAGAGGAAATAAGTGAGAAAGGTATCTTTGAGGGCAGAGAAAGAAAGGTTGCAAGGAAGTGAAGAAAACCGGAAGTAAGGTAGTCGGGGTGATTGCGAGAGGATGGTCCCACGTTGTAAGCCTAAACCCCCTCCCTACAAGCTCTCTCTGAGAAATCAGCCACGCCCTCGCTAAAGACGGCTCGAACAAGATGGAACGGCCCGTTCGGGCGAGAGTGAAACCTCAGTATTGGCAATAGTGTATAGCGCCCGCCATGCAACGCAGTCACAGCGCTATGGCGGCCTGGCGCTATTAGCTTGACGGTGGCGGCGCTGCCGAGGAGCTGGAGGTTCGGCCCCGGCCTTCAGCTGTCCACCCAGAATGGATTGGGGTCTCCACGGAGTGGCGCATCATTCAAATGAATATCCGGAATGGAGGCGTTGTGAAAGTGAGCTGAAAGACGCTCTAAATGTGACTAAAGTCTACCCCCATACATACTGAAGCTGAATTTATCTACGAGAACTCACCACAGCCACAATGCTCTACAAGAATAGTCCGTGCGGAAACTCTTTTAACATTGGACAATTGCGACAAGTTTCCCGGCCGCTGCTGTATGGGAAATATCCCGTGTTCCTTGTGGATTTTAGAACTCTATGTCTTTTATTCATTTTATTTCTTTCAACTTAGTAGAAATTACCGTTTAATATAGAAACTCTAAGAATTAAATATTAAAGATATATTACTTTAAAATAGTTATAGTGTATTCACCATCTATTAAGCTTAGTATAGTACTTCCTCCTAGAGATCTATGTAAAGAGCGAAATTGCAATTTAAGAATTGTGACTATATACCTTATTATAGCTTGGGGGGTGAAGTTTATTAAAGCTGTTCTTAAGGTGGTTCTCACCACTAGATGTTAATCTGTGAGCAACATCTGTATGCAAACAACGATTCATATTCAAACATGAATCAAACAATATTAACGTTGACAATACAGAGGTACATTAAGCACATTAAGCACAACCCCAGATCAGTCCAAGTCTTGTGATCAGTCCTTGGCTCTCCTCTCCGTAGAAGCCACGCAGGGTCCAGTTGGCGTGAGCAAGCTTTGGTGCCTGCTCGGTCAGCTTGGAAACGACCTCGAGCTGGTCTTCTGGTTTGTGGTCTCCGAGGTAGCGGATTGTTGACACATCCAGTGGCCACAGGGGCAGCTCTCCGTTCGCGTCTCCGCAGACCAGCTCGACCGAGTCGACGAACGGCGCAGGACTGTTGAGGGTCTTGCCCACAGTCAGCTTGGCCGCGACGATGGGGGCCTTGACGTCGCAGTTCCACGGCTCGCTGGCCTGGGAGTAGGCGCCGTGTGTCACCTGCTTGTTGTCGCTGTACTCAACCTTGAGGCCGCTGAGTCTACCCGCCGAGACGCTGAATGCGATCTTGTGGATCTTGGAGGACCCATCAATGGTGTCTAGTGCACTGAAGCTGATGGGGGGTGAAGAGGACGATCCGGTGCTGACGCAATCGCCCAGGTAGAAGTGCTCGGTGGGCTTGGTCTCGGACATTGCTGCCTTTGTCTTCTGCTGCAGCGATAAACCCATTCCAAGAAGGTTCTTGGCTGGTGGCATTTGAACGGTGCTTGTTGCCGCCGTCGCAGTATCCTTGCCCCAGACGATTCCGAGGTCCTCGAAACCGCCGTCAAAGGTGAAGCCAAAGAAGCCACGGAATGACCACTGGCGATAGTCTGCTATGGAAAAGCTGTGAGTCTTGCCATTGGACTTGGTTCCAGCTGACAAGATGTTGCACTTGGAGGTCGCCACAGCGATGGCTGTAACGGAGAGCTTGTCTTCTGCGCCCTTGACGACATGGACTTCGATCTCGGTGATGACTTCACCATGGGCGAGCTGTAGCACGTGCTGGGGGTTGTCTTCCCTCGTTCCGTGAGTAATTTCCTTGCCAGTCGTGTAGACGACGCAGATGCCCTCGATCTTCTTGTCGTCACTCCACAGCCTCAGTTCGGTGGGGCGGGCGCCGACCTCCAGAGGCTGCAGATCATTAAAGAATGTTGCACCGGTTGAAATGCTGTTCTTGTCCTCCAGCAAGCTTTGCATGCGGTAGTCGTCCGCTCTGTGACAAAGCTCGGACAGAGAAGTTTGCACGTTGGGGTGTTGCTCAGCATTGTCCTTGGCAGTATTGGCGAGGAGGGTTCCGCTCTCATCTCTTCTAGGTGTCTGCATCATCTTGTTAGTCATGATATCAGAAAATGGATATGGGCCATACTCACGATAAGAGCAGCCTCCAGCTTCTTCTTGAGTTCATTGATTTCACTTTCCTGAGTTTTGACGTCCTTCTTCTGCTGCTCGAGGTCACCCTTCATGGTTCTCCATTCTTCGTGAGTGGGCAGGCGCTCTGTCTTCTGCGTCTAGATAGGGCCTTGTTAGTGTCTTTGCATCAGACCTTAGATGGAAAGAAGATAACCTACAGGAACGAGTAACCTGAATACGCTCGGGCTGAGATACTGGGATGTGCGGCTAGGGTCACAGGCGACTTTGGGGTCCCTTGAGACTGCATCGACCTTCAAATTCATATCAGTATCACACGTCCATAAGTACTAGAGCGGTTGATGTACCTCTCGAACGATCTTGATCATCTCAAACCGGCAATCACGAGCCGCAACCTCCAAGCCAAAGACATCAGGGTCGTAGACCTCGACTTTGTTATTTGGCAGCGGCTCTTCGATGGGCTCCAAAGCCTGAGATCGGTTTCCTGTAAAAGGCACCAAGGCTTGGGCATCTTGCTCTGCTTTTCGTGCCTCGAGAAGCTTCTGGTAGTGCGCTCTCTTGTCTTCCTGCTCCTTCTTGGCGATTGCAGCATACTTAGTCAAACCATCCGAAGCATTTTGAATGACGAGTTCAAGCTCATTCGCGTCCAGTCTAGATATCACTGGAAACAAGTCAACTGATGCCCAGCGTTGTCGAACTCTGAGATAGACATACTAGCATGGATTCGATTCCAGATAATCTTGTAGTCCTGCTATCGTTCAGTGGCTGATTTCCGATGTCTCATAGGATGGTTGACTCACAGTGTATGCATCATACAGAGCCGCAGTATAGACACCAGCGTTCTCGTAGTCGAGTGGTGATCCCTTCTTAGTTTGTTCGTGGTAGCTCCGCAAAGAAGTATACTTGGTCAAAATTGCGCTAGAAATTAATATTAGAAGAGAGTCCAGCGCTGGCGGTCATAAGATACTTGCCTCACACGCTGCGGGCCTGCAAAGAAATCCTTAGTAAATTTAGCCTCAAGGTGAACAACAGTGTTTCGTGCTTACAGGCAGCAACTGCATCTGGGAAGCTCATGGCTACTTTCTTCAAGTTTTGCAGAGTCCACTCTTCGATCTTGTCATCCCTAATGTCGCCTCCACCTGACCATGTAACGCTTGAGATGGCAGTTAGCATTCGATCTGAACAGAGCATCGTCCACATCACACCTGATCTTAGTCTGGGCGTTGTTGAGTGTGGAGTTGTCCTCATTTCCGCCCGCGACTTTACCAGAGACATCTATGCCACTGATATTTGCTGAGAGTTCAAGCTCGCCTTTTAGACTGTTCTTCTTTATGGTGGCAGCGGTAGTGATGGTAACGAGGGCGTCAAACTCACCACCCTCGATGAAGCCGGAAATGAAGCAGTCGCCGTAGATATCTGTGAACTGTCCCGGCTGTATGTGATCGATGGGGGCGAACTCAGTGATATTGTCAGCAACCAAACGTTGGTTGACAACCTTGACATGCACCAGGTATGTGATGTCGGCTTTCTTGATGTCGGTAGAGTCGACAAAGGCGGCTTTACCGGAGAGTTGTCCGAGACCAGCCATTTTGATAGAGAGAGCACCTAAGTCAAGTGTTAGTACTACTCGTTTTTGATGTTGTCAGAAGGGGGGGAGTCGCACCGCTCACGTCGAGCTTCTTGAGGACATCTGAACCGTTTTCAATAAAGCTTGCCTCCCAACTGACAACTTGACTGACTTCCGTTTGTCCGTCAACGAGTTTCCTCGAGATGCTACCACTTGATCCCTCAAGGACGCCCTGAGGTGGAGGCTGTTGCGTGCCTGCGGTGATTTGGTTGGGTTGCGCAGTGGCAGCATCTGTTTGCTTGGTCAATTGCGCAGCACGCAAGTCAGCTTCAGCAGCTGGCACATTGCCAGGCTTTCGAACAACGTCATTAACGCACAGAGTCTGAGTGTAGGAGTTGAAGCCCATGCCCAGGCGCATGGCGCTGTTGTAGGGTGCCAGCATGAGAGCCATGATGACGATGTGCAAGGGGAAGAGCAATGAACTGTGAAATGATCAAGGAGTGGAGAGCATACACGAGAACAAGTTAAGATGGAGAGAATTGTTATGTTGTCGAGATGGATCTAAGTAATGAGGTCCATTCGTTCTAGTACGAATGTGACTTCAGCTGGGGAGGAGGCGCCGTGTGGATGGATTTGAAACCCTGGCCATGAAGCAATAGAGTGAATGGCTTGGAGTGACTTTCTCGGCATCTGCGTCTAGAGCCGTTTAGGACGGGAAATAATTGGTGGCGTAGATTGACAAGCTGAAGAGGCGAGGCGGCACTCGAGGCGGCACTCGAGGCGGCACTATCGAGGGTCTCGAGCGCCCCGGAGCCGTCGCTCGAGCCTAGCGGCATCCAGCTCCCATCACATACCAAAGTACGCAGTAATTAATGTGTGAGTTCTATCCCTTTGACTGTCGTAAGCCTCCACCTCCGTACCTGGCCTCACAAAACCCCAGCAGATGCTGATTGACATGGAGGAACCTGTGGCAATAGCAGCCACAGTGTGGTCGTGAGCTAATTGATGTAGATTTTCGTAGCGCCCAGAAGTGATTGGACTTTTACTGTCACCCAATTTAGGTGGGCGCTAAAGTACCTTTCATACATTATTCTTCAACTGGTTAGACATCCTTGGAGTGACCAAACTAGAAGCTTACGACAGTCAAAGGGATAGTGCACCTCTCTCTCTCTGCATCGACTTCCCACCTGCCGTACGTTTGTTCCCAAGCTCAGCCCCAGTGCACAACGACACAAGGGACAAAGATGGATATTGAAGACGTCTTTCCAGAAGATCCTTTCGAGCCTACGGTCAAATACGTCGGCATAAATCAAACTCCCTTTGCAGTGCCCTGGGCCAAGGGGAGGGTCCAAATATGTGCAGGCTTCAACACCCAGCGCGCACAGAATGATGATCTATTCATGAACCGCGCAGCATTTCGAGATACACCGGGTACTCCGCTTCAATATCGAGAGTGTCAAATAACCTCGATCAGGGACGAGTCGGGCTCAAGCATCGCGAATTCGTCCGAGAACAGAAGCTTTGCCATCAGCGCCTCCGTAGGTGGCAGCTTTCTAGGTGCCTCTGGTAGGGGAAGCTATGAGAAGAGCGTGCGCGATAACAGAAACGTCGGTTCCATCATGCCCAATCCGAGGAGGTCGAACCAGCTAACCATTCGAGTAGACATCAAACATAAGCGTTCGCGCTGACCACATATGCGGCCAGATCGATGTCATTCACCTACCTCAACTAGAGAAAGACGCAGTTAGGCTGTTGAACACTTCTTCCGATCCCATCAACGAGTTCCGCCAGGCATACGGCGATTTCTACGTGGCAGGCTATCGAGTAGGCGCGGTGAGCAACACCACCATCTCCGGAGAGCTTGCCAACAAGACCTTTTTCGAGGCAAAGCGCGCAGAACTGGAAGTGAAGGCGCTCTTTGTGAAAATTCGCAAGTCCATCAACGAGGTATCACAGTCCGCGAGCGATGTCGGCGGACTGAGGGTGGCAGCGTTCGACTCGCTGACGGCCTTCTACTCCAACTTTACCGCCCTCACGTATGAGGACACCATTCGAGCTGGCGATGTCGCCTCCGCGAACAAACAAAGAGCAATGACCATTGCGGCTAGGGCTGCCGAGATCCTGTGGAAGGACTTCTCGCTGGGACGTGAAGGCACCGTGTATCAGGATGCTGTGGATCGGCTATGTGATAGGGGGCTTGTCACGGAGCTGTTGCTGGCTCCTTTCGCCGCGCTTCGAGAGTATCAGTCTCTTCTTTCGCGCCGATTCAATCGGCATTAGCGTTAATTGACAAATAGAGTTTGCTCCAGTCAAAAAGGAAAAAAAGCAAAAGAGGAGTGCGTAATTGTTTCGTGAGTCCTGGACGGTCTGGAGCTTAGCTGAGCTGAGCTACATTGCAATAGTCCTAGGTAAGTGCAACACAGCTGAAGCTATCAAGGAGTGCTGGCTCCAAGTGATCAGCATAACAACGATCAGCAGCTGATCATTCCAGCATACATTCCTATGTAGTGAGTAATATCACACAATAGTGTTGGAACGATGCGAAATAGCGCTGCATGGGACTTCTAGCTCAATGGCTTTTTGTCTCAAAACCCCATGTCTTAGCTGCAGCTGACGATAAAGCCATTTTAGTACGGCTCAGCCCGCCGCATTCCCTAGCTGAGCCATTCTCGTCCCGATACGGGAGACCCGTCAGGAACTAACGCACGCTGATACTCGAGCTATTGATCTGAGATGAACTACCTACTGCACAACGTACTTCGTATATTTTTCGCTAAGCCCGCCACCCGCGGTCTAGAACTAATCACCTCCGCAGCTCGAGCTATTGAGGTGAGCTGAACTATTGTACGAACGGTACAGCCAGCCACGCAGGGCCTCGTGGCTGTGTATGACCATGTCGCCGAGACAAAGACGTGAAGCTTCGCAAGGCCTAGACTCCAGCCAGGGGACTCTCGGCGGCTCCGACGGCTCAGGGCGCTCCTCATCACATTTCACACCAGACGACAGACTTCCATTTTAACCTCGACAACGCTCTACAAAGGCTGCAACTGCACTTCAAAAGCTTCATAGCTGCTCAAGCACATCGACTTGGCCAGACCCTCACCTACCTCACACATTCCAACGTCATTACCTTTCACAATGGCCACCCAACTTGTCCCCTACAACACTGCCATGCAGCTTGGCTCTGGCTTCAACTCATACACCCAGTCCTTGTGTGTTGACCATGCTGTGGTGCGCGACACCGACCCGGTGGCAGAAGCCAAGAGTATTGAACCGGAGAGGAAAGAGGTTGCTCAGTCCGTGACTTACAAGACCAGCATCATTGGGAAAACCACCGATGTCACAGACGAGATGAACGTGCGTGTATCGCCCACCTAGCAACTGTCCCAAACTGACCAATGCTTCCGCATCTCAGATCAACGGTGCCTTCAACATCAAGTATGATCAGTTGCAAGTCGACGGCAGCGGCTCGTTCATCAGCACCAACAAGATCAAGGACAGCGATGTCAGCATTATGGTCTCGATCAAGGTCGTCAACCAAGTCATCTACGACCACTCCCTTAACAAGTTCCAGCCCATCACCAACATTAAGGACGCCTCCGCACAGCGCTTGGTTGAGGTTTATGGAGATTCATATATCTCTGGCTGGCGGGAAGGAGGCGAGTTCTTAGCTGTGATTAGTATCAAGGCAAAGAACCGAGACGAAGCCCAGACCATCGCTGCCGAGTAAGTTCTCACTCAGTTCTTCTGATATTGAATCCCAGCACTAACAGACTTTTGCAGTGCTAAGATTGCTTTCACTCGCAACAAGAACCCGCCCCCTGAGAGCGACAAGAAGGAGTTGGACATCAAGGTCAACGCCACGTTCAACAAGATCAAGAAGGATATCGCCGCCGAGAATGAAGTCTCAGTCTCTGTGACATGGTCCGGTGGTGGTCAACACCTCAAGGCTCGTAAGTGCGCCCCCCTTCTCTTCGCGTCGATAACGAGCTCATCAAATATCCAATAAAGCCGAGCAGGACTGGGACTTCGACACTATGAAGGATGTCGCCTTGAAGTTCCCTGACCTCTGCGCCAAGACGCCCATGCGCACTCACGCGCTGCTCACCAAGTACACGGCCCTTCGAAGCTTCTACACCACCCAGACTTTCGACTTGCCTATGTATGAAAAGACTGGAACATACACCAACGTTCTCCAGGAGGCCTACCTTGACTATAAGGCCATCCTTGGCGCGATTCAAGTCCTTGCGTTTGATGTCTCCGAGGGGAAAAAAGCCCTCGTTGTCAACCCGCGCGCTGTCAAGGCTGGTAGGTCTATCTCCATCCTTCGATTTGAACCAAGCTTACACCGTAACAGTCGAGCAAGCCAAAGCCATCACTCATAAGGATAGCGAGGTGGAGAATGACGAGCCAGCAAAGGAACCTTCATCGGGCACTGATGCTGAGTCAGTTGAGGGCAGTCTCGTCGATGTCACAGGCTCTGTCGCTAGAGTTTCCCCTGTGGTGGTCACACCCCCGCCGCCCGGAATCGAGGAGGCCTTCGCCGCGACTATTACGGGTCTAGAGGAGGCGCGCCTCAAGTGTCGTTACATGATAAACCGCATCATCCAAGAGGTAAGACGTTGCACACTCACCTACGAGACCTTAACTCTCTGCTAATAGAAGCATTTTCAAGATCGATAACATCACCATCAAGCCCGAGATTGCCACTGATGAGAATAGGCCATCTCCCTACCTCAGCCCCTTCCTGTTCAAGCTGCTTATGCCTCTGGGCGTGGATCTTCCAGCTGAGTCTAGTCAGGTTGCGCAGGCTGTTGCGGCGTCTAGGGTTGATCCTGACGCTTTAGCTAGCAAGTTTATAGGCATGGCAAAATAACGGGTTTTACTGTGATTGGAATGGATAGTATTAATTATATACTAGTTTAGTATTAGTACTTAAATTTATTATATATGTTTATTATACTATTTAACTAAATGAATTTTAATACATTATTTAGATATTTAAATATAATAGTCCTTAGTAGTATATATCTAGAGAAGGAGCTAAAGGTTAAAAGAAAATAGAAAAGATAATAGTATATTAGGCTTAATACCTAAGCCTAAGGCAATAATAACTCAAGAAGATAAAAGTTTCTACTGTTAAGTTAGGGTGTAAGCTTTACTGCCTTAATCAGCTAGAAAGGCTAGATCCAAAATCCAAAGATCTATCCCCCCGTTAAGCTCAAGCAAAGGAAACACGTGATTCAGCGGAATCGCGGATAAGCAGAAACAGTAGTCCAAACAGTAGTTTCAACAGTGATAATGCACATTACATCCACTCATGTGTCAGACACCTGCACACACTACATGACCGGGGTCAACCTGGGCCGCGACATATAAGGCTTGCTAGATCGTTGGATTCTGCCCCAATGTCCACCGGATTTCAAATCCCATAGTACAACCGCGGTCAGACTCCAACTGCAACCGATCAAAATGTTGGTCAACGTCCTCATGAGACTGAACCCACTCGTATCCGCCTCGATCAACGATTCCATGCAGTGACTGCCGCCCAATATTCACAATCACATTGCTAGCCCACTTCTGCACGTTGGTGGGTTCGCTATAGGTGCTGAAATCCTCGTGTGTACATTCAACGAATCCAGCTTCCTCTAGTTGGCCTCGAAGTCGCATCGGGCTCCTGCTTTGGAATTAGTCAAGCTGTGGTAAAAGACCAAATCGCACCAGCATCAGAAAGAAAAACTATCGCAGTACATATTTGAAGGCGTGGGAAGAAAGTTGCGGGCTATTAACGGAAGCACTCACGTCACATCTCGCCCGACGGACTGGCCGTATCGCACATCAGTACTAATCCATTTTTGAAAGCTCTCCGTCATCGGAATGCAGTTCCACGAGGTAAACCCCGTCTCGTCCCACAATAGGTAGCCCCCCGGCCTCAGTAGTGTTCGAAGATTCGCCGCGGCAGACACCCACTGGTCGGCTTTCAAAGCAAACATCAGAAGCCGAACGTGCACGAGGTCATACTTCCTTAGTAGCGCCTGTGGGAATGGTTCGAACACGTCGCCAAATGCGAGCGTCACGCAGGGCGGTAAGACGTTCGATGGCAGGAACTTGGTTTGATCGACATCGTACCCGTCTAGGCGTGCGTCGCCGGGAAGGTCGGCTGCTAGGTCGCGGAGCCAGATACCCGTGCCCGTTCCAATGTCGGCGACTGCCGGTGGGCGTCCGAGAGAAGCAATATGTGACTGAATGTTTGATGGGATCAGGGCTTTAGTCATCTTTAGGAAGAGACCATGTTGATAGGAGAGGCGATCCTCCTCAATGCCCTCTTCGCCGTTGTTTAGGATGTAGATATGAGACTGGGCCATGGTGGACTATGGCAGTAAGTAAATGGGAAAAGCACAAAGCCGGTGAGATGGGTCGGTTTTATACTTGTCCATCTCCTGGCAGATAATGTCAGAAAGACGGTGGTGGTGGACTCGGCAAGACTATTGGCTCGCTGATGTTATTCAGCCACCGGGGTTAATGTTAGTAAAAGGATGCATAACCTAGTCGGCTCGGACTGCATTTTAGGGCTGACTCAGACATCGCGATCACAGTGATTCTTTGATCCCGGCGATTTCATCCTTTTTCACCCCGCGTCCCACAGCTAACTAATCAGGCAGTCTCTGTCTGAAAAACATGTCAGCGCCTGGCATGCCTTTTCCCAACGGAAGGTCCAAACGACCTAGTGGGTTTCTCTAAGCACTTGATAACAAAGCCTACTGTGAGTTCTACCAGTTTCTTATTGAGTCCCTTGGTTATCTCATTTTGCAATGTCTACAAGCTACTCTAGACAAGTAAAGATGATGGTTGGATAATAATGCAAGTTATAACCCACATGGTAATCTGGCTCAACCTATCCGTAGATCCCGTCTCGCTCTTGGATTGGCGAAAGTACCAGCCCTTGCTGTATGAAGACTTAGCACTGTATTTACAGCGGCTTGCCGCCTCTAGGGCGGCCTGACTAAGGCTAAAAATGCTATAAATAGTATGAGTGTACGTGCGTAATACGAAACCGAGGAGGGAAATTGACTGAGATTATGCGAATTGGAATGTTTGCTCTGCAGCCCAACTTGTGGAGCTCGCCCCGAAGTATTCGAAAGTACCCTCCCTTACTGCTGGTCTCGCTAAACAGCTAAAGGCTAAGCTTCTTTATTCTAGTACTGTCTACGAACTTGGCCCGAGGTTTCCTGCGACGATTCGTGACTAATTAGTAAATTACCCGCCGAGTACGGAAACGGTTCTTTCGGCGTAACAATGCCTCCAACACGTTGCTTCAATCATCTTTACAATTGAGCTCATCCGTGCTCTGGTTGCTCGCATCCACGTGATACCCATCGATGTCGATATTCGTTGTGACCTTGATTTGACCCTGCTCACCCTCCTGTCGTTGCGATGCACCCGTCGCAACAACGGTGACATGCCCCGTGTTGAAGTTTTCCAGGTGGAATGCCTCGGCCTTATTTGTTGAAAGCCCATGTTTATCCGCTGCCTTTGGCCTGCTACCTGATAACGCGACGAACCGGCCTGTATTGTGATTCGATTCAGCCCCGGGAATTGAGCCCCCGCGATGCTGGACAAATTCGACCAGCCTTTCAAGCACCAGAAATTCGAGCTTGAGCTTGATAGAATAAACAACAACCTTGAGTCCTTGTTGTAAAAGATAGCGGTTCTGATACTCGATAATAAGCAAGGCAATATCCATTATCACAATCAAGATGTTGACGGAAAAGAGGTGCCACAAGTAACGTCGTCTGCTGCCGAAGGCAGTCTTGAGAATATCAATGGTTTTCCAGAGGTAGAGCCCGGATATGATGAACTCTTGGGTGCAGAAGCAAGTCATTTGTGTTTTTTCCATGGTGTTGAAGATGGGACTGTAGTCGTCCCTAGTCGGATCCGAGTTGTTGTTGGTGATGAAAATGAGAACCGTCATTGTAGTATGCCAGACGACACCGTTCGCAATAATCATCCAAAGCACAGCGCGTAGTATCTTCACGTTGTACAAGACCAGATGAAGTCGAGAGTACAAAACGACAGATTGGCCAGTGATGAGCAAAATCCAGCCAACGCTGGCGATTGCCATACCAGCATAGTGATCAACGTCAAAGTAGTCGATTATCCACCCTAGAGCGTATGGAAAAACACCAAAAGTTGCCAGGAGAATGCTCCAAAAATAGAGCCCATGTCGTTTCTTGAATGTTGCGAAGATGAGGGCCAGAAGCTCACAAGCGTTGTATATGGCGAGGGTTGAGCAGATCTAGCAACCTTGTGTTAGGACATATTTCCTCTCAGTCAAGCTTCCAGGGGACCTTGTACAATTACCATGACAGAGTCTGAGCTATAGCCTCTTTTCTCCACCCTCCTGTAGATGTCATCCGGTCGTGGAGGGGTCATTGTCCTGCGTGCTAGGCGTTTGCTGATGACGCAAGGGTGAGAGTGTGAAGATCAATTACCAAAGGTCCACAAACAAGATCAGATCCTGTCGACTGCCTGACGGGGATGGCGACGTAATAAGGATTCCTTCAAGCCTGTGACCGCTGTGACTAAGTGCTTGATATTAGCAGCTAGCATATCTAAGTCCAGTGGGGGATGGGTCTGGGGTAGAGAATCCGGGGGTCCGGGGAACGGCGGGGTACTGACACAGACTGACTCGAGTCCGCCGCGTTCTCATTATCGACGGCACCAATGCAGTCTTCGGTTTGTAGCCGAGATGGTCTAACGAATTGGAAGAAGCCAGGCGCTGGACTAGGATCCTTCAAGTCTCGGGCGACAAGGATGAGGGCAGAGCATGAATAGGAGACTCTTGAAAGAGGATTTCGGCAGGGGTAAACCAACTCAAGGATGATAATCATGTGTTGTCAGTGGTGAGTTGTTTCGGGGAAAATTGCCATATCTGAATAACGCTCCTGTTTGGGCTAAAACGGCAAGTTTCCACGCTCGCTAGTGGCGCCACTGGAATTAGTGAGTACAGGGCTGTGGTGTGACATCCTTGCACACCACTATCGGGACTTATGGTGTAGATTTGATCTTAAGGTGTTTTTGCTATAGTAAGTAAGAGAGTAAGAGTTATCAACGGCCGATCTAGGGCCCGCGTTGGCATCAGGGTCGCGGGGTCACGTGGGTGTTTAGCAAATTTGCCAGCTGATCGAGGCATTACAAGGGTTGGTTGGGGCAGCAAGGCTTGCACCTAATGCAGTGTAAGGAGATGCATGAGGCCGGTTAAGAGCCGAGTACTCAGCATCCCTTATCATCAGTTGTGTGGCGCGATCAGGTAACGCTAGCTTACTTGAATTGTTTGATCTTTTTGGCCTAACGGCTGGATTCGTCTATTGAGCGTTGGGTATATTACCTTAACTCTTATATGTAGCAGTAAAAGCTTTCATCTTCTTGAGTTATTATAGCCTTAGGCTTAAATATAAAGCATATTATACTATTGTTCTTACTATTTTAATTATATACTATTTTAATATTCAGTCTCTTATCTAAGTATATACTATAAAATGCTATTATATTTAAATGTGTTAAGCTTTATTAGATATTAGCTAAGTTTTAATATATTATAAAACTTAAAAGTAATTCTTTATTATAGTTCTTTAAATATTATAAGCATTTATAATAATTTTAGTCTTAGTCTTATAAATTAACCTTAGATATATAGAGATCTTATCTCTATAATTATTCACTATTAATAGTAAAGCACTCCTAACTAAGCATATCTTCAGTTAGAATTCTTTCAGCAGCTTATGTTGCATTGCTATCTATAGCAAAATAGAATGTGCACTCTGCTAATGTGTAGAATAACTGTAACATATATGTGACAGCTTAGCCTTATTCATCTTATACTACAATTCTAAGTCTCTCTCAATCATCCACAACATCATGGCTATTGCTAAGTATTTTCTACTATCACAGTTACAGTTGCTATTCATCAACCCTTTTTACCTCCTCGACATTTCTAAGCCTTGAGGATCTTAATATCATCAAAGTAGTAGTCAAGCGTCCTTCCGCTCACTTGAAGATCAATCCCAAAGGAAGCCAAGCCGCCTTCGCCTTCCTGAACCTCAAAGAGGACCGACCACTGAAGCCAACGGTTACCACCCAGAGCAGATCCGTCGCGACTCAAATTCTCGAGGAAATTGTGGCCACCATTCGAGACAGTGAGTTTGACATTTTCCCACCCGCTGGAAGAAGTTGGAGTCCATTGGGCGGTGTTCCTGACGCTGGCGTAGAGCATGTATGTTTCTCGGTCTTCCAAGGTAAATTCGGGGATGTACTTGACTCGCCCAGTGCCGGAATCCTCTACTTCAAACAGTCGAAGTGCCTTTGTTGTTCCGCCGCGACCATCGTAAGGAGTCTGGACATCGAGATATACGGAGTCGTCGGGTATATTCTCAAGGGACCAATTCGAGCCGTCTTCATCTTCGAAATCGAGATCGAGGATAAGCTCGCCTAGATAGCGCTTATCAGTCCCAGGCAAACATGGTCATAGGGATCAGGAGACCTACCTCTAGAGCACTGAAAGCACGACGACTCATACCAGAACCCCTCAGAGTCTGCTTGTTGGAAGCCCAAATCGGAAAATGATCCAGAGTACCTTGTGCAAAGGCCATTCTGGTAGAAGATGCTTGTGCAAACCCTGCTTTCGGCGCACGAGCTGGCGCATTCTTGAAAGCTGATCGAGCTGCTGTCGATTCTCGGAACAGGATTTCCGATGTTGCCTTTCGCATTGCAGACATGGTTGGGGTTTAAGTAAGCAACCGCACAGATGACCTGGGATTCGGAACCCAGGGTCGGGGCAGCAGAAGTGGACGAGTTGGTGTGAGAGACGGGCTTGACATAGGTAGCGAGCGTTGTTGTCGCGGGAGGCGATTGTTTGGTTTTGCAAGGACCGGCTGTTACTCCCACAGCGAAGAGGGCCGTAAGGATGGTGACAAAATTGAAAGACACCATGATGATTGAAGACAGTAAAGGCAGGAAATAGATAACAAAAGATTGATGAGAAAAGGTAGGGAAAAATTAGCAAGAGTGAGTGAGTGTTATTACTCTTGATGTTAATGCTAATAGCATGGTGATAAAAGACGGCAATTCTATCCCTCTTATACCACCTTGGTTCGCATTTCCCTCTCAGTAGAAAGACACACTACGGTCGCCAAGAGCGTTGTTAAGTCGGCGACTCACGTAAGAAGCTAGCATGCATAGCATAAGCGGGGAGCATCTGCAGCTAGGTGCCTTTCTGGCGTTTTAACAAGGATGAGAACAACTAGTTGAATTAGCGGCAGGATTGATAGGGGATGTTGCTGGTGACTGCCGAGTGCCCCCTGCGGTAATCATGCAAGGGAAATTTGCGCCTCACAACTAAGCCACTGAAGGGGCTGAGCGGTCTGGTTACACGCAGGCGACTCCGAGGTAGGTCGCCGACTAGAATACCCTGAGATGACGGAAAATAGATCAAGAGATTAATTACAGCTTTCTCACTATAGCTCTGTATCAACAGCCGATCTAGGGCCAGAGTTGGCATTAGGGTCGCGGTTGAGCAGATTTGCCAGCGGATAAGAAAGCCACAATTTCATTTATTATATACCGGGCTTTCTATGCAGGTCGTATAAGGTCCCGCGTGTGTAGCCCGATTCGGAAGGCAGTCATCTTGTGGGAATGGTTTTGTGGTCGTTGTGTTATGTTGGGAAGGTCGGTTGAAATGCGAAGAGGCCTTACATGCCAGGCTTTTATCCCCCAGGATTTTAGACTTTTCCAAGATCTGGCTTTTCCAGCGCATCAAGGCATTACAATGGGTTAGTTGGGGCAGTAAGGCTTGCGCCCTAATGTAGCAGTAGAAACTTCCATCTTCTTAAGTTATTATTGCCTTAGACTTAAGTACTAAGTTTGTTATACTATTTTTCTTACTATTTTACTTTTCATACTATTTTAACCTTTAGTTCTTTATTTAAGTATATAGTACTAAAGGTTATTATATCTAAATATATAAAGCTTTATTATATATAAGCTAAGCTTTTAATATATTATAAAGCCTTAAATGTATTATTAAATTATAGTTCTTTAGATACTATAAGTATATATTAACTATACGTAAACCAATCATACACATTGTCCTAAGTGCTACTGGCTGGTAACAGAAGTAGGCCAGACTACGCTACTCCAAGACATAGGAGTATACGTAGCGACCGGCCCCGTCACGTTACCAAACTTGTTCAGCGAATCTTCCACTGCTTGTTCGTACTCGTCGGGGAAGGCGGGTGCGTCCGGCTGAAGCATCTGTGCCATTTTGCTGCTCTTGCTGTTCTAAAGCTTCTTATCCTCCACCTCCCATTGCGGATGGGTTTCACATTCTAGCTTGGGTCCTCCAGCTGAAACGATGGCTCGCTCCACGCATCCCGCCTTGATGGTGTACGGCAGGTTCAAAGCCACGCCGGTGCCCCATTTCTCCGTGGTGGCGTGCCAGTGCCAGCCTGTCACAGCGCCGCAGCCTTCCTCCGCCTTTCTGAGCTTCTTGCCTTCTTCTTCACCCCAGCCATCGATCCTGGTGATTTCGACGTACCAGTAGAGGCCTGCAGCGTAGATGTCGCAGTATGCAGTCAGCGTTGGCTCAGGCTCCGCTGTGACAGTCACCGTTTTCCGAGCGGTCGTGGTCGTCGATGACGTGGTGGATGATGTGGTGTCTGTTGTAGATGTCGGGGTTGGCGTCTCGGTAGTCGTTGGTATCAGCCTGCAATTGCAGGTCCCAAAGACGGTGTCCGTGTCGAACGGCGACCGGAAACAAGTAGGTTCGCTGCCCTCGTCGCAGTCGTTGTCACATTCGGCGCTTGTCAAGCAGGCCTTCCCGCCAATGCCACACATGACAGTCTCTCCGTCGTCGCACTGCATGTCCTCGCAATCGTCAACCGTGTCGCAGTCAATCACCGGATCCCCAGTCGCGCTAGAGTCCGACTCAGTCCCGGACTTGGAAACTACAGTCGAAAAAGTGGTGGCAGTCGTGGAAGTCTCCGGGAGCTTGCAGGAAGGGCCTTCGTCCTCCTCCCCATCGCGCTTTTGGGGCAAGTTCCCGATATCCCAACCCCATGCGACATTGATGGCCGGAAACCCCTCGGCACTAACCTGGGCTATCACGCCCTGGAAGCGCATATTCAAAACCCCCCATTTTCGTTGCCAAATACCTCTCTGGGTTTTCTTCGCTGCCTCGCTCAAATTTGGATTGTTATTGATGTTGGCCAGCATGCCAGTCTTGGCATCATCGAGGTATCCTTGAATCTTGTTCCTCATGTCGCGGAAGGCATTCTCGATAGCCATGTTGATTGAATGGTCTTTGTTGCCAGTGAAGCGGTCTTTCATGAAGTCCCGGTAGCGTTCTGCAAACGACCACTTGTCGTCTTTCACCGCAGGGTCTTGAAGGCAGTCCCGGGCGTGCGTGTCCATATCCAGGCTGTGCAGAGGTCTTGTTAGCGTTTGTTCCCATTACCAAATCCCAGCAACTTACAGCGCCTTGTAGATTCGCAGGTTTTGACGAATCATAGCCGCGTGAGCAGTTGGCTGGTTGGCCAACTTGACTCCGACAAGGAGCGTATCAAGGATCTCGAGGTGGCTCCGAACAAGCCCCTCCATTTTCAACGGAGTCATCTTATTTAAGTCGATATTTTCAGCTTGGGCCGCTGTTACCGCCGTTCTAATGTTCCTGGGTGTGGTGGCAAACCCCTACGATTAGATATGTTAGCGATGCCTTTGTTGCGAACTCAACTCTGGTACCGATACGTTGGCTTACCTTTGCCTTGTTAGTCCATGCGTCCGCGCCGATGAAGTCGTCGAGGAAGTGAGCATCGAGGGGCTGAACCTGCAGATGATCTCCACCGCCAGGGTTTTTCCTGGCTCCTGGGTAGGTCTTGTAGACGTCTGTGATAAAGGTTATATCTTGTTGCGGCGGGTTGCTGGGCTTTTGGATCTGAATGGTAGTGACAGCGCACTACCGTAGTAGATCAAGTCGTCGCAGCTGATTCGTTATATCGCCTGCTTGGGCTTGGTGCCGCGGATGCTTGCACCTCGCCCTACTTGGGGGGTGATGGACCACCAGAACTCTCCCAAAAAGCTCTTCTCGAACATGTGATCAATCGATGGCGCCATGTTCTGGCCCTCCTCTGTCCCTTTGTCAGAGATGAGTCTTCCGTCAAAATACTTGTCGTACGTGGCAGATCCCTCTAGAAACAACCCGCAGTGCTGGTCATTCCGCCTTCGATTCCAATAGTACCATCTGTCAATGAGTCTCAGAGGCGAATTTCCGGCAGCTCTAATAGCCCTTTCGTACATGAACACATCGTTGCCTTCAGGATACTGTGGGAACGAAATAGTGACATCTTTCGAGATCTTGCAGGTACCAACCTTGTTATACATCACATCGTTGCTGCTGGGTGAGGACCACCGTTTATCAAGGGCAGGCGAACCCTCCTCAGGCTCCTCCTCTTCATCTCTGCTTAGCTTTCCGTTCAGCTTGTATCCGAGATCCGTCAGGCAGTCTTGGCAGCCTTCACCACCGCCAGTGACGTCGCAGCCCTCGGCCGATGTCGTAGAAGTCACGCCCGTAACCCTGCAGCCGGTGTATGTCTTGGAACAGGTCGTGGTGCAATCCGCCTCTTCGCCATCAGGGGCCGTGGTAGGACAAGACACGAAACAGTCGCTCGCAGTAATGATGTCAGTGCACGCGGTTGACGCTTCCTCAGACTTGGACGAGCTCTTATCGTCGTCGTCATCGTCATTGTCGTCGCCACCCTCCTTTCCAGACTTGGGAGGGTCATTGCACTGGGTGAGCAACGTCTGAATGCAGGGGAATGAGAACCCAGGGAAACCAGGAAACTTGAACCAGACCCCAACAATGGGAGGGAAGCCAAAGAGAATGAGGCCCGAGCCGTCGTCGCTGCACTCCTTGGAGCCGACAATGACAGGAACGACGGTCTGCTCGCTAAAGCCCGAGGAGGTGGTGGTGATCCAGGTGTTGGCCGTCCACTCAGGATGGCCAGAGGCACAGGTGGGAGACCAGCTCTCAGGGGGGCTGTCATAGTCGAGGTGTAGCTGTCGTTTTGGCCTGATATGGAGGCAGTCGTAATAGAAGCTGTGGGGCCATCAGTTGTAGTGGTCTGAGGAGGAGCACCGTTTGTTGAGGTTGGTCCGCCAGAGGTCCCAGTCTTAGTATTTCCAGGCTGAGTATGACCCGTTTCAGTGCCAGATGGCCCAGTACTAGTGGCTCCCGTCTCAGTGTTGCCAGGTTGAGTAGCGGTATCAATATTGCTTGGCTGGGTCTCGGTATCAGTATCAGTTGGGCCGGTCTCAGTGCCTCCCGTCTCAGTGTTTCCAGGCCGAGTAGGTTCCGTCTCAGCACTAGTTGGTCCAGTTTCAGTTCTAGCCGGTTCAGTCTGAGTTCCAATCGAGCCGATCTCAGTACCAGAGGAGCCTGTTTGTGTTCCAACAGAGCCGGTCTCGGTTTCGGCAGGGCCAGTCTCGGTGCTAGAAAGAGTCGAAGGGCCTATTTCAGTGCCAGAACGACCAGACTCTATACTTAAAGAACCTATTTGTATACTAGCTAGTTTAGTCTTAGTATTAGTTATTCTAGTTTTAGTACTAAAAGTATTAGTCTTAGTATTAGAGGAATTAATTTATATTCTAACAGAGTTAGTATTAGTTTTAGTAGAGCTAGTTTTAGTACTAGAAAGACTAAACTCTATACTAGATAAACCTATTTATATTCTAATAGGGTTAGACTCTATATTAGAAGAACCTGTTTGTATACCAGCTGGTCCTATCTCAGTAACAGTCAGTCTAGGTTTAGTACTGGAAACGCCAGTCTCAGTACGAGAGTAGCCTGTTTGTGTTCCAACAGAGCCGGTCTTGGTTTCAGTAGGGCCGGTCTCGGTGCCAGAAAGAGTTGAAGTGCCTGTCTCAGTGCCTCCTGTCTCGGTCCCCTCGTGTGAATTTGAGACAGGCGTACGCTACTGCGGATCTTGGTATCTGGAGAAGTCGGACGAAGCTGAAAGCTCCGTCGCCACTACTACGGAGTCACCTACGTCAACAGAGTCGAGCGGGCCCACGCCTCCGGCCGAGACGCATGAGGGACAGCCGTCGGATTGCAACAAGTGGGACATCGTTGAAGAGGGCGATTCGTGCGATTCGATAGCTGCCGCTGCCGGCATCTCCAAGGCGCAGTTCTTTGCTTGGAACCCCGCTGTTAGCGAAGACTGCCTTACGAACTTCTGGCTCGGATCTGCCTACTGCGTTGGTGTTTCTAGCTCGCCCACGTCTACCACCGCGTCAGCGACCACAACGACTTCTAGTGCGTCTCCGCCCCCAGCTGAGACGCACGCGGGACAGCCGTCTAACTGCAACAAGTGGGACGTCGTTGAAGATGGTGAAACGTGCGACTCAATACCTGCCGCTGCCGGCATCTCAAAGGCGCAATTCTTTACTCGGAATCCTGCTGTTAGCGAAGACTGCCTGACAAACTTCTGGCTGGGATACGCCTACTGCGTTGGTGTGTCTGAAAGCTGAACCCTTGGATAGTAGCCGAATGAACATTCGCGAGTTTGTTAACTGCACTCCTCGGTCTTAATTGTCGATCCTGATTACTTTTTATGCGAAACGGAATTAGGCAAAAAGAAAAAAGGAAAGAAGAGAAAAATAACCCCGGTTAGAAAGAGAGAAGAAACCTAAGCTTCCAGTCCGTTATCGAACCTGTTATTACCCCTCCAGTCAAGAAATTCAAATTCCTTCCACACCATCTTGACTTGATTGTCCCCGTCCAAATCTTCAAACAACTGCAAGACGTCCTGTGGCGGTCTCCATGCCCCGACCTGCCATTCCACCGTCCCCTCAACACCGTCTTTCCTTGGAACGTACCTCAATCCCCAACTGCGACCGCCATATTCGGCATCATAGGGCGCCTCATCTCCATACTCGTCCAATCTCTCTGCCGACGGGTTCCAGGATACATTTGTGAATAGCTCTGCCTCCTCCAGGGCGGGCATGCTTTTCAACGCTGCAGCAAAGGCCGAAAGAAGGGGTTCGATCTGCTCTGCCAACGGTTCCGTGCGGAACATATCTTGCGTGAAGTCGTCATCCCTGGTCCAGTTCTCCTCCCAATCCTCGTCAAACTCTTCATCTGCCTCATTCGGACCCGTGGGAGGGTAATGCTTATCGGTTACCTCGTAACCTTCGGGGTTGGGGTTCTCGCCACGCGGCCCAACAAAGTACCAGCGTCCGTCGGGTCGGCAGGGATGAAATTCGACGCGAAGACGCCGCATACGTGGCCATTGGGCCTTGAAGATGCCGGGGGTCAGGAAAGCGCGTAGATCAAGCTCCTCGAGGTACGGCGCCATGATTCGAAACCCAGTTGATATGGGATCCTCGTCGGCGGGGTGCACAAGATTCGGCATCGGAACGGCTTGGTCATCCAGAAAGTGGTAACGGCGCTTCCAAAACAAGAACCTGACCTTTCTCAACGACACGGGTATCTGCTCACGAAGTTCGTCTACTGCCCGGCCAAATTCGTGGCGCGAGTCACGCCACGGACCCTCCCACTCACGCGTGTAGGTCCGCAGAAAAGGCGACTCGTAGGCAATCAGTGTCCGTTCCCAAAGCCACGGACAGTTGACTTCTTGCAGGTCTGGGAGTCGTACCATGCACTCCACTATCGTTCGCAGTGAAACTGGACGAAGGTGTTCAAACTGGTGGCTGGAGATGCTTAGCTCAAACTCAGTGTAGTGCGGCAGCAAAGGCAGCGTGGCTGCATCACTGAGATAGAGACGACGCGAGTAAAACTGGCGATGCATGCATTCGGGAAAGATGTCGTAGGATTGAAGCTCAAGTTCGATTCCGAGACCAGCACCATCTTGTTGGGATGGCCGTGTATTGGCTTCGATGCTTGAATCCTGATAGGCTTTGAGGGCGTTGAAAAGGGCGTGAATCTGGGAGGAAAAATAGGCGTTGATGTCTTCGAACTCGCCCGGCGTCTCACGACAGGGCAGAGGTTTCTCTCCTGGGCTCAGCTTAAGGGGCATCCTCATCCTCATGTGATAGCCTAGCGATTTGGAGCGCCCTTTGAGGTCATTCAAAATGTGCTCCTCTCGAGATGGTAGCGACTCATATGAGTACAGCTTTTGGGACTCGTCATAGCCATAATAAAGCAGTGGCGGCGTTTGTTTGGCGATTGTCTTATCACGAACAGGAAGGCTCTGGTATTTCGTTTCTGAATCGGAAGAAGCCATGACCAAAAACGGGATGAGGGTTGCAAAGAATAGATAGATGTTAAGTGTTGTGAAGCTTGGAGGCAGTTGTAGAATCTTGAGGGAAGGGAGCGCTTTTATACCGTAACTTAGGTACCATACGGTCAGCCGATGTGACTGCCCGACTACAAAGAAACCTGAACCAATGTACCTAAGTAGCTACGTACCTAATAACAAGGTGCGTACAATCCCTGCATGGCATCCGGCATCCATGGATATTTTAATTGCTTAGGCGGCTATGATGAAAACGAGACCTCTAGAGTGACGCCACCTCCACTCTTTCTTCTAACAGTTAGGATCCACAAGGCCTCAATTTCGGTGGCTTTATTTATGAAGGGCCAAGTGGCCTGAAAAATAAACCATACACCAAATGGAGTGACAAAATTACCTAGTCACGCAACTAGTCTATAATGTAACAACCCCACTTTCTGCACACCCTTAGTTTCTGCCCAAGATGACTGTAAGACTTCAAGGTTGCATTGCTCTCTTAATACTACATTAAATTACTAGCTATAAATTATACTACTTGCTGAATTCTCTCAAGATTTCTATTAAGTAAAAAAATATTATAGGATGCTATATGACTTTTTATTCTTTCCTTAATTTGAAAAAGAAATTTAAGTACTTTGATGGCCTTGAGTATAAGGTGTCTTCTCTTTGCTGCGCAGAGTTTTCAGACCACTCGCTTAAGGGCCCCGCCTAACTGGATTGAAGCTATATAGTCCAGGATGAACTCAGCAACCCAGTCATCTCCTTGAGTACAAACACGCTCTACCACTTCACTGATGTTGTTCTCAGATACTATATGCCAAGGAAGTCACGCCCCAGCAATCAAGTCTGGCACCCAGTGACCGTTACACGAGCCGTTTGTTTCCTGGATCTACTTCTCTAGGATTTGAACTATCTTCCTTTCCCTCTATGCAGTTACGTCAAATATAACCCGACTGAGTGGATAAGGCATGAGAATGCTACATGGCGTACTGCGTAGGCGAAGAAGATAACATCAATTTACTAGTGGTCTCATGATCTAAATCTATTGTTCTAATTCTTGTTCACGTTCTTTTCTTACCGTTCCTTTTCTTCTTGACCATTCTCCTTCGTTCTTCTGTTTTATTCTTGGCTCTCTTGGTTTTAATCCTGATCTTCCTGATACTCTACACGTATATAGACCACCTACTTACGTCTTGAGTCTGTTGGTTGGGTGGATTTGTGATTTTGATCACACTCGCCACGTCGTATAGGTTCGCATACTCGATATCTTGAGAGTCAATTCGGACATACCAATGCGGGAAGCTTGCAGGAAGGCCCTCAGAAAGTTGATTGATAAGACACGAGTATGTAATTATACTACTAGGTAAAAGTCACACTGTTAACAGGGCGATAGAGTAGTTAATACCCAATAAAATGAAGATGGTAATACCGTTTTCGCCTCCTTTTCGATTTGACGAATGCTAATAGAATCGCAGGTGCCTTGGTGAGAACTCATGAACACGGTTTGACTGAGGCACCTGTAAACATGCAAATGATAGACCTGGAATTTATGACACTGTCACGTTGTAGGCTTCTACAGAGGTCCTCGCTGGGTTTCGAACTTGAACGCTGGGTCAGGCTGTCGCCGCATTCGGCTCCAACGCGGGATTCAAACTGGAAAGCTGGATTGGGATCTCGAAATCTAGGTAAGGAACCTTAATGCCCTCAGGTTGATGTATAAGGACCTTTATGTTCTGTCAGGATAGATGGCAAATCAAGAGCTTCTTCCCACTCAAGACAACTAGTCATTGTAGCTTTTCGTGCAAGCTACTCAATGCAATTCCTGTCAAATATTTCTAACTTCAACTGACACCATAAAGAAACACATCCAAGTATCTATTGCTTCCAAGGGAGGTGCCAATAGCAGGATAGAACGCAGGAATAGAACGGCTAGAAGCGAGTCTGCTAGGACACGACGCGACTAATCGCGTAAAGATGGATAGTTGCCTGAGCATTGGTGTTGTATGTAGTGGTTTTAGTGTTGTTCGATGCATAGTCGGTGATCGAACAACCAAGCGAGCGGTTGGAGATAGCAAGAAGTCGATGATTCTTTCTGACCTGTCATCGAGCGTCCCAATAAATGATACCCAAGAAATCCCGTGAGTTGGACGCGAACTGCCTCATGAAACGCTCTGTTTGTGGTGTTCATTGGCATACATTTGTCATTACGCTGGTTGTTCGCATGAGGATTGATACCAGCCGAGAGCGTGCTCTCGTAAGGCACGACAGCGATGCATCATGGCAGATCCTGCTCTGAATGATGCATGAGCATCATCTTCCTCCTGATAATTGCCAAACCGAATGTGATGGGCGCTTGTCGCGTGCCTTTTTGAACCTATTCACAATATCTTCACGTACAGCAACGGCGTCGCTCAGATCTATCGTCCCGATGGATTCCGGGCTGTTGAAGACCTTGTCAAGACCTTCGGTGACATCATTGTTATTAATATTAATGTTGATGAGAATCTTTGACCAAGCGACTGGTTGACTTTGTAGATTTGCGTTGAGCTTAATCATGGGAATTTACGCTGACACGTATCGCACTAGCTAACTGAGCCAGTAAGCAAATGTGAAGTGAATACTCTAGCAGTTGTGCTATTAGTGGCCTTTATAGTGCGGGTTTTTTCATGTGACAACACGAAGCTGTGGGAACAGGGCGGTCACTGCATGCGGCCTGACCTTATTCGATTGCTGGTCGATAAGACTTCGAGACGTATATCGTGGATGCCAACTCTCCCGATCCAAAAAGCTTTCTAAACACCATGGAGCGCCTTGGTCTTTGAAAGCCTCTCCCGTTGGCGAAGAATAGGCTGAGGCTTGAATTTAGGCTCGAAGGCTGCTGTCTGGCTTCGGTCATAAATGCCGTCTTCATCTTAGGTCTCTTCTACCATGAGGGAGTCAAGATGCCACCAAACAGAGTAACCTACAGAACCTTAGCTGATGCTGACCGATCTCTCCAGGACGCAAGGGAAGGGGTGTTGCCGATCCTTGACTCATCTTCCTTGCGTACTTGGAACAGTGCTGGGCTGACACGAGAATGGCGAATGAAGCTGCAGTTAGGCTCGAGCGAGACCTTCGTTGGAAGTCTGCCTTACCTATAGCAAGTGGAGAAGTTAGTCATGGATCAATCCCCCAGTCTAGAAGCAAGACACCCCCTCCGCATTTGTTCCTTCACCAACTTATTCTTCTAAACCTCTGGGAGCTTAGGTCACCCGCTTCACTTTCTCCAACTAGCTATGGACCGTCGGCAAGTCGATTAGACGACGTGATAGTCGGAGTAGGCCGGTCGGGAAGTGAGAATTCGATGTCGACGTCAGATTAGAAACTCTACCATACATGCGTCAACCCGGTCTCCTCGATCTAGTGGCTGCAGGTTCGTCTTGACAGGGCAATCAGCCCCGCAGTCGCATTGCATGACGAATTCTTCGCGGTCTGGCGTGTCACAGGACTGCAATGAACTATTTCACGCTCACAAAACCGGGAAGCATCCTCACTCGACCAGGTAAGCCCGATTCTTCGCAGTCTCGAGAGATGTTGCTCGCCATTGCTCTCGGTCCTCTCTCCGGCATGCCTCCCGCAAAATGGTGTTGAAGACCTCAAAAAGCCGAGACGATAAGTCTGGCGGTGGAAAAACTTTGAGTTGAGCGAGACAGACAGTGGCATATGACAGCTTTAAGACAGAGAGTAATGGATCCAAGCCCCTGCCTGCGCTAGAGATGAACAGTTTCGCATCGAACTGACCAGCCTGATGGACCCTACTGGTATCTATCAAAAACTCAATAGACGTTATTAAGGAAATTTAGAGCCGGATCATTCAAGTCCGTCCACTGATACATCGGTGCTCCCGTGCTTGTGTTGCTCATCAACTCACACCACGTATCATAACCGCTGATGATGGACGCCGCCTCACTATCTGCCGTACCAGTCAGAAACGGCGCGCTCTCACAGTAGGTGTGCGCGTCTTCCTCGTCTAGGTGTGGCCAGCAGAGCTTGAGGCTGATATCGCGGCATTTGGAGCCGTTGGGGTTCAGTTCCACCATGGCGCCCATGATGGCCGACGACGTGGTGATTTGTGAGCGCCAGTCAGGCGCGAGTGAGTGACGAGGGTTTTGCCTTAGGCAATGGACAGGAATCAAAGTTGCGTGGAATAGAAAGTACCTGATGAATCGTCTAAGCAAACAGTACACGTGGGTCTAGAGAGAGTAGCAACTTACAAGATATACCACGCCGCGAGCCTGGAGTGAGACCGAGACGCCCAATACCCTTGGATGGACGTGATGGTTTCCTTGGCGGCGTCAAGACACCTGAAGACGGCTAGGTTTTCGATACTTAATGAGCTCTGCTGGGTGTTTGAGGATGAGGATCGCGCCCATCGGACGAGAAAGGGGCGGTACATGACGATTCTGAGGTTTCTGTACCGCCATCTCGAGATGCCAATGCCGAGCGCGTGTTCAGATTTAGGCGGAGGCGCGGCAAAGTAGTAGTGGGGCACTTGAGCGAGCCAAGAGCCGATGCATACGTCGTCCAGAGCAATCAGCTCCGCAGCTGACGGGAAGGGACTAGTGATGAGGCGGTTGTAGACGCTCATTGTACTGAGGTGATAGGCGGATTGAACCCGGATGTAAGTGTATTCCGTCACGCCATCCACCTCTGATGAACAACAAGTTGAAGCCCACGTTAGATCCTAACAGATATCAGTAAAAAATATCAAAATAGAAAAAGTCGTCAACGGTATAGCTGCCCACTGACTTTCTCGTGGATATTCTGAGGGAGGGCTGCCTCAACACCGGCCTGTGGCCAGTTCAGTGGTCTGCCATAGGTGATGGTGGCGCCCACATCAAGGACGCAGAGACACCACCATGCTCTGCGCCGGATTTCCCTCTGCAGAGGCGAGAGGCTGTCCCCTTCAAACTCCTTATGAAAGCCCAATCCAATGGCCAGCCGGAGTGCCAGGCCACCATAATTATACCCGCTGTTGGGCTTGTTCCTCTTTTGCAGATAGTTTGCCGACAGGCCAAATGCCTGGACAAGAGTCAAGTTTCCAACCTCGAGGTTGTCTGACAGCAGGCTCTTCTGCGCCGCCTGGAAGATGGGCAAGTCGGTGGCGTCGGCGGCGTTGCTGCTTGCAAACGACCCGAGCGCCGCAAGAATGTTTGCGAGTATATTCCAGTGGTCCTTGTTTGTGCAAGGCAAGGTGCCCGCGTACTGCGCCCGGAAGGTGGGCTCATGTACGATTGGGAACGTGGGATGATAGAGGGCGAAGAAGGCGTCAATGAGATTCTCTACTGCCACCCGGGTCAGCATGGCCTGGGTGCGAAACCACCGGGAGTGATCTGAGTGCTGCTGGAACAGAGACTCGATCTGATGCAGTGCAACTTCCGCATCAACCTCTTCTCCGTCTGGGTGGGCGGAGAGGATTTGACGCAGCAAAGCGGCCCCGGAAACCGCACCCAGGTAACCTCTGTTGTGGTCGCCCACAGTCAGGGCAGCCATGCCATCCATGATGGTTTGAGTAGAGTCCCCATTGACAGAATCCATACCCGACCAACGAGATGGGTCGTACGTGCCCCATGATGCCTCTTGCTCGTTCCACTCGAAGCTGTCGGCTAGAGTCGGGGCAATCTCATATGAGGTGGCCTGAGATCCGGGCAAAGGGCCTGTATTGACTCCCAAGTCGATGCATGGCGCCAGCTGCGAGATGTCAGCGGCAAGAGTCACCAGACTCGCTGTGGTTGACATGGAAGGCCGAGCGTCTGGTGCCGGGGCTGGCGGTTGGGCGAGGCTCTGGGGTGGCGACGCGGCAGTACTACTCGGAGTTTCGCCTCCGTCCATCAGCTCCGCAATCTGGCTGTCGGTGTAGTGGCGTCTCAAAAGGGCCTCGGCCTTTTCAAGACGTTCCTCCAAGATGGTGACATGCCTGCAGCCGTCTCAGTCAGTAGCCAGCACCTGAACGCTTCTCGCGGGCAAAGGTGTCAATGGGGACCTACCTTCGTGTCAAGCGAGTCCTGCTGTGCTTGTCATATAGGCAGTGACGTCTATACTTCCGACAAATGGAGCACACGGGCATGACGCCATCGCACTTCATCTTTCGCCGGCGGCATTCACGACACGGGGTTGGCTCCTCCGCCGTGAGTCCACTAGGCGGGCCTGCATGCGGAGGAGAGGCCTTAGGGAGCTTACCTTCCATGGCTCAGACTGGATGCAGGATACTCGGGCGGAATATTCGAGTACCAGGTCTTGGGAGGATGATGAGCAATGAAAGAATTTCAGCTCGATGGAACCCTGGAGATGGAGACGTGCCCCCACGTCCGGATAATTTGGGGTACGATTTAAGCGGGGCGCCTCCGCTAGCGTATGGGGTAATGTTAGCTAGTTAGGTCGTAAGCCCCTTTCATTGTTGGGGTTGAAGGCTTGACGTAGTTGAATGGGGTAATCCTAACCTCTTCTGGTTTGGATCCAGCAATTGGTACGGCACTTGATCTATATAAAATGCCTCCAAAATGAAGATGCTGTGTCTTGGTACGACTGTGGCCTGGGCTGGCTCTGACAAGAGATCATAACATCAAGAAAACAGTGCGGAGGTTCGTACAGATTGACCTAGCACGGCTGTTGACGGTCTAGCGCAAAAACTAATAGAGCAAGTGGGTTATGATGACACTTTGCCACCCATTCGCATGCATGGGAAATTTGTTCATGTTTCATCATGTTCCGCGCGTGATTGTTCTACATTTGACCTGAAGATTGGACATTGGAGAGTACATGATACTATGGGGCTTCTCCAACGCATTGCAAGCAATTCTGCATCATGTACTACCTCAGAGGGGCCCAACAGGCCTCTTCCCGGAAATCCTCACATCTAATCACCTCGAGTAGTGAAGCCTCGGGTCAACGTGAAAGAGGAGCGATATCTGCCCATCATCTCTACGGCGGGCTCACAGAAGGTATCTGAAGCCCTTCTGCATCCTTAGCGCCTCATCTGCCTCGTCCCTCATCTGCTGGGCGACATCAGGTTGCGTCTCCCAGGCTTCCTCCTGCTCCTCGAGCTGCTTGTTCATCCTCGCAAGCATCATGCGGAGGGCCAGCGCGCCGACGACGGTGGCGCCGAACATGGCTGTGACAATGCCGTAGCTCCCGCGGAACCCATTGTCCTTTAGGCCCCAGACGTACGAGCCGGCGATGTTGCCCAGCTGGGCGAACGCATTGATCAACGCGATAGCGACGGCACGTTTGGCCGGTGGACGGGGAAAGGTTGAGCTGATCCAAGAGTAGAAGACGATGTAACTGAGGGTCGGGGCCAGTTAGTAGAAGTTGGGCGACATGGAGAGTGTTTGTGAACTCACCCGGCATAAGAAGCTGCTTGTAGAAAGAGAGCAACGTATCGAGCAGCGACGTTCAGCGTACACATGCTAATAATGAAGCCAACTAAGCCGATACCAATTGGGCCTACAATATGCCAAAACTAGTGAAGAGTATCAGTCAGCTGGCAGAAGGCATTGGATTTGTGTCAGAATCGAAGACGTACCTTCTCCTGGGATCGATCGGAGCTCCACGCAACGATGAGAGAAACGATGCACGAGAACAGCCACGGCGGCGAGCTCATGAGCAGGGTTGGAACGTAGTCGAAACCAAGCGTGCCGGTGAGAGTGGGCTGCGTCAAAGGTCAGAATGTGCCGACTAGTATGGGATGGATGGGATGGCGAGGAATCCTTACGAAGAAAGCGTTGAACGACAGACCAACCACGTATGCGGCGAAAGTGATCATCATGACATAGATCTTGGGGTCCACGAGAGCCATGTACAAGCCGTCGAAAGGCCCCTGGCCCTCGGCATCCACATCAGCCTCGCCAACATCCTCGATTATTCGGAGTTGGGCCACTTCAAGCTCTTCCCTAGAGAAGCCCTTGGTGTTGTGTGGAAGATCAGGAAGGATAAAAGCTGCGGCGATAGCAATAACCATGGTTATGGCACCTTCAACTAGAACAAAATTGTTAGCCGCGTCGCATTCGCCGACGAAAAGGTGGTAAAGCTTACTCCAGAAGAGCCAGCGCCAAGAAGCGTGCCCCAGCACCCCGTCCATTTTCGACAGCACTCCAGCTGCAATGAGAGCTGAGAATGCGTTGGAAATAAGGTTACCACAAAATAGGACTGCGTTCCTCTTGGTAAGTTCCCGACGCGTATACCACTTGGAGAGAATAAGCAACGCGCCAGGGAGGAAAGCAGCCTCAGTAAAGCCCAAGAAGAAGCGGATAGTGACCATTCCCGCGAAACTATGGGCATTGCCTGAAAGAGTCGAAATCAGGCCCCAGATAAGCATAATGGCTGCCAGATATAGCGAGGGTCGTTGGATCCGGTTGATGAGGATATTCGAAGGGACTTGCATAAGGATATAGCCCACGTAGAGAATACTGAGGCAGGTCGCATATTTGTTATCATCCAGCTTCAAATCCTCCTGCAGACCTCTGAGGCGGGCAGCGGCGATGTTGTTGCGGTCGAGATAGTTCATGATGTAGATGAGAACGAAGAGACCGCAGCGAGCATCGAGCTTGAGCTTCAGGCGCTTCTCGACGCGCGCGCGAGTTGCTGGGTCCATCGCCGAAGCAGCATTGATGCGCTCACTGGGTGGCAGCATCTTATCCGGGTTTTCCATTGTCTCGATGATCGGTTTATCAGGTCGAGCTGCACCTGTGGTGCCCGATGCGTTTATGTTGTCGGCCATGGTGGTGTGTCCCGGATAGGTCTTGCACAGCTGAGAGTCACCACGACGATCGGCACCTTTGGAGCAAAGAGTATAAGAGAAAGTCTGGAGACTCCGGGGTTGTTTTCTGGGGAGATGAGCTCTGAAAATCCGGGGTATGGGGAAGGAACGAAGACTATTTATCTGAAAGGAAACGGTACTCAAGTGCTTGTACTACGTAGTAGTCAAGCTGCGACGAAGTGTTGAGGGTTGAAAACCTGGTTTCAGGGACTTGTCGGCAAAATACTTCATTGGGCCTAGGAGAGTGTCGTCGATCGTGGAGAAGGGTGACTGTCCGCCCCCAATCGGAACGTAGAATCCAGAACGGGGGGCTGAGAGTCAGCCAAGCTAAGTGAGTGGGCATAGAACAATTGGCTGGGCCCGTTCCCACAGCGGGTCTCTTGAGGCTCTGGGAAGCACCAAGGTGGTCTGTTTGTGGAGTCCCGTAAGAAGTCTGCATGACTCGTATCATTCCCGTTGGACGCACACCGGTTGATGCCGAGCAGGTCAGCTGGGGGGGTAGACTGTCAACCGCAACTCGTGGGGGGACAGGGGATGGCGGGCTGAGAAAAGACCCACCAGAGTTCAGAGACATCGAGATGTGCTTCAGGAGAGTGGGAGTATTTATCTTCAGTACGAATCCAATGTTGGCAGCATTTTATGTAGAGGAACTTCAACGGTCACAAGTTGATACTGCTTAGAACTTCATTCTCTTTACCCAACACACCTTCTGCAGAAGCTTTAGTCGGCCATGGAGATTACGAAAGTAAGTTGGTCAAGTTGCGGCTCTTCCCACCTGCGTCGGCAGTTACTGACCAGCGTCAATTACAAGGTCGGCATCATTGGTGCGGGTACCATGGGTGGCGCCGTGGCCCTTCTCTTCGCAGACAACGGCCTAGACGTATCCGTCCACGACACCTCGCAATCGAGTCTAGAGAAGGTGGCCAGCAATGCGCAAGCGGCCGGCCTATCGGAGCGAGTTCACATTTGCAAGGACTACGATGCCCTATGCCAAGGACTCGGTACACCCAAGGTCTTCATGTTTAGCCTGCCCAACGGCCGCCCAGGAGATGCTGTCGTCAAACAGCTCCAGCCTCATCTGACCAAGGGAGATATCCTGATTGACGCCTCGAACGAACACTACGAACGCACCCAATCGAGGCAGGAGTTACTCCGCCCCCTTGGCGTCGCATACATCGGTCTGGGGATATCTGGGGGCAGCTTCGGTGCACGATATGGCCCTTCGCTTATGCCAGGCGGCGAGAAGTGGGCTGTGGAGCAGGTTCTGCCCCTCCTGGCAAGAATTGCGGCCAAGGACGATCATGGCCGCCCCTGCGTGACCAACATTGGTTCCGGGGGAAGCGGCCATTTCGTCAAGATGATGCACAACGGCATCGAGCACGGCATCATGTCTAGCCTCTGCGAGGCATGGGAGTTGATGGACAAGTGCCTGAAGATGACCGGTGACGAGATTGGCCAGGCCTTCGACTCTTGGCACGCTGAGGGAGAGCTAGTATGAATCCTCGGAAAAGAATTGATCCAAACGTTTGAGCTGACTCGGGCAACAGAGGGGCAACTTTCTCGTGTCAATCAGCGGGCCTATCTGCCGGACCAAAAGCCCTATCGATGGCGGTTCCCTTCTACACCAAATCAGGGACGCTGTTGTCCAAGATGCCAACGACACTGAGGGTACTGGCGTTTGGGCCAACGTCGAAGCTGTGGCATCTCATGTGCCTGCACCGAGTTTGACCACAGCCCATTATCTACGACTTGCCTCAGCCGATGTGCATCAGAGAAGTGCTATCAATGCCTCGATAGGCAGCGTCTCTCCCCAGCCGTTTGAGGTTGCGCCTAATCAACGAGCCAGCATTCTTGAACAACTACGACAGGCCGTCTACGTCACAAGTCTTGTCTGCTTCATCCAAGGATTCGACGTGCTGGAACGCAAGAACCGACAAGAGGGTTGGGGTGTTGACATGACGCGCGTCTTGACCATCTGGAGAGCCGGCTGCATCATCAAGTCTGATTACTTGTTCGACCTCCTAGACGCGGCTTACGCTCAGGATTCCATCGCGCACCCTCTCTGCAGGTATGGGATAGCGGATGAGGTCAAGAAGTTCTGGTCCTCGCTAAAGGCAATCGTGATTGAAGGCCTCAAAGCCGATGCGCATGTGCCCTGCCTGAGCGCTACCTTGGAATACCTCAAGTACATCGGCGGCACCGATCTTCCGACTTGCTTCTCGGAGGCTCAGCTTGACAGCTTTGGGGCGCACGGGTTTGATCTTAAAACCGAGCCTCTCAGGCATCTGTTGAAGGGTAAGATGAGCTCCCAATGGCGCACGTCTCGTTGGATGCTAATGTAATCCTTCTAGGAAATCATCACGAAGCTTGGTCCGGTGTCTAAGGTCTAGATGAAGCAAGGTGTAAGGCTTTGTCGCGTCCACAGCCCCAGCAAGTTAGGCATCGCTCATAGATCTTTGGCGTTCAAATGTGTTATTAAAGAGGTCGGTAGAACAGTTTGAACATAGTCTTTACATTTTCAATCATGTAACCGCCGCTAAAGGAGAGAGGATATAGTAGTGAAAAGCCTTGCCAGTAGCGGGCATCAGCAACTACGGCAGATACATTGTTCAGCTTCAGGGATGAGCACCCTGATGATAGACCAAACAATAGTTTGATGGATCCAAAATAGTACCGAGTTCATGTGATAGTCCCCATGCAAACAGTGTAATTCTACCCAAGAGACAGCTACATGGCGATTCGCATAAAGAAGGATCTGTTTCGGGATAGCGGAAGGAGGAGCTTAGAAAACCAAGTTTGGTTCCCAGTTATGAGCCATTCCATGCCCTTTGATCCTTATTATAGAGTTTCATCGTTCAAGGGCTGAACTTACGTCTCTAGAATCTCTTTGTCGCTTTGGAGGGTGAGGGAGCTTGTCTCAGCATGCTCTTCGTGCCAAGGTTATCTCCCATACATCTCGGGCGAGATGCCGATCTGGTTATGATTCACAGGCGCGACTTTGCTCGACGTGTAATCGTCGGTAGGGATAGACATCGCGGAATGACTAAACTGAATAGCGTCCGATGAAAGGCGATCATCACAATAGGATTTTTAAGCCGATTCGTATTTGGACATGGATGGAAGAAGAGGGGAGAGACGATCGAGCGCGCACTAGGCAGCCATGGATAGTCTCGCTGCCAGACCAATGCACGCACTGCCGCCACTAGTCGACACTGGTCGACGCTGCCGCCGCCACCTCAGCAACTAAGAAAGCTCGTCCGCCGCACACGTCTCTTCCCTAAACCTTGGTCTCACCGAGTCTTACCTCAACTCCCTTGAGCGAGGTCGAAAGACGGTAAGACGCCAAACGCAAAGTAGTGACCCTCGTAGCACGACTTGCAAGGCACTACCTAAGAGATTACGGATCTCTTCTCGACCCTCAAGAGAAGTTTTGATCAGTAAAACCAGCAAGCTTGCTCAGACATGTTCATGTTTGAAGATGGTCCTTATGACTCGTGCACGTCGTCCCAAATGATTGAGTTGACTCAATCTGGCTAAAGTGTGGAGCCCTTCATGGCATGGAGCGATTCTGTAACGGGAAGGAACTGCTCAACGGCATACGTTCCTTTCTTCATCTGTCTTCACTCGCTTCGCTTAAGTCACGAGACTTGAAGATGGACCTCCACGTTGCTGTTCCCATTCTTTCGCATGTTTGTGAAGAATGCACACCTGAAATTCCACGATCGTTGTCGTCGCGCCCCTCCCATCGTGTGGTTCCCATTCTTCTTATTTCGAAACCAGCATTTCACTATATATCCGTCATGGATCCAACCCCCGTTCCAACGATCACCATCACTGCTCCAAATGGTGAGCAGGAAGTTCTCGCGGTGGCTTGCATTCCTGCAGCCGAAGACGAATTGGTCCCTATATGGGACATATTTCAACCTACCATCCCTGCGCCCCCGGCCTTCCCCTCTCCTCTCGCTGCTCCAACTATATCTACTGCCCCTCCCATTTCACCCGACAGTACGTTTATCATATCTGCCTCATACTACTTGCATCCTACTAACTATTGTAGATATTGATACTATGTCCATTGAAGACCTTTGGACAACCGTCAAAGCCTGCCAGGACGAAGCAGCACATCAGAGACAACAAGATGTAGACGATGGCATATACTCGAAACTTCCGGACGCACTATCTCAATACAAGACTATCAGAGTCCCAGCTGCCGACTATGTTGCCAACCAATGTCGGCTGTGCAAGAAGGTTTGTAATAAACCTATTGCTGTTCGAGCCCACTTGGGGCAATACTCGGTCCATGGAAAGGCGAAACCAGCAGCATGCAAAGTATACAAGGTATGTCATCTTCCGTTACTACTAGTACTATGTCATTACTAATGTAATTGTAGGAGATATTGAGTCAGCACCGAGATCTTGATGAGTATTTGAGTCACCAGTCGCACCCTCTCCTCAAATCCGTCCTTGGGGTGAAATCAGTCGGCCAACAACTTTCTTCCTGCCAGGGCCAATTGGTTGAGTTTCAAGTGATCTTGAATTCTTATACGGGAGAGCCTCTCAAAAGTTTAGTCCTAAGAAAAAGCAATTATGACATTAGGCCTGGGCTAAGTACACTAAGTACTTTATGTATTTATCTATTAGCTAAGGCCTGCTAAGCTGATTAGTGGGCTAAAGACCCTAACTAGCCTAATGTCCCTAAATCTGTAGAGCGCCTTAGGGATAACTTATCGTTGTTAGGTGAAACAGCTTGTATATTGAGGTATCTGACAAATGCTCCTCCGTAAAAGTATGTTCGTTCATGCTCTCCACTATCGAATGAGACTCTACATCCTCATCACCAAAGCGATACTTTCCATCCTACCGATCTGCATCTCCTCTCTTAGCTATGAAACATTCTCAGGACCTCTGCCTCTCTGGAATTGTCTAAAAGGGGGGCACAGCCACCTACTCGGTAGCACTGTCAAGAGGTCCGCAACCTGTTCAAACGTTCGAGAATACATTGAGAAAGTCCTGACATTTACACACGGCCGGCAGCATCAGTATCCTTGCCAGTAAGCTTAGAGATATCGTGCTCGTCAAAGGAATCGATGACGGTGCTCGAAAACTGTCTTGCCGGAATTCTCTTCGCAAACAGCACGTCGAGTTCGTGGTATGATCTGTTCCATGTCTCTGGCAGACGGTAGTAACTCCAGACAAAGACACAGAAGCAGGTTCCGCCCCAGAAGAATCCAGTATAACCCTTAAGGTTCCAGGCCTGCGGGTTCATGAAGTACTGCTGAAGAGTGCCACCGATGGTGCCCATGATGTTGGACGAGTCGCGAGCCAGGCAGATTGTCTTTTGCCTGAGTCGTGTGGAGCCCATCTCAGCAGGGAGTGCCCAGCCAAGTTGACCAGCGGAGAGCTGAAAGATAAAGGTCCAGAGCATAGTGAGGCAGGCCTGGGACATGGCGACGCCGCGAACCGACTCCCACACATTGAGGACACCGATCAGCATGAGGACGAAGCACATGCCGGCCATGCCCCAGACGTAGATGGTCCGGCGCCCAAAGTTGGGCATCAGCACGAACCAGTTGACGAGGCAGCCGACGAAAGCCAGACCGGTGCCGCCAAGAGCCAGAGAGTAGGTGGTGCTCGTCCCCAGGCCCATCTGGGAGAAAAAGTAGGAACTGTTGTACGCGAAGGCAATTCCGCACAGAATCTGGCCGGAAAACACGACGCAGGCAATCTCTGTGCGGCGAAGCTCGGTGCCCTTGAAGCAGTCCCAGTAGCTGGTGCCGACCTTCAGCTGCTGCTCAAGGTTGTTGGTGTAGATGATCATGGAGAGTGTCTTGCGTGGGTCGAGGTTGGAATTGGGGGACTGGAGCCTTCTGAGGGATGCTTCCGCCTCCTCGAGCTTGCCCATGCGGACGAGATACCACGGCGACTCGGGCGACATGTAGATGAGCGGGATGAGGAAGATAGGCCAGACCCACTGCATGGCAAAGGGAATCTTGTAGCCCCATTGGTCCTCGCGTGTGGACAGGCCCTTGAGGATTCCGGCCGAGATGAGCTGTCCGAGGATGAAGCACATGTTGGTGAACGAGGTCAAGTAGGTGCGCAGCGCGATGGGGAGCACCTCGGACGCGTAGGCGGGAGCAGTCGTGGCGAGGATGCCCCAGGGGATGCCGCAGAGGATCTCGCCAACGACCAGGGTGGGGAGGTTCGTGGAGAAGAAGACGACGAAGATAAAGGCCGTCAGGGAAACCAAGGCGCCGAGTTGGACGCGGCGGGAGCCGTACTTGGACACGAGGTAGCCGCTCAGAAGGCAGCCGAAGATGGAGCCAACGCTGCCGCCCTGGGACAGGCCAGACTGCCATGCCGGTGTCAACTGGTATCCCGTTGGTGTTTCGGGCGTGACTCCGACGAAATTGCCGTATCTGATGAGGAAGGAGGCTGAGACAAGGAATCAGTATTTTCGTATACACAAGGAGACGTTCTCGGGATGGACATACGGTAGGCAAAAAAATTTGAAAGGAGGTTAGTATCGTATCCTGAACTGTTAATAACTCCAATGACGGTAATGGGGGCATTGAAATACATACCCTCCATGATAACACAGGTGGCGGATACGAGAGCCCAGCCGATGGCTTGGGGATACGCCCTGATGGCATCGCGAACCGTGAGCTCATGGTCGTCGGCGGTGGCCTCGAGAGCAGCCTGGTTGAGGGCGTTGTCGCTAATAGTGGCCTCCTTGGCGGCCTGGTGCAGCGTCGCTCCCTCGACCTGTTGCGTGAAGCCCATCTCGGTCTTCTCCATTGTGGTGAGGTGATGCAGTTGTATGGTATGAGAAGGTGTCGATGTGGGTGAGAGCGTTTTACTTGATGCCGCTGATGGTAGTTATATAGACTATCATAGTCGGTCCATGGTTTGGACTGGTTGTGGTTGAGCACATGTTCGGCAGACGTTGATCGAACGATTGAAGTTCCAGACGGAGAAAAGACGTTGTGCCAGGCGACCTTGAACGGATGGGGATATTTTCGGACAAAGAGAGTTCGGCCCTCGCCAGCAAAGACGCAACGCCATTGGTCCAAATTCATGTCGGGCCGACAGAGCTTCCCCTTTGGGGCAAGCTCTGTCCCAGCCCCGCGGCCAACCGACAACTAAGACGCTTGACATGGAGTCTCCAGATTCGGTACGGAGGAAACTGGGGTGGCAACGGACTAGCCGCGAACACGACATTGGCATGCCTCATTGGTTACAATTTCCGGGGACGAGGTTTCCCATGGGGAAAGGGGAAAGCTAAGGCGTTGAGGATGGACACGGTCTTGCTCCCGGCCTTTCATCCGGCGCTGTGCGTTGCGCTCACCCCAACCTCTCTCCACATTCATCTTTAGATGTCCCGTGCTCTGCCTTTGCCGGTTTCGCTGTGTTTCCTCCGAATTGCGGGGGCCGAGCCGCATTCGCACCGTATCCTGTCACAGGCGAGACAAAACACCATGACTGTTCTCGAACCTGAGTCCAGCAAATAATCACAGACCGATAGTCTTTCCTTTGCGCAACGTCTGCAACTTTTCTCGGCGTTTCCCTACTTGTAGTTTATTAGAGAACCTGCGTCGGACGAATTTAAACAACACGACCACGTCTGAACCTTGCTCCGCGCAATGATTTCCAAGCTTTCACATTTGGTACAGGGTAGGAGGTTGTGCCCACAAATGCCTCGAACGTGATGTTCGTTGAGGTCGCTCCCGTTGAGGCCCCAGAACCCGAACCACGAATAAGGTCAGTGGAGCCATCGACAGTAGCCCCGATCTTGACAACCTTCAGGGACACAGCTGAGGCAGTTGCGGCTGAATGCTGTAAGATTGGTACCAATTTGAGCAGGTTTGGTCCTAAGCCATGCATGCCATGCTGTCTTGATCTTTGTGGCAACTCCCGGCTCTGACTACACCACCGGAAACTGTATGCAGTGCAGCATGAACTACGAGGAACCTGGGGATCCCTCGCAAGACCTCCAAGATTGGCTGGACGCGGCAGTCGCAGAGCTCTCCCCTCAACTTCACCCTGGGGTGCATTAGCTTCGCAGACCGGAGACTAGCCGCTCGGGGTAATTTTCGGGCGCCGAATTTCTTGACTTGTGACGAGGTGCGTTTAGCCACCCTCGCTGCGATAGGCCCACTTAGTCTACGGTGGAGTCTGCTTGGGCAGCTGAGTGGTGTGTTCCCGGAGCCTCCCTACATGAACTCGACGAACCGATCATGAGACTGATGATGAATGACGCATCCATGAGATGACACTCGGCCATTCACATATGGCTGGGGGTGGGCATATTGAGTACGTGACGTGGCCTGAAAGTTCGCCCCTGCTGATAATCGAAGAGCTAGGCGAGGGAAAGATGAGCATCGTAGTTTGTGTTTACCATTCCGAATATATAAGAACCCGAGATGGAATTTTTGTGTCTTAACTCCGTATCATGGTGTTGGTAGATATCTTATTGAACACGAACCGCGTTAAGAGCTCAAGAATTCCAAGAGTTCAACGCTTGACTTTGGTCACACGAGCCGTTCCCCAGGAAGCAGGATAACCTCCGTTCCACAGCCAGCCTCGAGACTGGAGCTCGGGTAGGAGGAACCCGATGACATCTTTCCATCCTTGCGGGACCCCAATGTGACTAATGTCAAACCGTTGGCAACAGCCACCGTTTTAAACATCTCCATTTCGTCGGCCGCTGTTTTGCCGCTGCCAATGCTGATTGACCGTTCCCTCCTATGGGTTGATACTCGGCCAAGATTCGGAAAGTCCATCGCTCATATCGCTGAGGCCTTGCCATCAAGCTCTCACGGTAAAGTCTCGCCAGACTGGATGATCGGTATCGGTAGGGAACTCCTCATCGAACGGAAATTCGTTGACATGAAAACCAGACAAGCCTTCAAACAGTGCCGGGAAACCGTCTGGACTCGCGAATCGCTTATAGTCCTCAAATCTTGGCTCAACCTCCTCGTCTGTAGCAGTAAGGATATGCGTGAATTGAACAAAGAATTTCAAGCCTTCCGGCCTCCGACCACGCATCTATGCTAGCTGTCGCGCCTTCTGGATCTGGGCTACAGCACGGGATTCGCTGAGGGCTTGGATCCACCTGCATCTGGCCGATTTGGAGGATCGCCCGATATGCTCAATATCCCCCACTTTAGAAGGGTCTGTATATGCCTTAGTGCCGCTGACTTACACCACAGGGTCATTCCCATCGTCCCTCCTAATCCTAAATCGCCGATTAGTAAAATATTCGTGTTTGGTGGGGAAACATGAAACATTCGACTTACTGGTTCATGAGTGTAACGTATTCGTCTGCTATCTCGTATCTTAAGTCATGCTCTGGAAGCTTATCAAGCCCCATAGCCTGCGCTGCATTATCGCTCTAGGATGTAACGATGTTCTACGTTGCAATTGTAAGCTTCATGTCATGTACTTCCCACTCAACCCACCTACCCATGCTATGCGCCCATCCGTGATGTTGTCAAGGGTCGAGAACCGCTTTGCTAGTATGGAAGGAGGTTCAAAGGTCGTACATGCTGTGACGCAATGCTAGGTTATTCGGCTTCTGGTACAATGGGCGATGCGTATGGAGGCTTCTTTCTGTATTCTCCCCACAGGTTCGCGCAGGGCACATTAAAGAAGAAAAATGATGGTTAGCATCCGATAAACAAGTATGACGTTGTAACGATGCCATAGGCGTCATGGGATTGGGCTGTTTGGGATAAAAAGCCCCCGTGTCCGAGGCATCGGATGGAGCCCGAGAACTATTAGGCAAAACAGCATTTCGATTTCTCTCTTCTACATGTAGATACCTAAACGTTGTTATCCACCGTCACAGCTACGTGAACTATAGGGCAATCTTTGTCGGCTTAACATTCCCACCGCTCATCTCAACTCTGCTCCCGTTTCCTGCGTAGCTAACACTCAGCAGCATCTTCTCTTTCGGCCAGAGCGTTATGTAATTGTCCGACCAGATCACTGGGGTTACATCTCCGCCTTTCTCGTCTACTAGATTAAGGCGAATAAAGAAGGCCGGCACAGTGGAGGTGTTCTCCAACTCCAGAACACGAGTGTCGTTGCTGGATATGTACTTAGCGGCTGATTTGAGCGTCAAGTTGGCTTTCTGCATCTTGGTAAGAGCAGAAAAGTCAGGGAACTGGGTCACCGGCGTATGGTACCAGGTCGAGTTATCCCAGTCAAGTCGATCGACAGACCTGCCGAGCCAATATACGTTCCGACTCAGGACAGTCTCCTTTTCGCCCACGAGGATCAAACGCAGAAATGCGACGTCTTTAATTTGGGCTACGATAGAAGACTTTCCAGCATTCTTTGCGGTATTGGGCTTCGTAGTGACTGAAATAGTCTCTCTATCCAGAAGGTTGCCTTTGAGATCGATGAGCTCGACCTTGATCTTTCTAGGCCCCTGTTGGTCGAGGGAATGGTTGATGACCCAGACACTTTTTCTCACGTAGTCGTACGTTACATGCTCATTTCGTAACCCCACCTTGGAGCCAAAGTACGAGCCAGCCGGGTGCAGGTAGTGATCGAATTGATTCCAGTGCAAGCTAGGCCAGGCGTTGTTAAGCATCCAGTAGATGGAACCTGTCGCTGGTCTAGCCGCGTTCCACTGCGAGCTGTATGCCTCGAACTGCGCGCGAGTTGCTTCATAGTCCATGATCTGTGCCTTGAGGAGGTAGTCGTCCAAGGACTTGGGGGAGCCGTAGCGCTTGGACAGAGCCTCGTTGTAGATCTTGCGATTGTAGAAGGAGGACACGTTAGTAGACATGTGGAAGAGGTTTTTGTTTGGGCGTTTCCACAAGTCTTCCATGTCGCTTTGCGAGAGAAACTTCTTCAGACTTCCCATCTCGGGAGTACCGACTCCGGCACCCAGCTCAGAGCCAAATCCAAAAGCAGCTCCCAGGCGGTCCTTGGATGGTTCTGTATCGTACCAATAATTTGGTGGGACCCAGTCATACGGTCCATCCATCTTCATGCCTGAGGGACCTAGCAACTTGGGCTCTCCGCGCTTCGATGCTGATGACACGATGGGGATCTGCCAAAACGCATCCTTGATTGCATTTACATAGATTGAAGTTGCTCGATCGTTAGGCCAGAAATCGCTTCCTACGAGGTAGGCTAGCATACTTGGATGCGGTTGAAGCATTGCTGCCTCATGCCTCATGCTTGCATTGGCTGTTTCGTAGTCATTTTGCGTCCACAACGGCACAGGATCAACTGCCAAATCGTGGTTGTAGTCCCAGGATTCCCACTTGGAACAGCACACCCAGCCGGCAATCACCATGACGCCCAACTCGTCGGCAATCTCATAAAGCTCCGGGTGCTCCATAGTTCCTTCAAGCCTAATGGTGTTCAAGCCCATGTCAAGAGCGTATTGGGCAACGGCGACGAAACGATCCCGGTTCCATCGGAAGAAGTGGTCGGGTGAGTAGCCTCCACCAAGAACTTGAAAGGGATGTCCGTTCACAGTGAAGATGGTGTCGTTATGGCTGTTGACGTGGGACGCGACGGTACGGATACCGAACTGTGTCTCGGCCTTATCCGAAAGCTGCGAGTTTACCGACAGGGTGAGTTGTGATTTATACAGATTTTGTTTGCCCCATGCCTTCGGCCACCAGACCTCAGGCTTGTCAACCTTGTGGACAATCTCCAAAACTCTGGATGCATAAGGGCCGAGTGTTATGGTTTGATCCTTGACGAAGTCTTGGTGATTGGAAGGGTTGCTGACAACGGAATGAGCAACGACCTGCACCTCATAATCCTCTAGATTTTGAGCCTTGGCGCGCACAGTAACTATGGCTGGGTTCTTCTCGACAGGCGTATCCAGATCGATTGAGACGCTCATCGGCCCCATCGCGACTTGACGGGTCTGCTTGACCACGATATCTCTCCAGATACCGGTGCTGTTGTCTGGCGCCTTGGGGTTCCAGTCCACAAAGCCCTGCACTAGATCTTGATTGAAGTCGGACGGATAGACGTTGGCAACAAATGCGTTCTTCTCTGCGATGAATCTGGTGATGTCGTAGGTATGTCCGCCGAAACTGCCGGCCTGGTGCCTTTTGTCGGCAATTTGTTTCCCGTTGAGGTACAAGTCCGCCTTGGAGGCGATGCCGTGGGTTTCCAGAAAATAATGCTGTCCTTTGCCTGGCGTTAGGGAAAATTCGTTGCGATACAGCCAAGGTACGGAGAACTGGCCCCAGTTGAACTTGTTGAGGTTGTCGGAATACCAGAGGTCAGAGTCCTTCAACTGTCCGGCATCCAGGAGACATCCCACCAATGTGCATCGAGACTTGGGGATATGATGCCAAGTTGAGACATCAAAGCCCGGCTTGGAGGCGGAGAGAACGTTTTCGACAGCAGTCGAGCTCTGCAAGTCCCAGTTGGGAATGACACCCCTTTGACCAGCTTTCGACGTGATATCAATCGCCTGCACTGTGACGCCCCCGAGGAGCGTACCAAGCAATGTGCATACACGCATGGTCGCTGTCGAATGGATGCGATGATGCAGAAGATACAGAGCCTGAGCTTTGTGATGGAGCTTGTTAATAAGTTGTTGATGAAATTGTTATCTCAGGCTCAGGCTCAGGATCAGGCTCACAGGACAAGTCTATATGTATTGTGAGTGCGACGACCACGGACTCTTTACCGGGCCGACCAGTCGGGCTTTTGCCGAGTTCGCCGGGCTTGCATCTTCAGTTACAGGGAATAATCTCCCGGATTTCCCCATGCACCAGAGCGCAGTGACTGTTCTCCGCATCGAAATACGAGCTTTAACACTAGTGGCATATCTTGTAGGTACTTCGGTCGAATCACGACGTGAGCATTCTGCATTAGCGGACGATCCCTTCCTTGCTTTCAAGCCAGCCAATGCTATGCACATTTAACCTCGATGGTTCTTGGAATAGATAGATCACGCAGCAGGTGTCGGCGACAGCGGTTTGTTTTTAGGATCAGGCTTGTCACGACCGGTGAGAGACATTTGGGAGTGGGCGTATTCGAAGGATGCAGTCGATCCCACCAGGGATCCGGGGATAAAGGGACCTGGCCAACTGTCTGACAGACAGCATGATGATTAATGTCACACGAGGTCTGCCGGACAAGCCGAGGAGGCGCCGGTCTTCGCCGAGACTGCCGGGTGCTAAGCCGCCAAATATTCATACAACATTTTGATGCAAGTCCACGATGACTTGTCCCAACCGTGTAGTTCACGGCGGGCGCGGGTCGAAATTTGGATATTGTTTGTACACGAAGCTCAAGCAGTTATAATGCATTGGTAGCAAATGACCAGCTAAAGAACAACGAAAAGTGTAGATCCGATGCAGCCAAACTACAAAAGAAGTTCGCTCATTTTCAACACACTCTAACCCGTTGAGTCCTGCAAAGCTGCTACTGATACTTACGTATTGGCACTGCTCCCTTTCAAACACGTGGCCATGAAAGGCCTTCCACCATGAACGACAGTGTTTATGACCAAGTCCCATTAGCTGGACCAAAGTAACCACTTTCTGGCATTTGAAACCACGGCAGCCCCAGCCCATCGGCGGTATTCTGCCACCTATGTGATTGCCATGTGAGTTCCCGAGGCACCTTAACAAAGATAAATATCGGGGCTTTGACTTACACTGTGTTTCCCCACCAATCTGGAAACTGCACGTTTGGTCCATAAGTTACCGCAAAAAAGATGACGACTCCGCTGATAGCCAGCCCAGTATCAAGCGACGCTGCAAGGACGTAATTGTACTTCGTCCACCAAGCATAGAATTTCTGGTAAATAATCTTGTTGAAGACCAGGTTGACGATATACCAACTGCTGTAGTTGATTCCGGTGGCTGGGGGAACATTGTACGTCCCAACAAAGATAAGCGGCCAGTTTACCTTCCGTATGAACTCATTACCTGTCTTTTTCCATATGAAATACGTAATGGGTGGGAGGATCAATCCAATCCAGAAGAAATGCAGTAGACCACTGTAGATTGAACCAACCGAATAGAGGCGGGCGGGGCCAACAAGACCCCAGATCTTAAGGATGGTTAGTGAGGACCTTTGACCAGAATCTTTTACTTACCACAGATGAGGAGAACACCGTTCTTCCTTGTGGACAGGAAAAGCCATTGGGTTGATCCTCGTCACATATTCCAGAGACATTGCCAAGCATCCAGAGGGTTACCCCAGTCTGAGTCAGAGCACCAAGGACAGTCGCAAGGCCTTGGGCAAAGAACAAAGTTCGCGGAGGGATTTTGAGGTAGTGTCCGAGTTTCATATCCATTGCGAAGTATAGTCCCTGCCCGACTACATCTGTCGAGAGTATCTTGAATAGCATGTTCGCAACGGGTCGCCCTTGGAGCATGTAACCGCATATGAACTCTGAAAGGACATTGATTTGGTTGGCATCGACGTTTGTGACTCCTTGGATCATTCCGCAAGGTACCATGTAAATTGCTGGGATAACAAAGGCGAGAACCACCCCGTACCACGGAAGCCCCGTGTCGAAGCCCGCAGCCATGCCGAAACTCATTGCAAGAACCCCGACGAAGAGAGTGGTCCACCACCACCACGGGATCTTGCGGTACGAAGACATGAGGCGAGCATGGATATCCAGTTTAAGGGATCCCCTAAATGCATGTTTGATTTCATCCCAATGGAAGAAGTAAACGTGAGACAGAACACTATAGAATCAGCTCGGCACTTGCAATGCCTCAGGTATCCCCACTCACCTCGTAATTGCTGCAAAGCTTATTCCGTACACAAAGGCGAAGGTCGCCGGTAGGTATGGAGGCGAATAGGCAGCATATTTCTCTTGATCGAACGTGTTCCCGGTCAAAACATTAGAGACATTGTAAAGCTGGCCGTATCGATCATAAACGTCTGCTGTGCAAAATGGCATGTATGCTGTAAACCAGGTGTTGGTGTAATAGATTGCAGGGGTAACAATCCAAAAGAAGACGACAAAGCCAGCAAAAACATTAGCAGCAGCCCAATGGGGGCTCAGAAGCGGATTGGTGTTGTAAGCAATCATGGACCAGTCAAAGGTCAGAGGGAAAAGGCCTAGTCCGGTAACCATTCCGAATACCTGGTTGACAGCGAGGTTCTTCGGTGCGATCCAGCAGATCCAAGTGAAGTAGCTGAGGCCAGTGAAGATAAGACCTGGGAACCAGTACCAAACAAAAGCCGCAGTACCAACTACCATGAAAAACTTGATCCGAGTTATTTTCCATCCATCTGCAACAGCATTTGCTCGAGAATGGAGAGAGCTCAGAAGAGCAACGTTGCTCAGAACACCAGGCCAAATCATTTTCGCTGGCTCAACCAGCCATGGACGGGAGAGACCAGCAATAGCATATCCACTCATTTGACAGCAAATAACCACCAGGACAGAAAACCCGGCGGGGAGCTTGAAATCATAGAACTTGGCGGCTTGGATGATGTTAGTTGCGTCTGCAGATCCGAATCCAAAGGACACATTGGCCATGATGGTGATGAGGGCATGCTCTTTGATGTTGAAATGCCGATCAGGATTGAACCTGCTGATGGGCAGAATCTTGGCGAGGATAACCCCGATAGGAAAAGCCAGCAACTCGGCAATGAGTGATACGATACGAACACCAGGGTAGCGTAAGGAAAAGAACTGGTTGATCCCTGCGCCGAGGAAAACAAACACCTGGCAAATGGTCAACGATGTGATCTCAGTTCGTACCACGTTAAGAAGAAACCCACAATGCCTAGAAACCAAGCGCGGAATGTGTTGACTGGGATATCGGTATCATCCGTCTCGGGAACCACAGCTCTCACAGCCGCGAAGGGACTTGTATTCGCTTCGTAGTCTCCATCCTCTTGCTTGACAAGAATGCGATCAAAGTCGACCTCTAGCTCTAGAATATGGCCGCTTGCTATCTCGACGTCTTGACTAGGGAGGTATTTGGTATCCTTCTCGTTAGGCACGTTGTCTCGACCGTGGCCAGTGCCGTTCCTGACATTTTCGTCTTCATCAGACGGGATAGATGTTGGCGGCTTTTCCATACTGAGACGGGTTCAAAGGTTTGTCATTGAAGATTCTGTAGCAAGGGAAAGGAAAGCCCTCAGTCAATTGTGGCATTCCCGTTCTTAAGGTTTCATTTTCGGGCCACCCTTGTCAATTTCACTCTACAGTTGAAGTCAGGCCCACAGGCTCGTCCCCGAGGCACCATCCGTTTTTGGAATCAGTGAGCCAATCGATCCCTTGAACCGTATCTTGATTCCGAGATAGGTGCTACTGGCTTTATGCATCCAACAGCAGATGAGGATCCGGGAACTTAGAACCAATGACGAATTTGGATTGCTATGCATGGAGCACCACACGAACTTTTGTTTCGGGCTCAGAGTCCTAGGTTAGTTAGATAAATGAACTCAGGGTGGTAAAAGCTTGGGAGGGCTCTGATTCGCCCCCGCCCCCACTACTGCAAAGTAGCCACTCCCTAGACTATCCATTTGCTGCTGCTGAAGCAGCTTTCATGTATTCATTCCCCTTTTGACAGTAAATAGCTGTAACTTTAATCCTCCGCGTAATATTGAGCTGTGCGAGGCTGTGATTTGTACTCCAGAGATATACTAGAACATCCACTATCACTATATTTAGGGGAGGATGAAGAAAGCACTTTTCATTTTGAACTGTATTATTCACTGAAGATCCCTCATGGTAACTCTCAAATGTCCACTGGATTAACATAAGTGCCAATTATCCCTTGTTTTCAAGGACGCTGACTGAGATCTGGACCCACGCCTCCATTAGCTTATCAGTGACGTTGCACTCATAGTAGACCATCACGAGGGTACTTTTGCGATCCGGCAATATCGGCACCAGGTGTTTGCTGATAAGGGAGCTTTAACCCTGCACGCCCTCTCTGTTATCGTGTCGCCTTTCCCGCTGCGTTACATCATCTCCCAATATGCGCGTGCTAGCGAAGTGTACTAATCCTTATATAGCATAAATTATTCCACGCCTAAGCTCACTCTTCAACTCCTACAAGATGGTATGCCCAATAACTCTTGCGGCCTTGCTGACTTCAGCCATCACCACCACCACCGCAACCTCGGACATTGCTCAGCCAGCCGCCGACCCGGTTTGCGCAGGACACAATTACCCCGACGACAAGAGCTGTTACGTCGCAGCGCTTGGCTACAGAGTCAACTATGCGGGGGGGGTGGAGATTCATCTAGTCTCCTGGCTTATTTTGGGGCATGTGGCATGGCAATTGGCTGCACTGCAATCCGGTACTATCCGGGAGAGGTTTGCAGGCTGTTTATACGCTCACTTTCCATTTATGAGCTTGGAGGAACTGCTATCCGGCTTTACGAGTTCGATTGCTTCGCTGGATATTAAGGCTATGTTGCCGATTTGAGCGGTATTATTACTTTGGGAATGATCAGAGATAGATACTCAGATTACTTGGCCACGGGAACTGTTGGGATCGCGATATTGGCCATCCCGTTAATCAATCCATCTTAAATAATACAGCCCCCCCCCCCCCCCCACACACAACATTTATGTTGCTAATTGCTGCAATTTTGTGATTTTCGGCTTCCCAGCTGATGTGAAACCGTTGATGCAAGAGGCAAAAAATGAGGCTTGCCGGGTTTAAGACGGCCGAGATCGGTGCTGACTCAGGGCCGAGGGCCTCCATCATCAGTGACCTGACCAGTCATTCGTTAGTACTCTCCTGAGATTCATCCACAGTCATCATCGCCATCACACCATCTGGATTCTATCTCGACATGGCATTTCATCCATCATCAACCCCTAAGCAAGTCTCCCGAGAAAATCTCACGGTCGGCGATGGGATCAGCGACTGACGTATGGCGCAGTCTCGACGAGCCCCAGTCACAGTCTGTCAGGGCAGTTTTGAATAATAATGAGACTTACCCCAGTCCCGGATACCCCGGCTTCCCCAGCTACAGTACCGTATTTGAAGAGACGAGAACCAGCCTATCATTGATCAACGGACAGGCTTCGCAGGGAAATGAGGCTGAAGTCGGTCCCCGCCGAAACCAACGAGGCATATCTTTCCGCAATCTACCACGCCCGCTGCGAGAAACGTGTCTTCTAGTCCTACAATGCCTGCCGGGTCAATCCAACGAGCAGTTCTTGTTTTGCAAGAGTTCTCCTGGAGGTAGCGGATGGGAATACATGCTCGTAGAAGGCATAATATCCTCGGTCCAGGAAACGTTTGGGAACCTTCCGGACTGGGAAGAGTCAACGTTGGAAGCTGTAGCCGAGATGCTTTGCAACAACACCGTACGACCCATTAATGATGAACACTCCGACCCAAAGGCATGGCTGGAACAGTTCTGCGGCCCGAATCTTAGATGGGAGTCTCTAGGGCTATTGTGGGCACATTTAGCGTCCATTTCAGATGTTCTCGCCGCGCTCCAGCACCGGCGTCTCGAGTGGATTGGGGGGCGCCCATCGCCCGAGACAGCACAGGCCTGTCTGGGTTACTGTATCGATCTTTCTCGTCACTTCACCGAAGGCAACGACATCCTTGTTGACCTTTGCCGTCGAAGGGCGATCCTGGATTCAATGATTGATGGGGATGCCAGTAAGTACTAGATCGACAAACCGTGGTTCTTGCATTGTAGCCGCTGACATATGACAAGACATGTCTACCTGGGGTTCCTTTGGAGTGACAGTCACAATGATGACCTTCCTGGGACTGCATACACAGACTGACAACGCGTCGTACAAACCATCCCTGTGTTCCGAGAACAAACGGCGCCTCTTTGCCCAGGTCTTCTCTAGCGACAAGAAGAAGGCCGCCTTTACCGGAAGGCCCCCGCTAATAAACCACCACTATTGTTCGACGCCTCTTCCTCTTGATATTCGAGACGAAGACTTGGCCTCGGATGAAGCCTCGCTGGCGCAAGCTGTCCAGGCGTTGGACGACCGTGGCTGGAACACCGAGAATGGCCTGTATTCAGCCACTCTAATCCGAGCGCGTTGCATGATAGCCTTTGTCCGAGAAGAACTTATCGACGTTGCTATGGGCAAAAGAGGCATTGCTACGCTCGACCATTTGATGTACGTCTTTGATCTAGTACCTCCCAAGACACGCTGACAATGCAAGACAGAGGCATCAAGGCTCGCCAGATTGTAACCTTCTCGAGCTTTCCCAAAAGCCTAGTGTATCATCCCCAAGACCTTGCTGCCCCAGATCTCAACATCCAACATGTTTATATCCGGATCATGATGCAATTAGACTATCTTCAAAACTTGTTCTTCGCCGAAAGACTTTTACTTCGACACGGCCAGCTTAATGAGGGCGATCTACTGGCTACGAGCTATTCCATGGTCGTCTTGACGTTGAAGTTGTGGACGCACAAAGATCGCTTTGCAGATAGCTTGATGCGACGCAACTTCTCGTGGCTAGTGAGTCAATGTCTAGCGTCTTAAAGCAAGAGTCAATCTAACTAGGCGTTTAGTTGATAGCTTACGGTGCTCCTGGAGGCGGTATTCTCTGCCAGGAGCTACTTCTGCCGACCTTTCACGGAATACACCCCAAGGATCCAAATCTCAGCCGCTCAAGCATCATACAGCAACTGAGTTTGCTCGTTGGTTTCCTCGGCTGGGTTAGTCCATCTGCTCCCAACGGAGATTTGTGTGGCTATTGCAAAGCCATTATCCAGCGCGTTTTGGACAGCCAGTTGAATGCCACGTCAGATGCGGAGCTTTTGGAACCCCTGGATTGGAGTCAATTCAAGCAGCCCTATTTCAACTTTGATCTGTTGAACACCTTTGACTGGGTCGGTACCCATACAGACTGTAATTGATGGAATGCCCGAGGAGGTGTATAAACCTGCCTTGCCCCACCATACTAATCAAGGAGCAGAGGGGTCAGCTTGGGAAGAGAGTATATACCATATCAATATAAACAACTGCCTTAACATACACTCAAGAGTTGGATATAGCAGTATAACGAATGTATAGCCTTATAAAGTGGCTTTTCTCAATATTTTATAAAAGAGCTACTAATATAAATATTCTAACATTAGCATAATATAGCTATATTATTTAAATCCTGGGCAGTTGCATGCGGATTTCCCTGGATTCACCTTACTCTTCCCAGAACATTGTCCAAGACAAAAGGCTTTCAGTTGTGCTGCAAAATTCTCCCCAGCTGCTTTACGGCTGCTCGCAGCAATGGGGTGCTGGAAATGGTTCCAGTCAGCATTCTTAAACGTAGCGCCAAGTTGCAAACCAGGTATACTCTTTGTACATTCAAAGAACTTGTTAATCCACTGATTCCTTTGCGACTTCTCCTGTCCCAAACAATTAGGGCACTTGTCGGTTTTGGCGCAATCTGGAGTCGTGTGTTTGTTGTATGCGCAGTATCCTTGTCCCATGCAGGCTCGGTCGCATCCTTGTCCATTTGGCAATTGCAGATTTGCATCTATGGCCATGCCGGCCTGATGAAAACTATAACCTTGGCTTGCCACGCCCGTCCCATCATCTGGACTTTTCCCGCACCTCCCCGTACTCTGCACGCGAAGCGCGGAGTTTTGGCCCATTTTCTTCGCACAGCCAATTAACTGATTCACGTATGGAACGAAGTCATTGGCGACCACCGCTTGTTGCTGAAGCAGATTTCGTGACTTCATGACCGTTAACCCTGGACACGTAATATTGCAATCGAGGCCATCTTCAGTCAGCTCCTCGGTAGGCTCAGTGCAACCGACAAAAAATGGCGCCGATGGGCACCATTTGTTAATCGGTGTGCCATGATATGGCTTCCAAGTCCCCTTGGCTGGTGGTTTGCAGCAAGACCAGCTATATTTCCATCGCTCTTTGCGACATCCTGGTGGTTCTGGACATTTTTCAAGTTCTTGTACGGTTTGATTAAAACCGTCGCCTGGCCCAGGTCCGATAAGCTCATTTTTGGAGCAGGTGCTGTCCAAATCGCCACCGCAAGGGAGCTCCCATCCACCTTCATATGTATTAGTCCTGAATTGTTATAGGCTGTATTTCAAGGAAGAACCTACTCCTGCCACATTGTCCGTCGTAGCAGCAGCAAGAATATTTGCCTAGAGCATGCTTGGGATAACATCTAACAGACGGATCATCGTTATATGCGGTTTTCCATTTGGAGCTCGCCATTTCTGTCAAAAAGACAATAGAAACTAGGAAATGAATTATCATTTTCATACTGTTGAAATTCTTTTGGGCGAATGTGCCTCAATGGACGACATGAAGATCCCTAGTCTCCTAAACCTGGGCTGATATATCCCTTCGCACACTGCGTACACTTCGCTAGCTCAACCTAAAGAGGGAGAAGTCAAAAGGTTAAACGCCATGTTTTGGTCAGCTGCTCCTTGAGCTGATTGAGTTTCAAGCGGCAGAACGGATCCCTCAGATCCGCATGATTAGGATTAAGGGCCTGATCGGCAAGACGGCATAAAATGCAGCTGGCCATAGGAAGAGACTTCTTTGGTGCACAAAACAGTGGGACTGCTCTTGTACCAGCCAACGCCATTCTCGACCAACCCGACCACGCTATTCCTGTTTCTCATGAGGCTTTGTGGCTTGAAGCTCTCGCCCCCTTTGTCATTTAACCAAATCCGGCTCGGGAGGGTCAAATCGATGCCATAAGGCGGTTGGAGGTTTGGACTGAAAAGAGAGCTAATATGTTTTACTAATAAGACTATACACCTATGCTCATCATAACAACCCCAAGATAGCTACTTCTACTGTTCTATACACCCATATTTAAGCAGCTATGAGAACGAATAGAATGTAGGGCCTCCTTTGGGAACCCAGCTGCTCCCTCTAGAATTGATAAAAGACCCCGTTGTAGAACTCAGTGTCCATGGGAGCCGTGCATACATTGGCGCCCAGAAATGGACCGCGGCAAGATGTTGGACGTCTTCATCCTCCGAACAACAGCGTTGTTATCTAGAGATTCAGCAGTCTTGGTCCAGTCCTCAGGAATCCAAGAGGCATTCGCCCAAACTGGTCGACCACCAACGAGTGTAAGGAGCACGCGATTGAGCGCGATTTTCTCGTCGGGAATGACCTTACCATCCGTGAAATCCTTGTCAATGACAACGATATCGACAAACTTCCCCTTCTCATGAGAACCGATGAACTGCTCCTGTTCCAAGTAGGTGGCGGCATTGATGGTCAAGCCGCACAACGCTTGCTCACGAGTCAGGGCAGTTTGAGAATTGAGGCGGCTGATAAACTGAAGACTGAAGCTGGACGGTGAATTGGGATTGGAGGCATTACCACTTCTTGTGACGCCAACCTTGAGTGCTAGAAAGATGTCAAGGGGATCGATAGGCCAGTCAGAGCCAAAAGCAACGAGGCCGCCAGCAGAGATGATATGCGTGGCGGCTCCGTACGCGCTATGCGCTCAGTGCCGAGAGTCAAACGTGTAGACTCGTTCTATTACATAGCTTTCTGTGCCCAATGGTACGACATGATGGCTGGAATGCCAAGGGTAGCAAAACCTGCTAGATCATCAGGATGTACAAGCTCTGCGTGAGCAATGGCATCTTGCGAGGACGTGAAAGTGCGGTTCAAGCGGGCTGCGACAATGAGAATCTGTCGAACGGCTGCATCACCACAGGCATGAATGTACAAGCTTTGGTTAATGGCAAGGATGTTGGTGAAGAGATTTTCAAGCTGCTCGGGAGTCAAGCCGGGGATACCGAAGTTGGTCCCTAGAGTCTATGTGTTGCTATTGTTGACCAAGTAGCGGGTCACAAGCAGAGCTGATTGAGATACGGCGGGCAAAACACTATCATCGAAGAACTTGACGTGGCGCCAGAAATCGCCGGGCCGAGAAGCGATCATGGCGCCATCATCAAGTTGCTGGCTGACGTTGCGCGCCTGGGCGGCAATGGCAGGGAAGTCGACAGAACCAAAGACGCCAAAGGCGTTAAAGACGCGGACTGCAAGCCGATTCTTGCGCGCCAACGTCTTCCATGCATTTGTCAGACCAGCAAGGGCGTTTAGGACCGTCGTGTACCCCTGTCGACGTAGGGTGGTGAGACCAGCAGTTGCGGCGTCAAGGTCTGGGACTCCTCGGTCGCCCGACATGGCACGAGCAACTCCGGCGGCGTTCTCCTCGAGGAAACCCGTAGGAAGTCCGTTAGAATCCTTGCATCGATGGGGTGCACATGGGCATCTATGAGGCCCGGAATGACAGATTTGCCTTGCAGATCAACAATAAGGGTGTTCTTCGTGGCCTCTGAAGCGCACGCGTGTTTCTTTCCAATGTAGAGAATGGTGGCGTTGGCGAAGGAAATCTCGCCATATTGAAAGATACTGGATTCAGAGTCTATGGTATGTATTGTGCCATTGATAAGTAAATCTTCAGGGGCGAGTGATTGGGTCCTTGTACTAATTCATTATACAAGGACCTCTAATAGTAACCTCTATAGCTAATAAAGCCTTAATTTAATATATATAGTACTCTTGAGTGTAGTCTTAGTTACCTTCATTATTAGTCTACTATAGTAGTAAGGATAAGTTTTATATTACTATTTCTATTTGAACGTATGAATGGGTATAGTAGAAGAAAGAGGCTATTCCCTTATTGTCTGGCTATATTACAGCGCTCACTAATTATGCCATCACCCAGGGGAGACCTCGCAGGATAGGCAGACTACTTGCTCAATACTATCCGAGCTCATTGGTCTTCCTCCTGCTCATCGTTATGTTGTGCGAGGCCCCCAGCGGTGAGGTCCTAGATCAGGATCCTGGATCTAGATTAGGAACTTTGGTTTGCAATATCCCGGTAAAATTTGCGGTAGCCAATAATCTGTAGTGATGATAATGCGAGTGAGACGCGAATACAGGGGTTATCAGACCACCAATCACAGCGAAGAAGTCTAACTGCCTGAGCTTCTCTGCTCTCTCCGCCTTTCATCATCAGCGAATGTCAACCGAAACAACAACATGGCAAGACGTAGAATCGACGAATACTTCCCACGCATCGGGGTCGCCATTGAGGCTACGCAAGTCCCTCGGCCCAAATCCCTCTTTGACTTGCCCTGGTCTGTCCGCAGGCGCATCTACGCGGACTTGGAGCTCTTCCCGACACGGGATGATAAACCATGGGGTCCGATGATGATGAGCCCGGGCCGCATCACGGAACGCTCATGTCAACTGGGGTTGGAAGACTACGAGGCGCCCTTCATCTGGGGGTCGGAGCCGCCTACGTGTCACAGATGTCTCCTCCAGCGTATCGAGCCCCGTAGCACTAGGCTCAGCTTCCGTCTACAGAGTCGACCGCCAGAGGGCGAATGCGAATGCGACAGGTTCCCCATGGAGCTGTTCCTCGTCTGCAGGGAAATGACCCAAGACGTCAGCCGGCTGTTCTACTCGGAAAACAGCTTCGAGGTCGTCTACACGGCCAACGGAGGCTTCTCCACTCTCGAGAACCTCAGTCCCGAGGCCGTCGGGGCCCTGCGCAACCTTACCATTCGCATGAACCTTTGTTTCTGCGCCAAAGGCCCGGACTGTAAGCTGCACTCGTTTGGCTGCCATCCTTCGTGCAAAGAATTCGGGCACGACAAGCCCCTGGGCTTCCGTGATGGCCTCGGAAAGCGTAGCCGGAACGATGTCCGGCTCCTACAAAGCCTGCGACATCTCTGCCACCATCTCGCGGCTCACTTGCAGCCTGGACACCTGCGCCTCACCTTCGTCTGCGAGTCTTTAGACCACGATCTCGCCGCCGAGCTTCTCTCCTCGCTACTGCTACTACCCACGCTGCGGTCCTGCTCCATCGCCCTGCAAAAGACATTCGACGCCCAGCTGCGCGAGATGGCCGAGCAGACGCGCCTACGGCTCCTCGGGTACCCTGAATCGAGCATCACCGCACCGTTTCTGTTGCGCAAACTCCCACGAGAACTCCAGCGCGAGGTCCTTCACCACACGGGCCTCGTCGCACCGCAGCACTTGTATTACTGCTCTGAGACTAACCAGCCCCGTTTTCCTCTATATGGATCGGACCGGACGAGCATTTATGATGCCGAGAGCCTAAACCCTGCTGTGCTAGCCAACAGTAAACTATGTTGCTGCCGGCACCACGGAAGCCATAGTTGGCCGTGTGCGTGTTGGCGGTTTCCACGGGAGCTGTTCCTTGTGGATCGGCAGATGGAAGCTGACGCACGAGACATCATGTACCGCGAAAACACATGGTGTTTAGGATGGTGGGACGTCTTCCGTGCCATGCAGCATCTGGCCTTCTACAAGGACGACCCCGAGAGCAGCGTACCAAAATGGAGCGAGACATGGTCGCGTAGTCGGCTGCCGGCGAGAGTGAAGCTGAGGCAGTTCCCACGCTTCTTCAAGAACGCTCGCCGCATCCAGCTCAAGTTCAGCTTCGGGGAGCCCTCCAACGCCGTTGCCAACCACCTGATGCAGTTCCAAGACCTCTTCTCCATGTGCAACACCACCCGGCTCCAGCTGACTCTGAGGCTTCCCCATCCTTCGTTCCCGCACCCAGCGCTTCCGACCGACATGACGGCGCCTATATGGCTTAGCCACTACCACACCGTGCTCTGCATCGCCAAGGCCCTGGCGGCTGGGGATGGAGACGGTGCCCCCAAGTTCCGGGACTTCTTCGTCTGGATCGATTCAATCAGATGCCACAGGCGCGAGAACGAGGCCGGCGTCAGTGTTCGTGATTGTCAGGGCCTCGGCGAGCACGGTATGCGGCAGCGAGAGCAAGTGCTAGAGCGCATCGGCATGGGCGAGGGATACGACAGCCAATCTCGCGGGAAGCAGGGGAAGATGCATGTTCCAACACGGGAGTTGCCCCAGAGGCGCAAGGGGCGCTCATGTGCTCGGACTGCAGCTTGATAGAGGATTTCCAAGAGAGAGAATAGTCTTTACAGGGACAGCTCAGTGTCTACAAACACCTCCATCCATGAGCGTCTGTAAGGTGGTAAGGGAAAACAATCCGGAAAGTCTGGTCGCATGGGTGAGTAAGAATTCACTAACGCTTGGGGACGGCTTCCAGTCTCTCATGATTCTCATCAGCTTTGAGTATCTCGGAGACTGTGACGATTTCGCTTCAATGATGTCTATAAAGATGGAGTTTTTATACTAATTAACTCTCTACCTACCGAACCCTTGCAAACCAAATTGTCTAAGGTGGCATACTTGTGTGGATGAGTCGATGTGTAGCAGTGTCATGAAGTGTCGACAGATAATGATTTCTTGGGGGTTGGAGCAGGTGTCAGTTTGCGTTGGAGAAAAGGTCGTGGTTAGTCTATTAACTATATTTAGAATAGAGGTTAACAAACGTAGCTGCCTTGCCGTAGACAAAGCTAGAGATTAAATAAAGCAAGCACCTACAATCATTTTCTACATATAGTGCCCTCGCTTGCTGTTCTGCTTGTAACAGCTTGGCCCTCTTTATTTGCATTTATTATAGTAAAATAATCCAACACTGCAATACTATCAAATAAGCCGTGAGCTATAATCAATCGTAAAGTTGTCTGAAAACTGCATCGCAACATCATTCCAGTTATTTTGTGCGAACCAGGCCTCGTCCCACTCAACCTGGCCGGGATAAGTCAAACCAATCGAGCCGAGCGGGCTATTCAAACCCTCCTTCAAGCACCAACCATCTTCGAGATTATGATGGTTCAGAAGCAGATCGTCATCCCCAGTGCCCTGTTCCACATCGATGACAAGGATCTGATCGATATATTGATCTACTGCTCGTCGGGCGTTGCGAGAAACCAGCCGACGATGCGCCCTTATCGTGTCGGAAAAGGTACTCAATATCTCGTTGTACAACCTCGACTGCGGATTTGCCTCTCCAATTCTAGTCAAAACTTGGAGTATCCCAGCAAAGCTTTCTTGAAAATTCGGCCGGGAATCACCTGCGAATAACGAGAAGCCAAGGATTAGGCCGGCGCCAAAGATCCAAGCCCTGTAATTAGTTAGTTTGCTAAGATTTGCTTGCTATTCATCTGATATCTTACTTGAAGAGGCACAAATTTCCAAAAGGGAGATCTGACACGTTCACCACCGCTACAGCCTTCTGACAAAGGTCGCCTATGTAAGCAGCTGAGCTCATGCAGACTTGCGCCAGCCTGGCCACTTTGGGATCGACCCCAGCTTCAGCATATGAGGTGTTGCTTGATTCATCGTCATCCTTCCGTCGAAGTTTGGACATCAAGTGCTGGATTAGAAAGGGGCGCGTCACAAGAATGACGGAGAAGTAGTATAAGCCGGAGACGTGAATTCGACTGAGGAAGGTTTTCCGATCTGCTGAATGAAATGAGGATTTGTCAGAGGATGAGAATTGACGGAGTGAGCTCGGTAGGTTTCGACTCCATAGGCGTAGTTTCTCCAACAAATCTTCTGCTGTAGAGACATCAATTATGACGCCACTACTTAGTATGCGGCATATGTCATCGAGCAACGCGGCCCCCTTCAAGCATGAATTGAATGCAGGTTCGGCTGGGTTTAGAGGCAGAGAATTTAGATCATGCCGCGTTGCTCTGGGTACTGTACACGGTCGTCCTAAGATGGAACTCGTCAAGACATCGAGTATGCATAGGCTGTGCCATATGCGAAGTCTGGAGGTTTGTTAGCTCCTCGAGGTGTTCCCCAAAGGGAGATTAGGAGTGAAAGAGCCGTCAACTGCCCGGAATACCTTAAATCTGGCGAATCTTCTTTGTGAACGTATTTCCAACCCATTGGCTGATGCAAGCCTAGAACGATAGCAGTTTTGGACGCCACGCCCAGGTAAATAAATGCTGCGTTCTGTTTACAAGCACCAAGTGTATAGAAGGCGAGTAGGATAAATAGCCGGACCATGCTCAAGCTCGGCGAAGCCAACATGCCTTCGAATGCAACCTTTCGAGCCTTGGCGGAATAGGCCACAGCGCAGCGTGCATCTTCTGGGCCGAGAGCTCGAGCTTGGGCGCCTATCGCTACCGCCATATCGAAAGCAGCAAGATCAAACTCTTTAATCTCAGATGAGCCAGAGTCTCCCCCTGATTCCAAAAAGGTGTCTATTGTAGCCAGTGAGAAGAGATGCAAGAGGGCGCTCGTCTGAAGACATGTTAGCTGAGCTTCTGGTGAACGTTGGCATACATACCGCTTCGGAATATGACTGTAGCAAAGCTCCTTTTTGTTCTAGTGATAGACTTGTATCATCAATCCGTGCGTCGTCGACACCATCTTCTAGCATGATATTTTGACTTCCATCAGTAAATGGCGTCGAGCCGACAAAGGGCCTTAGTTTGACCCGTAAGAAGTCCAAGAAGGACAATGAAGCCGTATCCCCAATATAGACTCCAGGACGTTTGTTAGCATAGCCGGATGGTTGCTACCGGAGAGAACACCTACTCTTCTCTCCATTGGAGCCAGTCACAAAGGCTTCCTTTGGCGAGTCATGGTCTCTAGAAGGACCATCACCCGTTGCGGCACGTATGGCGGCTATTGGCGAATTCAAGACGGCAGGCGGAGGAGACTGTATTGATGGAGGTGATCGAGGGCTATTCGTCATTACGGATGGCGTAGACGATGTCAAGGGTGGAGGCGCAGAACCTTGGCTCCCCGCACTGGCATCACATTGGATGCGGGACTTTGCAGCACTTGGATACGTGCAGTCATCGGGACGATCCCGGCGAACACAGGCAGCACAAGGGAGCTTGGAGTCGCAACGTATCTTGGAAGCCTTGCAAGACCTACAGGCCCTAGATGAGCGTTGCCGATTCTCCGGCCGGACCTTTGGACGAGGCATGATGGGGGCTGATGTAGGAGAGCAGGAGGCGCCTGTTGGGAGGATAGCTCATTTCTGCTGGCAAGATCTACAATAGCATCACTGGAAACATGTATCCGGAACGTAGTCTGAAGAAGATGCGGGGCTGTTACAGTAGCCTGTCCGGGAGATAAGAGCCGATCCACTTGTAAGATGGTGGTGGCGTAAACCTGACTCAGACTGGGCTTCAACGGGGTTGGTGATCGATCTTGGGAGGCAGTACGGAGTATGTACGATGGTATGAAAGCCGAGGATCCCACGCAGGGCGTGGGTGTCAACGAACGGAGAGGAACTGCCTTGCAGGTCCATCTAAGTTACCGTGAATGCCTCATCATGCATCTTCCCGCGTCGAGATCCCACCCCTACGCAGGAACTCGCTGAGGGCTCCTATTCGCAAGCTATGGAGCAGAGAGTGGCCAATTAACAGAAGAAAACCTTAGGCATTGGGTTGCTGATGAGGTAAACGCAAAAGCCGCTGATGGATAAACATGGCCCTGAGATCATTCCTGCCCAGAGATAGTGGTGCTCGGTCCGAGACCTCGCTGATAACGAGCTTGGAAAATGTGGAGACACAACGATTCGTATTGGTGCAGATCGAACCCGGAACCCGGTCCGTCGCCGACATAACATCCAGGAACCAATGAGATTCTCATCATGAACCCTCTGATCACGGAAGTGGGCTCTCTCATTCTAGGTGCACGATCCTAGATCAAAGCGTGCACTAGCCGAGACAAAGCTTTCGACGATACCCAGAGAATTACTCCGCACGCATAAGTTCAATCAACCAGCGGTAAAAGCCTGATTTAGTGATATGCTTCTTACAACACCCTGCAGCTGTCCGACAATATTTGTTATTCTCAACTGAATCTTATGAGAGATTCAGTCCGCAACTACAGCATCATGGATGCCATTTACGCTAAGATCGCAGAAAACACTGTCAATTTCAACCTGGGCGATGAAGAGGTTCGTTGAAAAGAAACTCCATCCTTTATGCTATGCAAATATTGATAACTGGCCTGTAATCAGACCTGGCGGGAATTGTACGAGCCGCTCTGGCATGGCCAGCCAGAGGATGTAGCAGTTGTGAGAGATCAACGATATGGGCCAGCAGAGCGAAACATGTTGGACATATTTTACCCAACCGATGACCCTCAAACCGGAAGAACCGTCTTGTTTTTTGTGCACGGAGGCGGCTTCTTCTCTGGTGATAAAAAATGGAGCGAAAAGGTGAACCATATGAAACCCTGTCATAATCTGCAATTGTTAACCAAGCTGAAGTGTTGGGCCAATGTTGGCAATTTCTTTGCCAAAATGGTATCGTCGTGGTGATAGCCAATCATCAAATGGTGTACTATGACAGGAATGTCCAGGGAGGAGGCATCTTGGGCGACAATCCGTCTGCCAAGTACCCTGCAGGGGCAGACGATATGCAACTTGCTCGGGAGTGGATTTATCAGAATATTTCACACGAAAAGTATGGTCGAGGCTCTCCTGATAAGGTTGTGTTGATGGGTCACTCTTCTGGCGGCGCTCACATTGCGATGAATCTCTATGGAGCTGGTAAGATACGTTCCAGGAATGCTCTCAGAATCTCAGCTAAAATCCATGGGACAGGGAACCTTCAACGGAGTGTGCAGAAAGATGTATTCCCTCCGGTGACTGGTGTTATATATCTCAGCGTGCCCTTTTGGTACGACAGGACGAGGCCAATTCGGCAGACGGTCCTACGACGTTACTACGGTAGCGATGCAGAGGATGTTTGGGGTGTGAGTTAATAAACCTAAAAGCCACGAGACATTGCTGATTTCTAACTCTTTCAGCCTCGATCCGCGCTTGGATTGTTTAAGCGTCTTCCTGAGAATTCCCCAATATTGTGAGTCTGTTCTTTCATTGATGGAGTTTTAACGCTGATTGCCACGTCCTAGCGACTCTGCTAAGATTCCAGTTTATATAGGAACCGTCAAGTGGGAAGTGTAAGGCTTCGCAATTAGAGGCAATCCGATCAAGGCTAATGTGTCACTCTTATCTGCAGAAAAGAGGCATGCGACGGCGCCATAGACTTCTTCAACGCGTATCGTGCGAGGAGTAGACCGGCAGGTACATTACCAACCTTTCATGTGCTGGATAAACATAACCATTTAAGGTAAGTGCGCCAGAATAACATGGAGCTCATGGTGGGCTAACGGATTATTTTTAAGCAATGTTTTGTCAATTGGTACAGACGATTCTGTTCAGGGGGAGAAGCTGCTTGAGTTCATCCTCTCTTGCACCCCTAGCTCGGAACAATCCGGTAAGCCATAAACAGTCTGATACCAGAAAATTTTAGGAGTTGGGAGAGTAACTCTGATATTATTTTGTACAAGGTGGTGAATCATGCCGGAAAAACAAGTTTAGGGGGCGATTGTAACCTTTTTTAGCCAAAGGTTTTCAATGAGACTAGGAAGGTTTGACGGTGGATACAAAAACTCCGTATCAATCATCACAAACACCATCTATTCCATAGGAGTGATATTCCCAGTGGATAGTCCAAATAAATCCAGTAATGAAGCTTTTCACCTCTGAAATTCACAGCACGTCCGCATTCACGCCGTGAAAATCAGCATGAGTAAAAGTGAGAATCAACCCATCCAACAGGGGCTGAGAGATGTGAAACCTAACTTTAGAATAACAGCCACGTTGAAAACATATAAGCAGGAAACATCAATCTAGCAGTGCAAAATATAAATATGGTTGCCTCAAGGAAGTCAAGACGACCAGAGCAGAGTTTGCATGTTATGGATAGTGAATACAAGTGAAACAAGAAGTTGGATTGACTAGCCTCCACAATAAACTGTTGATATAGAAAGGCATCTGTGTGTTATTCAAGATCAATAATGACTTGTTTACCGTGCCGAATAACCTCATTTATGTAACCCACTAAACCGCATACATAGAACACTTCCGTAACCTTTTTCCTAATGAGATTATGTCGCATTAAATGGGATACCTGAAGGACTTCATTTTGAAATCTGTCAAGTCTGCAAATTCCTCGTTCTCGATAATCTCATGAACAATACCGTCTAATGTAGAGAATAAACGATTAGTCGTCTATCGGCAACAGATAAAGGCAGATTAACGTACTCTGTGCATCAATAGCATCTTGCTCATCGCGCTTCCTGTTCCAACGCTTATGGACAAGGCCCATGAGCCCTAGAAGAAGGAAGCAAAAGACGAGGAATGCCAACATGGTATATTTAGCAGTCTACATATGTAGAGTCAGTAAATAGACAAATTTATGCCTTGGAGGAGACGGCTTACATAGTAGTTTGGGGCGTCTGACATTCGGTACGTCTGTGGTCCGATGATGTTGCCAACAGTGTAGCCAAGCTGGTACGACGCACCAAAAGCCAGCTTTTTGGTCGACCCGCCAACACCGGCCGTCATGAACGTGATGACGAATAAAATACTTATCGGAACTTTTTACGAAATAATTAGCCGGTGAGCACTCTTCGCGGGCTGGAGACTCACATTGCATGGTAATAATATACCCTCCGTATCGGGCGATGTAGTGTGAGGGCGAAATTGTCAACATCATGATGACGCCTACACATGATAACGCCAAGATGTACATTCCTGCAATTGTTCGGTTTGTGAACTTGGCAACAACTAATGCAACCAATGTGCCAGCCACGGCTGCGAACCCTGGAGCCATGCTCAATAGAGTTGTCTGCTCAGCGGTGAATCCGAAGGCAGCAATAATTGAAGGCCCTACATGAACCGAATTAGTGAATTTGTAACCCAATTGAACAGATAAGCGTACCGAAAACAGTAATGCCACCATTGGGCAAGCCGGTGGATACCAAAATGAGGAATATAAGGTAGAATCGAGGGTCATAGAATGCTTCTATCAGCTGCGACTTGTTGAATTTCCAGACCTCTGTGCCTGTTCTGTTGTCTCTGCATCTTTCAAGAGCGATAGTCTTTTCTTTTTCCGTTAGCCACTTTGCATCTGTTGGTGACGCGGCAAGAAAAAACCAAAGAACTACACCCAGGCACATTGTGACTGCCCCCTCAAAGAGGAAGAGGGCCTGCCATCGGAATGTCTTCGCATGCCAGATCAGCCAGGCAAAGAAGCCTCCGAAGACGTTTCCCCAACCAGAGCTGGTGTACCAGATGGCAACACGAGAGACTTGTTCTTCTTTGGTATACCATGATCCCAGGATGTAGATGATGATTGGTGCGGTGCACACCTCGATGAAGCCAAGAAGGAATCGAACAGCTGCAAGGCTGCCAAAGTTGTGGCACACAGCATGCATTGATACGACACCTCCCCAAACGATGACCATCCCAGCGAAGAATTTTGCAAGAGGAACCCGTTGCATCATGAATGTCACAGGGATTTCTCCCGCAAGATAACCAAAGCTGCAAGGAGTCACTAGTGAGCAGACATTTCTTATCGCTGAGTAACAAGGGCGACATACTATACGATTGAGCCAAGCCAGGAATACTCGCTTGCTGAAAGGTTCGTGTCCTCTTTAATGCCCATGATGTTGGCAAAGGAGAGGCTATTCTTGTCTACGAGCATTAGGATATAGACGGTAAGAACCATTGGGATAATTCTCCGGTCTATCTTTTGCAAGACGCGCTTGGCCTCTGGCGAATTGGGATCGAATTCGACATGATGAGTGGTGAGCAGAGCCAAAGCCTTGTCCTTTGCCGCTTCCGAGTTCCCAGGAACCTTCTGGATGGACCCCTCAATAACAGAAGGGGCTCTCTAGATTAATTTGATGTCAATGTAAGATTCTTGAGATATTCAATCATGACGACGCTGTACCTCCAAGTCGTTGGCAGCGGCCGCAACTGATTTCTCTTCCAATAGTGACATTTTCGCCGTCGTTGGTGATCTTTAGGCAAATAGTCAAAACTGGATGACGGGTCGAGAGAAAACCATGCTGCAGCTCTCCTGTATATGCCACCTTTATGCTAAGTCGGCGTCCACTCTTGCAACAATCATCATGATAAGCTGGGATAAGTTCCCGCTCAGCGTTAATCTGCGGGGAAACAGTCTAGGGATGTTGGTATCTTATCTACTGGCGCCATAATTCGATAACGCCAGACGGGCTCACTGAACTTTAGCTTCATCGTAAGGGGGGGGAGCACGAATCGGTGGCGAGGTATTGACAAGTCAACTACTTGCATATCCCTGTTGGTACTTGACTCAATAATATCAATCGACGTTCTTGTGTCCCCGCGTTGTTTCAACTAACAACTTTGCCGGTGATAACGGTGCCCGCAGCCGTGTGATAGCCGAGTGAAAAGGTGCTCGATCCGAGCCCACAACTGACGTGGCTTCAAGGTTGCCGCAAAACTCGCCTTAAGTGGATCGTTATTTGAGGTCCAATGGTAGACTAAGAGATTTGTGGTTTATCTTTCTCGGGGGTCTGCAGAGGGTAGATTACCAATCGCTACTCTTTTCTAAAGCAATGAGTTCTCGGACCGAACCCACTTGACAACAATCCACGTCCGTTCACCACGAAGCCCCGACCGTCTTATTGCCGAACCGAATAAATCGTCAGGGTACTATCATCTCCATTGCGAGCTTAGACATTGCTTTTCAGCCACACTAAGTCATCATGATAACAAGGTCGGTTATGTCTCTTTCTGAACGGCCTCCGACTTCAGTTCTAAAAAATTCCAGGTTAAAGGTTAGCCAGCACAGCACCAAGGACAGTTGCTGGATTATTATTAAAGATTTTGCATACGATATCACCGACTTTTTAGGCTCTCACCCGGGTGGGAAACATATTCTTCTCAAGCACGCTGGGGGAGACGCTACAGAGGCATTTGAGTCTTTTCATTCGGATGATACACTTGAAAACCATCTAAGTTCAAAGTGAGTCTCATATCATGGTGATATGAGCTACCACAATTACTAACCAAAGTTTTAATTGGTGTGATAGACAAAGGATTGGACAGGTGACTGGAACAATGTCTGCAAATACCGAGGTTAAAAAGAACCAGGACGTCAACGGAGGCTCGAAAGGGAACAAAGTTTCCCTTCGCTCAATAATCAACATTCACGATTTTGAAGTGGCCGCCTCTAAGCTACTGGCTCCTAAATCATATGCTTGTAAGTCACTTTCTGGAGCTCTAGATTCAACAATACTCACCCCATGTCATAGTTTTCAAGGCCGGCGCGGATGACGAAAAGACAGTCGCTTGGAACGAGAAATCATGGAAAGCAGTCAGATTCCGACCCAGAGTTCTGAAGCCCATTGAGAACGTTGACATCTCAACATCGCTCCTCGGAACCACATTTTCCGCGCCATTTTTCATCGGCCCTGCTGGAGGCGGAAAGCTTGCTCATCCCACTGGTGAGATCAACATAACGAAAGCAGCTGCGAATGCAGATGTCCTGCAATGGGTCTGCAATAACGCTGGCTGCACGCAGCAGCAGATGGCAGATGCTCGTGGCAACAATCAAGTCCTATACTGGCAGATCTATCCTCTGAAAGATTTGTCCATCACAGAGCGAGAAATCAAGCAAGCTATTGCCTCCGGGTACAAAGGATTTGCGTTGACTGTAGATGCACTGCAAGTTGGAAAGCGGGAGAGAGATATGCGACTGAACATTTCTGAATCTGCTGTGAGTAACAAGTGGTGTGGGAAGGATGGGGCAGCCTCACTAACTATTCACGAAAGGATGTGGGCGATGAAGATGACGGTTTATCTGGTGGAATCTCGGCGACCCGCCCGTACATACGGTCACGTCCATAATCCACCATCTAACTCTGCTAACATGTTGTAGGAATGTCTATTCAAAGTTCGACTGGGTCACGGCTATGAAATGGCTCAGGGGAATCACAGACCTTCCTATCGCTATCAAGGGAATCCAATGCTGGGAGGACGCCGTGCTTTGCATGCGCTATGATGCCCATCCCTGGCTATCCAACCATGGTGGCCGTCAGTTGGAGGGCGCACCGTCTGCCCTTGAGACTCTCCTCGAAATACGGGAGCATTGCCCCGAAGTTTTGGAGAAATGCGAGGTCATAGTGGACGGTGGCATCACCAGAGGAACCGACATCGTCAAAGCGTTGGCGCTTGGTGCGAAAGGAGTCGGGCTCGGGCGCGCATTTCTGTACGCGCTAGTGTTTGGCGAGCAGGGCGTCTCTCGGGCTATTCAAATCCTAAAACAGGAAGTTGAGACTGCTATGTCTCTCCTAGGAGTGAACTCGGTTGGCGAACTCAACTCCTCACACGTAAGTATTACTGAAGGGTGCAGGGTTTAGGTTGCTGCAAGATTGCTAATTCGAACATAGGTTGACGTCTTGGGGTGCCTTTTGCTGCTGCCGTCGCGAGAGCACACTTGTAGAGAGCTTCCTTGTGGTTCCTTTCTCTTGTACTTCCATAGTTTATTTGTCAATATTAAATTTACAGCTTTAACATTAGAATGTGAACTTCAACGTCTCAATCCTTTGAATGCATGCCCCGGCTCTGTCTCTAGCCTAGATAATAGAGATGCACTAACTTCTAGGCGTCAAACATTAACATTGGCTAAAAGAATCACGTTGAACATACAAGAAACAGTACCAACCATCTGAACATCGTCCTGACTTCCGAAATACTTGAACTGCAGATGGCAAATTACTTGAAATAATGTATCAGCATAAAGATAACTCTATATCCTCGCACACTATTAGATTCCAAGTTAAATCTCTCATTTAAAGCTAGTGTATCTATAGACGCTTGGTGGTCAAGAAATCTTCATAACGCTATGGTGAACAGTCTCACCAAGACTTGCGACAGCGGAGTTGAATCAGATCGCATCCGCAGATCCACCATAATCTTAATTCTTAACTATAATAGGACTGGCATTCGCAATCTTATCTAGCTTCATCTATGTAGAACGCTCACGTGCGATCTTTTCCTGGGCTGCACATTCATGTAGCATATATCACCTACACGGTGACCTGTTCCTTCTTGAAGTTGTGTCTGTGATTATGGTTAGGCAATGTGCGAAAGGAACATGAATAGCTCTGCTTACCCAAACTGAGTCTGAGTCTTCTCGAGGAAGTAATCGCCGCAGGTAACTGGGGGGCTGGAAGACAACAGAACAGTCATTAGTCCAGGTCCAACTGACACAGTCATGGAGGTGATCACATACTACTTTCTTAGCGGCCCCTGCATAACGACATTCTTGCGGCCTGTGTTGAAATAGGCAATAGAATAACGGTCAGGGCTCTTGCCCACATCCTTGGCGCGAACTCGGTGGAAGTTGGCCTTGAGACGGTCATCGGACCAAGCCACTGCAGGTACCAGTTAACGGAGAAGGCATACACGTCATGACTTTGGGAGGACCCACTAAGCATGTCGCCAATGTTGACGACAATTGGTCCAGTTTCGGCTGGGAGGGGTGTGAAGGTATCCCCGATGGCATGGTCATTGTGGCTTTTGCGGCCGGGACAAATTTCTAGACCATCTTCACCATCCCTCTGGAAGAGCAGCGTCAGACACCCAACATCGGTGTGGTTTCCAGCTCTCCACGAGCCAGCAGCATTTTCAGAAGCCATGTAATGGATCATGCGCATTTGAGTCAGGTTGTCCTGGGCTGTGACATCCATTGCCTTCATCAGGTAATCCTCGGGGAAGCCAAGGCCGATAGAGAAGCAATTCACTAATAGCGTGTTCTGTGAGATGAAGGCCATGACTATTCTTGGGAGGCTTAGGAGACTTACAGACTTTCTCGGAAATACCTTCACACTTGGTCATGAAGCGCTTAGTAGTCGTGCTGAAGCATGGTACGTGCTCATCACTAGGCCAAGCAGAGTTGCGCTGAAGCCAGAAGGACTCTTTTTGGTCCGGGGTGCCGGTGCTGGGGCGGATTTGGGACTGAACCGCATGGTTAACAAGGAACTCGAAGCTCACACAGAATACAACATCCTAATGGGTCTTGTACAAGGTAATGACTGAAATACCTTATATTCCCATCCATTGTTCGTCGTGATGTCGTGAGGAATCTCAGCCTTGATTTCCCGAGGTAGCTCAAAGAATGCCTTGGAGAGTGCAAACTGGTTGTTGATCTCCTCAATGCTGATGCCGTGGTCCACAAGGGTAAAAAAGCCAGCTGTTTCAGCTGCCTCTACAAGTTGCTTAGTGATATCTTCTTTGCGAGACTCATAGTCTACAGTGAGGTTAGCGGGGTGAACTACAAGAGCATGACAAGAATCCTACCCTTGAGGGAGATAGCTGGCACCGGAGGTTTGATGTCGGGCATTGTGTAAGACTAAAAGGTGTCAAGATAAAAGTGAAAATGGGCTGGATGGACTTTGCAGTAAGATGGCGAGCTGTCTTATTGCCTGCTTATGTTGGGATCTTGCGATTCCAGGTGTCTAAGTAGATATACAGATGACGCTTTTTGAGGGATAGAAGGAGGAGGCGAGTGAACAACCGAGTCTAGTCTCGTCGCGGCTTCTGTGCGGATCAGCGGAATCAGACAAGTTCCATCTCGGTTGCTATCCTAAGATAATCAATCAGGTGCACGGTCCGAGAACAGAAGCCAGGCCGATGCGATGGTTGATATCGCGATGGTTGACATCCAGCCGGTGCGCGGTCCGAGGCTTTCAAGCTTAGCGTTTCGCGCTGCCGATCGATCCGTTGGTCGGCTACATTCTCAATACTAATGTCTTAGCCTCAGACAGCCTTGTCATTTTTCCTAGTACAAAAGTTACTATATCATGTTCAGGTCTGTGAACGACGCAGTAATTGATCGTCTTTGTGCTGATTGAAGAGTATGATTATGGATAATTCTACGAAGAGTGAATCACCCTCATCGGAGGCAACGTCGTTGCGGACTGAACCACGACAACAGCGGCCTGATACGACATGTACACATGGAACCGATCCAGAACAGGCTAGATCAAAGTCCTCAGATGTACGACGTCGGTCATTATCTTATCTTCTCGACGACGTGAGCTTGTCCTGCGCCGACATTCCAATGCTGGCCTGCAGCTTCATCTCTGGGCTTATCGACAGCGTAGCCTTCAACGGCGGAACAGTTTTTGTGTCGATGCAAACAGGTAATTTTATGGCTGAGATCCGGTCTGACTATGCACTTCCGTTTACTAATAGTCGTCTACCATAGGAAACACCATTTTCCTTGCCCTCGGCGCCGCCCATCTGCCAGCTGGACAACCGCTCATGTGGTTGCGTGCTCTCGTCTCCCTCACTGCTTTCTGGCTTGGCTGCTACTTCTTTTCCAGCTCACGCCACTTCAATCCTCGGCGTAAAACAACGCTCGCAATCTCCTTCTTGATACAAGCCATCTTTGTATTCATTTCAGCATCCTTGAGCCAAACAGGCCTCGCTCCCGACTTCAACTACTCCAATCTTGATTCAAGCGTCGATCATAAGATCTCACAGAGCCGGGCTCAGAGCGATAGTGGGATTAATTATGTTGTTATAGCCTTGCTGTCATTCCAGGCTGCTGGCCAGATTGTGCTCAGCCGCACTCTTGGATTCAACGAGATCCCTGCTAATGTGCTGACATCACTGTACTGTGATTTACTGTCAGATCACCAGCTTTTTGCACCCATCACCGCTAACGTGAAGCGCAACCGACGTCTTGCAGCCATGGTACTTCTCATAGTCGGTGGTATTACGGGGGCCTGGCTGCAACGTAGTCAGGTGGGTATGGCTGGAGCCCTGTGGATTGCTGGTTTTGTTAAGTTAGTCATGGCCTTTGCCTGGCTAGGATGGAAAAGCCAGAAATAAGGAACATACTGATTGGGCATAGTTTCTGTCTAAGTCTAGCGGTCTTGTGCCGTCCATCTGATGGTGAGCTATAATATCATGAAGTGTCGCCTTGGTGTCCAACAGAAAATAGATGTTCTAGTCTCAGTCAACTTTACCCCGATAGTAGCAGGGAGGTAAACTCTGCCCCCACCAGTTCATAATAGAGGCTGAAGTCCCCTTTAGGTCAAATAGACTAGTTGCTCACCTCTACATGCAAGGTTAATATTAGAGACTTAGCCATTGGGTCTCCCCTTAACTATGCATCAGACAAAAAGAATATTCTACAGCGTCATGTTGTACTCTTGATACGGATTGCTAAGGATAGAAGCCAGTTCCCCATCCCTCCAATGCCTAGCTCACCCACCCTAACCGGGGCGATCCGAATCGTACGATCACTTCACCCCCGTGTAAGACACACGATTTCAACCTTCAACAGGCCCCAGTCCGCAGGTCTTGCCCCCGTCCTACCGAGATAATTGTCGGCGGTCCCCGACGACGGCCACAAAGATGGGTTCCAGTACGACAATCCCTGACGACGGCTGCCTAAGAGGGACAAACTGCCGCGTATCATAGGCTAGTCCACGTTGTAGTTTTGTGTATCGTCAGTTCAGCCGTCAGACATATATCCGTGCTGCTCTGTCCAACGTGCACGCCGTAAATCCCTTTCTCACTCAGCCAGCATTCCAACCCTTCATCCCAGAAGGAAGTTGCCAAACGATCGAGCGAAATGACAACCTCATTCTCCTCATTCGGGTGCAGAAATACTTTGACGAAACCTTTCAGTTCCTTGACCGGTCGCGATATCGTGTTCGTTTTGGCAGGGGAGATGTAAAGCTGCGCGACAGTTGCCCCGGAGACTGTTCCAGAATTGCGGACGCTGAGTCGAGCTTCACTCGTCGAGATCTTTAGATCGGAAAAGGCAAATGTGGTGTATGATAAACCATGGCTGTTGATGCAACTTGTTAGTGACCATCGCTTCCGCGCTCAGCTCTCCTGGCAGTACTAACCCGAAAGGAAATGCGACACTCTTCCTTAGCTTCTCATAGTAGCGATATCCGACGTAGACGCCTTCTCCGTACACGGTACGGCCTCGCTCGCTCTCGAAGTTTAGGAATGCCGGTGTGTCTTCGATGGCATTGGGAAACGTGACGGGCAATTTGCCGCTTGGGTTTGTGGCTCCAAAGAGTACATCTGCGAGACCATTGCCGGTCTCATTTCCGCCGTACTTGTTCGTGTCAGCCTTTGAGCTCAGGGAAACCTGGATATTCCTCAAACTTACCCACATGTGGACCTGGGTTGTCGTCTTTGAGACCCAGGGTTGCATGTTGACAGGTGAGCCGGACTGCGTGACGATAATGGCATCCGGGTTTGCTTGTAGCACAGCGGCGATGAGCAGTGACGTCGGGCCAGGCAGATCCATGTCTGGCCTGTCATACCCTTCGCTCTCCAATTCTTTCTAAAAACACCGGTCAATAACTAGGCAAAATGTCTCCACCTCCTCAACTTACATTAAGCCCGACGCAAACAACTGTATACTTGCACCTACTGGCAATCCTAGCTGCGTCTTCGATGGCCCGGTCTGCATCGACGACAGGCCACACTCCGATACGACCAGCGCCGGCACCATAAGCTACTACTCCCTCCTTGTATATCTTGGATGTGGGCAAACTTCCAAACCGTAAGAGGAGACCGTATTCCCGCCCTTCTTCCATGGTTAGAATTGTCTTCTCCTCGATGGTGCCCCTTCCGAAGAACGAATTGCCCGGCTTCTGGGCAGAAGTGTTGTCAATCGCCAGCTCGCCGTCGATGAATAGAGACGCTGTACCGCAGCAAGCGATTCCCCATTCGTATTTCCTCGTCTCGGACGGGCTAAATGTGCCCTCTATGTCTGCCCAAAATCGGGCTCCCAACCTTGGGTGTGAGTATCCCATCAGTTGCCAGGTAGAGTCATTGATCTCTACCTCATCGATTACTTCGCGATCTTGGACGGACGGCGGTTCGGCAAAGAAACGCATTCGCATTTTTCCTGGCTTTCCACTTGAACTCATGACTCTGTCCCCCAACAACGGGAGAAACCCCCAAATGTTGGCGCCAACCTCGTAATGAACGTTTATTTGGTTGCGTGTCCCGTTTCCAGTCAGTCGATCAACGATGCCTTGGTAATTGGTGATGGTATAGTACGACTCGAGCTGTGCGCTACCGCCGCCGCAGTAGGCTCCGTTCTTCATATTTGGCCCTATCAGCGCAATCTCATCAATATCAGGCGGGATCGGGAGGATGTTGTTGTCGTTTTTAAGCAGAACGATACCATCGGCAGCCAGTCTGCGATTCACTGCGCGATCCTCGGGCGTGTCGCGCGCCGTCTCATGAGGCGAGACACCTTCGATCGCACTGCACCTCTTCACGAGGTTCAATACATTGCGCGCGCGCTCATCCAGGGTCGCACGAGACACTAGTCTGGACGAGACGGCCAAATCAGACAAGATCCCCCTCAATCGCGGCGGGCCGGGCATCTCAAGGTCCAGCCCGGCATTCATGGCTCCGCTTATAGAGTACGTGCCGTACCTAGGATTTTATGAGCATATATCGCCGTGCTTCACTACCCCTCGTATATCACGTACCAGTCACTCATGATCATGCCTTTGAAGCCCCATTCGCCCCTGAGGATACCTTGAAGGAGAGGAGTGCTCTCAGACACATGCACTCCATTTACCTTGTTATACGAGGTCATGATAACTCCTGGATTGCCGTCCTTGAGGGCAATTTGGAACGGCAACAAGTAGATTTCCCGTAGAGCACGGTCCGTCACTCGAACATCGACAGCCATTCGCTCGTGCTCCTGATCGTTTGCGACAAAGTGCTTCAGTGTGGATACAATACCTGTCAACTGCGCGCCACTGATGTAGCTGCCAGCCATCTTGCCTGACAGGTACGGGTCCTCAGCAAAGGACTCAAACCCTCGCCCACCCAGTGGTGACCGATGCATGTTGACCGTGGGGCCTAACCAAACATGTGCTCCCTTTGCCTTGACCTCGTGACCGATGATGACACCGGCCTCACGGAGAAGTGCCACATCCCATGTAGCACCCAGCGCAGTTCCGCAGGGGAGGCAGGCTGCTGGAACCCCGGCCGTAAATTTCGTGCCTCTCGCTCCATTAGGACCATCTGTGCAGCGAATCGACGGTACATTGAGGCGTGGGATATCGAAAGTATGCCATGCATCTTTGCCTGCAAGGGGATGTCTTCACGTCAGCACCATCAAGTCAGGATTCGAAGAGAACAGGGTAAAATACCAGACAACAGCCCAACTTTCTCGGCCACCGTGGCCTGGGACATGACGGTTTCTACGTCAAAAGTTGACATTTTCTCGACCTGGACAGCAAATGCTATCATAAAGTCGAGGATTATGATAATCACAGATCCCAGTAAGAAGATAGAACTATCAAGGCATGTGAACGTGGGTTTTCTATCCGTCACGAATTCAATGCCCAGGCTCCTATGACGGAACCATTGCAGTAGGTTCGACACACTGATAAGCCACGATCTAGAAAGGGGGTTGGAGATAACAGCACCCTAGCGCCAAGTCTTCGGTCCGGTTCCAACACGGACCGAATCTCTTCACACACAAGTTCACAAGCCTATTAGCGCGCCTTCATTCGTAATATTCAGATACGTGGCGGAGAATTTTGCGGGGTATCCTGATGAGCACCACCAGGTCCAGCCGTAAAAGCAGGGAATGTGCAAGGTCAACTAGTGTAATTGCTGCAGCTAGCCTTTCTGTTGGTTCAATTCAATCACTCAATCCGCCCCATGACCTATAGTGGCATAACTCTCTCTTCCTGTATCTCATCCCCTCCGTATCTCCCTAGTTGTGCAATTTGTTGAAGTCCATTGCCTAGCTCTCTATCAGCAGACTAAGCCCAGACCAAGCAAGTCTCGCTAGCGCATTGGTGTATCCTCTTTTCGGAAGCGTTATCTCTCATCCGGGTGCATGGACCGAGGAACGAAGACGCTGATATGACGGACGCCTGTTCAGGTGATTAGATATCACGAACAGGTCTGTTGACGGCGATAAAAGGAACAGAAACGACCTCCTGTGGTGGTTACTCAAGAAGCTTTGTTGATCTCCGCTTTTACCGAACCCTTAGGCTGAAGTCAATTGCTTCGAACGAGAAACAGCGCCTTAATCATGGTTGGCATGAAGAAGAGTTCAGTTGGGGATATCCCCAGCAGCGAGCTGGCCGCGGTATGCGTTACTGGTCTTGAGTGGGTAACTTGAGTTCATTGGCTAACATATCGCTGAAAGGTGCTCCCGACTGATTCGAAGCCTTGGTATCGCACCAAGCATCTTATTCTATTGAACCTGATCCTTTGCGTGCCACTCATCAGTTCAAGCGCTGTTGGCTACGATGGTACGAGGCTACGGCGGCCGACGGTCCTCATTCCTTAACTAACTTCTGTATAGCGTCCATGATGAACGGCCTTCAGTCGCTGACTCAGTGGAGAAGCTACTTTGATGAGCCAGACGCTGCCATCCTGGGCACAATCAACGCCGTGTACCCGATCGGCAAGATCCTAATGCTCTTCCCTGTCTCCTGGCTGGGAGACCGCTTTGGGCGGCGCGTGCCCATCATGATCGGTCTTGTCTGCCTCATTGCGTTTGCCGCGCTCCAGGCTGCGTCGCAGACCATTGCCATGTTCGTGGTTTCGCGTTTCTTCCTTGGCGCATCGACCATCATGATCGCACAGCCTTCCCCTATTCTTGTCACGGAGCTGGCCTACCCCACGCATCGCGGCAAGCTGACGGCGCTGTACAACTCGTCCTTCTACATTGGCGCAATCCTGGCGGCTTGGGGAACGTATGGCACATTCAAGCTGGAGAGCGCCTGGTCCTGGAGGATTCCGTCTCTGATTCAGGGAGCGATGCCACTGATCCAATTGGCCTTTATCTGGGCCCTCCCCGAGTCCCCAAGGTGAGAAAGAGAGCGGTCCCCCTCTGAACTCTTTATACGAGCAGCTGTTGATTTGCATGTTCCAAGATGGCTTGTATCCAAAGGTCGAAACGAAGAGGCTCGCAGAATCCTGGTTCAATACCACGCTGGAGGCGACGAATCGTCCGCGCTCGTCGAATACGAGATGCAAGAAATGATAGAATATATCGATGCCGAGGCAACAGCAAGCAGCGAGACGAAGTTCAAGGATATGCTTCGTACTCCCGCCAACCGCCACCGTACTCTTCTTGCTGTTATCCTTGGCTTCTATTCGCAGTGGTCTGGCATTGGTGTTGTAAGTAGCAAATATTCCATGATTGCAGCTACATGGCATATCTAACATCATTTCTCAGGTTTCGTACTATCTAACCCTCGTCTTGGACACTATTGGCATCACCACGGCCAAGGAACAGACCCTGATCAATGGCATTCTTCAGCTCTTCAACTTTGCCGCCGCCGTTGGCGCTGGAGCGTTGATGGTCGACCGCTTGGGCCGTCGCCCCCTATTTCTGATCTCTGCCGTCGGTCTGCTGTGCAGTTACATCTGCTGGACGGCGCTCACGGCAGAGTTCGTGCGCACCGGTAACAAAACCATGGGCCATGCTGTTCTGGGCTTCATCTTTATCGCCTACTTCTTCTTCGATATCGCCTGGACTCCAATGCTTTACTCGTACACCATCGAGATTTTCCCCTTCAGGCTACGATCTATGGGACTCTCCACTGCACTCATGACAGCTAACCTCTCTCTCGTCTTGGGTCAGTTCTCGAACCCTCTCGCCCTCGCTGCTATTGGCTGGAAGTACTATATTGTGTTCTGCTGCCTCTTAGCAGTTTTGGTTGTCTTGGTTTACTTCCTCTTTCCGGAAACAAAGGGACGTACGCTGGAAGAAATTGCTTGCGTCTTTAACGAACCGCCGAAGATCATTGGGGTTTCCACTGTTGAGCTTGCTAGCATCAAGGAAACAAAATAGTTCCTAAGACTAGGTATTACGCTATTTAGCAAATAGTAATTAACCTATAGTAGAAGATTGAAATATGCTAGTATTGTGAAAGGTAAAGTAGTCTTTAGGATTCTAGTTAAAAGTTAAGACTTAAAGTTACCTATTAAGATAAATTTTGCTTCCAAGGGCAAAAGCCTAAGTACACTCTAAATTGCCTACTGTATTAGTAAGGGTGACCCAAGACAGCCAGCAAGGAAAAGAGACACCCAACTGGCTTGATTGTGATTGCAGCTGAGGGAGAGACCCGGCTTGTCTTTTGACTTCTCGGGTGGTAAGGCAAAAGTCAGTCAAATTGAATGCAATTTAAAATAGAAAGACCATTAGAATAATGTGTCTGGTGAGGGTGACTTCGAGACAGCTAGCAAGACTGAGGACACCCAACCAGCTTTGCTGCGGTTGCAACAGGGGGAGAGACACAGTCTGTCCTTTTGGCTTCTTGGTAGGTAAGGCAAAAAAGTCAGTCAAATTGACTGTAATCGTAAAACCGTAAAGACCATCAAAATAAAGGTCTAAAGATCAATAGAAACCCTCAAATTTGATCAGAAAATGGATAATTATGGCTCTCAAATTCATTGCCTAAGCTGATGTTCTTGCTTACTTCCTTGACAGACTTTGTCAGTCTCCATCTCCCTTTTAATCTTAGGTAATTTGGACCAATTGTTGAAAGAGGCCACTAGCCAATAAAAAACACTATAACGCCTGTACCTTATCCGGACTTCAATGTCTGCTGGCCCCAACACAATAACTTAATATAGTAGTGACTAAGAAACAGGTTGTAATGCCCCCTCTCTAGTAGGAGAGGGGGGGGGCCTAGAAGTCTGCTTAGTCAACCCGCTGGGTACTCCCGTTCACCGTTTCCTTGAAAGAATTGCGTCCTTCCTCCGGTTGGGATTATCACCCCAATCTGTGATGTGTTGAGCCCGACGCTCTGCCGCAATTGCATTGTTGACCCGTTCTCGTTTTGGGTCGTCTGCTCTCCTCCCTTAGGGCACCGACTGATGGGAAATAAGATACAAGGAAAACGCAAGTCAAGCCTCTGCTTTGCAACCGGGTCTCCTGTAACTCTCGAGACTTTTTGGAAGGATCGACCAATACGAATACCATAGCCTTGAGACTTGGCAAATTCAAGGAGCTCTCGTCTCATTTCTTTCAATGAAGAGTAAGTGGTACCCTCTGGAGGCAGCCTCAGTAGTTGCGCTTCACATTCGGCTGATAGAGCAGATGCATCTCGTTTGTCTGACTCAGACTCTGTAAAGTCTCCATTTCTATATCAGTCTGGTGCTCAGTTCTATTCCGTAAAGTCCTTTGAGGTGCTGCATCGAACACTAACCTCCTACAAGTATTGATCCCGTCTCGTGACCTGCTAGTTCCTGTTCAAGCAGCGGGTCGATAGGGATATATTCGTCGTCCACGGCCTCTACCCCCCTCCCATTCGCCTCTCTACCAGACGATGCCCTCAAAGCAGCCTGTACCGAGCCCAGCGTCCAGCGCTTCGTCTTCAGGCCTTCGTCCGTCGCAGCACTCATCTCACGCCCGGAATCAGAAGTATCGGCATTCAAGGTCACAACGGACACCTGGAGCGACGCCATTGTCAAGAAGGCCTGGGCTGAGCCTCCCTACGAGCCAGACCGCGGCGTTTTCGTCTACGCCGCGAGCAAACATGAATCGGAGAAGGCGATTTGGAAATACTATGGAAGAACAAGGCTAAGCGGCCTGATCTCGTTATTAATACTGGTATGATGTCTCACGCGCAAGAGTTTCAAGTCACAAATTCTCGGCTAACTTCATCTTTAAACACTCTTGCCAAACATGAACTTTGGAAAGACGTTTGACCTTGAGAAACAAGGCTACGCCTCTACATCTGCGTCGATCGTCGGTCTTTACAAGGGCAAACTCCACCCTTACCATAGCATGGCTCCCCCTCGTACGTCTTCAAAACCTTGTTGTCTTTCTCCCTCGTCCACCACTAACCATGCCGGGTCGTGAAGAGTACTTCATCAACAACAGCGCCACCGGACGCCTTCATGTCGCGGCTGCCATCCACCCAGACGTCAAGGACGAGCGGATCTTTGCCTTTACCGGGCGCTACAACTGGGATGCTATTCTGGCCATCTTTCGCAAGAATTTACCCAGAAAGACGTTCATCGACGACTTCCAGGGCGACGAGGATGCCAATGAGATCCTATCCCGAGCGAGGGCCGAGCAGTACTTGCGTGACCTAGGGAGACCGGGATGGGTCTCGTTGGAAGAAACTGTCTTGCATAACGTAGAGGACCTTGTGGCAGCAGAATAGGCGGCTTTGGCCAGTGGGATATTTATCTTACGTCCAGGCATTAGAGGTGGACATCTGTGTAGGGTATTATGGTCTAGATATTACCAAACCTCACCGCTTTGTTCGAGGATCAGATTTGATATAGAAGAAAGAAGACGCCAATCCGGCTGAGCGTGTCACTTGAAGCAGCCATTTGAAACAGTTACTAGGCCACTACTTCGTCACGTTACGCCACAGATTGGGGGGTCTGTTGGTGACAGAAATGACATCCAGGTTGGCCTCATACGAGCTTGGTACCATGATGAACGGGACTACCCTACCAATCTCGACTCAATCTAATTAATTTCCTTATGCAAACTTCGTAAATGAGTGATTCGAGTGAATTGAAAGTCGCTTCCACTAGCCCGAGATTCCAGTACGCATGCTACTCTTGGTGTTCGAGAGTGGAATCAGTCAAATCGCCCTCTGATTCCTCCACCTCGCCGTAAAGGACCTGTCTGCAATGCCATGTTAGCAAAATGGAGCTTTTGAGACATAAAAAGAGCATCGGCTACCTTGTTGCAGAGGTAACGATCGAGCTCTCAGAGAAATTCTCGTCACCGCGAGGACCCGGATGGAACCAGTCACCAGCACCTCTCCTCCAGATCTGAATACCTGCATGCTCCGCAGTCCTTTGGACATATCCATCTTCTGGCTCTATGTCTTCGTCCAAGGGTGTGCTCAGCACCACCAAATTCGACTTGCTGACAGTTGAGAGGGACTTCCTTAGGGCGTCCACCGCTATCTGGTTCAGAGTGGTACCAGCTCGCACTACGGAAAACGTACCACCCTCCCTGCGACCAGCAATCCATATTTTGACGCTTTGCAGATTCTCGAAACTGTCAAGATGCAGCCAGTGAAGATCAAAGGGGTCGTGGGGATCTGAGTTGTGTACCAGCTCCAAGTCATCGGGATTGTGCGTGTACTGGAACATTTCGTTGTAGTCCGTCCAATCTTCGTTCACCACCGAACACATTAAGTGCAACTGAAAGTCCAGAAACAGGGACACTTCGAAGTGGAGGGCATATTTGCGGAAAGCCCGGGGCGTCAAAGTGATGAGGTTCTTATACACTGAAGAGAAATGATGCTGCTGGCAGGCACCAACAAAGGTCTGTAGCGCCATCATGTCTGTAAAGACGAACGTCGTGGACTGGTAAAGGTATCTGAGGCATTCTTCGGATCTACGGCATTTAGCATTGGGCACCTAGTATTCTTCGTTCCTAGTCATACTCACATGAGCTTGCATGATAGCAGCATTGGCAAGTAAACGTTGCGCGCAGTACTACCTTGATCCCCAGTCTGCTGTGACTTTTTTTTGTCGCACCAGCATACCCCTACCGATGTGCTGTAATAGAAATTCACCTCTTCATCGAGCATTTCATCGAGCCGCTCGCCGCATTTCCAGTGGTTTAGCCAGCAGCTTTCAAGGCGCCGGCGATAGGTAGCGTCGTCGAGAGATTCGCCCTGAGGAACATGGCCTTCTTGTCGCAGAGCCTCGATCTCGTTTTGCAGCCGATCTTCCACCTGGAACTCGGTAGTGCAAGGCTCACGGCACAAGTGCGTTTTTGACACGTCGTTTGAGTCAATGTGCCAGACAACATGTTGACGGGGCGCCCATGACGACCAGAGCTCCTTGTAGATGGCTTCACGAATGTCGTACGGCAGTCGAGCAACGAAGCCGGCCTGTACTTGGGGGTCGGCAGCCATAGTGATGGAAGTTTGCTGAAATGGTGTTGAGATGGAAGCAGTGGATGTTGGGTGGTTGGTTGGCATTGACCTGAAGCCGCCAGTGATCATGAGGTAGCGTCAATGTCTGGGGTTTAAAGGGGAATTAACTATCGGGCGTAATCAGCCCGGTTGTAACGTTGGGTATCTCCACTAAAACTGCCTTACAAGGCACACAGGGACGTAATAGGCATCCCACTTTAAGGTGTCGATTACACTTATTGGGTGAGATGGTTAATAATCAGCGCCTGTAGTAATCTTGGCGCTGTGGAGATAAGGCAGCAGAGATCATGGTAAGGTTGATTTTACACAGAGCTGCCTTGCCGTCGAGCAGTCTAGCCAGTCACAGACTTCAGAAGAAGCTCGAATTTCGATTCCTGTCAATCCCGATTGTTGCAACCCCGGTCCTCCCCCCCTGCGCTCATTGCTGATCAGCAGGACAGACCACGCTCCAAATTCAGTCCCATTGATTTATTGGCCAAAACTTCAACCCGATTTTCCGAAGCAACAATTCCAACATCAACACTTAGAGTGCGATTATCCGTCCTTTCTCGAACAAAATTTGCCTTGAGGAACGACTATTAGCGAAATCTTAGTGATCTGGGAAGGCTAACAGATGAAACAAAAGGAAGGCAATTAGGCGTGAAATACTGCTTATGTGTTGTCACGGCCCAGGTTGGGACCAGGCGGTCACAACCGGCAGAACCATGATGTACCTATTTTTACTTTACCAATCACAGGAGGACCGCCATTCACAGGAACGACGTCGCTCTGCGTTATATATATACACATTCACTTAGTACATTAGACAAGAGCCTTAAGCTCCTTAGCTATCAATATCACAACTTGGTTTGACGTACCGTCGTAGCTGAATGTGGTGAGCCTTACCAGAGCGGCAAAGTGTCCGTCTCCGAAGATGGGGGGCCCAAGTATCACATCGGACCAACCATCATCAGTTACGCCTTTAGAGTCTCCGTTTATCCCGCATGAGACGGTACAATTAACCCTTTGTCTTACTAGCTTATTTGGATGAGATGCAGAGATAATTGGGCTCTGTGCATCCAGCAGCAAGAAACAGCAAAGTAGCAGAAGTGCTTTGTGTTGCAATGTTAGGCGGTGCTGGTCCTCCCGTTCAGCACCTACGTTCAATGCTCAGCACATTGCCATCAAGTACTCCCCTAAGGGTGGTGGCACAGCATCCACTATACGGTAGCCGGAGAACTTCGTGTTGGCGCCATTGGACTCGGACGATGCCACCACCTAACTCGAACTCGAAGGATGGAGTGCAGTGTTGGGTAGCGGCTGGAGACGTTGACATCCGGAGGCAGAGCTTCACGGCTCGCCGAGCGACACCTGCATATTTCCTCACCCCATTTTCTGAAGAAGTGCCCAGAAAGACGATCCCCGATCTCGTTGCGGATATTCACGAGGGGCTAGAAGAGGTTTTCGACCGTCCGAATTGCCGCGCGCCGTTCATACCTGGGTACACGAACAAGGACGATGCTATCGCCCGTGCAAAGCTGCTAGGCGGTCTCGGGCGCGAAGGGTCGGGTATCATACTTGTCCGTCTAACTTGTTGCTTGCCCAAGATTGGCTATAGACACCTGGAGAAATACGCAGGGGATGTCTCATATCAGGGTGCGGGGCTGGATCTGCTGACAGATAAGGTGCTGATGGTATGATGGAGGAGAAAAATGTAGATGATCTGGCTGGGACAAAAAGTTTCACATCAGAGAGGATGGAAACGGAACAGCAAGGACAGCTAAAAGGAGAGCCAGGTGGCGGTCATTTGGTGGAGGCGCAGCACATTCTGTCGCATTTCTAGCTACGGCAAAATGGAATGCGCACTCCGCTAATGCGTAGTACAACTATGACTTATATGTGACACATTCGGGGCGGACTGCAGCCTGATACCTGCTGTATGGATGTATTGACAGGCGGTATGGGCAAACCTCCAAAACTAAGGAGGGGAAAAAACAGAGAAGAAATGAAGAAAAAATGAGGCTGGCCGCTGTCTCTTTCGCCGCTCTAAGGCTCCAGCAACTCATTCGTCCCACATTGCGTGGCTTGAACAGGTCTTCGGGACTCCTCAAATCATTCAACGACACGTCTTCCGTCCGTGCCATTCCACAGCGGGCTGCAACGACGGAATGACGTCTCCGCCCAGACTCAATGTCACGTCAGGAAACGCGGCTTGAAAAGAGACATTTGGTCACTGACACACCGCTCGGGCCTCCTTTGAACTTAGTGCAGTTGATAAGATGCCCCTGCAAACTCGCAGCTAACCACCTCAGTTCGGCAAAGGCAATGTGCAGTACGGCTGGCAAAGCGCATGACTGCTTTGGCACTGTCGCAGGTTTGTGTTTCAGGCAGCAATGGTTCAATGACCTTTGGGCAATGTGAGTTGAGAAAATGCCGCATCTTGCCGGTTTTATCCGCCTTGGCTGCCGCCGTACACGAAGCAACTCATCGGTATTCATCGTGTGAGGCGAGACAGGAAACTCGGTTACAGCCAACACCCGCCATGCAGCAGCAGCTTTTCTTCTTTGAGGGCGAATAGATAATACAGATAATACAGATCATTTAGTCTAGCCTAAGTGATCTCCGCGGAGCGGCCCGGTCTACCGAACTACAACTGAGGCAAGATGCCTCAGCCAATAATTCCCCTTTCAGTCCCCTCCCTACAGTACGGTTAAAATATAAAAGATTCCGGCAACCTAATAACCCTAGAAGCTAGTGCCGAGGTTTACTCGATGCAAACGTCCATCTCTAGGCACTCTGTGAAGATCTGATCTTTGAGGACACGCAACCCAACACGCCGGTATATGGCTGGATCGTCCGAGACCCTCCTCAGCATCAGAGCAGTAGCCCCTACCCCACGCATTCCATGTTTACACTCAGAGGTAAGCCGGAACAGAATCAGTGGCTCCTTGATGAGCCGCGATCCTCCGTCTCGTGCATGTCTACACAGGTCTGCGGTCAGAGGCAGGACTCAATGGGTAGCGTCAGCTAGGATGCAAAGGGGCAACTCAACTCTAATTCCTCGTCGTTCAGTTCCTCCTTTTTCTGACCCCCGTCATGGAAATATTTGGAGTACTCGTCATCGGAATCAAACCCTTTGACCCTCTGTAAAGTCTCCATGCCGCTGTAGACCTTGTTAGTGCTCCTCCATTCCCATGTCGCACGAGAAATGTCACTGCAAATCTCGACGTCCTGGCTTGACCGCGAGCAACCCGGGTCATCCCAATCGTCATGACAAACTTCAACGGTAGCTGCATAAGGACCGCTGCCCCGAGTTTCTTTGAACATCCTGAATCGAAACGCGACGGCTCGACCCCGGAGGACTATCCACCCCGAAGCAATGTCTCCGTAGGGGTCAGATCCCACGGGCGTGGTTGCGGCAGAAACCACTTCAAACTCGGTTTTGCCTGCGTACTGGGCCGCCACATACCGGATGCGACCAGCCAGGGAAGCCCAGGTGAAAGATGGCGCGACCTTGCCGAGTTGAGAGCCATTGGGCTTCGAAGGCTTCGTTCGGACGGCGATGGTGCCGTCCCCCCCTCTTGCCGACTGTGGCACCCACATGAGACTTCGTCGAAACTGCTCGAGCCACAGTCCGCCCACGTACGTCCAGTCTGGTCGCTTGGATTGGAATATCTGAGCGAGGGAGCCCAGCGCCGGAAGAACGTCGTCCTGGTGTGTAAAGGAGGTCCTGGTGTAGATTTCAACGAGCATCTCCCAAGTCTGCATCAATCTGACATCAGGGTCGGCGGCGATGCGCTCCTCAGTCGCCTGTCTGGTTCTCCCGGACTCGCCAAAGATCAAATCACGCAGATTCTCCGCCCTGAACATATCGTTGCGGCTGAAGGGATCTTGCATCATAAGGCTCACGAGCGACTTGATCGACTTGTTGCTCATCGTCTTCATGCCGGAACACTCGCAGCGGAAGCCGACGTTGCACTCCAACACAACCTCATACCTTTTAAAGTGCAGGACTCGCTTTGACATGAGTCGTTCTTGGAAGCACCAGCCTCGGAGCTGAAGCGGGTTGAGGTACTTTTGCTCCATGTCGTTGGCGCGCAGCAGCCAAGAATGGTCGGGAGTGTCGCCGTAATGTGGGAACTTGTCGTTGAACCTGTCCAGGTTGTAGTCTCGTACCGTGAAACGAACCATCCTGTCGCTCTTGTCGGCTGCAGTGAACTGGTTTTGGGTAAACCGAGGAAAGAGGAACCCGTGTACGCTTGCGGCAGCGTCGGTAGCTGATATGGTGACGTACGCCGACTCGTAGATGGCACCCATCTTGGCGGCCTCGCGCTCCCAGTCGTCGCCGTCATCTTGAACAATGCAGAGAGAGTCTATCCAGACGTACTGCAGAAAGAGGCCCCGCGAGACGGTGCAGGCGTTGCGAAAGGATGCCGGCAGCTCCTCCCACGCGAACGTGACCTCACCCTCGCCCTCGTCGTGGCTCTTAAGCAGTCGCTTCAGCGGCTCGGTTCCCCAGCAGTGTGACAGTGCTACGTATTCGACGTCTAGTGGTGCCTTGACGATCTTGACCGGCTTGCCATCCTCTTCGGGAATCTCGACCAGTCGATTCGGCCTGACCGGTTTCGCCGACGGGCGGCACTCGCGGTGGTTGAGAATGCATTCGTTAATGGCCATGGTGATTTCCTCGTAGCAAGTCGGATCTTGGGCATCCGCGAATCGCTTTCTGCCCTTCTTCGTCGCGGGCGGAAAACCACAGGCCATGGTCGGCTCGCCATGGCTCGGGAAGATTTCCAGATACTTGGGAGGAAGCGTCGTGAACATGGCCACTGAGGCCGGGAGGAACTTCAGCATAACTTCCTCTTCTGGTCCCTGAGGACCGAGGTAGTGCAGTGCCTGGGCCAGGACCTCGCACCTGTTGCAACCCTTCTCTGCCGTGGCTCTGATGTCCCTGACCCGCGGCCGCTTGTTCCACAGGGAGTACCTCTCCGAGAAGGCGGTCTGCACTTGGTGAATGGCAGTCTTGACATCGAAATTTCCACAGGAGCGGCAGACCTCCCCTCCCGCAGTCCATGTGGTGATACGGGGCTGTCGAGGGTCTCTGACGAGTCCCCCGAACCAATCCCGGAGGTTGGCAGATTGGCCGCCATATTGCGCGGACCTCTTCCAGTCCCAGTCCAGCATCGAGTTCTCATTCTCATTCTCGCCGACGCCGCAACCCTGTGGTTCAGGGTCGGGATCGTCCGGACGGGGCAGTTTCCCGAAGAACCCTTCCATTGAGAGATTGGATTCCTAGCGCAGATTCAGATTGGGAGTATGTATGCAGAGGAGGGAGGGGTAAAGACCAGGCCTGCCCTCTTATTTCTCGCTAGGGTTGTTAAATGTGCCTAACACTGCTGAATATGCCTAGCTAGGATCTTTATACTCACACTGAGAAAACCAGGTTAAGGTTAGGGAAAATTAGAGATTTTTATTTAAAAAGTAGGTTTTATTAATAAATTGTACTAGACTTATTTAAAGAGGTTTATTAAAATCCTATGCTAGAGAAAACTATATGATTAATTACTTTTTCTTAGTATCTATTTAGGTTTTAGATTTAAATCTTATAGAATAGTATTTCCCTTAAATAATCTATATTAAGATAGCCCTTTAGCCTAAGATACTTATATTAATTATTAAAATAACTTCTTTAGCTCCTTTTATAAGGTTTATAATTATAAGAACTAAAGTTAATATAATCCTTTCCTTTAATATTATTATTATAGCTAGTTAGTTTTTACTTTAGTCCTATATAAAGTCTTTCTTTAGTAGCTTAGTAAAAGGCTATATAATCTAAGTATAATTTCTAATTTAGATTTTATAGTAATTAATAATACTAAGGAATACTCTTACTTTAGTTAAAGTGTTATAATCTATCTATTTAATAATCTTAATAATTCTTTCTTTAGTTAGCTTTTTCCTATTTATACTAAATTAAAGAATTGCATGGCTTTACAGTTGCCATTTTCAGTAACTGTTCTTGCCATTTCCTGCCGTCCATTTGCCAGGAAAACCAGTGCCGCTTTTACATCGCCGCCCTGGCGCACAGGCCGTCAGGCCCTGGTCAAGTGGCTGGAAGTACCTTCTGTGTTACTCATCTACCATAGGTCACAGCACCTGCATTGCCGCCCATTTACGCGCTAAGCCCCACCACGACTGTTTTCTGTTTTCTGTTTTCTGTTGCCGGATCTCTTAACGTCAGCTGAGCGATGGACAGGCAAGTGCATATAAAGAGGTAGCTGGCCAACCTAGTAGCAGGAAACCTTTCTTCCCATATCTGCAGCACTTTAACACATCACAAACAATGAAGCAACGATCTTTTCCCGCCCCCTCAGCCGAGTCTGATGACTCTTTCAGTGATCAGGACAGCGTGTTTGATGCCGCCTCACACCAATGCACAGACGATGGCACGGATCTTAGTGACATTGATGATGGCGATGGCGATGACGGGTCGAACCTTCACAATGGCAACGCTTTCCCTCCTGAGTATTACCTTCGCATGGAAGAGGAGTTCAATGGAGACCGAGTAGCTAGAAAACGGTATGCCCCACGTACGACCAAACAACTCGATGGAATCGAGTGGCGGTGGAACGAGTATGCGCCTCCATTGTTCCCACCATGCTATACCACTAACAGCTCTAGGTACTGCGCATACACTGGGCGGGACCCCATACATACCATGCGCAACATCTCTATTAATACAACGAGTGCCTTCTTCAGATGGATTATGAAGCAGACAACTGGACAAAAGGGGCGGAAACTCCCCGGCCTGAAATCTTTCTCCTCCCTTGAACTTTATTGGAAGGACTTCCGACTGGTATATCGCAGACTTACAAACCAGAGGATCGATCGTGAGTTAGATGACAAAATGCTTACTGTGGGATTCCCTTTGCCCCTAATATTTCCGGAGGCTTACTGTTACTGCTTAGGTCATCAGAGAACTTGCGGAGGAGTATGAGCTGAGTTTTGAGCGACGGGAGAACAGATGCATGTCAATGAATGACCTCGAGCGGCAAGGTGATACCACAATCGGTACTACCCTGAAGAAGTTTCGGATTGGCGAACATCGCATTGACGCTTTGCTTTTCCTCCTGCTCATTGCTCCAAGTGGATCTAGGCCAGAAGCACTTCTGTACCTGCGCTATGGAGACATTAGAGTTGTCTTAGCTCGAGACCCGGACGGCGGGCCTCATAAAATCTTGATCCACTTCACGCTTCATTTCACCAAGTCTTTCCTTGGGCCAAAGGCAACGTAAGTGACAGCTCTCTGCCGCAAGATTTTACGCATTTCTCACCTAAGCCATAATATAGAACTGAGATAACCATTCCAGAGTCTTTGTATGATCCATTCCTACTGCTCTGTCCTCACCCCCTCCTCCTTGGTCTCCTTTTTCGACATAGAGCCTTTGAGGCTCGTAGCCTCACTACTCCCGAACTCTTGAGCAAACTTGATATCCATCCTGACGAGTATGAACTACCACTTCCATTGAAGGAGTCCATGGATACAATATTTGTTTTCCGACAGACCATCAAGACTGCTTTGAATGGTTATGTGATATCAGAAAACATCCGGATAACATATTCGATGATATCAAGTTGGACGAAAGCGATGGGCGTGATTGCCGGCTTTGGTATCACAGTGATCCTGTATACACTACGGTACACCAATGCTAACGCACTTGATCAATCCCGTGAGCACCCTGTTCTAGTCGTAAGGCCCTGAGCCATGGGATAAGACAGCAGCTAATGTGAGATAAAGAGAACGTCAGCAACGGACTGCGCGATCTGGTCCTGGGACACAAGAGTTCGAATGTTTTCAGGGACCATTACCTCAGCCGCGTTATTACGGTCGACACAATGGCTATTGTGCGCCAGAGAAAGCCGCAAGAAGCTTTAATGCGCCAGGCTACCAGCATCGGACACTCTCAAAGCAAACGTCGTCCTATCAACCTCACATCTAGTCAGGTCGCCGAAGTTGACAATCACCCCGAAATCCAGAAGCTCCTTCAACGTCAGCGGGCGCTTCGTCAAGAAACAAACAGGTCCACCAAGGGCCAGAAGAGACTTGAGTCAACCACCAAGAGTCTTCAAAGCGAAAGAGCGAAGCGACGACGGGAATCTACGCAGAAGATGCGGCATGATTGGTCTCGGGAGCAGGCCGTGGTCGACATAGAGCGACAGCTAGCTGGGAAATCCTTCGAAGAGCCACCCCCACCACCATGCGTCACCGACTCTCATCCTGCCCAGAGACGCTTGCTCAACGCTTTGAAGGCACCTGTAGCGAGCACGATCGAGGACGAATTTCGCCGCCGCAATGAAGCGATTCTGGCAGTCATGGCCTACTGTACCATTCAGGAAGGACCGACGACTCGCTGCCGTCCAGACAAATCGGTTAGCAAAGGGAATGCGCCCGACGCGGCTCAGACCGCGGACACCCATCAAGCACGTGAGGATTTGGCAAATGCAATCACTTCTGTCTTTGTTATGAAGGAGGAAGAGCGACCCCGCAGATGCTTCGTTTGTGTCGGCAGGGCTACTACTCTCCCGTCTTCCGATCCTATCCAGAATCTCATCAGACCGTTCTACTCCCACAGCGATCTGAGCAAGCATTTCAAACGGTGTCACCTCTCCAAAATCCAGGAAAACGAAGAGCTATATTGTCGTCTTTGCAACTTATCCTTGGATCATAAAATGCATCTCCAGAATCACGCTATGAGAATACATGGAACTGTCTCATGAGTGTGGATGGCCGACCAAGTTCGCTAGAACTTGATGTGGCGCGCTGCTGAAGATCTGATAATATCGTCATTGGTCACTTAATATCAAGGGGGTGTAATTATCTAGATACTAATAATATAATAAAGACCGGAGGGGTAGGCGGAGCATTAAGACGCTTTCAAAGCAGGCACTAGGTAGGCCCCAAAAAAGGCCCAACTACCCAGGAGACCCTCAAAACAATGTTTATTGATGGTATTCATATGGCCACCTAGAATACTACTTAGATATCCGAGGAAATGTGATTGCTACGTCTGGAAGGAGAACAAGCGATGTCCAACTTTTCCTAGAACTGTCTCCCTTATACACCTGTTCCTAGTAGCCGCCGTATCCAGCATGCACTGCGCCGCCAGGGCCGTGAAAGTGTCCATGATCAGGTTCACCCATGGCAGCCGCACCGCGTTTCGGGCGGCGGCAACGATCTCACCGGGACCCCCCAAGGGGCAAGGGCGCAGAGGTCACTGACTATAGATGCCCTCTCAGCATCGGCCTTGCTACTACTCGTTCTCCGCTTGATCGTCGGAAAAGAGGTCAAACTCCCTCCCACCCTTGAAGGCATGGATTGACATAGGATGTGCAGCTCTGCCTGGAAGAGAGCAGATGCCTCGGCATCCCTATTGAGGCGACTCGTTCGGTCTCTCTACACGACGAGGTTTGACGATTCCGTGGATCCTAGCTGCTAATCGTCCTAAGGCTTTCGGTCCGCCTGTTGACTTCGCCTCTTTGGTCGTGTTTATGGAAATACCTGCCGATCTAGTTAGGCCGCCCTGAGCAATCAAGAGAAAGTGTCGACCTGTAATACCTTGGTTGCTCTGCAAAGATGCCATGTTACGCATGACCACGGATGATTTGGGATGGTTGGGTCCCAGGGCAGTTTGGGAACCATGTAGCGCCCGCTCATACATCTCCTCTGCCTCCTTGAACTTGCCTTGGTACATATAGAGGATCCCCAAGTTGTTGACCGTATTGAGAGTCGATGTGTGATGAGGTCCAAGTGCCTTCTCCCAGCCTTCTAGCGCCTGCTTATACACCTCCTCTGCCTCCTTGAACTTGACTTGGTCCATGTAGAGGATCCCCAAGTTGTTGACTACCGTAAGAGTCGATATATGATAAGGTCCAAGTGCCTTCTCATAGCCTTCTAGCGCCTGCTTATACATCTCCTCTGCCTCCTTGAACTTGCCTTAGTCCTTATAGAGGTTCCCTAAGTTATTGATCATTATGAGAGTCGATGTATGATGAGGTCCAAGTGCCTTCTTGTAGCCTTCTAGTGCTTGCTCAAACATCTCCTCTGCCTCCTTGAACTTGCCTTGGTCCTTATAGAGAGCCCCTAAGTTGTTGACTGCCATGAGAGTCGATGTGTGATGAGGTCCAAGTGCCTTCTCGTAGCCTTCTAGCGCCCGCTCATACATCTCCTCTGCCTCCTTGAACTTGCCTTGGTGCATATAGAGGTTCCCTAAGTTGTTGACTGCCATGAGAGTCGATGTGTGATGAGGTCCAAGTGCCTTCTCGTAGCCTTCTAGCGCCCGCTCATACATCTCCTTTGCCTCTTTGAACTTGCTTTTATCCTTGTAGAGGATTCCTAAGCAGTGAACTGAGTCGAGAGTCGATTTGTGATAGGGTCCAAGCGCCTTCTCTCTGCCTTCTAGTGCCTGCTCATACATCTCCTCTGCCTCCTTGAACTTGCCTTGGTCCATATAGAGGATCCCTAAGTTGTTGACCGTGTTGAGAGTCAATGTATGATGAGGTCCAAGTGCCTTCTCGTAGCCTTCTAGTGCCCGCTTATACATCTCCTCTGCCTCCTTAAACTCGCCTTGGTCCGAGTAGAAGAGACCCAAGTTGTTGACTGTATTAAGAGTCGATGTGTGATAGGGTCCAAGTGCCTTCTCATAGCCTTCTAGCGCCCACTCATACATCTCCTTTGCCTCCTTGAGCTTGCCTTGGTCCTTATAGAGAGCCCCTAAGTTGTTGACCGTGTTGAGAGTCGATGTGTGATAAGGTCCAAGTGCCTTCTTGTAGCCTTCTAGCGTCCGCTCATACATCTCCTCTGCCTCCTTGAACTTGTCTTGTTCCAAATAGAGGTTCCCTAGCCTATGTAACGAGATCATCACCAGTTCATCGCCAATATACCAAACACCCGCGTCCAAGAGTGCCTCTCGCATCCATTCTACGCACCTCTCCGCGTGCGGGAGAAGCTTCTGCTGGAAGACCCAATACTCCTTCGATTCATGCGTCGGCACCGAGGAACCGACCACCACGAGCGCCAGCCTTGCCGACTCATGTTTTTGGTGGTCGCCATCCAAGAACGACGCCCACCTGTGCACCACCGGGTGCATGGAGTAGCTGCCTGTCGATCCTTCCTGGGCTTCGACCATTGAGTACCGGAGTAGCAGGCCGATAGAGTCCAGGAATCGCACTATGTTGCGAGCCATCTCCCTGAGCCAATCGGGCCACCGGTCTGCCGGTCCCGCCGCCGCTGCCCCAAGCAGGCCGTGCCACAGCTGCTTGTTGTCGAGAAAGGCCCAGAGTCGCAACAGATTGGCGGCATCGGTGCTCTTGCTCTCAATCTCCTTAAACGAAACCATCCACGTCGTTGCAACGCTTCCCTGTTCGTAATCTAGAAGTGGGCGGCTCGATGCATCGCGGGATCCCATCAGCTCGTCCCACTGGTGTTTGTAGATCTGCACGTACGTCGTTACGTCGACCCCCTTTTCCCGGAGGTAAGAGGCGGCTTGCGCCAGCGCCAGGGGTAGGCCATCTAGCAGCTCGAGGAGCTGATCACAGTCCGAGCCTGGCACAAGGTAAGATTACATCACGTTGCAGTTGGTATGCGAGGCCAGCAAGACTCACCGAGTTCGCCGCCATACCATTTCCTAAAAATAGTCCTGCTGAGACTTAGATCAACCTTGGCCAACCGCCTGGACTCGCCCAGCTGCGCAAGGCGCGAAAGCCGCGTCGTGACCAGTATTGCTCCGTGATCGCCGGGCAGGTAGCGTCTCAGATCGTATGCGCCTGTCACGCCGCCTTGCTCGTGGTCTTGGTCGACATTGTCGAAGATCAACAGCCAGTCGCCGTTGTCAGGCCGCGCAAGCCACTCCATCACACTCACGACGGCGGCATCGAGATCGTCCTTGCTGTGAGCCTCGGATTGGTTCCGGCCTGTGCTGGGAATTTGTCCTTTGGGAATCCGGTTGACGCAGCTGGCAATGCTCCCTCTAAGGCGGTCCTCCGACCTGCCGTCGAGCCAGAAGACCGAGCTAAACGTAGCCTGGTGACGCCGAGCGAAATTGATAGCTAGCTGTGTCTTTCCGACACCGCCGAGTCCGTGCAGCACGAAGACCTTCCTCGTCGGCCGGGAATGCGATCGGCGGGGGAGGAGGTATTTCTCCAGATCGGCGGTGTCAGACGGCCTGTCGACGAAGTTGCTCGACGCGGGTACACCATCCAGGCTAAAGGGTGTCTTGTAGGAGCCGAGGTCTTGTGACGATGGATTAGCGACACCACGATGGAAGGTGGGAACGTAATATAGGAACTTGCGGCGATTAGGATTAACTAACATTGCTTCCTCGCAAGGCCGTTCGCGCATGCCTTCATCTGTGTAAACACGTCCTGCGATGCGACATACCGTCCGGTAGCCGCAGCAATCTCGCGCTGCTTCCTCGACTCTTCCAGGCCAACATCCTCGAGACCGCGGACGACGTTGAAGCGGTAGTAGCGGCCTTCGTCGTCGAGGCCGGATTTGTCGCGACGAAACTGCTCTGCTGTTGTCTCCGTTTCTGTCGCGAGCTTCTTCAAGGTGGCCCCAATGCCGAGGACATCATCACGCACGGGCCTCAAGGTGGGTACGCCCGTTCCGATCGACACCAGGCACAGAAGACTGCTCCGCAGCTGGTCAGCCCAGACATCCTGAGCCTGGTTCCAAAGCGCGTATACGGGGTTATTCGCTCCCAGGGCACCGTCGACGAACTGCTCTTGAAAGGGCCCGATTGCGATTGGATCGAAGAAAGTAGTCGCGGCAGACGTAGCCCGACAGGCTTGCCATATCTTGGTGGAGTCATATAGGTGAGCCAGTCCGCGGGGACGGTAGCTCGGTAGGCACACCGTGTCTCCGGTTTCTTTGCTCGTCGCGCACACGAAGCTTGTCGGTTAGCCGTGCCACAAGGAAGGAGGGAGCCAGAAACTTACACTTTGCAAGCTGTTTTAGAGGGATCTTTGAGAAGCGCGTCTTCGCTATGGCCGTTATCCACCAGGATCTGCTTGACTGCCTGCTCCAGCGCCGCAGTATCGAATCTGCCCTGGAACTGGCCGTTAATCTTGACCCTGTGGCTCTTCTTCTCGAACACCTTGTCGGACAAGGACGTGTAGGCAGCGATGCATTCGTCAACGGTCATCCTTAGGCGCCCCAGCATGATGGCGATCAGGCCGCCGGTGCTGGTGCCGCCGATCATGTCGAAGTAGTCGCATGGCTTGGGCGGGGAGTCGGGGTCGATGGTAGACATGAGATTTTGTAGAATCATCAGCGAGGACAAGCCGCGAACTCCGCCGCCGTCGAGGGCAAGTAGGCGAATGTCATTGTCCGGCATGATGCTGCGGCGAGCGGTCCAGCGTTAGTAACTTGCCGAGACAGAAAGGCTCCGTCGTGCTCGTAGTTGTCTGAAAGCTTAGCTGGAGAGTCGTCACCAGCATCGGGTATAGAGGACCCAGGCGATAGTCATGGGCTAAGAACTACCGCTGAGGCAACGCGGTGTCAGCCGCACGTGGGCCTGACCCTCTGTCTGTCAGCCTGAGAGAGTGAGTGGGAGGGGACCTTAGAGACCCAGCCAACGTCTGCCTAGTTCTGAGTGGAATTTCAGCCACGTGGCTGAGGTGGTGGCAGAAGCTGGTGAACCGCGTCGCGTCTTACGGGACGGATGTCCTTGGGCGCCAGTAAAGGTTCAAGCTTTGGTCTGCGGGGGCAGGTACGTCGACCAAGAGGACAATAGTGGACTTCAGGTATGCAAGAACAGACCAGAAGCTAGTTGTTCATGTATGCTGCTTCGTCCATCCGAATGCCTGGTGTTCGATCTGACGCATGCGTTTTAAAACGGACACCTGGTGCTCTCTGTTCTAGGATGACTTGAACTCTGGGCTGCTGGCGGTCGTGGTAGTGGATTTAATTACCATGACCCCTCCATGTCGAGATCTGCAGACTACCGCTATTATGGCTATTCTTAGATTTCAGCTGTTTATCTTGTCGGCACACTCTTGCGATGCCGAACACTTCGTGCTGATTGGTAGCAGGACGAGTCCAGGGCCGAGCGACCCGTCCCGTGCCCACTAATCCGGGATAGGTCTTGACGATCGCCCTACGCGTGCCACACACTCAGCCGCCCAGGGAGGAGTGAGCGACCCAACGCGTCCACGGCGCGCTATGCCCCACAGTAGCGCTTGGAGACCGCTGACCACGGACATCGACGGGAGCAAGCGCCTCCAGAGAACAAATTCTTGTACTCATTTTCACTACCAGCCGTTGCCTCTCTCCCAAAATAGCTATGTACTGTGTCGGGCCAATCATTGCAAAATGCACGAAAGAGCTTCTGGCTCCTCGGCGGAAGTCTGGGCCGCAACTCAGCCACGCTACAGCCTCGCTGGGCACTCACCTTAGTACCGTTGCCAGATCCCCTCCTCATCATTCGGGCTTTTGAAGCGCAAGCTTGACTCCCTCGAAAACGACCTTCCCTGACCACCAGTACGTTATCGCGTACCATGGCCGAGGCGGTGGGACTCGCCGCAAGCGTCATCGCAATCATCGACCTGTCCGCCAAAGTCGCCGTCCTCTGTCTCCAGTACTCCACCGCTGCCGGGAACGCTAGGGCCGACATCACACGCCTCCGAAGCCGGTTGGACGACCTAGGCACAACCCTCCAGGGTGTTCAGCTTCTTCTTGACAACCCGAATAATCAAGCGCTCGCAACTTCGCGAAAACTAGTCGACTCTGTTGATGGCTGCACATCAGAGCTGGTCCAGTTGCAGAGCAGGCTGGATCCGGGCAAGGCCCGTAAGGCGATGCGCCGTTTCGGACTTCGTGCCCTAAAGTGGCCGTTTGATAGCAAGGAGGTCAACGATATCGTCTCTAACCTAGAACGCTATGAACGGACCATCACTCTAGGACTGCAAATCGACCAAACGTAAGTCAGCAAACCGTCTGGATGTTTTGAGTACGATGGACCAGGCTGACGGCATCGTCCTTGCAGTACGCTTCTCCTCGACATCAGGCAGAGGATCGAAGGCGTCTCGCTCCAACCCGAAGAGGATGCATCGGTAGCTTGCAAGCCCTGCTTCAGCGTGCCGTTCGAACGCGATCATGACTTCGTCAACCGACCCAATATTATGGCGTGGATAGAGGAGCAATATACAGGCCCCGTCGGTCGCATGGCCCTTGTAGGCATGGGCGGATTCGGGTATGAACTGGATTGATTAACAAGCTTGTGCAGGATCATCACGCTGACTGGCTGTAGTAAATCGCAGGTCGCTATTCAATTCGCGCATCACATCCGCGACACGTCACCGCAAACCAGCGTCTTCTGGGTACACGCGAGTTCGAAGCCAAGGTTTGAAGAGGCATACCGGTCCCTTGCGGACAATTTACGGCTACCTAGGCGAAACGATCCCAGCGCCGACGTGCTCAGGCTAGTTCGCGACTGGCTGCAGAGAGAGGAAGCTGGCCCGTGGTTGATGGTCTTGGACAATGTTGACGACGTCAACCTCTTCTACCCCAGCTCCAGCGCCGGAAGAGATGGGGCAGCATGCCATCCAGCGGATAAGAACCCCGCTGCACTGAGCGTGCAGCGGCCACTCGCAGTCTTCCTACCGAAACGCCGCAATGGAATCATCCTCGTCACATCACGCAGCATGGACGCCGCTGAGAAGCTAACGGGTAGCCATAAGGCTGTCTATAGGATCTCAGCCATGGATGACGCCCAAGCCCTTCAGCTTTTCCGCAACAAGCTGCAGGGAGACTTTGACGAGAATGCCGCTGCTAATCTTCTTCGTACTCTGGATTATATCCCGTTGGCCATTACCCAGGCGGCGGCGTACATCAACCGTCGCGCCCCCCGCATATCGGTAAAGACATACCTGGACGCCTTCCGGGAAAGTGATAAGAAGAAGGGCAGCCTCCTCAACAGCGACGCGGGGATCTTCGACGGGATGAGACCGTCTCCAACTCCGTGGTTACGACGTGGCAAGTAACCCTTGAACAAATACGCCGCGAGAGACCATCCGCAGCCAACCTGCTCTCACTTATGAGCTTCTTCAATCTCCTTCAGCCCAAAGGCCATCCTCCACAGCCCTGGACTCCACCCAGACGGAAGGTCCCAGTTTAAACGGGTTCTGGACAGGTTCAACATCCCCGCTAACAATATAGTAGGACTCCAACAGGAACCGATGTCCTTCCCACCGAAATACGCTTCGTGTTTGCGCCCCGAGACTCTCTACACGGGATGGAATTTAAATAATAGACGATGTGCCTTTCTCCGCCACCGCTTGGTATAGCCTCCTTGTCCTGGGTATTTCGCGAGTCGATGCATTCGTCTCGGGTAGTGAACGTAGAGGAAGCCATCACGGTAGCGTGGTAGAGCGTTGCACGGCGCTGACATCCACACAATCAACGAGCTAGGACTAGAAGAATAGAAGGGGAGTGAAACAGACTGCCTAAGCCATTTCTTACCCCCGCTTGCCTTATCCCACGTTCTTGCATACTGTATCGCGAGTCCAGCATTGATCCATTTCTGGACCACTGTCCTTGCACTTGCCCCAGGCCTTCTTGCCTTGCTCGATAACAACTTGCTCAGCGGCTTCTTACTCAGGAGTGCTGCTACTCGCTTTCCCCTTGATCGTCCGGAAGGATATGGAAGTCTTTCCCATTTTTGAAGGGATTCTTTGATGTGATGTCGGCCTCCTTTTCCGAAAATTTCTGGTCCTGACCCGATCTGGCAGTGTAAAGTTGCTTCCGCGGGGAACGTGATCGCTTGGGAGGAGGCTGCAAATCGAGCGATAGTTCGTCTGCGGAAGTATCAGAGTCACAGAATAGGGGGATTGCATCGGATCCAGGTTGTTGGATCGTTTCTTGACTGGTGGCTTCAATCGTGTCGCAAGGCGACGCCTCGCCCAAGAAGCTCGGTCCCAATGTTTCGGTCTGGGGAGATATGGCAATCCCATGTTCAGGGACTTTCTCGTTAGCCTGCCTGATTGCTTCGTCTCTCTGGTGTTTAGCCCAATCTCTGCCATTCCGATACCCAGCAGCTCCTTGCCGAAACGAATCAGGGTCGCTAGTCAAAGCCCAGGCTTTGACTAAAGTCATAACATATCCGGGTTCTGCTCCAGATTTAGACGGTGGTATTGGGTGGCTAGTATACATCTTCAGTTGTCCACCGTGGTAGATCGATGTAAGAGTATAAGCCTGGTTATCAAATCGTCGTTCCGAGTTTCCGTAAGACTGGAGACTGTGCATGCCCCTCGCTCCTAGAGCACCGTCATAGCATGCTTGTCGAGATGCGACCGATAGAGATCCATCGGGACCTTTTACCTCAACGAAGAAGTTCGGCGAGAGAGGGAGATCCTGCTGAGTAGAGGGGATGATCTGACATTCGAGCCTCCTGCGGATATTCCGATCGAGCTGTTCGGGACGTGCGCCGTAGTAAACATCAGGGCTGCCCGGTACAAGTGTCCCATCAGTGAGATGATCGAGGTTTGTGAATGGAACTTGACGTCCAATGCATTTCCTGTCCTCAACGTTCCCTTCTATCATGGGGATAACGTCTGCGGTGATATGGCTCTCTTTTGTTGCGTGCTCATCGGCCTGTTGAAAGGCATCGAATTTTTCGTCTGGGAACAGGGAGGGCGAGAGTGAGGGACGTCGTTGTCTTAGAGCTTCTCTGATCTCTTCCAAGTTTCCAGGTCGTGGTGGAGATCGGCCGTCAGGGTACGCGTACCTATGAGGTAAAATGTCATGGTCGATGAGGTGTTGGTGGAAGTCCCGATCATACGGCCCCGTGCTCTTGGTTGTCGTGGTGTTCGATTTCTTCGAAGGAGACTGCGATCCCCGTTTTCGGCGGCCGAGGCCGGACTGACTTGAGCACATCCCTGATCCCGCGCCTGATGTGTGGTACTGCTAACAGTAAGCATAAGGAAAACAACCTCATAAACGTTCACGTACTCCTCCTAGGTCCCTCAAGTCTGGACCTCCTTCTCCCGCACAGCGCTTGATTTGTTCAAGGCGCGTTGGGGACAACTCCCCTAAGAATCGGTCGATGGACTCGGGCCTCTCGATCTCGGCGCTGTCGCGTCGGGCAAAACGCCTTTGTCTACGCCTAGGTTCGTCGAAAACTTTGGCGTTCCTCCGATCTAGTTCTCGGAGTGCGTTCCTTGTTAGGTGGTTCTCTGACAGAGTATCCCAAAACCTCGGTGGTAGGACTGCTGGATGGCGTAACTTTTGTCTCTTCGATGAACGCGCGACGTCGGATGGCGGCGACAGACTTGAAGGCGAGAGGCGTCGACGTCTGTGGGAGCTGGGCGTAGTATTCTGGTCAATTGGGAGGTCTTGTAACGCGGCCATCCTTGAGCGCTTGAGGCTGTTGATGCGCTTTATCTATTGTTGTGATGACGCGAGTTGAGGGGAGGCGGAGACGCACTGATGGTACCTCCAGCCAATCATTAGTTAAAATGAATCACCAAGAAATCGATCACATGTCGTTGAGATAAAGTGTGGAGTATCCGTGCTTTTCGACCTCCTGTATATTCTGCCAGCTTAGACCGCCTTGCTCCTGAAAGTGGCCTTCAAGCTTGTGTGAAAAGAAACCCCAAGTTAGGCGAGGTACGTACTAATAATGGTGACATGTATCTTGTGTAACCAACTAAGCTAGGAAATGGGGAACGGTGAGTCCTGAAGGGGATCGCCATTGTCGCCAGATGCCTAGTATCTAAGGCGGAAATGTTGATGGTGTCCGATCGCGGGGCTGACTCTCAGTCCCACCAACACGTACAGTAAGAGGCTGTATGCTGGCCAGAGCTGGCCATCAATACCACGGCTCGAGAGGGAGCTTATAGATATCGACTGCTTCATTCATATATTCTACCTAGTATAATGGCGTTATTGCGTCTTCACCCAAGCTCATACACTCAGCTCTTAGTCCTCGGTTTCTTCTGCGCCTGCTTCTCTCCCACATCCCTTCCTGTACTTGCCTTCGAAGCCTTCCTCTTCTTGCTCGCTCCACGATTCTTACTCTGAGGCTGATACTCGTCGTCGACATATCGTATGGTACACGACATATGGCGGCCTCGATAGATGCAGTTAGAGCAGGCACCGCGGAAGCTGCCCTCAACAGCCCTGCATCCACCGAGAAGAGGATCACAGTCCTCGCACTGGTCGCAGCGGGACAGAGAATTCATCTTCTCGCCGGTGGCGTGGCAGATGATGGCGTTTCTCGCGGACTCATCTCCGTTACGAAGGCGTTGGCAGATGCCGGACATGAGATCAAGTGGACCCTGAATGGCTACCTGCCATGACTCTCGGGTATTATCCGCCGTGTCTCTCAGAAGCGCCTGAATCGTCATCAAGTCCCCGCGATCTCTTCTCTCAGGTATGGCCACACGAAATTTTGGCGTGAGTTCAACAACGCGGCTTTGCTAGGTATATAGTCAGCTACTGCTTGCTTGTTGCGGTCATGTATCATACCAAGAGCCCGTGGCTCGACTCCATGAATTGCCTCAACCTATCGTAGTGGAGCACCTCCTCTCTCGGTAACACTATTTCCACGTAACAGGCTGGTCCAAGTTCAAGAACCAGTATCTGCTGCTAGAGATTAGTCTAACTCTATCAATAGAGCTGATCATTAGCTTACTACTGCGTCTGGAGGATAAGTGAAGTTCATGATTGCTCATATAAAGATAAGTGACTTTTGAGACGGGAAGAGGGAGAAGGTTGAGTGACAGTGGGATGAAAGAAGAAGTTATAGCTCTGGAAAGACGAGCGGTCTTGCTTCCTTAAGTACTCTGGGTCAACATGAGCCACGTGCTTCCATGGGGCCTTCAAGAGGCCTCAACCGGGATAACACTACTCCCTAGCCCATTAAGACCGGGCCGCACACGTACACCATTCATTCGCCACCTGCTCAAGAAGCCTTTCTGAACCATTCACCATGACTGTTATTCTTAGCTGCAGCATCTGTAACGAAGTTGATCACGTTATTCATCTTGCTACCATCTTGCCTACTTCAAGTGGACTCATGTGACATCCTGTGCTGGGCAGCGGATATATAAAGTGAACCCTCCCCCCCGAATTCCATCACCATTTTCTTCCTTCTTCATCAACACCAGAGACGAACTTGTCAGCCAGCCACAATGTTTTCAATTGAATTCCTTCTCAACTACGTACAGTTTGGACGAGTCGAGTTCCTCGTTGACTCAGCTCAGAAGTTCATCGACGACCTTCGGCGTGTCAGCAACGCAGAGGAGCAAGTAACCCTTCCTTTCGGCATCTTTCCTCTCGGCGACTTTCAGTCATACGAAAATACACCACTCTACCGTCCACAGAACTACACCCGTCTCTCCGTCAGTCCGCTGCACCTCGCCGCTACTCACGGGAAAGAGGACGTCGTTGCCCTATTAAGCGTCTCCGGTGTCAATCACCAGCCTCAAAGTCATGGCGTTACTGCCCTTTCCTTCGCTCTTTACTGCGGACACCTTCGTCTAGCTCGGATGCTTCTAGAACATGGAGCCCGCCCGGATCGCTCGGGGCAGCTCAGCAGCCTCCATGCCGCAGCTAGGCGAGGATTTAGGGAGGAGATTGTACAGTTTGTGCAAGAGTTTGAAGTCGATCCTGATATTGAAGACCAGGATGGGGCGACACCTGTTGTGTACGCTCTGCAGCTACCAGAAGAGGAGGCGTGGGCGACTATTTGTCTCCTCTTCTACCTGGGGGCAAGAAAAAATCTTGTGGTTGGGGATAATTTGTGGTCATACGCTGCTGACCTTGCTAAATCCATGGGGAAGGATTGGCTGGCAGCTAGGCTAGATGAGATGTCAGATGGTTCTTCTAGCCACACATTGGACTTGGAGTAGCTTGGGTCTTGTACTTCGCTTGAATTTTGAAGTGGAATTGCCTTATTGTCTACTCTTTTGAAGACGCATCATCAAAGTCACTTAGCGATGCAAGGAAATGCCCCGTAGAAGACGAAGCTAGAAACTGTTCAGGGGATCAGGAGCCTGAGTCAGGAAATAGCATGCTGCAAACGACAAAGCTTTTGTGAACAACAACCAGTAAAATATGGTGCAAGTTAACAGGCATCAAGGATCATACTACGCGTAGAATTGCTTCTAACGACCAGGAAGTAGAGATGCGCCACACTGTGGTCCCCTCTCACTGAGATTCCAGTCCAGATGCCGCAATTTAAGAATTGCACACATTGAGATCCCACACTGAGTCCCTTCCACACTGAGTTCCCTGTTCCCTTCCACACTGAGTCACTTTCCACACTGAGTCTCTTCCACACTGAGTCCCTTCCACACTGAGTCCCTTCCACACTGAGTCCCCTTCCACACTGAGTTCCCTCACACTGAGTTCTTCCCACACTGAGTTCCCTCACACTGAGTTCTTCCCACACTGAGTTCTTCCCACACTGAGTTCCCTCACACTGAGTTCTTCCTACACTGAGTTCTTCTTCCTACACTGGGTTATTCTTCCTACATTGGGTTATTCTTCCTACACTGAGATTCCCCATGCACACTACTATTCCCGCGCTATTAGTCAGACGGGCGTAGACGCAAAAGAAGTTCACCTGGGCACTCCTTCATGATCCTTGACGCTACCAATCGTAAGGTTGCAGCATCTGTCCTCTTAAAGTCCTTTCTAGACGAATATAATCAGCATCGATAAACCTTACCGAGAATGGTGTTCCATACATAACTGATTCTGCAGCCTCAGAGTACATAAGAACTAAGAGGGGAGATGGTTTGGATAGGTCTTTCCAGCTTCTGCCCGCTCGCTTGCGTTCTTTGAGCCTGCGGCGTAGATCATTGGGGTTTGATGTGTCCTCCTGAGCGCTCATATATATATCAAGAGCAACACTTGCGTCCCGATAATAACGCTCCCGTATTACTTGCCCCGTTTCTCTCTCGAAGCTAATAATATCCTCAAGAAAAGTGAAGAGCCGCATCAACTGAACGTAGGCCAGCCGGCGAAGTAGAGTAGAACCTCGTCTCCTACAAATGACATTGTCAACCACCTTGAACGCGTGAATGATGCGAGGATCGGAACTTGAGGTAATATTTGAGAGAGCAGTCTCGCTCTTGAGCGAGTTCCAGTCTGCCATGACCTTCTCGCAGTTGTCGGCGAATGAGTGTAAAGGATCCGTGCCCAGTAGCTTATGGTAGAGCCAAATAACGCGAGCTTTTTGTCTCGCGTGCAAGGTCTCAATGTTTAACCATTTTCGTGCTCGTCTATTTGGAGGGTTCGTTGTTGCTCCAACGACAGCCGGTCTGCATTGCCAGCTGTGATGATTCGCTTTGGAGATATGTCTCTCAAGTCCTCGCAAGTGCCATGGCTCCATGTCATTCAGTGGAAGCTTACTCAGGGCTTCAGAGAGGACAATCGGCGCCTCCGCTATTTCGTCGCACGGGTTGGCGCTATCAAGCTGCATAGGATCACCATCGTTGGCTGTGGCCTGACGCTCAGTCAGGGCTATGATATCTTCCATCTCGTCCAGCTTGGAAGAGGCTGGGTAGAACGTGAGAACAAGCTCAGCTGGGGGCTTCTGATGCGAACGCAGCCGTTGTATATTACGTCCCAACATCCTACCCCAACACAGAATCCCTGCCTTGGTACATTGTCTGAAATCTGTTTTTGGCATCCCGTTTCAGGAACAGTCTCCAGAATCTGTTTCTGGATATAGCCCCCTACGATGAAGCTGTTGAAGGAAATTGGCCTGCACGTGGCCGTGATAATCTGCGTCGCTTCGCAGTGGCTTTCCGTGTCGCGTGAGGCAGTTTCGGGAAGCAGTTTCAAGTAGCTGTGGCGTTGTGTCGCTTGGTTGTGGCGTCACGTGCCGCGTGAAACTGCCAGACACGTGACGGGCTGATTCAGTTGATGCTGGTGCAGCTGGAATAACGCTGTTATCATCGTGATTGATGATCATCTCTCATCTGTCTAAGGTATTTCCCCTCTTTTCGGCTCAATACGGCTGAGTCCCTCCGTCCGACAGAAACAGTTTCGCGTTTCACTTTCCTGGTTGCTGTCAACCATAGCTGAGCCACATTTTAGCGCTCGACCCACCATTACTGTCCCGTTTTCTGACTCCGGGTTCGTACTCCAGGACTGTTGGACACACTTTAAATGCCACATTCAAGACCATATAGACCTCATCTCCTGCTGTGAAAATGCACCAGCATCTATCATTTGACTTGCTCGTAAATGAAACAACGCTTTCTTTCTGAAGAAGTCGCTCACTATGGAAAACAAGGAACAACTAGAAACCAACAACACGAGGTCTTCAAGCCCGAGCCAGTCTCCACGCACTGAAAGACAATCTTCATATGGCGCAATGGTTCTCGAAGCTCACGAAGTTCCAGCCTTCGATTGCATGATAGCAGCCGCATCAAATTGGCTCTTTCTTGCTGGTTTCGTTGTACTCCCGGGTACCTTTACTTCACTAAGTCACGCTGCCTTGCTAAGCGAGTCCCAGGCTGGTAGGGGAGTGCAAGATTTCATCCGCAACATGCCCCTTCTAGCTGTGGGGATTCTCTGTTGCTCAGTTGGCGGAGCGGGGACTGGCTGGGTCTCATGGAAGCTCAGGGGAAACTACGTCTGGCTGGTTGACCGGATCTTTTTGTAAGTCTTCGTGTGAATGTCTCGAGCATTGGTCTGACACACATTCAGACCTGGATTACTCAATGCGGTAGTGGCGTTCCTCATGAGCTTAATCAACATATACACTGCGCAAGACGGTAACTGGTCGACAACAGCAATAGCAACAGTATGTATTATTGGGGCTTGGGGAATGGTTACAGGATCAATGCTTGCGGTTTGTGAGCTGTGGTTCTTGAGGAAGCTAAGACAAGAGCAGTAGTTTCCAAGCTATCCATAAAATCAGGTACATGTAAGATATGCAACAAAGCTTCGACCTCGGCGTTGGTATTCCAAGCAATTATGAACCAATATTCATGTTTTGAAGTTGTGCTTGCACAAATTCGACCGTGTAATTGTAAGAGTCGTCTGCTCTGCTCTTAAGCCAAGACGCCAGTCCCACATTGCCCATAGCCCTGGCGAGATCGGCATACGTCCAGCAGTAATTGTCCCCAAATCGGGCATCCGTCTTCGCTCCTAAATCGAAAAGAAGGGATATAGTGACCAAAGCTTGCTCCTCCGGAAGGTAAAGAGCATACACAGCAGGTGTCGCGCCATCCATATCTTCGATATCTGGATCAACGTCACAGTCTTCGACGAAATGCCTAATCTCAGCCAAGAATCCCCGTCTCGCTGCAGCATGTAGGCCATCTGCGCAAAACTTGCTATGTGGAGTAGCAACACGCTCTAATAGCAACTCTGCCGTACTGCGATGCCCGTTGATGAGAGATAGGAAGAGAGGGGTGGTGCCTTTCTCTAGATGCACATTCGCCTCCAAGAACGCCGATACTAGTTTGACGACCTCATCTTTGCCGTAGTAGGCGGCAAGGTGTAGTGGAGTGACACAAATATGAGTGCCATCTCGTGGGACATGAACCGGAGCGCCACTCTTATCCGATTGAAAGTCTTTGAGGGGAAAGATACTGGAAGAAATGATGACTTGCTCCTCCATGGTTTCGAAACCTTGGAGGTCGTTGGTGAATTCTTGAAGCACGTCAACAATGAATTTGACCCGTTTAAACGGTACGTAGTTGAGAGCGAATTGTATGCCAAACATATCAAAGGGTACTGGTGAGTTTCTTCTTGATATGGATAAAGACTGAAGGTAAAAGATGAAGATGAGGGATCTCTAAGCTGGCAAAGAGCCCCTTATATGGTCGGTGAGTAGCGGAATCACATGAGTCTCTTGGTGCGGACCAGAGCATGATACACAAGCCGGGAAGCAGAACCAGGCGCGTCACTGGGCAGCCACCCTGAGAGTTTGGCCACCAATGAGCTTGGCTATGAGCTGAACCGATCTGCCTGAATGCCTCGTTGAGGCCTCCTTATCACAGACAGCCAACATAAGTTGCATTGAACTAACCTACTAATCGGCCGAAAGACATAATCCTCACCCAATGGCGAGTATCATCTAGAAGGTATTACCTGATCTAGTAATACCGGTTGGGCTTTTTCAAGACCCGTCTTACAAATCACTAGATACCATGCTTCCAGCCGGCCTATTCATGAGCCCGGTATCCCCATGTCTATCCAATCGGTGAACTAGTCTCATGGCCAACCTGGGATGTTGTAACAGCTTGCATCCATATGGCCAACGCATGGCCTTGATGCTGTCGTCCTTGTCCAATGATCATGCCCCTGCAGGATTGTTGTATGTGGCAGTTGGCGCTGATAATGCCTTCTCTCGATCAAAGCCCCCTTTTCACAAATCACCCGACAACTTGCATGCAGCTGGCCTGTTCATCAGCCCAATGTCTTCATCATGACCCAATGGTTGAGCTCGACTTCGTAGTTGAAGTCTCAGTTTCCAGGTCGTGACGACAACCCGCATGCAACTGACCAACTCGTGGCCCCCGTGCTGTCGTCCTTACCCAATTATGGCGTTGCTACAGAAGCAATCGCCGTAACAGTTGGCGCTGGCAAGGCGTACTTCTGCGTCGAGCCCCCTTTTTATAGATCATTGTAGCAGTTCATATGCGACGGGCCAACCCTCAGACCCGAGGGCCATAGTAGTACGTTGTCGTGGCCTTGCCGGAGAGCGAGTCATGTCGAAGAGTGACGTTGGTAAGGCATTCTTCGCCGATGCTCTTGTAAGACCGCATGGGAGGCCAGAGCGTAGCAAAAAGTACTTAAGGGAGCCACGCCGCCCATTTTTCCAAGAGCAAACTTTCCTCTTCTCATCACACATCAGCTTACTATTGCACTCTCCCCTCGTCTCTCACTCTCTGTGGCTCTCGTCGAAGAAATACTCCTTTATCAAAGACTTACACGAGAAATCCTCACAAACATCAAATATGGACTACAACCTACGCTCGTCCCGGACTCCTGCACAGTCAGGATCGCAGCTTAGCTCTCCATGGTCCAGTCTTTCGTTAAATATTCCGCCTGGTACCCCAACACAAGACGCACGCCCTGCCCGTATCCGGAGGCGAACAAGGAAGTTGTTGGAGAATGAGGCATGGGCCAAGGAGCTGCGAGAGAAGCGAAGGTGCAGCACCAAGCAGACAAAGCGCAAGACTAGACAAGGAAACTCCCACACAGGTATGCCTCTGCATCGTGTCAAACGTGCATCACTAACTTGGCGATGAATCCAGGTCAATTCAACGTCAATGTATCAAACAAAGCTGTACCCCACGGCTCAGTTCGAGCGCCTCAAAACAAGTTCATCGACCCCGATGGCGACATAATTTTCCCCGATCTCAAAGTTCTTTGCTATATGGACAAGGATGAGCTGGATGAATTCAACCGGGCATTTGAGCAGATAGAAGCATGCAGTACTGATTGTTGATGGCAGTTAGAGAAAGGCTAAAATAACAAGACACTCTAAATGCCCGTATGTGGTCCCAAAGTTACCTTGAGACGTAGAACCCATAAAAGATGCCACAATCGAGAGTTCAGACTCCTCTGCTTTGACCATGCACTTTGACAACAACTTGGTATATCGCCACTATTCCTAATGCTTCTAATGCTTCTGCCGCAAGTGGTTCGTAAAGTGTTTGAGGCGCACATACTCTTTAATCTTGTCGTCGCACAACGGGCAGCGAAACAAACACCGCGAGTTGATGAAGTCTCTAGGAAGCGGCTCAACCCCTTTGACTTTAGATTTCTTGGCGAGAAAGTCAATGATGCGCCGTGGTAGGTCCACAGGCCATTCAAAGAGCCCCAGCCGTGCCCCATATTCACTCATGTCACTCATGTGAAGATTTAAACGAGGCAGGGCTACAGAGCTGAGCTGTTGCTTCTTTTCGTCGATCGGAGGAAAGCGAAAGGTACTTGGCAGGGCTGGTGTGCATGGCATTCTCGCTCGGTTGACTCGGGCGTCTGAGAACATCGGGCGAGGCACCGGTAGCTTGAGACGTGGTGGAATCGCCAATGACTTATTCGGAAAGTCGCGCGTGATGCAGCCGCCATTGTCGGGCGACTCAGAAGGGGGGATAGACCAACCACTCCGCGTTGACACGGATTGCAGCATGTTGAATTCCTTCCCGGAGGAGAAATCTGTCTCAGGCAAGCTCAGATTCGGAGTGGTCTTCTGGTCCCTTGAGCTTGAAATGCTATCGTGATCTGTATGGCCAAGGATCAGTATTTACCCAACTGACTTTGTCAGGCATAATTGGGACGTACCAGACGGAGAAAGAGGGTCTCCCATTCTGGCCTTCAAGGCGCGAGACACTGTATGTCTCTCGAGGAAAGCTCTCACGACACTGTAGTACGGAACGAGAGAAGGCTTGAGGCATGATTCATCAAGGACTCGCAGATTCTCAGCCGCCACCCAGTCTGTTGCACCGTTGTCCGGAAATCTCGGACCGGCGAAGTACATGATAGGGAACTTGCGCTGATGGAAAGATGGCCCGCCATCCTCATACCCATCTCGCCACACAAGTCCCTGTGTGTTCACATTGTAGGTATGGTAACTGGGCGCGTTGTTCAAAAGGCCTAGGCTTTCAATCGTGCCTGAAATACCAACGTCGCCGAGATCATCAAGGGGGAGGAGGAGCGCCGCAAGCCAGCGTTGAGACTGCTTTCGATATGCAAGGTACAGCTCTCCTGCTTTGGGTTGAATGACATGGTTGGCACAGTTGGCATCTTTGTTTTGCCTGGCAGCCATTGGAAGCTCTCTAACCAGTGCATCGGCGCAATGTTGCTCCGCAGTCTGTTCCCGATCGCAACGGCGTTTGCGGCCTGTATAGGGTGACGGAGAGCGCGTCCGCGTCTATAGGACAGTTAATGAGAATTTCCGGTAGCACCAAAGACAGAATACGTACGATTTTCACATGAATGGTCGCGTCTTCGGCAATGATTCTTTGTTCGTCTTGGAGATCACTCAACATGCCATCATAGTCAGCCATCATAACTCGCAGGTCATGTAAGTCGACTTGACCGGGATCCGCGGCAACAGCTGACCATGCATCTCTGATCCGACCAGCCACTGCCGAGATCCTGACTCTAATGGAACCAAAGTCTGGCTTTGGTTCCAGAGCTGACGTCTCCGTTGGTAAAGTCCGTGCAATCATGACGAAGATGAAAATGTTGCCCAAGGTAAAGTTGCCTTGGACGAAAGTATGAGCGTTGCTTGAGGAAATTATCTTGGCATGAGACGCACAGAAAGAAATGGCTTGCTCAGGGTTGGCGTGTCCGTGGGCGCCCTTGTTATATCCTATGCTTCACCAAGTCATATTGGCTGCCAACAGCATTCCGTCTGTTCAAGAGCGCGTTTCCAATTTTAGCTGTTAACAACTACTGCAGTGTGATAAGGGTGGTGGGTGGGACACATGATTGTCACCCAATGCGAGTCACCCTGTCGGCGAGAGGGTGGTCGCAGGGTTCATTAGCGATACGCACCAAGGACAACATCCTTGTTGGCATATAGTTTACATGGGGCAAAAAGTTCAATACAGTTTGTGAACTCACAGTGGAATTTTTATTAACACAGTGAGGGTTTTGTGAGCTCGCAGTGGATCCTGTTCACTCAGCGGGTCCTTTGTTAACTCATATGCGGTCTTCTGCCGGGGTTCAGCTTGCATGACCTCCCCAGATCTCACGGTCACTTTCCCCATCCATGGAAGCTCACAATTGATTCAACGGTCCTCTCTTAACAGTAGTTATGTATAAATTCTTCAGAATAAGGGTGTACTTGTGTCAACAGTACTTTAGTCTACCTAAGGAGTGCTCACGTTGAACTTTACGCCACAGATCATGAACTGAGTGTCTCCTACTCCTCCTCCTCCACCAATGCTCCCTGCTCCTGCTTCCCCGTGGGATCTTGCAATTCTTTATTTTCAGGCCGATATATAATTGGAACTGGGTAGTTCCTCTCCTGCTATAGTATGAGTAGGTTGCCGCGACATACGAACAAGCCAATACTTACAAGGCTCGCCTCTGTAGGTGGCCAAGATTCAGACGATTCCGAGGAGTACACGTGGTAGCGGCCGTTGACCTCGGCTACCATATAAACTCGCGCGCCGAGCTTGCTGAGTTGATCGCTCTTGCTAATCAATGTCTTGCACCTCTTGTTCCTTAAGGTGCGTTGCAATTGGGCAGGTGTAAGTTTGCGTGGCACAGTCTTGGTGATTTTGAACGCAGGTTCAGATGAAAGAACCGGTTCTGGGCGCATCGTGGCTGTCATCGTTCCTGTTGTGATCTCGAGGTGTAGGGGGTTGATGATGCCTGGAAACTGGGATGGTGAGCCACTAATAATATAGGCCAACCACCCTACCAGCCGCCGGGGAGGGACGCCAAGAAATCCGCGACTCCCGTCTGCCCAGCGGCTCAGGACATTTTCTGTTTTCTGCTTTCTGTCTTCCTCGGCGCTTACTAGTAAATGTAGGACATTCCATTTCCTGCTTCCTGGCGCGAAGTGTTCTTTCCACTGGCGCTTACCAGTAAACTTCGGACTATTCCATTTTCTGCTCACTGCGCGAAGTGTTCTGTCCATTGGCGCTTACCAGTAATTGCTGCCTATCATAGGCGTAGATTACCAGTACCAGGCCATTGTATTACTGGTAAACCCCTTTCCAAAAGCTTTTCTGGTAAGCTGCCACCCGCTGACTGGTAAACAATTAGCATGCTAGCGGAAGTTTACCAGTCATCTGGGCTTTCTAGGCTTTCACACCGGGTAATTTACCAGTCATTCTGGCCTTCACTGCCACGCTACCTGGCCTCTATCTAGACCCGACCCATACTACAGCTGTATCTGATTTCTTTCCTCGACAAAGCTCTCTACGGTACAAATGTACGCAGACCTAGAGATTTACCAGTCATCTTTGCTAGTCTCCATTCGCTGTCAATTGGTATTCTCAATCAGGATTGTAGCGGGCAGATGGCGTGGAGTCTCTACCATGAACCATTCAAAACCACGAAAGGTCGTGGAATCACAACTCAAAAAACGAGTATCAGTTTTCCTTCTACATAGCAAATTATACCTAGGCTTCCTACTATTTCTCATATTTTTATTGCCGTCAATCATCTGGCGGGGCGTAATAATGAGAGATGCTCGCGAAAATATCGTTCCGGCAGAGTTAGCACTGTCAGCGGCCTTGTGCCTATGGATGCTGGGACTAGGCTTAAAGGAACACACGAGAAGCAGCCATTGGACGTGTTGAAGACACAGCACATTCTTATTGACTACCAGAGTCTAACTAATCGCACGACTGAAAACAAAAACTGACCCTAACAATGAATTGACAGCCTTAATGCTGCCAAGACTTGGCCTTGATCGCCTTTGGGCCTGCACCTTTGATTGTCTGCCCAGCCATGATCATGTGGCCATGAAGTACCTCCATCGTCGACGATAGCCCCCATTCCTTATGGGAGGCAAGGAGTGCTTTTGAATACACCATAAAGTCTCGCTCGTTTTTGTAGTGGGGAATTCCGTAGGCAGCATAGCGATAACCCTTACCCCATGGCATCACCAGCACAAGGTTAAGCTCGAACTGGTCGGGTCTGCAATTGTCGAGTTGCTCTTTGTTAGACGCAACCGAGAGGGTGAGATTTGCACCTGTATTGACGTATTTGTTAAACGCATCCTGATACATCCCCAACGAGCCGTCGATGTAGTGCCCCCTCGATAAGTTCGGGTAATCTTCGCTGTTGCTGGGGAGAGCAAGGGCCAGCCAGTTCTTACGGAGGTTATGACGACCTAGGATCTCGCCAACCACGTCTTGTCCGGTTTCTGGATCCTTGATCACGATGCTATTAGCCTCAGCATCTCCCTTGCCATGAAACTTGGCCCTCATTGCTCGGCGTATTTCGGAATTGTATGGTGTAGCCTCTGAATCCGAGGATTCTTTCGAGCCCGCTGGGAGTCGGAACTTGGCCAATGCCTTCCTTGCTTCTGCCATCCGCACCTTCCATTGCTTGGCCGCATCTTCGTTTCCATTGCCCCAGTCAATTGTATCCCATTCTTCCGGTCTATGAACAAATTCCAAAATCGCTTTTGGCTTGTCGCCTTCAGGTTTGTTGCTTAGCAAATTGAATTCTGCAAAGAACCAGTACTCAAAAACATCCCTGTGTGGATGGCGCCCCTTGAACCCTTCACTGGCTTTGTACAACCAGTCAGCTCGATCTTTATGCTCTAGATTGGCGAGTTTTGTGAAATGTTTCTTGAATTCGTTGCTTTCTAGAAACTCGAGTTCGGCGCTTGATAGCGGTTTGGATTCTTCATCCACGCTGTCGCTCTGGAAATGTGGGGTTTCAGCCCGCCCTTCCTTCAGGAGCCCCCAAGCCTCTTCCATCCTCTTCCTAAAAACCAGCGCGTCATGCCCGTCGCCCCACTCCATTGATTCCCATGCTGGGGGATCCATGGCAAACTTATTTATGTCGTCGATGGCGGCGCGGGTCTCACCTATTGTTTGTAGAGCGAAATCGGCGTAGCTGAAGAGCTGAAAGATATCCCTATCCTGATGTAGCCCTTTCCATCGCGGACAAAGGTCGTGGAGGAAAGTCTCCGATAGGTCTGGAGTGATATTATAGAGATGTGGAAAATACGTTTGGCAATGGCCCTCGATGAATTTCTGCTCTGCCGCACTTAGTGGCTTTGGCTCGGGCTGGCTTTCCATGTCTTCATCTGGATCCGCAGGTGCAGAGGCAGGTGCAGTGCCAGCAGGTGCAGTGCCAGTGCCAGCAGGTGCAGTGCCAGTGCCAGCAGGTGCAGTGCCAGTGCCAGCAGGTGCAGTGCCAGTGCCAGCAGGTGCAGTGCCAGTGCCAGTAGGTGCAGTGCCAGTGCCAGCAGGTGCAGTGCCAGTGCCAGCAGGTGCAGTGCCAGTGCCAGCAGGTGCAGTGCCAGTGGCAGGTGCAGTAGCAGGAGGTGCAGTGCCAGTGGCAGGTGCAGTGGCAGGTGGTGCAGTAACAGGTGGTGCAAGGTACTTCAGGAGCTCTCGACGTAGACGATCCGTCTTGCTCCCGTTTCCCCCCTCGGCTTCCATCTGACGTTTTATTTCGGCTAGCTTGCTCTCGAGCTCTTGCTCCATCCCGGTCTCCTTCACAGGACTTGGCTCTCGTGAGTGCTGGGGGGTAACCAAAGACATTTTGAATACAGTAGATCGTAAAATTGGTGATAGATATTGAGTATAGTTAGAAAATTGGTGAATTGGTGGATGCTGATGTGGTCGAGATGCGGCTGTCCGACCACTCTTATGTTAGGGTGCCCGCACCAAATCCAGGTCGGGCCTGCAGGAACGGGATTATGCTGACGGGAACCGGTGTAAGGGCGCAGTGTGCTGGAAGCTGTTGCTGGAAACCGAATTCAGCTTTGGTTGATGGAGGGCACAAACATACCATCTACGAGTCGTTAAAAAACATCCACGATGCCAGTAGGATGCTGGTATGAATATGGACATGTGTTTAATCGTCATCCGTCAGATTTTGCAAACTTTCAAACCTGCAGTACAATGTCTCAACAGCAACAACTGCAAGAGTTTCAGCGACCTTGGAGCCAGAAGCCCCTCATTCGGCCGCCAACCCCACACCCATTCGTCAAACTCCATCGCGCCAGAGATAGGCTCGACTTGACGATGACAGACTCCCCTACAACAAACACGAAAAAGAACTTCCATTTGAAGCGTTTCATGCCTCATGACATTCAATCACGAATGCAAATTTCGCGCCTGCTGCACAAGAGCCATAAAGCCACGACTGTACGTCGGTCAAAGGTCAATCGACCCTTCGACTACTGGAGGCTGGCTAACCCGCCGCCGCCAAGCCCACTAGGAAAGGAGATGGGCGAAGTACAGCCGGGACAGCGAGACCTCTCGGAAGCCATGGAGGGACTTGTACTGGAAACCGATAGGGAGCACATGAGGAATGATGGCTTTCCACGATGCAGACTCTGTGGACATCGCGTAGCTAGTGATTAGACGCATTGAGAAATTGTAATGTTATTTTGAAGATGATTCTGCCACCCGCCATGCAAAGATTTTGTCCCTTTGAGTTTTACAATCCACACCCACCAACCCTCCTCAGAGAGCGAAAGAGGGGACGAAAGAAACAAAGAATAAAAGAAAAAACAGTCATGCTGATCAAACTGGATGCAACTCTTCCAACTATTAATACGTATCATCTATCGTACACATGCCATCCACTTGCTCAACATTAATCATCAAACCACGCTGAAGTGCTCCTTTCCCTCTTGCGCGGTGGTTCTTCTAAATCATCCGGAGATGACGGGCGGGGGCGCTTCCGAGTCGCTCCCGAGGTTCCGGGACTTTGTTGGTGGACTCGGGGAGCGGGGTCGACGTCGGGGTCAGGCTCAAGATTGACCGATTCACCTCCGATGTCAACGATCTCTAGGTCGTCCCAGTTAGGCATCAGAGGAGAAATCTCGACCGTCGACGGCCAAGCTAACCGGAGTGAGTCCATGTCGGGTATGGAGGGCGAAGAGCGTGTCTCCGGGAACTGAGTCGCAACTCGTTGCTTGTTCGCTGGCTGCGGAGTCATGGCCCTCTGAGAAGATGTTCTGGGTTCAGGTCTGGGTCCCGGTTCTTTCCAACAGGGCTCGAGATCAGGATGTGTCTTGTAGCGGAATGCCGTTTCACTATCCACCTTCTCGATATAGAGAGCCACCCGCACGCCGAGGTTCGTTAAATCCATGCATTTTCTCATGAGCCCCTCAGTCCGAAGCTTGAGGCTGCGCCCTTTGTCTTGTGGTTCTTTCCAGGGCTTTGTACGCATGATCAAGACCACGGCAGACGGTTTTCAGCGATTCTGAGTTTTGGTTCGAGAAAAGACAAGAAAGAAATGACTGGTTTGGGTTGGAGAGCCTTTCCGTGGACTGCAAGGACGATTTATGCCACAGGATTCAGCGGAACAGGAGAGGGGATCCAGAACGCTCTTAAGTTTACGGAAAGCAGGATCGAGCAGAATGCTATTTTTATCTCGCCGCACATTTGCAGTTCTCGTCCTTCGCCATCCATCAAGAACCGCGCGCCTAAGCTGCTACGACCCCACTCTTCAGGTACATAAGCGCTTTGATGCACCAGTATCCTCCAGCGACAGGATGAACCCCCCGCCACCATGGATTTTGCTCAAATTTACCTGATCGTCCTCTGTGGAGCTTTAGCGCTTCCCGTGGTCCTCATCGTTGCTCGTTTTCTCCACTTTAAATTTGAGCCACACCTCCGCGTCAGGGCTGCGAGCTTCAGGTATTCGAAGTTAGGACTTGGCGGCGTTGTGCTCGGAGTCTCAGGCTTACAATTAACAATACTTATACTTTATCTTGCTACCAATGGCTTTCTCCTTGGCATCGGCATCGGCACCATAGCAGAGTTGGAGAAGAGAGCGGCAGAAATTGCCTCGGCGAACCTCATGCTTGTCTTTCTGGGTGGCAGAACTAATCATCTGGCGGAATTTGTCCAGATTCCCCTCGCCTCTTACTATTTTGGTCACCGCTGGATCGGAATCGTGGCAACTTGTGAAGCTCTCCTACACTCGGCCTTGGCTTTGTCCCGACGTCAAGAGCTCGATTCTCTAACCAAGTCCGGATATATAGTGAGTGCTGGCGTGGCCCTTCAGTTGGCGTCAATCTAATACACTCATTTGGCTGCGGCTGGCTTATCAGCCGTTGTCATCTCTGCTCTTTGGCTTCGCAGGCTATTTGGGCGATTCTTCGGCCTGTTCCACCTGCTGTGCTCCATGACGGCACTCGGCGGTCTTGTCTGGCACGTTTGCCTGCAGCGTTCGGAAACAGCCAGGATTCCCGTCTTTGTGTCGTGCGGACTGCTGGGATCCACTCACCTCTACCGGCTGGTCTGCATGTTCATCTGTGGTCGTACCGAAGGGACCACGACTATGCCTTGGGATGATGGCAATGTCATGCGACTTCAGGTCAATACCAAAAGGCCCGTCACCGTCTTTCCAGGCTGTTACTTCTATATATTCTTCACTGGCCCACTTCCCTTTTACGACCTCTTCCATGGCTATGCCATGATGCCGGTGTGGAGTGAGCCAGACCAATACGTGACCGGCAAGACGACCGATCTTACTTTCTTGATCTCCCGTACAGGAGGACACCATTGCAGTTCTCTTGGTTCTATCTTGCCAGACCAACGACTTCGCCTCGATGGCCCTTACGGCAAGGACCTTCAGATCCACACGTTTGAGACCGTTGTCCTCACTGCGAAGGGACTGGGAATTTCGGGAGTATTGCCCTTCGCTCTTCATTTAGCTGCTCGGAAGCGACATGATAATCGCGTTCGTGACAAGTCTTCCAGGTTACGTGACTCGAGCGAGCCTGTCTTCAGTGACCTGAGCCGGAATGTGGATTTAATATGGTGGCTGGAACACGATGATCAGGATAAGTGGGTGTGGGACCAACTTCGATCCCTCCAAGAGGTCGATGCCAAGGTATGCCACTCTTTTCTTGCCTTCTCTTAACTACTGACACCCATAAGTTCTTGGTAGTTTGGTGTGTATACCCCGTGAAAAGGAATCCGGAACGCAAGCTTCCCTTCCAGAACAACGAGTATTGGAAAAGGCGATACAACTTTGACTTTAATGAATTTTCAAGAGAACTACGGCAAGAAGCACGATATCCAGGGAAGACAGTGGTAGTTGGTGAGTGGCAAACTGGACAGAGCGGCTCACGTATCTTTAACACCTCGTAGCTTCGGGCGACGAGAAATTCGTGAATACGATGCGTGGCATAGTCGTGCAGAACACAACGTCGAAACGAATCATTCAGTTCGCTGATTTGGAGTACCATACGCCGCCAGGGGGGTTCAAATCTTCATTCCGCAAGTCTTTAGACCCGCAGGGGACTCTGGTCAGCTCGGACAAATCCTCATTCTACAAGTCTTCAAGCTCACAGGTCACATTGGCTAACTCGGAGGATTTCGAGATGACGGAAATGGATATTGCTGAACAACGTGGCCAAAAGATTAGAGAGATCGTCTAGGTACAATGAACACTAAAATGTTACTTTCTCGTTAACCGACTGGTCGGCATGCCTGCAATCTGTGACGACAGCTAGGATCAAGCTGTGAGGTTGATTTTCAGCATGCAGTTCATTATATCAACCATCGCGCGGACGGCTAATGGAGAGCGTGGTTCACTGTTTCCTAGCAGTCAAGGACACCAACATTGACCACGTCTCCACTCTTGACCTTGACGCTCCACGCATTCATCGTAGATAATGTGTAAGAATTTGACAAACATCATGGTGCAACCATATTTAGGGCAGAGGAGTCTTGAATGAAGATGGGGCATTAGCCGTGTGATGTCTGAACGGAGGGTGGGAAAAGACTAGTGGCCACTATTGCTGCCCCCATGTCCAGTTCCGGGAATCGGATGGCTCCCCGGCATATTTCGGCTACACACCATCATAACATCACTTGACGCTACGAAACAAAAGGTCCTTTTGGAACCCTGACAGGGCTAGATAAATGAAAATAGGACACGGAGACGCGCTCAGCCGCCAGGAGTTCCAAAAGTCCATACAACAGGTATGACGGGACTCATGTGGATAAAGGCTTACTAGGTTGAAGTTGAACCGGCCATCAACAAAAGTGCGCTGAGGGTTTTGGTCTATTTATGTGATGATATCTACGTGCCTATCGAGATCTATGGAACAAGCTCTCATGGCCTGTCGCCCGCACGAAGGTGGCGGTATCACGGACTCTGCAGGTGATCCAATTATCATCGGGAAACGGCGCTTGCCTGTGATGTGACTTGGGCTGGCGTGATTCGGGCTGACGGGCTGTTAGCTTATCCTTGAAGTCAACACCACCTTTCAGCTAGCGTGAACCAGACCACCGGGTTGCGCTAACATAAGTGCAAAGCGACCTTCTACTAAAACTGGTATGCTCAACCGAGGGTCTCCACTGCCTGGTTTCCCCGCTAAGAAGTATTGGCCAGTTCTCCCACGCGCCGGCGACCGACCGGCTAGACCGGAACCGCATCACCAGACAGACCTACACAACCTGTATTTACACTTGCAAGCAAGAACCTGACTGTGATTGAGCCATGTATTGCGATATCCTGGCTATCTGGTGAGGCACAGCTAGCGCTCACGTCCTTGCGGCCCCCTTTATGCAGCTTGGGCGTTTGATCAATTGGTTAAAGCCTGCTGTAGCCGTCCAAGGATGTTTCTGATACCTCTCATCTCAGTTTTGTATGCTTTGACAAATCAGCAAAATGACTCAGAGGCAAATGGTCAGCATGGTATTTGCCAGCTTGCTCACTTTAGCTGCTGCTCAGGTTACCCTACCTCAGTATCGACAAGACCTTAGTGGTGATTGCTTCATCGCTATCAGGGCTGCTGCTAAGAGCTGCCCTGATGGGCTGTTGTCTGATGCTTCTAGTTACTTGTTAGTATGACCCTTGTCATTTGTTTCTGGGGAAGGTATTGACAAGAGCAGTGAAAGTGCCAGTTACAGTCACCGGCAAATGAACCAAGATGAACTTTGCGCCTCGAATTGTCGCGCAGATCTCACCAAGCTCCAACGAGAGGTTCAAGCCGCTTGTACTGCCGATTCTGATATGCTGGAATATGGAGATTTCGTCTATCCCGGTACGTTCAAATGTAAACCTTCTACTCAGGTTCTTACTTTTATAGCAACCCTTTTTATCGATCTTACTCTATACTATTGGGATGTTTCCTGCTTAATTGATCCGTTGAGTATCCTGATTCTAAACTAAGCCTCATACTAACTAATTACAGAAATACTGGGAAGTTCTGTGACACCTCTGTCCGCCAGCGATGGGATAGGTCAGACTTTAGTGATAGCCCCAATCTCTGTACGGACTGTCATCTTGAGAATTGGAAAATCCATCTTGAATCTCCCCTCGGAAACGACGAGGAATTAGCCGAGGAGTACCATTCAGCAACCTCTCGATGTAAAGCTACACTCTATGAGGGTCTTGTCATACGAACCGGCTATGCCCTGAGCTCCCCAACCACCTCCTACTACAAATATGAACCGACGAATGGATGCAAAGAATGGGATACGGTTAGTTGAGGCAATGCAATGAGGGTCTGAGACTAATGACTTTTAGATCGTTGAGGGAGACACTGTCCGCTGCATTGAGGGTCCTAGTGAGGGGGAGGCAGGAAGTAGAGTTGATCTACGCCGGGAAGACCTATAGCTCGGGGAACCATGGTCCAACCGAGTCGAGAAAGCCATCGGGAAGCTCCTCTATTTGTATCATGATTAGGATCAATTCACAACGTAGCGGGCCAAGATTCACACATAGTCAACATCTTGTTCACTCCTCATTCTAAATCCAAGTGTCGCTGCTCCTAGACGGCATAAATGTACCCAGCTCATCGCTCAACTTCTCCAACTCTACGGTCAAAATGCTTCCAGCAGTGCTTTCAGACTCACACAAAAAACGATGATCGCTCCTACCAAACACGCAATCCAGTCCTTGGTCTCTTATGAGCCTTTCCAACTTGTAGGGACAGTTGCTGATGCTTTGCTCCCCCATCAAGGTGTCATGCAGTCTCACATCTATTTCCGAGTCCATTGCGGAGACTTGCACCTCAAAAACCTTGGAGAATGGTTCCCCCTGGCGGCACCGGGCCAAGATCGCCGGCGTTACTAGGCTTTCCGCGGTCCACTCAGCTTCGACCCCACGATAGTAAATGCAGGTGCTTCTAAAGTGCAAGCCTCTAATGAAGCTCATCATCCCTGGACTTGGGGGCAAACGACACAGGAGCCGACAGCAGGCTGTTTCGGGCGACGAATACAGCATCGGAGCAGACATCAGTTCGATATAAAACAGGCATGAAAGCATTCGCCTGGCACTGGGTTTGAAAGACGAGACGTTGTAGGGTCCGCCCATATAGCGAACGGTAAAGTCGGGTTCATTTTCACGCAAAATGGCGTGAATTCTAGACAGTCAGTTCCTGATCACAACGAGTCTCGCACTTGACTTTGCTCACTCTGCACGCCTCTCTTTCATGTGGTGGCCTTCGAAGATTAGGACCGCGTTCGTGCCCTTGCAGCTCGCCGTTCTTCCCATCTTCCAGGTGAGTCCTTTGCCGAAAGACACAAGAGACCGTTGCTTGTCAATCTTGGGATCGTCAAGGTTCTTCAGGTGGTATTGGCAATCGGATAAGCTCCACCCTTCCAGGAAGATGGTTTGAACGAAGTATAGTCCTATTGAATCAGGTTAGATGTAAACTATAAAAGAAAACCTCAACCTACCAATTCCAGATCCAATGACGAGATCAAAATGCTCCTGTAGAGAAAGTGGTAGACCAATAGAGGATTGCAGGTCCTTGAGGAACCTAATCATCCCCCACTTGGATTGGGACGTCCCGCCCAGCTCAAGAACCCGGTTCCCACTGGTAGACGGCTGTAGCAGGATTGACCTACCAAGGTGCTGTCTGCATAGAGGGCATTGCATGACTTGCACGTCTGGTGAGTCGGGCGCTTCCCGGGTGCCACAGATGGCCACGCAAGCGCCGCAAATTCGGTGCATGCAATCCAGCGTTGTAGCAGCTAGCCTCACCAAACACACAAAACAGAATTCTTCCTCAGTGCAGTTCTGCCAAGCAGCCTGGAACTCGTGGAGTAAGCGAAGATGTGCGCCGGCCGAGGAACCATCTTGCCTCTCCAGAGCGAACCGAATGAACTTTTCGCGGACTTTATCTACTAATCCATCTTCGTTCAGGCTCCTCTCCGCTTGGAACAGCGCAGCCCTGTAGAGCTTGTCAAATGTTAGGTGTGGGGGGAAAACTGGGTGCTATGATCAGTAATGAGCTAGCAAGGTTCTTAGCTGGCTTACAGTGCATGCCTGGAGGATGGGCATCAAGGTCAAGGGCCGAGGCCATTACCGAGATGTGATTGATGTTGGCTTCCTTCGTTGATAAGACGAAATGGATAAGTGATTCTGCTAGTCGTGGAGATAGTGGATTGCGGGAACGAACTGCGCGCTGAAAGTCAATGGGATGGCCAGTCGACTGGCCGAATTGAAGGATCGCAATTTGAAGAAGGTGCTTGAGGTGCTCGCCGCTAAATCCATACCCCGCGTTGTCGCGAGCGGCAAATGACGCTTCTGTATGTGCCCAAAACTCAGAGGCAGCTCTCCAAGTCGGAATCAGTCGCACGCTCTCAAAGGCCTTTTCACCCTGCAAGTGTATAGGCGAAGCCACTTCATTCTTCACGACATCTTCACCTCCCGAGACTGTGCACATCAATCTTGCCCGTAGGCGACTCTCGAACGACTCGATCTGTGTGCGGTTGCGCCAATGGAAGAAGACGAGGATTCTTGGCGGTGCTGAGATCGTTCTCAACCTTGCTCGGCGAGCCCAGGACGCCAGTATTTCTATGACAGGACCAACGCCACCTAAATCCTCAAGAAACAGTAAGACTGTCGAAGCAAATGGAAACAAAAGCTGCCAATACATGTCGAGGGCGAACTGCGCGAGCTTGTGCGGTGGGCTGTGGGGCGTTAAAGTGCACTGGAAAGGGTGGTGCAGCACCATCGGTCCCCTGGAATATTGCCGCTGCACTTTGTCAAGTCGGGTTTGGTCATGGAGCTCGCAATCCACTATAAGCGTCGCAAGTTGCACCGGGCGGAAACGAATGCCAACGCCGTGAGGGAATATGTCATCGAGCTCAATGCTTCGATAAAAATGTCGCTTTTCTGCGGCCCCAATGGAAAGGACCATTCTCGGTTGAAACGCTTGGCAATGGAACAGTTCATAAGCTTGACGGTGTTCGATGAGGACAGGAGAGAACTCCCTTTGCCTGTCAAATCGTAGTTCAATCCAGTCGTGGGACGCCATGCTTCATGCTCGTTTGACCTGCCTGAGTCAGTGGTCTGCGCCGATATTTGAACGCTGCCACTGTACGGACACTTTCTGGTTCCTGTTTCCAGTTTGCGCGCCAGCGTAGGGGGTGTCCACCACCCTACTGCTAGCGCCATTCCTCGTTCCCACTTTCTAATTCGAGACAACAATAAAGGCATCGATAAGGAGGCGAGGCCGACATCTCATCATGAGATATGCAGCATTTCAACCCATTTCGCAATTCATCATGGAACTTGTTGGAATCGTCCGTTGTCCAGTCGGCTCGCTACTTCCCTACGGAGAGGGCAGGCAAATAAATCCGGATGCGGTCAAACGGCTAGCAAAGTGCTTCGAGAAAGCAAAGTGCAGACCGGAAGAAGAGGACAACTTCATTCGCGCGATCATCACGTACGACGACCTCAGACAGATTGTTTCGACTTTGCAGGTCTCTGAAAACACCCTCAAGCGCACGACTTTGCAGAAGACTTACCCACTTTTATCCGGGCACACCCTAGCCTACCTTGACGGGCGGCATAGAATCCGGGCTGCAATCAAACACAGACCGCTCTCGTGGTGGGTGGTGAAGCTGTTGTGCGTCCAGGGGAGCTGGATAGAGTTTCCTCTCAAGATAGCTCTCGCCTCCATCGACTCCCAGGTTATCCAGGATCGAATCGAGGCTACCTCACGCGAGACTCCCTACTCGGATGCCGAAGTCTATCGACTAGTCCGGAAGTACATGAAGAACCACGACAAGGCGAGAGCGGACGAGTGTCTGAGCCGACTATCGACTCCTAAGCAGGTTAGCTTAAAAGGTTTGTTGAAGCGACCACAACTTGTTCGCGATCTCGACGCCCTACTCAAGTTCCCGGGGGTGATAGGAGGGCTTCAACTCGGCAACATCCACAAGTACCTTGCCATTCATTGTGACGAGAATTTCTCTTTTCCCTTGCAATATCTTCTCAAATTTTGGGAGTTTATTACCGATGACGATCCGCGTGTCAATGCAGCCGTTGACTTGAACACCGTCAAGTACCTACAATTCCGCGCTCCGATCACCTGCCACGGAGATAGGATGGCAATCAACCGCATGTTTGATCAAGGGACACTGTTGGAAGGCATAGAGGACCTAGACTTACGAGACCGGATTCGAAAAAGAGTACTTTCCGTTCGGGTCATCATTCCCAGCATTGAAACGTTTCACGAAAACATGAAGTACATAATAATGGGGGCCAAGATCCTGAGAAAGTACTTGATGGAAGTGCCTGCCTGCAAGCGAAACAAACCGACGCTATTTGAGAGTCTTTCAAGCAAATGGAAGAGCCCCGGGGCACAATACGTCGAATACGAGTATGGCAAATTTATGCAGACTCCTGAAGCCCCAACAGCATGGCATGCATACAAAACTGTCTTCGTCGCTGCCCTCAGAGAATTTGCACGGCTATCTTTCGAGCACCCCCGACAAGACATACGTGGAGAAACCATGCCCGCATTCCCCGAAGGACTCCAAATCAATTACCTTGCCCGTCTTGCTCTCCAGGTTGGCTTCGATAATGCTAAGATTCAAGAGATATTAAAAACACAAACTGGCCACCCCGAAGTTGCTCAATACAAGCCTCAAGACGGCCGTCCCGCCGATTGGAGGGGAGGAATACCGTTTACGAAGAGCTACATTCGGCTGAGATCGCAAGCTTTTCTTCCGCAACTGGCCGGTCCTATATCGAGAGGGAAAGCTGTCAGTCCACTTTTTGTCATTCGAGATACCATCAATGCATTCTTTGGAGCAAACAGCAGAATAATTTACGGAGACCCCGAGGAGTGGTTTCCTCTCAACCCTCTACCAGTCGACGAAGCCGCCAACGACTTCGCCACGTTCACTCCTCCCAATATCAGCAGGCCAGATCAAAGCGAGGATGCTACAATGGAGGAATTCAGTAATGATGGACCAGTTGATGCTTTAGAGATGCAGGAGCGAAACCAGACCGACATGTCAAATATTTTGAGACTCAGAGCTCGCCGCATCGAGAAAGAACGCAAGCAAGGTCAGGCTCCTAAGAAATCAAACGCCAGGATAACTCACCGTGCTGGGCCTGTAGATACACTACAGAGGTCAGACATGATGCGAACGGAGGATTTGCAGGTCGAGCCCTCAAATGAGCCTCAACACACAATACTCAGAGACACTGGCCGCACTCTTCCAATGTCTGGTGTTGCTGAAGAGTCATACATGATGCAGGCAGAGACAGATTTTCCAAGGGAGCACCAGCAGTTCGAATCAGCAGGCTCAGGGGCTTTAGAGGCTGAATTCCCAAGTGAGCTAGGGCACACGATTCTGAGGGAACATAACCGTACTCCTCGAATGTCTGCTGACCCAGAGATGCCAAATACAATGCAGACAGAGACTGGGTCTCTAAGGAATCCGGAGCAGCTCGAGTCCACAGTAGCTCCAGTGACCTCGCAGAGCGAGCCCCCAAGAGAGCTGGAGGAAACAATGTTCCGAGCAACAAGCCGCACTCCCCCTCGAATGTTTGGTGTACCGGAGGAGTCAGATCCGGTGCAAAAGGCTTCACAGACCGAATCATCAACACCCCCCGCATCCTCACAGTCACACATCTCCACAATGCCAAATAGATCCGACAGATCTCCCACAAGCCACACGTCCGCAAGGCAATCTGAGGAAGTCGAAGTGACAGTAGGTCGTACGATGTCACCAGCAAACACATCAAGGACGGGTAAGTCGGATAGGTCTTTTCCGGGCCACGCATCAAACCAGGACGAGCAGAACGAGCATATTGGGCTGGAAGTAGCCAAGACCGCAGAGACACAAGCACCCACGATGCCTAGTCTGTCACAAGACGTCGAACGTGACAGCCGAGAAGCAGCTTTCAAACCCCCTCCGACTGAGTTTCCAAGAGAGCAAGAGGCTGTCGACCAGACAAGAGCGCCTAAGACTGCACAGGCCAACCCCTCTAGACGACCAAAAATGCCAGATCGATCCATGAGGTTTACCGTCTCAACATCAGTACAGTACCCCGTCGAAACGCCAAATCGGAAGCGAAAGTTGGAATACGACACCAACACCCAAAATGAGTATGATTCAAGCGCTTTCTCTCGAACAAGTGCCGAACAGCAAGAAACACCGATGGTCGGAGGGCAAAATGCGGTTGTCCCGATCCGTGGCATGCAGCCACAACGTCAACCAGAGAGGAAGGCACGAAGGGAAATCCTTATCCGCCCAAATCAGCAACAGAGGGCTACCAAAAGACCCCGATACACTAGCCCTGATAGCCCAAAAGGGGGCAAGCGCCTACTAGCTAGTTGACTTGAATTGTCAAAACTTTGCATCAAGGAAAGCATTCCTTCCAAGGTCCTTTTGTCAATCGTGAAGCTGGACTGCAATTGGCGGCCAAAGTGCAAGCACACTGGGATGGCTCTCCATAATAATGAAAGTAGCGGCCAATAGAAGGCTATCCCAACTGTCCGGTAAGCTAGTCTATAGCTCAGGTGGCTCCACACCACCTGCGCTAGTTCTACGAATCGCTTCCCTGATAACCGTTTCCCCGCTGGAAGGCCCGAAACTTGCTTTGTGACTCGTATGTTTCCATCACGCCGAAACTCGAAACAGGAAAGTGAGAGGTCAATCATAGGGTCTTTTCCGCGTTTTCCGCTCGTCCGATCGACGATTTGGTTGTAGGACTTGCCAGCAATGTACCGCTGGTCGGTTTCTAGGTACCGTATGGAGTAAGTGCTCCGAGGCACAAAGCCATGACTTCAGACAATGACAAGATGGTTGCATGCACGTGGAGAGTGGTTGCCGAGATTGTAAAGTGGTTGCATTTGGGTTGCCGAGTGAGTCCAGCCCCTCTTGTCATGGGCCTGCCATACGAATACGCTATCTACCTGATCGAGATTACCACGTTCAGCTTATGTCACATGACTGCCAACTCAGCCTTACAACCACCACGTTCTTCCGCGTCCGTCAACTCATTTTCCAACTGACTCGCGTAACAGGTAAAAAACTTGTCCATACCCTTCTTGATTGTTTCGATTGAGGAATTCACCTTCTCTTCGTGACTTGTTCGCTGCAGTTCCATGTTTTCTCCTAGATTTGTAAGACACATCTGCAAATCCCCCAATAGATGTTCTACACGTTCAAGACGATGCTCCACGCGTTCAAGTCGATGTTCCACACGATCAATCCGATTCTGCATTCCGGAGTTTCTAGGCAAATAAATTAGCAGCTGCAAGAAGAAACCACAGACAAAGCTCACCCCTGGCTGCCATTCTCAAGCTGTTCCGGCCGTAGAACAAGATTCAGTGTGCATGGCTGAGGGGTCCCTGTGCCGGGGGTGTTCATGGACGACGATGGTGCGCCCGGCTGGGTCAAGGGAGGTGTTCCGTAAGCGCTCTCTCCACCGAAATAGTTGGAATGAAGTTGATTTTGAAGTGGGAGAGTGGCAGTGTTCATGTCAAAAGCATGATCCCAAGAGTCAAAGAATCCACTGTTGGCAACCTGTTTCTCAGGTTGGGCCCAGGGAGGGCTTGTAGAAATCCCACACTCCACATTCGATTTGTTTTGCGGATTGAACATGATGAAAAACTTGAAAGCTTGCTCAGTCATCGGTAAGTCGGACGTCTCGGCTTTTATGATCAAGAAGGTTGTGTGTGGGTGGGTGTGGGTGTGGGTGTGGGTGGGTTCGTGTGTGTGTGTGTGTGTGTGTGTGTGCCTGTATGTGTGTGTGCCTGTGTGTGTGTACTCGTGTGTGCGTGTGGAGGCAAGCCTCATGTTGGGAACGGACCGTCTCCGTAAGCGCCTCTCAATCATGTTCATGTCTTCATTCTGCTTTACGTTTCCGGCTTCCGTTTCCAGCTTTCGCAATACGTCCCAATATTGGCTACCTGAGAGTATAAAATTGCCTTGGGTTCGTTCTCATGAGATTCATAGACAGATAAGCTCGACATCCAATCTTCAAGATGAAGCATATTCTGTCTATTGCCCTCCTCATTCACGGCGGACTCGCCATGACAAATGTTCCTTCCAAGTGTCTTTACAATCCTATCGAATTAGTGGCAGGCCTGGACCTGGTCACTATAAGGTGGGTATCCAATATAAAGCGAGTTCTGACCTGTTGCTGACAGCGACAGAACTGCCTATCCCCTGTCAGAACCCTGTACTGCGACAATCGACTTTGATGACCGGGACTTCCTTCCTGTCACGTACACGTTCAAGCCGATCTCCTGTGATAGTCCGGAGCTAGCACAGTTCCCTGTACCCCTCCGTGCTCCATCCGGAGAAGCGTATATCACATGGTCAGCTTTGCTGGGGGTGTTCTGAAAATAGCACGAGACTGACAATATCTGCAGGCGATGCGCAAGCGAGTTTCTAATGTGCAGCCGTGCGCTTATCTCGGGTGGCCAGTCGGATCGTAGCCTCAACCTTCAAGTTGACGGACATGACGGACAGGTCATTTGCGAGGGGGGGTCCGAGGGGACAAGCACAGTTGGGACTTCTACCTTGGCCACTCACTCCTCCCCTACAGAGCCCAATTCCTCGACCCTGACAACTGTGGTCACTAAGCGCCTTACAAAGCCAAGAACCGCCACAACTGAACTCACCACCACACTAACTGGTGGAGTATTCCTTGGTGACGAGGAGACCAGCAGTACCTCTGCTCCGGAAAGAACCGGTATTGCTACGACGGCTGATGTGACTACTGTGGCAACTGACGCTACTGTAACAACTGATACTGCTATCACAATGGATGCTACCGCGACAACTGATGCCACTGCGGCTACTGACACCACTGTAACAACTGATGCTACGACGGCGACTGATGTTACCCTGACGACTGATACTACTGACACTACGGCGGCGACCGAGACGACTGACACAGCTGTCATAAGCGACGTTACAAAGAAACCTGTTGGTGAGCAGTGATCTCGTGATCAATCTTGTTGTTCATTCATTCACCATTATTTAGTCAATACAACGAAAGAAAAGGTCCAGAGTCCAGAGGTAACCAGCGGGACTACGACGTCTTTTGATCACTCAATTATCCTTACCACAATATTCTCAACCGTCACAGTTCTTCACACAGTCACCACCCAGGCGAGCTCGTGCCCTGATGTGTAGCCGAAACGTTTAAGAAACACAGAGGGGCTGAGATGTTTTTTCTTTCATTCACTCCTTCGGCTGCTCTCTATCCGCTGTACTGGTTCTATTTGGTCTGATTTCATTATGTCGCAAACCTGTATATAGCTCAGCTCCGTCTTTTCTAGCCTTAAGATTTCTTGTCTCGATTAAAACGTTCCAGTTCCATCGACCTACGTGTTGCTGAGCTGAAATGTGCAGCCTGCTGACGAAAACCTTGCTTCTTGCGGTTATAAAACTGTCCGGACGCCTTCGAACAGTGGAATGAACTTCCATGTTGATTCAGTGCTCATATCTAGCTCATAAAGTTATCTTTTAAATCATTTAAGGTCCTGATCTTTGTTTTCAGTTCGAAATTCTGCAACATTATCGACCATCACCTATGAAGAGAACAGGCTGCATGTAAGTGAACGTTCAAATAGAGCCACGATTATGCTAAGAACAACTAAACATGATCACCCTGCCCTTTCTCATCTTCTTCAACCTTCCTGTACGATGTACCCATGGCGCTGCAGTCTTTGCTCGACTCGGGGGTCTTCCAAGGCGCAGGAGGCGCGTATGAGGTGCTTGGAGCCGGAGGTTCGTTTTCAGAAGGACTCGCGGGCTTTGCACAGTCAGCGCACCATCCCTCAGTCTTCTTCATGAGCTCACCTCTTGCTTTAAGTTGCTCAAAAGTCTCAGGTTGCAGGATATAACACTCGAAATATTGTCCTCCAACTCAAAAGCTCTCAATTGGATGTTCTTCAGGTGGCCTTTCGCCTCGCGGAGCGCATCCAGCATACAGTAAATCTCTTCTTGCAAGGATTCTCGGTCCATACTGTTCTGCTGCTGGCTTTTCTGGTCGGTATTCATTTTCTTGTTGCCTTGTCCTTGAATGAATCACACAAGAGGGACGCTTTTATCTATGAACCAAGCCGTTAGACCCACCCACCCAAAATTGGAGAGGGTGTCGTCGGCAGGCTTCCTATTGGGTTACTGTCTGACAGTTGGTGATGACTACCAGCGCTAAGCGCCGGGCCCTTTTGGCTAGTGAAGGCCGGTCAGAGACGGAATCATACAACAGACAGGGGGTTGTGCCGAAGGCAAGTGCCACCCGACCCTTCGTAAAGACGGCTGGCGGCAAACTAGGGACGAGTGAGAGAACAACTCGTCAATGGATCTTATTCCTTTTCGGTCTTGTTCCTCTCGATCCTATCGGGCCACACCATGCTACACCAATTCTATTATTGGACCTGCTGGCTTTCGCCGCAGCTGGAGAAGCTCTACCTGAGGGTTAAGGTACACAACTTATTGAGTGGTTCCTAGTGCTAGAGCTAATCGTAAGTTAGGTATTCTTTATTTCTTTGCATAATCTGCTCCAATCGATTCTCTAGCTTGTGAACTTCGTTCACTGGAGACTCCATCAGTCAACGAGCAGTCGAGGGCGAGGTCGTGCTGACTCACGGTCTCCTTTGTCCGCCACAATCTGAAGCTCTTCCATCCAGTCATCGTAGTCCATCCAAGAGATTTGGTTGTCTTGATAAACACTGGTCAAATACTGAGAGAGCTTTTTGACCTTTGCCGATAGTGTTCTTCTCTTGTAGGTAGCTCTCGATATCGATTTGATGAGAGTAAGGAAACCAATACCCATTGTGAATGACAAGTATATCTCGCTGGTTTCATTTGGATCAGACAATCAAAGGCTCAGAAGGTTTAGATAGAGTGGTCAGGCATGCTTATTATGGGTAATTGCACTTCCGATATCTGTAATAAGACGCAGGAACCTGGGCAGGAAGCAGAAACCTGGGCAGGAAGCAGAACCCTGGACAGGAAGCAGAACCCTGGACAGGAAGCAGAAACCTGGGCAGGAAGCAGAACCCTGGGCAGGAAGCAGAAACCTGGGCAGGAAGCAGAAACCTGGGGCGTCACGTTGGAGTGGCGAAACGAGAAACATACAGCGCAGGCAGTTTCTTTAAAGTAGCCAGTCGTATAAATGGCCAGCTTCATCCACCAAGTGTACCATCAATAGTCAGCTCAGTTTGCCCACAAAAGCAACATTCTGAGATCTACATCATCTTCCAGCATGGCCTCCCTTCAACGACTGATTTCGCTATGGAAAAACAATCAATTCATCCCTGGCGAGCAGAGCGTTGCCACTGCTGTACCCAAAAACGCCGATGCCAGAGAAGAACTGTTTAAGAGGGTGGTAGAGGACAAAGATATCATTCCAGACGTCAGAGATGGCATTTCTTTGCTACATAATGCCTGCAACGCGATTGCAGCAACCCAGTCGTTCAGGAAGCAGCCGGATGAATACAGCCCCGATGCTCTTGTAACCTATGACTTCTTACTGCTGGCTCACGTACTTCGCCTTTTCTTTCCCCGAGAGATGATGGATGAATTTCGCAAGTCAACGGCGCACAAGTCAACGGCTGGGGTAAAGCGGTCTCTTGAGGATGGCAATGGCTCAGAGGGCCCAAAGAAGAAGCAGAATGGGTTCGGCTTCGGTTCCCCCCCCCCCTCCCCGGGGAGTCTCTTAAGGATTTTCCCCGAGAGATGATGGATGAATTTCGCAAGTCAATGGCGCACAAGTCAACGGCTGGGGTAAAGCGGTCTCTTGAGGATGGCAATGGCTCAGAGGGCCCAAAGAAGAAGCAGAATGGGTTTGGCGTTGTTTTTCCCCCTTCTCTCGTTGGGGTAGACCTGTCTCTTGGGTTAGATAAGAAGCAGAATGGGTTCGGCTTCGGTTTCTCCCCACCCGTCGCTTTACCTCAGCAGTCTCTTGAGGATGGCAATGGTTCAGAGGGCCCAAAGAAGAAGCAGAATGGGTTTAGCTTTGGTTCCTCCCCACCCGTCGCTGGGGTAAAGCGGTCTCTTAAGGATGATAATGGCTCAGAGGGCCCAAAGAAGAAGCAGAATGGGTTCGGCTTCGGCTTCTCCCCACCTGTCGCTGGGGTAAAGCGGTCTCTTGAGGATGACAATGGCTCAGAAGGCCCAAAGAAGAAGCAGAATGGGTTCGGCTTCGGCTTCTCCCCACCTGTCGCTGGGGTAAAGCGGTCTCTTGAGGATGCTAATGGCTCAGAGGGCCCAAAGAAGAAGCAGAATGGGTTCAGCTTCGGTTTCTCCCCACCCGTCGCTGGGGTAAAGCGGTCTCTTGAGGATGAGTGGGGTTTGGAAGGCTCAAGCAAGAAACAGAAAAGTCTAAGTCCGGGTCAGGCCGAGAGCGGTAGTTTCGAGTTCACTTTTGACGCTCTAAAGGTGAAGCAAGAGCCGGAGGATTGATGAGACAGTTGTGATGAGCAGAGGTGGTCCGGATGTTTTGTTATTTGCCTGATAGTCAAACTCATATCAGTCTTTTCCGAGCTGTCATTATAAATGTTTGTTTCGTTAAACTAGCAAATTATACATGCGAGTGATAATACTTAGCTGTGTTAGTTCTTCGAATATAAAGGTGGTCTAGTGTTTGAGTTCGTTAGGATCCATAAGAAATGCAAGTGTTGCAAATGTTGTTCCTGGTTACGATAAGCGAAGACTGTCGTAAACCTGGGAGAACCCCGTACGAGAAGCCGACAGTTAGCGCCGAGGTGCTATTTTTGGTTCGGCAGACCAGGCGCTCTAACCCCTCTTAGTGGAGCTCCCACTAGCACAAAGCCGAACTACACAGAACAGAAACGCTTTACAGGAAACGTACGTATGGCAGGGTTCCAGCTGCAACGAGGTTTAAAAATGATGAAGGGGACGAACCCATCAAAATAAAATTTGTCCCGCCATCACTTTATCCAACCCCCAATACAATACCACAATATTGATTTCATCATGCCCACTACATCTCCCGTCACCAGCACATCATCCGGCGATACCTTGGTTGATGATCTTCCCATTGTCTGCTACAGTGGCTCTGGCATTGCCTATAGCCCAACGGATGATCTTATCCATGGTATTTTAGCGGGTGATGTTGCTCGCGTTCGTCATCTTTCTATACTAGGTTTCCGTATACCAGCAGCCGATTCATGGGTGGTATACCAAGCATGTCTTCAAGGCGTCAAGATGATGCATGCTCTGTCTATGAATCCGAGATCCAAGCTCAATCGGGTGATGCCGTGGCAGATGGGTGATCGGACTTTTCACTTTCTTTTGCGTACGCCATCGGATCGATTTCTAGGATCCAAAATGAATGCCATCGCTTTTCTCATTCAGAACGGCGCCCACCCCCTGGAGCGGGATCGGCAGGGAAACACCGCTCTACACATCCTTGCGGAGGTCCCAACTCAAAGTGATGCCGACGGGTTCGGTATCATCAAGGCCTTGCTCGACAAGTACGCCAATGAGTTCATAAGCGACAGTACGCGTGACGCGTGCATCTCCAGCATCGACTCTCGCAATATACCCCTCGAAGCTGGCGAAGGGAACACGGCCTTGATGAATGCAGTGATGCACGGTCATGCGGAGTGTGTGCGAGTTCTGTTAGAACACGGAGCCAATCCTCATTCTCTCGGTCCCTCGTATCAATCTCCTTTGTATCATGCAGTCAAACGGGACTTCCCAACATAGCTGGACTTCTCATGCAACACGGGGCGGCTTCAACTACTGAAATCGAAGAGGAAGTCCGGTCGTTGGAAATGGCTAAGACCCTAGAGGACTGGAAATGGAGACAGGCGGTTCAGGATAGTTCAGAGGCGTCAGAGGATTAGTTCCTAGATACATAAGCTAGCTGAAATGATGGAGTACAGATAAGAAAACCACGAGTCTGAAACCACAATAGTTTTCTAATATTCCGTGACGTCTTTGTCACCTACGAACATGCTGTAGCATCATCTAACAGGTGGTCGTGGTCTTTCATTCCATATCCTCGAGGGTACGTTTATCATTTTGCTCCATCCTGTATTACATTCGAGCCACAGTTCAGTCCCCAGTCAGTCCCCAGTTCAGTTCCCAGCTAAGTTCCCCGTTTCCAGTTCAGTCCCCAGTTTCCAGTCTTCAGTTTCGAGTTTTAGTTCCTCGTTCTAGAAGACAGCAGTGATTTTTCTCAAGTCAGAAAACGTCAGCCTGTCAATGCAATGGATATCAATGCCAGGTATATATTGGGAGGTGTCGTACATCATCGTCTTGTTATTATCCCCAAGCCATCATGGAGACTCTTCCTCTAGAACTGGTGACTGAGATTGCTTGGAACTTAGCATCCACTTCTGAGGTTCGACACTTTCGATTAGTGAGCCGAGCCTTCGCCTATGCGGCATCTCCTGCTTTATTCCACCGCGTTCATGCTATCAATACAGTGGGATGCTTGAGCCAGCTTCATGAGATTCAAAATTCCGCTTCACGATCACTCTCTTCGGCCCGGCACTTGACACTGTATCACGGAAATTGGCCAAAGCTTGGTTCTGTTGACGCATGGAGCAACACCCCTCAAACCCTTAAACGGGGCCCCTTATCGGATGATGCGAAGATGGAAGCTTATGCTGCCTATCGACAGTTCGTTGATCAAGAGGCGCTTCGAGACCTCGACAATGACACCTTCAAGCTTACGGAGACGTTGAGTTTGTTTCCAAATCTACATAGCTTATCAATATCTCACATACATGCCTGGCGATGGGGGAAACTCAGGAATGCTCACTACCACAAGCTCAGCGAGCAGATACGTATCGCTCCATTCTTCAAAGCCTCGGTCAAGGATCTCGTCCAAAAGCTACTGCCGATTCTGCACAAATATCCACGAGTAAGCCGACTTAGCGTTCAGGGTTCTCTTGATCTTCGGGGGGTCGAGTGGACAGCGATCAACAGAAACATCCTACAACTGAAAGTCCAGTCCTTGGTAGTTTGTGACTCCCAGGAGGATCGGGCGGACGTTTTCCTGCTCTCTTTCCCAGAGCTTCAAGAGCTTGAGTTGGGCACGGAAGCTGGCGGGTGGATCAGTGGGCAGAAGCTCCCACTTCGTTCATTTTGGTGGCCGAGTCTTTGGCGAGTTACTTTTCACCATCTATGGGCATCGGAAGACGAACTCGTAGACTTTGTGGCGCGGCACCACCTACGACAACTTACTCTTCACAATGTCACAATATATGACGGTTCCTGGGCATCGTTCTTCCATCGAACCCATAGTATTCCTAATCGAGCGTTCCGGTCATCAGAGTGCATCACGAGTGCAGGTCTCTATGTTGACCTAGCTACAGCAGCTACGGAAGCTAAACGCTGGCCTTACAATGTTGCTGATGCCCTTGAGATGCAGGTGATTCTTAACTTCACTGTCAAGGGAAAGTAATTGATAACGGGGAATCAAATTGAAAGGAGGATAGTACTATGTATTGAGTCCAATTATTATCGACAATGTTATGAAGTCTAGGGTAACTCATTTTTATGTCAGTGCCGCAAGACCCATTCAATGAAGCCACCCACCGTCGGCCCCGCGGCGCCCGAGGACGAGATGGACGCGCACTACGGACGCATGCGCGTGTGCACGGCGGCGCAGGGCCTCGGCACCTTCATGCAGTCCAAGTATCTCTTCGACCGCTTCTGGCCCGACGCCTACCGCAAGCTCCGGGCGCTGTGCTCCGGGCGCTGTGCTCCGACCCGACCAGTGGCGGAAAGCTTGCTGACTAATAGTTAAGACTTCCGGAAGCCTTAACTATTAGTCAGCACCTCTCGTCCTCCAGAGTAAGGAGGCCCGGTCCTCCGATTCTAGATCAAACTTCTCCTCCTCCCATTGGAATACCTGGTTTGAACGCTTTGTGATAATCTGCTGAAAAATCCTTCCGGCCCGGCACATATCCTCGATGTATCCATCTGCAAGGAGGCTATGGAACACCTTTAGTTGTTCAGCTTGAAGTTTCCACTCCCTCTTGCGGATGTAGAAAGACTCCTTCGTGTCAAGAAGAAAAAATGGCAATAGCCCATCGTATGGACCACAAACTAAGTTCCACATCCTTCCAACCTCCAAATGACGTTTCAGTACTTGACTGTCCATCTGTAGCTGCTGAGCAAGCATCTCAGTGGACCCTCTATCGCGTCGTGCTTGACCATTGTCCTTCTTCTTCTTGTCGATTTCTCGAGCAAAGCACGCTTGAGCATATCGTAGTTGAACTTTGCCAAGTGATGACTTCCCAATGGCAGCTTTCAAACATTTGGCTTCGTGCTGTAAATCATCTCCTGCATGGTCTGAAATGACCACGTCGTCATCGGGATGTCTCCATTCACGGACTAGATTCGTGAATTGCTGAATGGCTGTGGAGCTGCGGATCGAGGCCACTATCTTCAATACCGCCAGTTGGTTTGGGTCTGGATCGTGCCGGTCGATTTGGGGAATGTTGCATAGAGGATCCAATGCCCGAAACTCCGCCTCAAGTTCAGTGAGCCGCCTCGTGGCTGCGGTGGATGCACGTGTTGTCTTCGAGGTCATCCTAGGAAGCTCTTCGAGCGCCTTCCTCTTGCGTGGCTTCCCTGACACCAGCGGCGTCCGGCTAGACTTCAATGGCTTAGGCGGTCCGACAAGTGTGGCGCCGTACTTCTCATATACCTCAGTCAGGCCACATCTGCTGATGCAGTAGGTGAGCTTTTCAGCCACGAGCTTGTCTGTGGGGAGCAAGTAGTTCATCGACCGAGCGGCACAGGGGCCATAGTTGACAATCGCATGGAGCTCTCCTGGTTTGGTGATAATGGCCTGCCCACATCCAACAACCTCAATACGGAAATCGATGCCCTCCTTCTCAAGCCTTGAGGGAGCAATAAGAAGGCACTGATGACCGATTCTCTGGCCGCACTCATCTAACTCCCAATTCCTCTCGCTGAAGTCATCAAACTTGGCTGTGTGATGCATTGCGATGAAGAGCCATAACTTGTAGCCAGGCCCGAAATAAACTTCATTGTAGGACCGAAAGCCGTGGTATTCCGGGCTCGCACCAGTTGTATCCATGGTAGTCATATCTTCGCAATGCAGCCGGTTCGCAGAAAGGTTGGCGCCGATGTGGTGATACTCAGTGTGCAGGTCGATGAGATCTGGCTCCTCCAAGACACTGGGCCCTGGGTTGAGTGGGTTATCGAGATGGATGTTTGCATGGCCGATAAAGTACGGAATATCGTCTGCAGGTGGATTCTGGGCAACATCCTCAAAAATGGCCTTGGCCTCCTCGATAGTGGGCCTCCGTACTTCCTGAGTAAAAGCTGACCAGTCGAAGGGGGGTTTGCGTTTCGAGATATAGACTCTGGCGTACCCCTCGTCTCCCGGACCAGCTTCGTACCCAATGCTTGTGCATTGCCATCCCTCATCGTCCGCGTCAATGCTAGCTTGCAACTCGGCCAGGGTGATGCTGACCGGAGGAACTGGAAAGGCATTGACGATGTTGTTGCGCGCAGCGATTTCCCCAAGAGCTGGGACGAGTCTCTCCCCCATGTCGCTAGGTAACAGCATGATCTTTGATAGAGATCCTGACGATTGTACTGAAGCGTCTAGCGATTGTGGGGAAGTGCTCGGCGATGGTGTTGAAGCGTTCGGCGACTGTGCGGTGGAAGCATCTGGCGATTGTGCGGTGGAAGCATCTGGCGATTGTGGCGAAGTGTCCGGCGATGGTGCTGAAGTGCCCGGCGATGGTGTTGAAGCGTTCGGCGATTGTACGGTGGAAGCAACTGGCGATTGTGCGGCGGAAACGAATTGCGATTGAGACATTGTGTCATCAGGTGGAGATCCCACACATGTGCTGTCGTCTTGCCTGTTTGTGTCTGGGGTAGTCGGGAGCGCTGGCTCATCACTGGCGACGGCAAGCTTGGCGGCACCTTCGCCCTCGGGCAAGCCAACCTGCAGTGGCTGACCTGTTGTATCCGCTTCGGAGGAGTCAACCATGGCCACATCCTCTGACACCAAGCCTCTAGTGGGGTGTTCGCCATCTGTCATGGGCGCGTCCTCATGATGATTTTCATCTGTCTGGGACTCGTCGGCTGGCTGGCTTGCTCGTGAAACCTGACCCTCTCGTTCTGGGTTGCCGTCTTGCTCGCCTGGGTTGCCGTCTTGCTCGCCTGGGTTGCCGTCTTGCTCGCCTGGGTTGCCGTCTTGCTCGTTTGGGTTGCTGTCTTGCTCGTTCGCTGAGGCATCGGCGGGTTCCGATCTGGTGTCGAATGCGTTGTGACTCTGGGCTGCAATCATCTGTGACTTCAATTCCTGTGTATCCGACTGGAGGTCCCGTGCACTTTCTTTGAGTCCGAGCAGGAGGTCTATAACTTTGGCCCATTCTGGCGATTCATTGTCGTCTGGCGGTTCATTGTCGTCTGGCGGTTCATTGTCATCTGGCGGTCCATTGTCGTCTTGATCTTGTTCGTCCCCTCGAACCACAGACTGCCGTGTGAGTCGTCTGTCTTCTTTCAAAAAATCCTCAATTGCCAAAAGCCTCGCTTCGAATTTCTCTTGCCGTGAAAGTATCCGGTCCAACTGCGCGAGGGCGGGATCGGGATTCAACATGATGTCGCCAAGATGCGTAACAGTGAGCAGTATCTCCAAGAGGAAAAGGCCTGGTCAGTCGTCGCGTCTCAAATGACGGGGAGCACTGTGCTACTTATACGCACTGCACATCCGGGGCTTATCCGATCCGAGCGCCCGTGATCGTTGTGTGTGCAGCACAGCTGCGCCGCAGGTAGACACATGGTGGATCCACATGTGGACGCCTGGACCCAACCCGATTTCATGTCCAACTGTTCATGATTACGTGCTAATCTCTAGGCGGATTGCCTCTACCACCGGTTCGCAAGCCTTTGATATCTCGTGGAGATGCTTTAGCCTTTTACACTTAGACTCGGCATTCTGCTTTACTTTCAAGAATCTTCAGCATCACGCAGCTCTTTCTGTTCCCCACCCACAGCTCTTATTGACTCCGCTCCAGCTCACAGTTCGCCGTGGATCCTCCACACTCTCTGTTCTTCCATGCTGTCTGTGATTCCCCCATAGCTCTCCGTAATCCTCCATAGCTCTCCGTAGTTCCTCCATAGCTCTCCCTGAGCACAAGCTGGCTCTCTTTTCTTTTCATGTAGTCATCGTCGTATGTCTGACTAACTGCTGTTGAACTAGACATTTCGTCGTCAGTTTCGGATCCCTCTGGATTAAAGTCGGAATCAGTCATCTTGTCGGTTTCATCAGAGGATCCGTCGGTACTTTCTCGCTGAGCCTGCGCCTCCTTGCAGAATTTGGAATGCGTTTTCAAGTTATCTTTCCTCGTGAACCTCTCTCCACAAATTCATTGAACCCTCTCCCTCTTTTCCTCATGTATCAGCATGTGGCGTATGAGGGCTCGGTTGGATTCGAAATTACAATAGCAAGTAGGGCAGAAGGGCCGGTTTGAAACGTTCAGAATCGCTCCTTTTTTACAGCCCATATGATTCTGATGATGTGCAAGGGATCCGATCTTAGCGAACACTCTGCCACATACACAGGTGTGGTTTGTCTTCTCGGCAGGAGGCTGGACGGCTGTCTTGGATGCTCGAAATTTATCATCGTGTATAGATATGCCTGCCGTTCCATCTTGCGCATGTGCTTCGGGGGACAACAAGACCTCTGACCGGGACGAGAGGTGCTGAGTAAGGTCTGCAAGAGGTAGAGGTTGTTGCATAGATTGAGGAGTCAGTGTTGAAGAAGTCTTGAATAGTGTGGCCGCATCTGCACTCAACTGCGGAGAATCAAGCAGCAAAGTAGCTGCCTGGGCCAAGGGTTTGGCGTCTTGACCTTGTGAGGGGGATCGGTTGGTATTGTTTATACCTTCAGACACTGGTGGGAGCGGCTGAGATTGTGGCATCTGGATTCCCCCTTCTGTCTGCGTTGTATAAAGCATCCCCAAGTACTCTAGCCAGGCTGTCTGCGTTGTATAAATCGTCCTCAAGTACGCAACAGTGGCATTCTCTTCCTTGCTCTCAGAAGAGAGAATGTACTTTAGCCAGGCTGGTAGATTCATACCCTCAGACACTGGTATTTTGGTAGTTGAGATTGGCCTTGGACTGGATGTGCTCTCTGCATTGCCTATGGATCCAAAGGCGTCGTCTCCTGGGAGCGCATCCATGGGTGCAACATTTGCCCGGACCAAGCCATTCGAGTCTGGATCGACTAGCAAGATAGCCATGCGGGCATCGTGAAAATCCATTCCACCTAGGATCCAGATGGCGTCAGATAAACTCTTTTCGATGGCTTGTAGGGGGATGGGACTTCAGAACGTTCAGCCTCTTGGCTGGCCTCTTACCTTCCGGCGGCAAGTGTGTTTTATGCCCCTCTGCTGACTTGGCATCCAAGTATCGTTCCCTCTTGATTCTATCTTGTTCTCGCCTGCAGGCTTTATCGTTATGCTTCTTCATGTTACGCTCCCTGGCGAAAGGCTTCCCACACTTGGGGCAGCGCGTGGGTGATGTATGGAGTCTCTCATGGTGCTTCTCCCCTGTGTGTGTTCGCAAATGGCTGTTCTTAATAAGAGCCTGGTCGACTGTCGCAGACGCTCGATCTCTGTTGTCGGGTGTAGAAAGGTCGGCTGTTTCATCTTGTCTTTCGGAGAGAAACGAGACCTCGGACTGGGATGAGGGGTGCTGAGAAGCAGTGTTGTATTCTTCTTGATGTCTGAGAGCCAAGAAGGCTTCGGCTGTTTGGTCTAGGGCATTCTATATTAGCAATTGCTTTACTTTAGGAACTTAGATCAAGACTAGCCATTGGAAAGAGCCATTGAGATGATCGTGTTTGAATGAGAAGTGTTGAAATGCTCTGTTAAGTAATCTGGCCGGTCTGGTGGTCTCCTGTTTATTGTCAGCGATTGGCTTGTAAAAAAACGCAAGGGCAAGACTAGCCGACGTCAGAATGGAATGGTAAGGCTGTCAAGATGCCGCAGTGGCATAAATCTTGGCTCATTGTTTGCCTTGCGAGGGAATGGTCTGGATCTTATGAGGGGGGACTGGCTTCTTGGGGCCTTAGGTTTATAGATGGCCGGGGTGTGCCAATGATCGGCAGGCCATTCAGCTGGGGGAGCCAACGTCACCTTTTTTGTAACACGGAATGCAGGGGACCATAAGCAGGGCAATCTGGGCGCCAGGGCTTCGAGTTGTGGCTGGCCATGCAACCATGCAATAACCGCGCACAGACGATGAGACTTAGTGAGAAGGTGATGGCCCACACCACCTTGGCGTGGGAATGGCATTTGACTTGCTTGGCCTGGCCGGTCGAGTTCCCGGCGCCAGTGCTTCTACAGACTTTACTTTGACTCCTGATGACAGTTGTCTATCCATTCCTCAATCCAAGCCCTTTACCGGTCCTTGTTTGGCTTCCACCAGGTTCACCTCCATGTTCACTTCTACTTTCTTCAGGGCCAAGTGTCGTGTTTGACCTTCTGCTTTCGACGTGTCTGCGCTGTGCGCTCGCCGCATATGCTCCTTCAGGGCCCACCTGGTGCTGAATTCGTGACTCGAGAGCTTGCACGTGGGGACAGGGCACCGTGGGCGTACGGGGAGCTTCTTGGACCCTTTGCTGTGTGCGACCCGCATGTGAAGCTCTAGGTTACACTTGCGAGAGAACCCGTAACCAGGAAGAGAATTCTTGCAGCCGGATTCAGTGCATAGATATTTCTTTCCGTGCGCCTCGTCCTGGTGTCGTAAAAGGGCTTTGACGCAAGAAAATTTGATATCCTTACAGCGATTCTTACTACATCGAATTCCTCCAAGGTGGGAAACCACATATCCACTGTAACAAACACTATTAGTGATCATAGATATAAGACATAGGTAACACTAACGTACTGGTAGATGAACTTCCGCTTATCCGGAGTATGTTTACAGTCAGTATTTTCCCATGGGCAATGATAGAGACCATCTGAGCCAACAGCAGGGTGTTTGAAAAAGTCATCGTCATCGTTCAGGTGTGTGATGATCTCTGAATACGATCCGTCAATAGTGGCAGGCTCATTGAAGGCTTTTTGTTCTTGACTGGAGGCCTGGATATGTGAGCTATTGCTGGGTAGGGAGGGATACGGTGGGCAAACTTCAGTTGTCCTCTCCGAAATCATTCTCCATGGTAGGACTGTCGACTGGGGATCCGCCGAGTTGATTGAGAATGGTTCAGTTTGACCTTTTGCTTTGTCTGCTATGCCGTGTACGTTCAGCATGTGAGCTTTCAGGTTATCCTTGCGGGAGAACCCTTTGCCCGCATTAGAGCGCTCGCACGTGGAATCAGTGCATAGATGTTCTTCGTTCGTTTCATGCCTCCTCTGCCGATGTCGTGCCAAGTTTTTGACAGAAGAAAATTCGACATTACAGCATCGAAGCCCCCAATGTGGGAAGCCACATGTGTACTGTAACAAACACTATTAGTAACCATAGATATAAGACATAGGGATAACACACATACTAGTAGTGGTACTTCTTATCTGGAGTATGCGTACAACCTTCCCTTGGGCAACGGTAGAGACCATCTGAGTCAACAGCAGGGAGATTAAAAATGTCAAAGTCATCGTTCTCAAGGCTCGATCTAAATAAAATGGACGTCAGCAAGTCGAAGGTCATCAAGGGGCGATAAACGCCGCGTACTCTCCTGACATGAGCTCTTCTTCTCCAGGCTCGTCTTCCCCAGGCTCTTCTTCCCCAGGCTCTTCCTCTCCAGGTTCTTCTTCTCCAGGTCTTGTCAAGGATCCCAGGTTGTTCATACAGTGGCCCAGGGACTGATCCATATGACCTAAGGACTGGTCCATATTACCTAAGGTAAGAGGGTCATGCTGGGTGAGAGGATACGGTGGGCATACTTCAGTTGTACTCTCCGAAATCATTCCCCATGGTAGGACTGTCGGCTGGGAAACGAAGTTGGGAACGAAGTCAGGAACGAAGTCAGGAATTGTCGACTGGGAATCCGCTGAGTATTTTGGCCTATAGTCTGTCAGTCTATTCAAGAAAATGGGAAGTAACGCACCTTAGTGCAAGGGTCAAACTCCTTCTTCTCTCGACAAGCGAACTGCTGACAACCGCAAGAGGGAGTGGAGAAGTCAAGTAGAGATGGATTGGGCGCGATAGTGCTTGTACCCCATTTGCTCCGATAAACACGACAGTATAGTCAATGGGGTCTTGGAGGAAGAACTCGACGAGATATTCCTTGTTCTTGCCAGGGTGCTGTGGAAGGGCTTTGACAAGTTCAAGTGAAATGACAGCCCCCCCTCGTAACTCCTCTCTCACAAGACCAGGCTGTGGAAGGGCTTTGACGTGTTCAAGTGGAATGGCAGCCCCCAGTCGTAACTCCGCTCTCACAAGACCAGGATCACCTGCAAACTCTGCCTTCGCCTGATAGTAGTTGTCGCCTTGGGGGGATACCTGTGCAAAATGTTGCCAAGGTTGAAATTGGATAGACCTAAGTGAAGATTAGTACTGATAGTAGGGCAAGTGGTAAGCATACAATTGTATCCCAGGCCCCCATAACAACTGAATCTTCTCTGACTCAACCTCAATTGAGCCCAATTGAGGTTGGAGCCACTCGAGAAAACTTGTTTGGTCATTCTGAGTAGTATAAAAAGTAAGCTCATGTGTAATATATGATACACTGTTGTATGAGGTGATGGCGTTGACATCAGAGGCCAAGCGATAGTTGAACGTCTTGTATTTCATCTTGCGCTTTGTGCTTCAGAGCTCCAGAGGGTACGCGTACGAAGACACCATGTTGCACTTATAATCATTTGCGGAACACGAAATTACCCAACAGCACAACGCCACTAATTAAAGCTGCAATTGATAATGCACATTGACGTACTCATCACCGCGGCTTGAGATGTGCGTCCCAGTTACGACAGGGGTCATTAGTATGATGCCTCCATTGCCAATGTCTAGGGATCTTTGGTGTGCAGCCAGGGGGTTTTGCAGGAATATCGGCTCCACATTTGTACGCAGTTGTAGTTAGGTACCGTGCACCATCACAACCAAGCCACCGGGGAAGCAAGCCGTACAATGGCTGACATCCTGCCCACGGAGACGGGGGTAGGCAAGGATTGTCCGCTGAAGTGGCCTGGAGAGAAGCACTTGGAAAGGCGGGGAAGATTTGAGCGTAGCCCGCCAATAGCAATTTCAATTAGTCGGCCTTGAGTTCAAACGAGGCTGGAGCTTCACCCCTTTCCATCATATCACTAGGATTATCTGATTTTGGTCCCTTGATCTTGTCCATGATATCTTTGACTATGATTGAGTCAGTAATGAAATGATGGGTCTTTCACATCATCATACCCTTGACTTTCAGATTATATGTATGCTTTCCATATTTAAACTTCATCTTCAACTCTGATGATTGAACAGAGAGGAGATTAAGCTTAATCGAGATGTCAGGGCGAGCAAAAGCTTCAACCAGTGAAGCAAAGAACCACTGGTTCACGAAAGCAAAGGGCCATTCGTCGAAGGATAGTTGTATCCTTATGACAGGTCCCTTAGGACATGACTGAAATCGAACAAAGACACACTTCCAGTGGCCCAGAGGTGGAGTCTTCAGTTTCCCTTTCAGGAGGTTGAATAGAAGTTGAATATACCAAGGCTGTTTCTTGAGCCAGATACCCAGAAGACCCATAACGAAACGGAGAATAAATTGAAGATTAGGCAGACGGATGCCTTCCTCCTTTCAGAGGCGACCCATATACTATTGCTTCTAGACCTGCAGGCCGGTAAAGTAGGGTCAAGCCGTAAGCCTGATGCAAGTGTGTCCACTCACATTATCGCCCAGGCCCTCCGCCGCCACTACTGACTAGAGGTGTGAGAGACCACAGCTCCAGCGCACATCCCTAAGTCAAAAGCAAAGTCAAGCTGCAGCACGCTTATTCAAGACATCATAGTATGGGCTTGCATCTGTGCTAGAAGTAGGGGGAGAATGCGGTGATACGACACTACCTACTGATAGGGAACTGACGCCATCAGCGCTGTGATCAAGCGCTGCAAATGCAACCCTCTCGACATCCAATCCTGCCGGTTCTCATCCTATGCAGCCCTCAGTTCTCTCATCCCATATGACAACATGAAAACTCCCTCAAAGCGTGTTGCCGCTTGACAAACTCGTCCACTATGTTGTTGCTTTCACCATTTCTAGCTGCGCCGTTTTACCAAACAGCCGGCCAGTCTGCAATACTTCCAAGGAGCCATCAAGCTATCTCAAGAACATCCCAACAGTGCTTTGTAACCATGAGTAACAGGCCGACCCGGGTATCAGCACGCAGTGGCCATGCAGAGTGGCTTGCTGGTCACCTCACGGCCCACTCGGCGACACACAGGACACCAACGAAGATCCTATACTCCACACAGCGTTCCATGATCCCACTCAATGACCCCACCCGAGAGCAGGGGTAAGTGACATTAGGAGGGCATGAAAGTAAACGGGACCGTGATCGTGAGGGGGGGGGGGCGTGTAAGTCTTGAAGCGAGTTAGCGTAGTTTCCTCCGGTACGTCTCCTGCCTCACCTTCAAGTCACGTCGACCCAGGCACTAGTTGTTTCTGCATCTTACTTTGCGGTCTGGTTGGTTGGGGGCTAGCACGCATCTCGGGCAAGCGGGCTTGGTACTGTGACGAGTTTCTTCCTTGAGAGAGAGTGGTATTTCTCACATATACCTGCCATCCCCCGCTCTAACTCCTTGCTTCTAACACCGCACCTGCCATCAAACACTCGACACAATGACCCTCAACCAACAAACACTTGACACAATGACCCTCAACCAGCAAACACTCGACACAATGGCCCTCAACCAACAAACACTCGACACAATGGCCCCCTGCCAAACGACCCTCTGCCAACAAATGCAACAAATGCAACAAGTACTCGACACAATAACCCTCAACCAACAAAAGCTCGACAAAATGGGACAACACCACCCGGAGCCTGCCCAATTTTCATGGGCTATCTGCAATCTCGTTGCATTGTTGTATGGCTCAGGACTCAATTCTTCATCTTTCAAAGACTGGGTCCTCAAACTGCAATCTCATGAGCCTGCCGGTTTATGCAATTTGTCTCGTGATGAGCTCAACGCCCACGTGGGAATCGGAGCCAAAGGATTGCCGAGCGCAGATATCAACAACCAGGTCAAGACGCTCCAAGACAAAGTTAAAACACGAACAGAAAAGGCGTTTGTCTTCTATGAAGCCGGACGCAAGGACCTCGAACCGATCAATCTCGAACCGATCAACCGCAAACCGATCGATGACATCACAGCGATGCTTGGGGCCACTGAATTTGAAGTCGATTGGATGGAACTGGACGAGAAATACTATGATCTTTATGTTGCGATCCTCCTTGGCTTAGTTCTTGGCCGCCTCGGAAAAGTCATTGAATCCGGTACACTAATTACCGACGTCATCCCGAGTGTCCTTGATATCCTTACTATCATTAAGCAGTATGGAAGATGCCAGGAGTTCCTTCCTGACCCAAGTGCCCTGCAACGCGCTTCTCCGCCAGTTCCTTGGTCAATTCTTCCTCCGCCAGGTCCTCGACCAGTTCTTCCTCAGCCAGCTCCTCCTCAGCGGTCACAGCTTTATTCTGACAATCTCTTGGTTTGGGCTCCTGTCATTGTGTTCCTCCTTCTCCTGATCGTTGTGTTCCTCTTTCTCCTGCTGGTCATGGCTATCTTCGTTGCTCTTCAATTCGCATCCAAGAAGCACTCAGTCTTCCAGTGGTAGCCTCAATTCAGACTTGGATGGAGAGTTTCAATTTGTGTTATTTAGTCCTTGCTACTCATCACTACTTATCTGCGCTTGCCTGAACTCGGACCCGATGCAGTGATCCCTTCGCTTAGTTACTTCTCGTCTTCTGTGCGCCCAGCCTGACAGACTGTGCAAGAAGAAACATTGTGACGACACTTGCGGCACTTTTTGTAGTTCGTGCGCTGTACGGACCGCCTACATTGGCAACACCACTCTTCGCCCTCAGCATGATGTACGCGCTGATACTTCTTCATTTTGTGTCGCATTTTCCTTCACGTTGCTTCTTTGAGATTCTCAATTTTTCCATCATAATCTCGATCTTATCGTCGTCGTCGCGAGACTCATCATCGACCTCGATCTCGTCGTCTTCACAAGGCTCGTTCTTCGGTCTTGGGCGCTCATCATCATCGTTGGGTGCTAGTCGAGGACTCTTAGGCAGTGAAGAACCTTGAAGGGCCTCAGTGGAGGGTCTCTTTCGTGGACCAGGTGGTGGCTGAAGGTGTGTGTCGTTTTCGTTGTTCATCTTGATCAGTCGCAGGCTTTGGGGGCGAGTTGTTGGCTGGCAGCGGAAAGATAAAGACTTGCTCTGATTGCCGAGTGAAGGTGAACGTGGATGGTAGCCCCAATAATACGTTGGTCAAGGTCCGATGAACGTACAAGTTGAGGTCCAGCAAGAGTTGCTAGGTTTATCTCAGGTAAATGTGGTACAGTAGAGCTAATAGGGTGAATGTAGACTGTGTTTACATCTTTTGCCTCATCCCCCAGCTGAGTTCTCACCCCTGAAGATCTCTTTAGTTAGCTTGGCCAACACATCCTCCAGGGTTCGCACGGCCACTTCCTTCGCGATGGATAGATCCTCGTATACGACTTCCCGTGGTCTCACTACTTTATCAACCATGCTGTTCTGATATTTGGTCAACCTCCCATGAATAATTCCATCAATCTCAGCTTCAACCATCTTCCCCTTCACTACCGCGCGGAATCGATCGATTGACCTTGACTTGAAATTTGTTATATCTTCTAAACTCCCATCTTGAGCTACCGCTTTTAGAACTGGGTTAAAGTAGAATGAGTACACCACATCGGGCGCTTGAGGCATCTGTTTATACATGGGATTCCCTAGTATATCCCACCTTTCAGGACAGATGGTGAAGATGACGATGTGGAGGTACCGCGTTGTAGAAAGCTGCCTGATCGGGATAGGTCTGGTGTCGTCACTCTTTAAGCTTCGCTGCAGGGCGGTCGTGGACAGATGGATAAGGTCGGTATTGCTTGTGCCTGGGGTTATAATTAGTCTTGTCCAAAAGGAAGTAAACGCATCATACTATCATGTTCATCCTGTTCTGGTAGAAACCATCGATCCCAATGGTTCTCTTCAACAGCACCATCCTCAAGTTCTTCCTTCTTGCGTCTGCCTAGGTACCTGACGACACCGTAGGTGAACATGGCAGCCAGGAATGACAGGCATACAGGCAGGGCAATGACAACAGCCAACGACATTCTTGCTAACGTGGTTTGGGTCTTGGTGGGGGCTTTCGAACTCCAGTCGTGTCGTACGCGCCGCGGCTCATTGAGTTGGATTTTGAAAGAGAGCTGAAGAGGCGAGCTTGGGCGAACCTTGGGCGAACCTTGGGCGGTCTTTGGCGAACCAGTGTTGGTGACCCTTGCTGTCGCCTCGCCGGGTTGCGCTTTCACTTAAGTATTGTGCATCCTGCAGGGTCAAGGGCAACAAGGACAGATGAGTCCTAATCCGGGATAAGTGTCTCCAGATGCCAGGAGGGCATCCCATCCATGTTAGCTGATCAATATGAACAAAGCAATGATGGTGAGTCGAGCGGGACAACATCATCCAACGTCCTAAGAAGAAGGAGTCCGGGATGGTATCAACACACCCCCCCTCCACATTATCGATCACTATGCGGAGCCAAGCCGTGCTTGTACGCTAATCCATATTGAATCCGTGTCATTGACACGGCGTCAAATTGGGACTAGTGCGTTCGGCTGCTTTTCAGCCCGATTTGAGTCTCCCCCCGACTCGAAACTTTCATTTTCTCACTCCTTTCTCATTTCTCAACCGTCATGAATACCAGACCCCGGCTTTGGCAATTTTCTGGCGACAATGACGCGTACTGTCGGTTCCTGGAGGACACTCTCATGCCTGTTTATGAAGAACAACCACTTCTCTTTCCGCAGCTACACAAGCAGAGTTTAAGACCGTTCAAATCGCAGCCTTCGGTGGACAACACCAAGCGTTCGCTCGAGAAGACCCCATCGCCAACACCCAACAACCTTAAAATCGAAATTTGGACGCCATCAACAACGTCAAAGCAGCCCAGGAAACCGAGCCCTAGCCACGTATCGGATCGCTGGTTGACCGTGATCAAGAAAATTCCCCAGGATGAGGCACAATGGCAATCAGCGAGGCGAGACCATGGGCTGGACACCCGCGAACACATCTTGCTCTACTTATCAGAAATTCACAGCTGCTCCTGGAGGCACGAAGCAGGCGAGATCCAGGGCTATTCGCTGTCTGAGCTTGCCGATCGTGCTCTACGCCTTTGTCGGAAGGCGACGAAGCTACAGGGACTCTCTAACTTGATTTCTTTTCTGTTCGTTGCTACGTGTTGTGTCGATGAGGCCGTTGATGAAGGAAACTCGAGCACAAACGCGGTTCTTAACTCCTATTTCCAGGCTCTTCACCCAGAAGAATGGTCGGACGAGTCAGGTGATCTGCGGAGGATCAAGACAGGCGTGATTAGGGTTATTGGTATGATTGACCGGCTATTCGATCTCATTGGACATCGTGCTTTTGAGCTCCTCATCTATATGAGTAAGTAACTGCGCGAGCTGTCAGCAAACGTTAGTAACACATTAAACAGGTATAGCCCCAACAACCCTTCGCCGCGTGACCCAAAGTGACGTTGATCACACCATATCGTTTGTTTCGAAACAAAGGCGGGCGGGAGATGTACTAGCAAAAGAGGTCCAGGTCACTGAACCTCTTGATGTTGTGCATCTCCTGAAATTGTGGCGACCTGACTTGACGTGGGAAGCAATCCCCCTCTTTGTTTAGCAATCACTAAGTGTCGCTACAGTTACGAATTCATCGGAGACTCGCTCGGAACTTCTTTATTCAAAGATAAAAAGGTTCTTCCTCCGAGTTCATTGGGCAAGAGGAGGCGGGATAACAGCGATGACCGCATTGGCCAACGCGACTCAGGCAGGCAATACGATCCAATTCGGGATACAGGAGATGAGGGAGACTCATACGCTGATGGGGAACATCCTGTCGATCCTTCACTTCATTGGGCAAACAGACTCAGCCCAGGGCCTTCAAGCTCCTGTCGTTCCGCTTCTTGCTTCTCTGACTCGAGCATGAGCAGCGCCACAGATATTACGTCAGTATCAACGCAAGGCAGTAGCATTGTGCCCAATATTTCTTGGATGGATGAGCCATGTGGAGGTAGTCGACCATCATCCGCAGGCAATGGGCCGATGTTATGTCCTGACGTGGGGATGGATGAGGAAACCAGGAACCTCGCATCCTGTGGCCTAACCAAAGGCTCTGATTACGTGGAGAACGCGACGCTTCCCAGTCAAAATATGAACTTTGAAGGGGATGATGACTGGATACGCGCAATAGGGGCGGGGGAAGTCACCTCAAATGGACCACGAGAGGAGGTTTGGTTTCAACCTTGAAAAATCTCTATTCCTTCTTCCGAAAAGTGAACATTATATACTCGATCGGCTTATCTGCTGGCTTAAAGATGAGACTTCCATAGAGAGAGTAACGGAAGCCTTCCTCCCACTGAACTTGCTGGTCCTTCTCACCCCGTGCAGTGCGAATACAAACCTGGCATGCTCGAATTGGGTAAACATAGCCTACTTTGCCATCCTCTATCTTGATGTAGCCAGTTTTGTGTCGAAGAGCATACTGGTCGATAACCAGTGTCACCCCAGATCCGAAATATACCTTGAGACCCGAAGTCTTCTTGTTAGTTAGTAAGTTAAGGCAGGAGGAATCAGCAGGCATACCTCCGTTTGCTTCGTTTCTTCCTTTAGTTCTATGAGTTCAACGCATGAGGTGAACACATCGTAGTCGAGTTCTTGGACTTCTCCCGCAATCGATGGTTTACTCGTATCTTTGGAAGGTGGCGGCTCTGTTGGCTGATTCCCGACCGCTGTAACCAGGCCTCGAGCGTTCTGGTCAATCTCTTGATCTGTAAATGACCCCATAGTGTGGCTAAATAGGTTTGAATGGCACTTCGAATCATGGGGAATATGGCACTAAGTTGCGTTGAGAAACAGGACACGCTGAACGATGAAATAAGTTGTGAATTGGCACACCAGGCATCAACAGGCGATTGTGTGCTGGCTGTTCGGAGAGGAAAAATAAAACACCGCTCCGGCTTGGCCGCCATCACAACCCCGCGCAAGTGGATTCCGACTTCGGTATCCTTTAACCCATTTTTGGTACCTTGCTCTATAGCCCTCTACTTGTTCCCGACTCTCACTCTAGCTCGAACTCTTCAGTATCTTGCGGTTCGATTTGTCCGATAGGTGTAGCTAGGCTCCGTCAGTGTTTTGCAAACATTGCTGTAGAGCAGAACCACAGACCGTTCTCTGTATCATCGGAATTTTGCTCGTGAGCTCCTGCAGTCTCATCAGTCTGCCCGTTTGCCTCAGCAGCGTCGCCGTTCGGTTGTTCGATAGGTGTAGCTAGTTTCCGTCAGATTTTGAAAACATTGATGAAAACCGAACCGCGGACCATTCTCTGCATCATCGGAACTCTGCTCACCAGCTCCTGTTCCGTCGACTTGCGAGTCATGGGATTGCCAATCCTCCCTCCGTTGGTTGGAGTTATCAGGACTGTCTTGTGAATTGGACATGATTGAAGATACAAAGTTTGACGGTATATGATTATGGAAAGACTGTTTTAGTTACTTACTAGAGGAGTGCTTGTGTCTAGCGGGCGACTCTTATACTTGAGAGCAGCTTACCGGAGACAAAACACTTATGCAAGGCCGATCACATCGAAATCCAACAAGCGATGCGGGGTGAACGTGATACGGGGCTACGCTGAATGCCTTCCGAGTCTATTCTCACACCCTATCATGCACTCGTTAGAAAGCCTCAACTGATGAACTTGAAGACGCAACCCAGCCTCCAACTAGGACGAGAACAGTCATTGTTGGACCTGGGATAACGGAGGAAACTAATGCACGAAGCATCTGATCGGCTGAAGAACATGTCGATGTACACCTACGAGTGATTAGTCTCAGATAAGGGGGCCCGTCGCTGGGCTACATGAAGGGTGGCATCCAACGGCATGGACCTAAGCTTCTCATCTCATTTACCCCTGTATACATCGTGCGTCAGTATTAATGCGATCTATGGCGACATGCTCGATAGACTCAACGGAACATGGCTGTTCAGAACTGCCTTCGCCGCGAGTTTGTTGTGACTTGCTACTGGTATCATTTGGCATGTTACGATGAGGATGCTGCGTTGAGTTCCAGGCTAGGAGCTTCATAGGCAATTCAACGCAGTGAACGTTGGGAGATGATCTCATCTTGGCTACCAGCATCATGGGCTGCATAATGGGCCTTCAAGCAACCTGGGTTATATACCTTGACCGAGGAACGCCCTCCGTATCCGACCAGCCTGTGCCAAATGATGTAGACACTACGTTGGATTTATCAACTGCGAAGAGCTTCAGTTAGAAACTCAACAACAACAAGCCTGAACGTCTCAATAGAGTACTCAACAGTCGATGAAAGGCACCACTATTTCACTGACATAATAATCCCTGCTCTGTCAAGTCTTCCTGTCAATGTGAAACCGTTCGACGACTAAATCTTGTACTGATAGTACGCCAAGTAGCCTACAGGTTATTCCATGTTATAGGCTCGGTTCCCATTACTGAGGAGCTTCGGTAAGAGTGACTTGTTTCAAAGTAGACTACTCTCCTCAGGAACTAAAAGCTTGTCAGGCGTAGCGGAGTCTATCCCAGAACTGTGATGCTTGTCGGTTGTAATGGAGCCCTATCCCGGAATTGTGATGCTTGTCGGTTGCAGTGGAACCCTATCCCAGAACTGTGATGCTTGTCGGTTGTAATGGAGCCCTATCCCGGAATTGTGATGCTTGTCGGTTGCAGTGGAACCCTATCCCAGAACTGTGATGCTTGTCGGTTGCAGTGGAGCCCCCGGAATTGTGATGCGTGGCGACCGGAGTCAAGACGGAGAAGCCTCGGTTATCGCACCATCGTCCACTCATGATTTGACTTAAGTCACGTGCACAGATTCACTACACTGGGTCATTAGCGGGGTAAAGGCTGGTAATTGCGGGAGACAAAAAATCATCAGTTGTTGCATCAGGCCTGACGCCCTTTGATCGGGCAGAAACAGCGCGAGTTCATGGAATCGATGACATTTTTGCTGGATGTCGCAAATGAAGCCCTCTTTCAAGAGGGTTTTGTTGATATGGGAGATCTGAAGGTGGGAGAGCAGGTCTGGAACTTCGAGCAGAAAGAGTTTCCCTTCCTCACGGAAGACGGCTTGGACTTTTTACAGCAACATGTCTTCGGCAACCTCGTAAGTAACATCAAATATTCTATAGCGACTATCTAACTCGTATCAGGGCATACGGTCTACTGTGGAATTGTTCTTCGGAGGCAATAGGTGCATTCTCGCGCACTGCCTGAGATATGGGGCCTTACCAGGCCATATCGAGTGCTTCCTGACCGGCGGTCAAAATGCTGGCCGGCGCGCCCTGATGATCCATCTATTGGCCAAAGGATCTCGAGTGGACTACTATGCCTACTCTCACCTACATGCGTTTCCTACCGAGAAGGGGTGGAGGTCTACGCACGAAGTGTCTCGAGCCATGCTTCGAGAGGCGGGCTGCGAAGTCCGCGGCAAGAATTTTAGTCTCGGCGGCTCGTAGGTTCCCAGATTGTACTAAATTAACGGGATCTAACATCTTATAGAGTAATTCTCGACGCCCGACTTGGCCACGAAATCTGGGCAGGGTACGCAATCACCGTTATCTTCTTGACAGAGGACCTAGTCGCCGACTTGCCTAAGATGATTCTTCCAAACCTACCCGGGTTGAAAGAAAAGGTCGCAGACATGCAGAGTGAAAAAATCAAAGTCAATTTTGCATTTGAGGGTCCGACTGGAAGCACAGGCATGTAGCTGTCACTGCTCGTGATACGTTACAGTCTCGCCGTCTAGATCCCTGATGTTCCATGGCGGGTAATTTAGATACTTCAGGATAGGCGCTACCTCGATGTTGTCCAGAACCACAGCTGTCCCGTCCATATGAGTAGAGTAAGGAGGAACGATAAAGTCATGTGTGGGATGCGCGGAGCCACTTGAGATCGACACCAACGACGCATCCAACTGCGTGGGGTAGGGCGCGCCTGTGTTACGATGTCAGCTGGACCGAGGCACATGGAGAGGGTTAATACCATTGGTATCTTGAAGGGAAAAACTGCTTGCAAATGTCACACTAGGACTGTCCAGCTTAGCACGCTGAGCTGGCTGTGTCCCTGAACTGGCTAACAGCCTTTTCTTTCCTTTCTCCAAAGCATCTAACTCCTCGTCGGCACGATCGCGTAGGTCTTGGCATGTGTCTTTTATATATGCAGCTTTTCTCTTGCATAGGTTGTTGTGCTGCTCGTCGTTGCGCTGCTCGATATGTCTCACAAACTGGCTCGCGAGTCTGAAAGGCTCGTGACAACCCACGCACACTTCAATGACTTTGATATCTACGCTTGTGTGTTAATAGAAACCCGTTGTCGACGGAAGAACAGAATATACGTTGTAGATAGTGTCGCCGAAGTGATAGCCTCGATCCATATGCTGGTTGGCTGTGACAATCCGGATGAGGACAAAGACGCGATTTGCGAACATGCTTCCCTATTTCGAACGCGGGCTCACCGTCCTCGCCGTATGGCTCATCTCTTGATCCATTTCGATCATCATCGTCGCTGGCTTTCACGTGGGACCGACATCTTTCGGCCTCGATGAAGTGATAACGTTCTCGAGACTAAAGGAGGGTTAGTTTTGCTCGTCGCAGGTGGAAAAGGACTAACTCGATATTCCTCCAGATGGGCATTTAAAGCATCATTTGATCGAAAACGAGCCAGGCATGTGCATTCCTGCTCCTGGTAGATCTTATCTGACATATTGGCAACTGTCAAGTCTCAGCGAAGAAGGTTGACGGACGGGTGGGGTTGTCGTGTCAAATGTCCGCTAGGTTAATCCGACCCGCGCATGAGAAAATTCCGAGCCAAGCAGCCAATCACCGTTCTCCATCATTAGGAGCAAATGATTGGCTATGGGACGGCACGGGAGAGGCGTGGCAAGGTGCTTCATCCAGCCATAAATACCTCAGCAGTGGCGGATGACTTTGGGCGCTAAACACATTTCCTTCGACCAACTGACGGACCATCTCCCTCAAATATTCCGAAAATACCTCTTTATAACTCAAACTTCTATTCACTTCTCGCTCATTAAGCCTGTCAGACCGATGGCCGGATGCGAAACTTGCGGGGGCCGGGGCTTCAAAGACCTTCAATGCCCAACTTGTGGTAAGCCAGCCACAGGATGACAAAGACTGTCTACGGTCCGCCAATGTGAGGACATCTCCAGAATGAGGGTTGTACTCAGCAACGGGAAACACCTAACTAACTATTATCAGACAAAGGAAGGGAATGAGGCTTTTTGTTGGACGTATCAAATTTTGCATGTAGTTAGGCGCGAGCATTCAAGACTTCACATGGCAACATGCTTAATTCGACAGTTGTTATGCCGAGAAGATCCGAGAGAACCCGAGTACTTATGCCGATGCCTAGTCACCCGACAGCTCCACGCGCTTTCTGGTGGTCAAGACCAAAAATGTGTGTGAACTGTACAATATCCTAGCATGACGCACGTAATCAAGTCATATTGAATCATTTTCCCCTCTCTCAGCGCCCATGGGATCTATTTACGAATGACTGAATGTCCTGATAAGAATGAGAACGAAGGCGACAAAGCAGTTGAGATGGATGACTCCATCAGACGGCAAGATTGCGCCCAACCTCAAACTGCCACGTGAGTGTATTACTCAGCATTGATGTGGCACACATCATCCTTTCCAGATGGCGAAACAACCGCCAGCCAGTCAGTAACCGGGTTTCTGTGGCCCTCCTTAAGAAAATCCAGTGCGAGGGTGACTGGTCTGCCGAGTCGAACAGCGGAGTCATTACTGCGTGCGAGCATGTACTGCGTCGTGGTTGGGATGCAACGCTCGAGAGGTGCGTGCCAGTGCCTGGAATTGAAGGCTCTCTTGGTCCACGGCATTTTTGGGATAGCAGCCACACCATGCATGTACTCGTGTAATTCCAACGATGAGATGCGCTCGCACGTTCTTCAGCTTCTTCGTCGGCGTTGCTTGTCTTCGCGATTTGCGACTCCGCAGCTTCACACGTTGACTCTCACAACCAGTCCTTCAGTCTCTTATCGATAAAGACATGGGCGGTTGACGCATCTGCCTAGCCATGCATTGATTATGGGATGGGCCGTTGAAGTGATATCTCATCATACGCATTCAGCTGCATACCTCGCCGCATACTCTCCACTTCTTGCCTCCCCCGCCAGTCCACCTCACTCCAGCCCCATAAGGACTGGTAGGAGCATCAGAAGGAGGAGGCGAAAGCAAAGCAAGGCTGCAAGTGATCGGGGAGTATAGATAAACAAAGAGAAGAACTGGGAAGTCCTTCTGCTCAACGCGTACCCCTGACGAACTAGGCGGCAACCTGGCTGGAATAACGTTCACCGACTGTAAATTTATGTATTTCGTACCGAGTGATACCAACCATCCAGTACACTCCCTCCGTACCAACCAAATAAGTGCAGGTGCAGAAGACATCAGCGTGCAGTTCATCGGCCGACTCCGGTGTACAATAGGCTGACGCCTCATATACAATTCGACTAGATTCCTCAGAGCGAGAAGAGCTCCGGTACAACTCACAAAGGTGCGTACTCTTAACCTGTCAGAGAGGTCGAGGAGTGAAACCAGAAGTTCTAGGTAGCCAGCCATACCATGCATATAGCCGGATGGGGTAGATCACACATTGCGAGGGAGTGGGTGGGTATTGATGGCGTGGGATGCAGTTGCGTGTCCTGCATCTACAGCCTCATTCGTTGATTTCTTGCATCCTGAAGGCTGCCGCACACCTTCACCGCTGACTTTCCGCCTTTTGCCTTCCCCTCTTAGCCCATCTGCCTGGCCTTCCGTTTCCGCCTTAGTGGTTTCGGTGTAGCAACCAACCTGTCACTCATCCACGCCGAGCCCAAGAGCCACACGGCCTCAGCACGGCAAGATGAAGCTCTCTGGAGGTCGCATGGCGTGACATCTCACACCGCAATGCGGGGTTCAGGATGGAATTGCAGCTTAGACAGCCACCCATCCAGTTCGAGTGTGATGTACGTACGTCAAGACCACCATCCAACATTGGACCAAGGCTTTCAACCTCGACAGATTTCCATGCGGGTTTCGCGGACCCTGTACTCGTCACCTGCGCTGTTTTCACATGTGGCGCAACATGGTTGTGAGGTTCTTGGCTTTTCCAATTTCCTACATAAACGAGCCCCTTTGCCAGCAAAGCAGTCGATCTACTAAACTCGTCGTTCCACTCCAGGACACCAACAACACTAGGGTATGTGTCACCTTTCTTGACTTGAGTGCTTCATATCAGCTGATGGTTTAAGCTTCCGTAACTTGCCCACCCGGTAATCTACCTCCAATCAACGAAAATGAATTGCCCAAGCTGCGGGAGGGGAAACATGACAGGAAGGGAGAAATGCGAATTTTGTGACGCGGAGCTTCCGAGGACTCTCCATCGACCCGAAACGGTTCTGGTGAGCATTCACAAGAGCAGGCGGCGCACGTACTAACACCTCGCCTAGGTAGTTGAATAACAGACTCGCGCTCGGTGGCAGCAACCCATGACCACTTCGCCATGCAAACCTTGAAGCTATGAAGTGGGGGTGTTCTCGAGAGGCTGTTCATTCCTCATCACGTAGCAACTGGTAGTTAGGCATCTTGGTAGTCGAATAAACTCTGAATCTTGACATTTTATCATGCGTAACCACAAGTATCTAGCATTTCGGGGGTGAACGACCGTCAAGTTTAGTATGATTGCAATTACTGAGAAGCCTCCAGGCTCTCGAGAAATTGCGTTGCCCGTGCATCCAACTTCGGGTACTTCGACAATAAGTAAAAGTCGTGCCAGAACTCGCGTGCTTCTGTGAAGTCTGGCATATACTCCTGTAGGAGTGTCTTCCACTGCTTGTCTTCCTCCCCTAGACCGATACCCGCACAGGTAAACTCCCACCAGACCGGGAAATAACCGCTCGACTCCCAGTCGATGATACCAGTAAGGTTGCCGTTCTCAACCATGATGTTCACATTCGTCAAATCCCCATGCGTAAATGTATAAGGTGTCGAAGGTGGCATCAGCTCTTGCAGTCGTTGGCGAGCTCTCTCGGGAACTCCTTCCAGTGCCTTATCCAACTCGTTCCAGAGTTCGGTGTCTGTGTTGAGGGGACCGTGAGGTATGCCATAACCAACCGGAAAGAGGAAAGCTGAATAGACCGGCTCTCCGCCAAGGCTTTGGATCCGAGTTGACTGGAGCTGCCGGAGCTGGACCAAGTAGTCGGCAGTTTGTTTCGCAACGCGGTGCCTCTCGATGGCAGACATTTCTGGCCAGACTGTACTCAATGGCTGGCCCTGAAGCCGTTGATTCACCATGAAGTATCGCCCATCCTCGCTCCACTCCTCCAGGATAGCTGGGACCGGAACCGTAGTGTTTGCTTTCAAAAATCTGATGTTTCTAGCCTCAAAGTTTGGAGGGCTTGTAGACCGCTCTTTGATAATCAACTTTGAGCCTACTGACCAGGCTCCCCGATCGCTGACGCCGTAAAAGAGCTTGACGTGACTGTGATACCGACATCCGTCTTGACGCTCGACAGACCAGCTGCATGCAGTACAAGGTGTTTCGGTCGCCATGCTATAAACTTGGTGAGAATTAAGAAAAGGAAGGAATAAGGTAAAGTGGGGCATTCGCCGAAGAGGCGTTCGAGTTTGAATCCTTCTAGCGAGGTGCGCTTATCTTTCCTTATTGACAGGGCGATTGCCATGCCAACCACAGCTGGTGGGTGTGGCCACGAGCCACGGCCATCTCTACGGAGTACTGTCGCCACTATCTGTTCTTGTGGCTGAGGATGGCTGACGCACAACTGCGCCCTGACACTTTGAACAAGCGCCGCCCTGACGAAGACGGAGGTGATTGCAGTCCCCGGCTCGTCGTTCGCCTGATGGCCTTCGTCCGCCGCAGTATTCGTCTGAGAGACAGCCGCCTTGCTGACCGCCGCCTGCGTTCCTCTCCTGCCGCGAGGTAGGTGGTCCTGAGTTGGACAGGTGTCATGAAGGCCAGAATCGCATTGTTACAGCGGCGATGGAAAATCTTCCGTGATGCTCTAGAGCAGGAGTTTGACGCCAACAAGGCGTTGACCGGCATGACCCGACACCAACCAGCCTCGGGCCGACAGAGAGTCATGAAGGACTTCAGTCTCGTGAGAGTTGGCTTCGCCACGTGCGGAGGAATCCCGATTGGAAAAGCGCCGATGAATACGTCGCTGCTTGCAGGGATGTGGGTCATGAGGCGGCCTGCGATGGTCGTTATATCTCGAGAGCAAGTATGTTTCTAGGAACAGGTTGTAAGAGTCTCGAGCTCCTGGTAGGCTCAGGCAATGTGTGGAGGTGGTGCAGGGTTGGCTAGCATTGTGAGGCGCTTGGACTCGCTGAATGGCCCACGATGGCCTCTCATAATCTGGAGTGAACAACTCGTGAAGACCTTGGAAAGACTGCAGTGTAGCGTGATTGAGGTGGTATCGGAGCATGCTTGTTGGAATCAGATTGAATTAGGCAATAGGCCATAGCAAGACTAGCAACGTGCAACCCCCACTTTGCCATCAGTTCTCGTCCTTCTGTCGCTTCAGTGCCATGATACACCAATGTTGCTTCACCCCGCTTTCTGAGCGATTCAACCTGCGCGCAATCTGGAGGTCCGTCAACGTGCCCACATTCTTTAATCGCCTAAGGAGTTTCTCTTCCCCACGCGTCCACCTGCAACGCTGCGTACTCCTTTGTTGATCGCTGCCAGCGCTTCTGAAATCGCCGGTATCGCTGGCACTGTCGCTGTTGCTGTCGTTGTCGCTGTCGTTGTCGATATCGTTGTCGATGTTGTTGTCGTTGTCGCTGTCACTGTCGCTGTTGTTTCCGCTGTCATCGCGATCCTTATTGAAAGGCCTCTGGGTTCCACTTCTGGTTTTCTTGGTAGCGTGAACGCTGTCATCTGATGAAAAGCTTTGGACTTGACCGTGTCCCAGCTTAGCCAACAGGCTTGAGATCATCTGCTGGATCGCGAATAACTCTAGCCGCACAGATTCTGCTTGCTCCAGCGACATAGACACCAGCTCTGTCGACTGACGTGGAGGATGAATAGGTACTGTTAGGCTTGGTTCTGTGTGAATGCCTGGCTGAGATTGAGGGCTTAAGTCCTCTAGCACCTGGCTCGACTGGCTGGCACTCCCATTGACACTGAGGTCGGATGTAATGGTGCAGATATCGTCGGTTTCAGGTTGTGGGGGGGACTGCGACATAGAGCCTGATCGTCTCGGTCGTTTCAGTGAACGATAGACCTCTGAACCGTGCCCCTCAGATTCACCAGGTACATCACCTTCCGGCAATGGCCGCTTTGATGGCAAGGTTTCGGGCCCTGGCCCTTGGCCAACTTCGGCCAAACTAATCCCAACGGCACTCTCCTGCTCGGTGATTGCGGCAGATGCTAGGACGCCTAAGGCCTCGGCACTCTGAGTCAGGAGTTCACTGTTCAACTCGGGAGCTGAGGCCCCTTGGGCGCGAGCGTCGTCGGATATCGAGATCGATAGCTTGCAGTTTTCACGAAGGTCGCCCCCATGTAGCACAGCTTCAGGTGTCGCATTAAACATGTTCAAGTTGGCCGCCTGGCGGCTAGACTTTGGTCTGTCGTCTTGGATATCAATGGCGGAGTCTGGAAATCGGCATTAGATTATCCCAAGAATCCGTAGCGCAAAGAGTTCTTACCTTGACCATCCGAACATGCTGAAGCTGGTGTATAAGGGGTAGAGACGCCCGCGGCAGAAGAGCAGAAACTCAAGCATTCCTCGACAGAGGGAAAATTGGCATATGGGTCTCCAACGCCATCCGGGCCACCTGTTGGAATGAAATCGCTCTCCTCAATAGGACTGCAATTGTCATCATCAGCTGGGTGCTGAGGCGCGGAGGGGCTAAGACGCTCGCCACCAGGAGGAGCAGACGTTGAGTGCTTCACCGTCCGCTCACGGGTTTTAGGGTGCTGTCTCCGCTCATCTCGTTGCTCCCGGCGGTAAGGGTCATATGGCTTGAATTTGAGGGACACCTTGCTGGACATCTTGTTGGACAATGGGCAACGGGCTTCGTGAAGAAATAAACAAGGTTCTGGAGGCAGCTTGTGAAGAAGTTTAATAATGTTGATGAAGTGATTTGTGTGTTTGCCGGGCAGATGCGTCGTTTATATCCTCCAGCTGCGTGTCTCGACTACGTCACGTAATGGACAGCCTTGAAGGTGAATGAGCTGATCAGTGTGGCTCAAGGCACACAGCAAGCGCCGGGTTGTAACAGAATATGGACTCCATCGGGCGTTCTCGCCTTGCTTGTCGCTGGTCGGTTGTTCAGAGACCATCCTAAGCAAGGGTTCTGCGACGCCCTGCCCCCTTCTCCTCGTAATCGTGCATGATACGAGGTTAGATATGATCAGGAGGCTATCTTGAACCAATCTTCATTGGCGATGCCGACCGGAAGTGAGTCCATCCGGGTGCTCCTGCAGCGTGATAGCCAGAAAATAGACCGCATCCCCCTCGCGGCCACTTTCCGAGGAGGCAGTGATGGCGCCAACACAGACTCGAGTTGCCAAGTTGAGTAAAATATCGTTAGATCGTCAATATCCTTCCAACATGCTGACGTGTCCAGCACACCTTCATGTCCCCGATGGGGAAATTCCAGCTGGTCTAGATCATCTCGCGGTCGCGACCTAACTGAGACACGTCACCTCGGTTGTCTTTTCCAAGGCAGACTCGACAGGATCTCAAGGGGATTGGAGCAAAAGTCCCATCGTGAGCCAACGGTCTGCGGAAAGGGTCGGAACACTTTTTCCATAATAGGGAAATCGGGCATAACCAACGCGTGCACTTCTGTCCTGGCGAGGCAGATCGGGAGGCCATCGGCGCCCGCCATTGAGGTGAGCTGAGATGGTTGCGCCTCCAACACGCTTGTCGACATGGCTGCTTGACCAATGCAAATCCTCGACCGGTCCATACTTCCCATCGAGTCTGTCGCAGCCCCCTTGAACCTCCTTGGCTCGGCTCATCTTCAGGCCGTCCATGCGCACCTCCTGTCGTCCGTCCCACAACATGGTTCGACGCAGTGATGCCGTTGGATGAGAAAAGTGCGCCAAATAAAAGTCTGCCAACACCATTCATGCATCTTGTCGACAGGCCCCTTTCAAATTACTTGAATGGGTAATTTGAGCGATCTCCCCCGAGAGCAAAGGAGGCGAGGTCGGTGAAGGGGTGCTTAGAGGGCCCATGTGAGGCAGCCAATGCGTAATGACGCTAGGAACGATGTGGGAAAATCTCATTGCAAGCTGCACGGTATGGGAGGAGGCAAAGAAGCCAGAGAAATGCAAAAGAATATCTCCATGATCGTTGGAATATAGGGGCAGAGAATGAGAACCAAGAGAAGTGAGGAGAGATGTCGTTGCGGAGATGGCACGTGATAGGTAAGAAAGGGGGAGATGGTGGGGAGTTGAGGGACAAGAGAGGTACATGGCGCGAAATGGTGGGCGGTTAGCCGCTTTATAGAGAGTTGTAAAAGCAGCGCCAGCCAGCGGGGCGCGAAATTCCCCGTTTTGGCAAACGCTGAGAATGAGGGGTAAAATGTCAATTTCCTGATATAGGCAAGCCATTGCACAATATACTATAAAAATACTCTATAATAAAAGCTATATTCAAATATTAAACTAACTTTTTAGTAGTAATTATATAATTAGTTAGCTTAATATTAATTAGAATAATATTTAGATTAATAAAATACTTTAGAATAAATCTTCTAATATTAAAAAAAGCTTCTTTTTTATTATAATTAGTTTTTAGTCCTTTAATACTAATATTATCTAAGAAAGCCTTAACTTTATCTAAAAGTAAGTTAAATAGGATTCTTATTATAATCCTAATAAATTAGACTATTAAGTTTATAATACCTTATAATAATAAGTATAATCTTATTAGATCTATTAGTATATTAAAGGTTATTAGATCCTTACTTTTTACTATTAGCTTTACTTAGTTATAGTCTAAGAAAAAGTCTAGTATAAAAAGGATTTTATATATTCTAAATTTAGCTAAAAAGTTATTTATTTTAATAGGATTATACTATTTTAAATAGTATAAATATTATACCTTTTACTAAATTAATAAAATATAGCCTTTTATCTTTCTTAGCTATTAGTATTTAATAGTTCTTATAAAAAGTATAACTTTCCTTAATAAGTTTATTCTTTAGTAAGGTTTTTAGAAGATTAATAATCTTCTTTTTAATCTTATAAGGAATTACTATATTCCTATAATACTAAGTAATATAAAGTATAATTTTAATAGCTTAAAAAGATATAACTCTTAGGTTAACTTTCTCTTTTTCCTTAAAGGTTTAGAATAAGACTTCTTTATAGTTAAAAAGAATCTACTAAAGAATATTCTTTTCTATATTCTTAAGAGTATCTTTTATTTAGTCTATAATTACTTTAAGTCTCTTTCTAAAGAGTTAAAAGCCTTTCTTAATCTTTAAGAACTTAAGTATAATATAATTAGAATAAAGTAAGTTATACTTTAGGTTCCTTTTAACCTTTTTCTACTTTTTTTCCCTTTAGAATAAGTCTTCTTTTAGTATAAATCTATTAAAAAGAATATTATCTTTTAGTTAAATCTTATTTATCTTTCTTTTATATATTATATTAATCTATATAATTATATTCTTATAACTAACCTTTAGTTTTAATTATTATACTTTTTCTATTCTAGTTATTATTAGATTATTCCTTTTTATTCAGTCTTTAAGAATAATCTTAAAGACTTTTTAAGCTATCTTTTTATTAATATATCTTATAAGATACTTAATATTATTCTTCTTTAAATTATAGATATTTATTCTTTTTAGTTTAAAGGGAACTTTTCTACTTAATAGAGCCTTTTTAATACTTTTTAAATAGTAATTAGATATTCCTATTTAATTCTTTTTATAACTAGAGATATAATCTTAATATTTCTTAACTAATAGCTTATTAATATCTCTTCTAAAATAGTTATATAGTTAAAAGTAACTTTAGTACTTCTAATAAAAAATATTTCTAAAATAAAAAGAATTAATACTATAAAGGTTAAGACTATATATATCTTTTAATTAATAAAAATATTATTTAAATAGACTTTAACTTTAACTATTTTTACTATTATAATATAGTCTTTTAAGAAGAAAGTAGTCTTAGCCTTAATAGATTAAATATCAAGCTTATTAATCTTAATAATATTATTAGAAATAATATTTCTTTCTACTCTTATATTAATAATAGCTTTCTAAGTATAATTATTAGAATTCTTAAGTCTTACTTATAGTTTTAGAAGATCTTAATATAATAAAAGTATTTTATTATCCTTAGGTTAAATTAAGATTAGATTAACTTATATAATTATCTTATTTAGTACTTTTAGGTTAAGTCTTTTAACCTTCTTTCTATAAAAGATCTTTATTATTAAGTTACTATCTATTATTAGATAGTCTCTTAGAGTAAGTTAAAAGTTATTATAGGATTTTATTAATAACTTTCCTTAACTAATTATAATAGAGTTAATTCTATATTATTAAGATAATTTATTAAAATAAGTATTTAGGAAGCTTAAATTAGTTTATTTTATAATACTATTTATTTTAACCTTTTTAGACCTTTTTATCTTATAGATTAGATTAAGGCCTATTTAAATAGTCTTTATAACTTTATTAATAAGATTAATTAGTACTTTTACTATATATTGTTTAAATTTAGGGTTATTTATAATAATCTAAGGAATAATAACTCTAATCTTTATAATTAAGATTCTTTACTTTAAGGTTATTCTATTCTTAATTAATAAGATTAAGTAAGAGTTACCTTTAGGTTAATCTTTTATAATAGCTTTAGCTATTTTTTAATCTTCTAGGTTTATCTACTTAAGGATCCTAAGGGTTATTATAAGAATAGGCTAGCTTTACTTAGCTTTTTCTAGTTTCTTATTTATTCTTTACTTCTTAATTATAGTTATATTAAAAGTAATATTATTATTTAAGATTCTAATAGGTTTATTATAGTTATTTTTATTAATCAGAATAATATTAGACTTTATTATTTTATTAACTAAGAAGTCTTTCTTAGAAAGTCCTATTCTTCTACTAGTTCTATTAATAATTATATCTTTAAATAGAAGGTCTTAACTCCTTTTTATAAAGTTAGTTATTAGATCTTACTCTTTTTAATTAAGGTTTTAATTTTAAATAATAGATCCTAATATTAATTTATTAAGAAATCTTATAGTAGGTAACTTTAGGAACTTTCTTATTTATATAATAATAAGCTTTTTAACTTCTTTAAGGAATTCTATCTTTTAGATAAGCTTAAAGAAAAGAATTACTTTTCTTTAATTTACTTAGATAATATTAGCTTTTAAGTTAAAGTTATAATAGCTAGCTTTCTTATCCTTTTTTAGCTTATAGTATTAGTTTAAAAAGTAATTAGTAATATAATAGTAGAAATACTTTAACTATTTCTATTTATAGCTAGTATTAATAAGAATGTTTTAGTAGTTAGTTCTAAAGGATTCTATATATAGAATAGTTACTATTAATAGAAAGGTTAAAAAACCTTTACTTATTAAGATTTCCTTAAAGAATAGCTATAAGCTATACCTTTAGGTTTTTATATCTCTTTAAAATATTAATACTTATATTTTAGACTATTTAAGTAAGAGAGTTAATTATTATATCTATTTTTAGGTTATTTAAGGGTTAATTTCCTAGATCTATATCCTTTTTAAGAGGTCTTTTAGCTAGGTCTAATTCTCTTTTTTAAGGTTTCTTAATTAAATCTTTAAAAGATTAATCCTATTCTAATAAGCTTAAGATAAGATTAACTATTATATTATATAGCTTAGATTATAGGTCTTAGACTGGAATATTCTTCTATTAATACATTTAAATAATAATCTTATAGAGTAAAGTATAGAAAATAGTATAAGAATTTCCTTCCTTGAACTTTCTACTATTATTAAGAGTATTATATAACTTTCTATAAGTCTTAAGCTAAATAAGAATCTCTTTATCTATTATATTTCTTATAAACTATATATTTATCTTAAGAATCTTCTAAAGAGATTAAATCTATTATTCTTTATTTCCTTTTTAAAGTCTTTTAAAAGCTTAGTTTTTATTATCTTCTAAAAGCTATACTTATAAGCTTTTAGTACTTTTATCCTAATATTCTTATAAATAAAGTATATTATTAGTTGGATTTTCCTTTTATTTAAATGGACTTATTCTTTAATATAGCTTTTAAATATTCTTAGGTAACTAAAGATATTAATCCTTTTAAAGATATAGTAAAATATATAGATTAGAATAAGAGCTTTAAATTCTTTACTTATTCTTTCTTTACTTTTAGATCCTAAGATTTTAAGGTTATCTTATTAGTCTTAGTATTAAGTTTAATTAATATTTAATTTAATAAATAGTCCTTAGGTAAGAGTATAATAGATACTAATAATAACTTTATATACTTATTTAATTAATTTAGTTTTAAGTAGATTATCTTTATAAGTATTAAATAAGATATTTCCTTTTTTTCTTTCTTTTCTTTCTCTTAATTATAATAATAAAATTAAATATATAATCTATAGAATCCTTATTCATTAGAGAGTAATTCTTCCTTCTAAATATAGCTTTTATTAATTATACTAAAATAAAAGCTTAGTTATTATTATATTTCTCTTAGAGAAATAAAAAAGTAACTAAAGAATAAAATAAATAATAAATAAATAAAAAAGTAAAATAAAAATTAGATTAACTATCTAATTTAAATAGTCTATTTTTATAGTTATTATAATAATCTCTTTATATAGGTTAATTCTTTTAATGTTTTTTTACCTACTTATTAATCTTTTTCCTATTCTATCTTTTTCTTAATAAGTCTTTTCTTATACTTTTCTTTCTTAGCTTTTAACTTCTTATAATATAAAGAGTTATTAAAGCTAGAATAGCTAAATACCTATCTCTTATTAGGAACTATATTATAATCATTCTAATAATACTTTTCTATTATATAAACTAATATATATTCTCTTTTTACTTATAGCTTAATAGAGAAAAATAGTAATTTCTTTCTTATAAAGAATCCTTATAATTATAAAAATCTAAAGATATTATATTATAAAGTCCTTTTAAGTTTAAGTATATTCTATTTTTCTTTAGAACTTATAAGACTAAGGAATTAATATAATAGTAAATAGTAAGATTTAGAGTTTAAGTATTTAATATTATTTTACTTTTTATAGTAGTCTTAATTAAGCTTTATATCTCTCTTTTTACTAGGTTGATTTATTATTACTTTTTTAAGTCTATAAGTCTAAGATCCTTTTAGAAAAGTCTTAATTCCTTTTTTTTCCTAATTCTTATTATCTTTCTACTTTCTTTATATTTAATAGTAATAGCTTAAAAGTGTATTAATTAATCCCTTTAATAGGCTAGATTAATTAACTTACTATTTTATTATAATCTTTAAATTTAATAATAAAAAGAGATAAGAAATAAAACTTTAAATAAATAATAATCCTTTAAAAAAGCATATAGAAATGCATTATATAAGTATCTTAATTAGTTAGCTTAAAGCTATATTAAATAGTATATATATAGTTAAGTAATCTAGTATTTAATACCTCTTAATAAGAAAGTATTTTATAAGATAGATTATTAAGTTAAAAGTAGAAAAGAATATTAATAAGATATTAAAAAGGCCTATAGTTAGTTTAGTAATTAGTATTATAGTAGTTTAGAACCCCCTTGTATTAAGAGCACACATTATCTAGCAATTAACCTTATTCAAAGTAATTAGTATTATAAAAGATAAAGGTTTAATCTAGAATTAAGTAGTAATTTTAAATGTAAAATATAGAATAAACTCTTAGAAAATAAAGATAAAAGCTAGAGCTTTAAGCTTAATGAGCTTATATCTTTTGTCTTTCTATAGTAAGAATCTCTTAAGTCTCTTATCTCTAAAGATAATAATTCCTTAAAAAAAACACTCCTTTCCCTTTTCCCTTCTTATTCTTCCTTATAGTAACTCTCTTTTCTATACTCAATTATATCCCTACTAGCAATCAGCTAGCCCACTTAGTCCTTTGCTCTTACTATATTAAACATTAAGGTTAGAGAGAAGGACCTAAATGGGTTATAAAAATAGGCTTAAGATATAATATTAATATAAACTATATTACTAGGAAAGCTTACTATGTTTAAGTTATTAAGATTAATAGTGCTAAGTATAATATCTTACTATATTAACTACTATATATTATCTACTGTATTATCTTAATCTATTAGATAATTAACTAAGGCTAAAATTACTATAAATAATATAGTTACCTAATAGATAGGCATAAGCAATAGTAGTAGTAGTCTTATTAGACTTAGCTGAAAATTAAGATATAGTAAGATACAATATAGAAGATACTATATATTCAATTTAGCTTTAATTGGGCTTGAATTAATAAAGTTATAATAACTTAAAGATAAGTAAGAAAGATATAGTAGTGACTAAGAAACAGGTTATAATGCCCCCTCTCTGGGAGGAGAGGGGTGGGCCTAGAAGCCTGCTTAGTCAACCTGCCGGGTACTTGTATGTGATATAAGCTTATCATATACGTTATCTAACTTAGCATGGCCACAAAGCATCGACATCCTTGTGGACATAGAGAAACGCAGTGTTACTGATGGGTTTCCAAGAAATGCTTGGGCCCTTGACTACTTGTCCCTTTGCGTACCTAGCAGTCCTCGTGACTGAGCTAAACTCCCGGCTCAGGGTCTGTCCCCAGCTGTCTTGCTGATAGTGTCAATTGTGGTCGTTTGCTGTTCCAGTCTTCTCGTTGATCGTCTTGGTTGGCTCTGGGTCCACGTGAAGCTTGGGGGCAAGTTCGTGCTCCACTGGCGCATCCACGTGCATATTGAAGCTTTTGCGAGGATCAATAACAAAGAGGGCGAGTATGAAACCGACAGCTGAGACTGCTGCTGCTACAGTCCAGATGCCACGGAAGGCTATGCGATAAGCCGTTTTTAATCCAAGAACTCCCGCGGAAATGATCTCGGGAGTAACGCCTGGAATACTTGCCAGAGCTCGTTGATTGTTGTTAGCTAAAGCACTGACAAAAGCTGGCAAATTTTCGGCAGAGAGCCCAAGAGGAAGAACTCTGTCAGCGATTTTTGGGCCGAGATTTTTCGACAATAGGGAGTTGAGGATGGCGGTGTAGATAGGAAGAGCGACAGAGCCTCCCAAAGACCTCCCAGTCAAGATCAGGCCACTAGTAACGGCAATAAGACCTGGTGGAGTGCTAATCTGGCCCGTCGTGACGGCAATGACAAGGCCGAACCCAAGACCGAGGCCTGCCAAAACAGTAAAGCCCCAGATCGCGGCTGACTGATTGAGCTTGATCGTAGCCATGCATGCTAACAGAGAACTGTAGTTAGCGATAAGTGAATAGGCGAAGGAGCAAACACTCTTACCAAAATAGATGACAAAAAGTCCCATTCCAGCCATCAAAGGCGGTCGAACTCTCTTCGTCTTTGCAGAGTAAAGGCCACCAATCACGGATGAAGCCGTCCCGCCAAAGAAGATGATCGAGGTCAAAACCCCGACCTTGAATTAATCGCTCTCGAATAAGAGCGAAAATTCGAGAGGGAGGAAATTATTGACGGCAAAGAATGTGAATCCTTCGACGAAAATAAAGACAAGCGCAAGGGCAAAATTGCGGCTGGTTTCGAAAAGACTATGGTGACAGAATCCGTCTTTCTTCTTCACCTCCCAAATGACAGTAAGGGTGATAAAGCCCAGGCCGACAATAAATGTACCGAGCACATGAGCATTCTTCCAAGAATAGGGGTTGTTCGCCCATGTCAAGCCCACGCTGAACAGAATCATTCCGATAGAGAATAGGATGTATCCTATCCAGTCCAGAGCCTTGAGCTTCTGTCGCCAGCTCAGAGATACTTCTAGGGGCCGCTTGGGTGGTTTGAAGAGGAACAGGATAGCGAGAAAGTTGATCGCGAAAAGTCCTGTGCCAATGTACCAGACAACTCGAAAGCCTTCGTCACTTTTCTTGACAAGAGCGAAGCCGACGAGTAGTGTGAATATTCCCCCAAATGAATTGGTAATATTGACTCCAGCTTGGGCGATTGGTCGATATCGCCTCGGCATGATCTCTGATGCAACTGCATATAGTAATGAGGACGATCCTGATCCTACACCGACCAGCAGCGCTCCAGCAATGGCCATGGTCATCGAAACCGCCCGGCTTATCAGAATTGACCCAATGACGCAGAGGGCTGTGCAAATGAGAATAGGTAGTCTGCGACCCCAGAAATCCGACGCCTGCGCAATTGGGGTTGCCGTGAACGTGATGCAGATGATCAGGCCTTGAGGGATCCAAATGTATTTGTCTTCCCCACCGACGACGGCGGCCACGTTTCTCGAAAACTGATGCCGACATGAATAAACTGTGGCAGTGCGCATCTGGGAAGAAGACTTACCGCGCCAGTGGCAACAACAGCAAGGATCTGTGCAAAGCAAGCAAGAAGTATAGACTGGGTTGGTCAGCCCCGTGCGGGAGTAATTTGCAAAAGTCTTACCAGATATACTAGAGCGCATTTCAAAGTAAGCCCTTGGTAGTTTTCTTCCTCGTCCGCAGTGAGGAGTTCAACCTCAACTGCGTTGGGCTCGTTGTCGACCTCGTCGCGCTGCTTCGACATTGCTTGAACTTCGATAGGCAATAGACCTTGGGGCACACGTCGAGACAGCGGAGACATTTATTTAACCTTATAAAGGCCAAGATCTAGGGCATACAAGTACCGGCGCGCGGATCTCATTCCCAATCTCTCTGGGGTTGCGCTAAGGGTGGCCCAGGTGGAACACAAACGCGGGGATGCTGTCCCCACCTGGCCACGGCTAGCTGCAAGGATAGATGGTTCTGAGTTGGCTTTTTGTTGAGGCCTGAATGCGCTTCAAGTTAAGCTCCCCACCCAAGTTTCGGCGCACCTTTTATTACTAGTGATGTCCGCTCTGGGCTCCGCGGGAAAGGGCAAAGGAAATGGCAAGCACAGCCGGGGGAGGATTAGTTCGCAGACCGAATCTTCGCCCGTTTAATGCCTCACCAAAAGCAACCGTAAATTGAAACTTCAACAGATTCCTCTAGGGATCCTGCCAGAGGGCTGCATTTCGCATGTGCTAAGAGCGAAAAAGGTATCAATTGAATTATCTTGTGTAATTTTGCTCCACTTTCAGAAGGCGGTGTATAGAGAATATTGCAAAAGGTGGAGATATCTCAGTTTGCCTTTCTGTCCGAAATGTGGTAGTGCAGGTGGCTCAACCATGGAGGCATCTCTTACCCTGCGTATACCCTCGCGCATACCGTAATTACAGGGCCTCAAGCGTCACCAGCCTAGGATACCGCCAAAGCTCTCAGCCGATCAGGAATCAAGTCTTTGTCAATGGGTCTTAGTCCAGGAAAGCCTGGGCTTCCCCCCGACTCACGCCCAGCTCATTGACTTCGCTGCTCGGATCGCTATTCAGAACGGCCACATAGAGCCTCTTGGATCACACTGGATTAAGGGTTTCTTACGCCGAAACCCGAGGATTAAGACAAGAAAGACTTATAATGCTAAAGAAAGAAAGAACTAGTAGAAAAGCTTTATAATATAGTTAAGTTTATTAGATTATCCCCTTAAAAATTCAAGCTCTTTAAGAGGATTATATATAAGAATAATAAAGCATAAGGCTTTCTCTTAGTAAGCAAGTCTATAATAGAGCTAAAGGTTATTCTAAATAATAATATAAAATAGAATTTTACCTATCTTATAATCTCTTAAGTGCTTATTAAGTAGGCAGATATTAGAGCCTTCTTAGTATATCTAGATATAGAAGGATAACTATCTTAAGTTAATGTCTTAAAAGGTAATAACTAGAGGCTTCTAGTAAAAGTTAAGTATATTCTTAAGTTATTATATTTATAGACTATAAGAATATAAGAGTAAAGTAGTAAGAAAGGCTATAAATAACTTTAGAAGATAATAATAGGTATAGAATATTTACTAGAACATTTAAAGGATTAGAAGCTATTCTATTATACTACCCTAAATAAGACAGTAGAAGAGAATGCTAACTTATAAGTAAAACTACCTTAAGGGCAATCAGACTAAAATCACTAGCTCTCTACTTAATTTAAAGACTATAAGATAGATATATAGTTATAAAAGCTATACAAGGGACTTATTCTAGATTATAACTAAGAAGAATATAGTAGATAAAGTAAGGCATTCAGATTATTGAAAATTAAAGACATAGGAAAATATTATTAATACTATTTAAGGCTCTCTATTATAACTGCTAAATAGAAGCTTAATAAGTACTATATTAAGCTAGAAGAGTCCTTATTATTCACTATATTAATCATTCTATACTTAGCTCTTAGTATAAGTTACTTTAAGATAAACTAAACTATAAAAGAGTAGCTTATATAAGTAAGAAATACTAAGATAGATCTATTTAACTATCTTAACTATTAGTATTACTATAGCTAACTAATAGTAGTAAACAAACAGTAAAAGGCAATTATAGAAACTATAATATTATTATATATACTATAAAAAATCCCTTTATAAGGGAATCTAATATATAATAATTACTATATTATATATTAATTTCTTTATCTTAAGTCTAATTGGTTTTAAAGTTCTTTATTAACCTTTATATTTAACTTAAACCTATCTATCTTTTCTATCTAGTCTAAGTTTTTCCTTAATCTAAAGTATTCCTAGTATATAATCCTACCTTTATTAATCCTTATGTTTCCCCTTGATTTCATAATGCACTAGCTAGCTATCTATACTAGCTCTATACACTCTAGTAGCTCTTAGAATCATAAGGTATATTTGTTTCTAGTTAATTTATTAATAATAGCTTTATTTTAGTATAACCTAGCTTTTAATCTTCTAGTAAGCTTTTTAAGAAACTCCTTTTCCTTTCTAATAAAGCTAATATTATTAACTTTAGTATCTTTATTATTTAGGAATAAGTAATAGCTAAATATAGCTAAATATACTATTTAAATAGTACTAACTACTATATAACTAGACTTAAAACTATTAAGGTTATAGATTTTAGTCTAGTAAAACTACTATTTATACTTAGTAGGCTTAATCTTTCTATCTAAAAAGTAATAATATTCTATTTTATATACCTTATAGCTCTATTTCTTACTATTAGGTTATAAGATATAATAGGTAATAATAAAAGTAGAATATATTATAATTGTATTATACTATATTATAGTATATTAAGAAAGAGGGAAAAAGGCTAGTCTAACTTATTAGCTTAATAGAAGATAACTAGGTTATTTATATATACTATAGTTTAAGATAAGCTTTTTATGAATTAAATATTAAGGTTAAAGAGAGGGACTTAGATAGGTTATAAAAATAGGCTTAAAGTATAATATTAATATAAACTATATTACTAGGAAAGCTTACTATATTTAACTTATTAGGATTAATAGTATTAAGCATAATATTTTACTATATTAACTGCTATATATTATTTACTATATTATCTTAATCTATTAGATAATATTAACTAAGGCTAAAATTACTATAAATACTATAGAAAATATATAAGAATAATATATTTAAACAATAGATAAAAAGTAGAAGAGCTTAAGTAATAGTAATAAGTAATAAACTTAAGTACTATTTATAGCTAGAACTATAAGAAACTAAGAATTTAATTAAATAGTAAATAGCTTACTAAGGACTATTCTTAGTACTCAGTTAGCTAGCTCTTAATATACTTACTATCCTAGTAATAATAACTAATTATAAAAGGTCTTTTAGTCTTACTAAGTTAATATTAATATTAATAAGACTTTTAATAAGTATAAAAATATAAGAGAGACTATAGTACCTTAAGAACTAAATTAAGCATAATACTATAAAGCTTAGGGCTATTATACCTAGGAAAGATAGATTATACTAGGATAATAAGAATAGTATAGAGAGCATAGATGTTAGGATTTGAAATATTTAATTAAATATTCTAAATAATAAATCTAGCTTTGCAGGCTATCAAATATTTCAAATATGACTCTGGATTTGATTTGTTTGATTTGAGGGCAGCGCTGGCTCTATTACACTACGCGTACATAATGAGTCTTAAGCTGCATTTCCATAAATACGCCTATCCTCCCAACTTCTCAACGCCCCAAACAGGGAACGCCGACTCCGCCGTAAAATGCTATACACAAAAGAGAAAAAAAGTCGTCCCGCGTGCCATGCCGATTTGAACGCTGTCTAACAGATGTCGCACTTCCCGAGTGTATTTGTCGATTCCAGATCTTGGCTTCCGTTTCTTTGTACCCTGTTTTCAAAACTTATCCACAGACTTGGCGCTCATCCAGCCGACGGTCAGCTGAAAACTAGGCCAGGAGCCATGGGAACAAGAACTCACGCGACGGCCCTTGGAGACTGATTTATCCCGGTTCCTGTTTCATACACAATGACCTTTATGCCTGCCTGTGCGACCAGCAGTGCAGTAAAGAGGCCAACAGGACCGGCGCCAATGACGACGACAGGGTCTATTTGGTCAGGCTGTGATCGCAACTACATCAGTCCCAAATCTTGTGAGATATACCAAAAGCTTGACACAGAAACGTGAGGCCTACCATGTTTTCTGAAGATTTCGAGCTCATAAAATGACGACGTCGTACGGGCGTGTAACTGAAGGAGGTAAAAAAGCCCTTGGAAACGATAACCTATACGTAAGAGGCGGGAGCGTAAGAGTGGATATAACGGGCCCACGCTCTCAGGATGGATTCTTTCACCTTGTAAAATGTATCCCGGCAAGTCGGTGTCCTCGCGAGTTGATGGGGGCGGCGGCACGGTGTCCGGCAATCCGTGTCTAACCGGGGCTTAACTACCGTACCTAAGGTAGGGTATGCCGGGCCTCCTCCGGCACCCCGCACAGGCTGCCCAGAGCACCCGAAGACGATCATTTGAACAGCCTCGAGAAATCGGGGCTGTGTCACTGTACTCGTAGGCCGACTCAATGGCATGGTTTAGCACTATTCTGGGAGGCAACGGCGTCCTAGCATTTAAACTCAAGCATGACAAGCATACAAAACCAGTGCAGCGGCCAATGTTCCATGCTTTGACCTTCAGACCTATCCTAGGTGACAGAATAAGGAGCCTCTTATCTGAGAGCTTTCCGCTTAGTTGGGATCAACAACAAGGCAACCTCTTAATCCCCCGCTACAAGCTGCCTTGAACTAACACGCCAGTAGAGTCATGGCAACGATTCAACAGCACGACAAGTCACAACTCGACAAGACGCTTCAAGAACGGCCCTTATCCGTCAGCTGGAAAGACCTCGCCCGTTATCCCATTTAGATTCTATTTTTTTTCTTTGATCGTTGAATACGGGAACAAGAAAAGCCGGTGCCTGGCACCCTCCACCGGGCCCCCACGACCTTGCCAGACAACTTCAAAGAGAATCAGAAACTCCTTAAACTCCAATTTGACACGACTTCGGTGCTTAGTTTTCACGTTCAAGGAGGGGTGGAAAAGACAATAACTTGAGTCGTCCCATAATTTTTGGTCAACCATGAGCTGTAACTTGGCTGCCGCAACTTTCATGCTTGACGTGTATGGCATTTACTATGCGATCCTAAGGTACCTGCCAGAAGCACTTTTCGGTGGCGACAAGACCTATTGCAAGTTACATATTACTCAAGAGTCACTGGACGCTAGGGGTAAAAGCTTTGCCATACTCTGCATACCTGGGCATTTGAGTTAACTCAAATCCTAACTCATGAGTTAACTCATACCGGCGTTCCCAGCGTCTAGTCGGCCTGTTTTATAATCTAATCTACTCTAGCTTATCGCAACCCCGCTTTGTTCAGAAGCTGTCACTGGCGTAATACTAGTAGAACATCATCATTATCATCATTAGTTCAGAAGCTTCGAAAAATCGAGTCTTATGAGTACTGCAGTTGCTAATATGATTATCAGTAGACTTTCCATCTCCTCGATCTATTATCTATACTATCAAACTTATCGCTATGGTGTCTAAAGCATCTTCCTTACTAAGCAAACCCTCTTCTGCCCCTGACTTCATTGATATTAAGAGATTTTTACTAGAGAGAAGGCGAAGCCTTGTGCTTTATATGTCTGCTTATATTGAATGGTGATGCTATGGAAAGATGGCTATAAGGGCAATGCGTGGTGTTACATAAGGAATAATCACTCATATCTTATAGGCCTCTCTAGCCAGCAGAATCAATCTCAGCAATCACTCGATTTATATATTATATCATCCACTACACCATCTGAGGCAGCATTGTAGAGTGCCTTCAATCGATAGGCTTACATTGACGCTATTATCGGCCTTGTCATATGTCGTAGAGTGGCCTTTTTGATGGTTGAGTGGGATGAGCTAAAGGACCTAGCTCTAGCATGCAATCCTGCTATCGAGGATAGTCTGATTACCTCCCGGCGTACAGTGATGCGCTATATCTCAGCTAACTATGAGTTATACGCCGCTCAGTTGGCTCAGTCCCTTCAATCTGCCGTTTCGATGATTCACATCTCATCTGACCTCTGGACATTACTACACCGACATAGTATACTAGCAGTATGCAGACAGTGGGTCAATAAGGACTATGAACTTCGAAAGGCGCTCCTAGGGCTGCTAGAGTGTCAAAAAGACCACTCTGGCGAGTCCTAGGCCTGCTTGATTGCTAATGTCTCAAGGCACTTCGAAATTCAACGCGTGGGTTATCATACTGGAGATAACATATCCTTGAACAATACCTGCCTAGAAGCTTTATCAGAGAAGCTATTTCATGAGCAAGGAGTAAGTAAAGATGAATTTTCTATGGCTATGCTAGCTAGGTTTCATCTAGATCATCTTCAATCCTATCTGCTACTGTATCTACTGTTTCAGCCATATTATTAACCTTTCCCTTCAAGCCTTCCTTCAAGCACGCTCAAAAGAAGCTCTACGAGCTGCCCTTAATGCCGCCGGAGACGCTGCTGGTGCGCAGTCTATCGAAACCTTCTCTACCGCCCTCAATGAGAATACGCCTTCGGGACCTGATACCACGGTGGATCACACACCAGAGGAGAACCAGGGGAGACAGCAGAGACTTTAGGCAAGAGAGAGAACTACTCAGCAGGTAGAATTTAGCGGATGGGAAGGTATTAATGCTCTCCAGAAGCTCTACTATCTCGCAGTCTGGCTTCGAAGCTCTCCAATCCATAGCGATAACTGGCGCGAAGCTGTGGGTTGCAGTCTCGGGATCGATAATGCAATACGGTGGTCCTCATGGTATAAAGTTATTAGTGTCGCCCTCGATAAGAAGGCACAGGTCGTCCAGTTTATGGTAGACTATGATAAGGACATTGGCTGTGCTAATCTTCTAACAGGCGCCGATTGGGATATACTGTTGAAAACACATACTTTCCTCCAGCCCTTTACTAAGGCAACTCTGATAACAGAAGGCGACAAAGCGAGCCTCTGCAGTACGCTGTGGCTGATGGATGGTCTTCTCAGCCACTTTGAGAAAGCGAAGGTACCTAATGTCTACCTCTGTTAAAGAGACAGCCTTTAGTTAAATTTATTAGATACACTACTTAACACTAGAATTCCATGATACCCACATGCTCCATTCTATTGAGATAGGATGGTTTGTACTCGATAAATACTATACTATGTCTGATGAGGCTCCCATTTACGTTGCCGCTCTTCTCCTCGATCCACACTGTCGAAAAGCATACTTGGATAAGAACTGGAAGAGTGTATGGATTAATCCAGCGATTGTGAGTGTCTGGCAAATATGGGAGGAGGAATACAATGTCAATATCAATATCAATGGAGACATTTAAACTACTGCAGAGAATATCCCAGCCGCGCTAGGGAAGCCGCCTTCGCAGCTACAGCTATTGCTACAGGAGATGGAGGTCAAGACGGCTGTTTCAACCGACGGCGATAACCTAGACGCATTTGTTAATGCTCCAGCTATCAATATTGATTGCGAACCTCTAGAGTGGTAGTGTTGCATTGAACAACGACGGCAGTTTCCACGCCTTAGCCGTATGGCCATCGATATACTCTCGATAAACCCCCAGCCAGTAGAGCCAGAAAGGACCTTCTCGGGCGCGCGTAGGACCGCATCATGGGACTGGCTGTTGATGACGTACGAGCGGATACAGGAAGTTGAGTGTCTCAGCAACTGGATGCAGAATGGGCATATTAGAAGGACTCGGCATGGTGGGCTGGGACTAGTATGCGATCCGGACATTGCTAATGATAATATTGATATAGAAATTAGTGATATGGAGTTAGTGATATGGAGTAGCGCGATGATTTTTCACACTTTCATTCAACAAGTTACCATAGATTTTTATCACTAACTTCCTATTTAGGAAGTCGGCGATGTCATATGACCAAACTACGTGAGTTGACTCATGAGTCTAAGTTAAACTCATAAGTGAGTTATAGTGAGACTGAAACTCATATAGGTGAGTTAAAAGGGTCGAAACTCATAAGTTAACTCAAATGCCCAGGTATGAAAGCTTGGAAATCGGCAAACGACGCTGGATTAACCGTTGAAGATCTTTACTTCCCATCCGAAAGACAATCGCTACGACGTCTTCCTCGCTCCGGCGCTCTTTTGTTCGCCGTTCGCACATACTTCGAGCCTATCACCATGATCGCCAAAGAGCCTCACGTTCCAGGGCGGCCGGCGGAAGCGATCGAACAGTGGGACGAACCTACGTCCACTTACAAGGGAAAACCCCACTGGGCTGGCATCCTTCTTCCTTATCTGCATGAGCAGGACAAGCTGCAGAAAGTCTCAGGAATGCTAGAAAAGGTTCCAGAGGGGAGCTTTCCCTACTGATGAGGCTTATGCTGGACCATTTGATGACCAGATGCCAATGCTATTGTTAAAGATCGAGTCTGTCGACGGGTGGTAAGGATCGAGTGTAGATGCTATACGGCCAATTTAAAAACCGAGACTTGGAAAAGAGCTTGCATAGCCTCATACAATAAATGACTGTGTAATTTCCTCTATCTTTTCTGACGTCCACCTAACTTTGAAAGACGGCCAAGTGGGTGAATCAAGCGGATTTGACGATAACAAAGTAATAGATTAGGTACAGGTGTAAGCGTGACACTCGGCAATGAAGCATAGAGGCCTCGGTACTGCTATCGTACTCAACCAAGTTTCCTCTGGTCAAAGGGGCCAGGAACACTGTATCATCAGTTGTAGACAAATGTATAGGCTCCATACTTGCTCACGTAAAGCATCCATAGAGTAGAGCCTTCTTGGCCTCGACGTAGGTGTGACTTTGTTAATAGTCGAGATATACTAGCTACTGTAGCCACTCCACGAGGCCATGTCGCCATCCGAGTCCCATGTATCTACGTGGGGCTTTTGACAATCAGACCACGGACTCAGTGGCAACATGTTACGTCTGGGCAAGAATCACGAGTGCAATTCAAGAGTTGGGAAATCCAGAGGGAAAAGAAGTGCACAGGGGGCAAACCCATTATTAACTTGCTTCTGCTAAAAGCTAGGCTACACAAACGCTGGAAAAATGTCCCCTACCCATCAATACACGACAATTGTGATGTCATCCTTCGGTCCTTGAGCGTCTGTGAATTTGTGAGCTACGCATGGCAACGCTAGATGGAGTCGGGCTCGACGTACTCTTCCTACCCCACGCAAAGTAGTATATGGCGCACAAAAACAGGAAGCCAACAAGCACGACCGATGCATAATTCATCGAAACAGATGTTACAGGTAAAGCAGCAGGCATGCTGAAAAGAATAAGCTGGAATAGAATCCAACAAACAGCGACAGAGTTGGCCATTGTGCCAAGCCTTCGACCCAAGGTCCATCGAGCTTTAGAAACCTCTGTTCGACCGAGGACCAAGCTGATGCTGATGGGAATCAGATACGCAAGCGCCAGAGCGATCACGCCCACGGAGACAAACGCTGTAAAAGCGCTAGTACTCCCGAGGTTGATGCAGCCCAAGAGCATCTGCAAGACTGTGACGAGTGCTAGAGCATAGATGGGCTGATCGAAGATTGTTCGAGACCAAATTCTCGAGAAGGGCAGCATGCCATCCCGCGACAGCGCCCATGTGCACCTTGAGGCAGTAGTTGTAATGCTTATAGAGCAAAATAAAGTTACCAGGAGAACCATGATCAGCAGAGCGAGAGTTAAAGGCTTAGAACCAGTAACAGTCGCTAGGATATACGGCAAGGCCTGACCGTATGGCGCCGTAAGAATGTCCTCCAGCGCCGGAAGCGTAAAGCATATTGGAAGAACAAAAACGAGCATGACGATACCTCCGATTGGTACACAAAGGCTGATGCCACGGGGCACCTCGGTTTCTGGACTCGAACACTCCTCGGCCATAGACATGACCATGCCTATGGCTGAAAGCGTATAAGCAGGTGGTAGAAGGCCGATGAAAAAGGAGAACCCATGGCCCCAGCCGGAAAGACTGCCGTCGTAATGAGTAAGACCGTAAGATGCTGAGTGTCTACCAGCCTTCGCAGTGATGCTCAAGGCAAGGAGGACAGCAACAACCGTAATAACGCTCCAAAGAGCCGCCGCAGTATCGACTAAAGGCAGGGCTCGATCGGCGACGGCGCAGAGGAGGAAGATCATGACGCAGATCCCGAAAAAGATGAAGAGTGTTTCGTTCGCGGAAGCAGTCCACTCTGGATTGTATGTTGAAGCCGTGGCGACAATAAGAGACGCGAAGCCAAAGTTGACAGAGAGCGCAATGGTCCAGTTGCCGATAAGCCACACCCATCCAGTGAAGGAAGCCATGGCATTTTGGTAGCTCTTCTCGTCCATGAGTCGGTATGACCAGTAGTAGACTCCTGAAGAGGTTGGGTAGCGGGAAGCGAGCTCTCCAAGAGACACGGCCACGGTGCTTTGAAGAATGACAACAACCAAGACACCAACAAACAGAGAGAGTTGACCGCCGCCGTATACTGTCGACATCAACGGACTGCCGACACCAAATGGGACCGCAGTTATCGCAAGTGCCATGCCGAGAATAGAAATGAAGGATCGATTTTGTCGTAGCTGAGGCGCGGGCCCAAGTCGAACATCTTGTACTACTCCTCCCGAGGAGCTTTCGGTTTTCGAGAGCGGCTCCCCCTTAGAGTTGCTTTTGCTGATGGAAGACATGTAGTGATGAGTTAAAGAGCGAAGCAGAAGGGTTCTCCGGAGTCTCTTCTCAACACACAGTCAAGTCCTTTAATACCTGAACAGCCGAAGCAAGACCACATGACTCCGGGGAAGACGATTGGGTGCTAGTCCAGATTGGGTAGTTTGATAGGGCTTGGGCCATTCATGGCACTTAACTGACATTGCCGGGCTTAAGTCATGTTGTGGAGGCCCGGTTAGTGATAAGGCTAAGCCTAGATTAGCAATTTTCTGGTCCAGTCTTTAGTGCACAATTGCGGGGAAGAAGGTTGGCGTCCGAGGTGGTCAGCCGACTCGTCCCCCCGGGAACTGGGGATCCTTGAAATGACACAGGCGTGAGTGGATAATATTCTGGCCGGAGTATTCCAATATCCAATGCCTGGCAGCCCTGCAAGTAAGGTCGATGCTCGGCTGAGAATGGAGTTGCAGGACAGTTGATATTTACTAGACCCTTTAAGGCAGTAATACAGGCCACAATATGAGGATATACAGAGTTGGGGCGGAGTTGCGATGAACAAGGGTTATGTGATAATGGAGGGACCAATAGTAAGATTGAGTGGCTAATGTCATAGATGATATGGTAATGGAAAACAGCCGTTGGCTCTATGCTTAACACGTTGGGCGGTTGTGTATGGCAAGTCGCGGACCGGACGATGGTTGGGATAGATGCTGTTATTGTAAGATTATTCAATAACGATTGATTTTACAGGTTCGCGTGACAAAGTTCAATGAACTTCTGTAGCTTTGTGACGAGGGATAGGGAACCAATGATAGCACTCTTGGCCTATTCAGATGTCATAGGTCGACTTCCGTCTGCATTGAGGTAGAGCAGGGCCTGCCTTAGATACCCGGGGGTTGACTACGCAGGCTTCAGGCCCCCCTTCCCCCGCCCCCGCCAACCTAGACTTCTCATTGGTCGTTTTCCCACGTGACATGCCTGCCTATAAAGTGGTCCTGTATTTGGCCGTTTTGGTTGCTCTCGCACGTGAGAGGCTTGTGAGAGTCTTGCCCCACCCTTTCACCTTGACGGGTCTCCTACGCCTTACAACCCCTATACTGTTAATATGCTGCTACGCCAAAAGTAACGCACCCTACATCATAGCAGGTCATATTGTACACTAATGGGTGGGAATCCCACCAACACATACAGAACTAGCCAAAATCGGGCCCCGCCGATATCTCGCAGTTTTGTGGCCGTCTCGCAATTTTGTGGCCAACTTAGCTTGCTAAGTTGGATCGCCTGGGACCCTAGCCCGTAGAAGGACCGTGATAGGAGCGAACTCAGAACGATGTTAGCTCGAGCGATTAGAGAGTAACAATCTTAGTTCTAGAGATGCATGGGGTTAATGAAGAGGCGGGAGGTTTTCATCTAGCTAAGCTTCGGCACTTAGGTACGGTTTCCCCTCCCCGTGAACAAAGAGTCACCGCATAGTCTTAGAAAAGAATAGGATAAGTCATTCGGCGCCTTGCCATCCTTTGTCAGCGGGATGAACGGAAACGCTGGAGTCCGACAGGACGTGGTCCGACGCACATGATCTACATCTATTTACGCCATCGAACGGGCTGCGAAAATGTCGCCGAGTCCGTATTCTAGACAGGGTGTTTGTCAGCCGAGGTCAAGCTTTAGACGGTCGTGCCTGGTCTCCATCATTTTATCCGAAATTCTGTAAGACTCTCCGACTCCAGACGGAGCTTTTCCGTGCTATTTGTGCCGTCTCTATTTACTAAGTACCCCAGGCTGCGTGTGATCTCTTCCATAAAGTTGTCCTTATCTACGAAGGCCAGCAGATCTTTTTGGCCGAGCAGATGCTACTAAGCATTACTTTATCGATTTGGGATTTGAATGTCCGGCACGCCAAACAACGACGGACTTCCTAACGTCTATAACTAGTCCTAAGGAACGTATCGTGCGCCCCGGCTTTGAGACAAGTATACCTTGGACTCCGGACGAATTCGCAACGGCGTGGAAGACAAGCAATCATTACAAGATGCTGCAGGCTAAAATTAAAGAGTACAAAATCGCCCATCCCATCACTGGTCCCGACGCAGACGCCTTCCGTGCTCATAAGCAAGCTCAGCAAGCCCATGGGCAGCGCGCCAAGTCTCCGTTCATGTTGTCCTATGCCTAGGAGGTATAACTCTGTCTTCGGCGCGCGTATTAGCGTCTAACGGCGACTGATTGAATGATGATGAATGAATGAATGAAAATTTATTACGCCCAGGAGGACCATGCCTCATAGGGCTATAACGCTAAACTATTTACAGTTCTAACGATTGATTGTGATCACCCAAAAGCCCCACATTCTTCCTCATCCACTGATTGGTCTTACCTTGCTTAACTCTTATATAATAGGCCTACTTAAAGGCTAATTTCTCTAAGTGTTTAGCATTCTATTCTTAGTAGCTAAAGTGTAATAGTTAGGCTTAACCTAAAGGTCTAAGATAGGTTTAAAGTGTATAGTTTAATAATTAAATAGATTATAATATTATAATAAGTAATATAAATTATAATAGTAATATATAAAAGTAAGTTATTATATAACTAAGTATAATTATTAATAGCTAAGAAGCTTAAAACTCTTATTTAATATACTAAGTAAATATATAAATATACTTTATAATATTCTATTAGAATACTTTTCTAAGGTATATATTATAGGCTATTAGTCTATTAGAATACTCTTCTAAGGTATATATTAATCTCTTCTAAAGAAAAAGTCTCTTCTAAAGATAGATCTTTTAGATTATAATCTTCTAGATCAAATTGTATTTATAATAGTAAGTATAATTAGTATATCTCTTTCCTTTCTAATTTCCCTCTTATCTTCCCTTTTATCTTCCCTACTGGAAAGAGCCTAGAAGATATCTGGGAAATCTATAGGAAGTCCTCTGGAGATAAGGTTCCCTAACTCTATGGGATTTCCTAGTAGACATTCAGCCTGAAAGTCCTAAAGACTTATAGCTAGGTATTCTAAGGCCTTTCTATAACAATTAATATTAGTATTATTAGATTTAACTATTAAATATAATTAGTAAGTAAGTTTTTTAGTCTAGCTTATATTTAGTTTTTTTATATTTATAGTAAACTTAATTACTATTTTACTATTTATAGATTAAATACTTATTTTAACTATTTAATATTATCTTTCCTTTTAAAAAGAATAAAAGGTTTTCTATCTTTCTTTATTTAACCTATTATATACCTTTCTATTATATATTTTACTTTATATATTAGAATAGAAAATATTCTATTATTTCTATTACTTATCTATAATTATATATATTTAATTCTATTGCTTTAATCTTATATAAGTAACAATTAATCCTAGCTATTCTTATATAAAGTTAGGAGAGTATATCTAATTTGTGTCTCTTTAATGCATTATATAGAGTATGTATATATTTACTTAGTAATGCCTTATTGATTCTCTTTAAGTAGTTTTCTATCCTATTTAGAAGCGCCCTTTGCTACTACTATTATTACTATATAATTACCAGTCTTATCTATATAGAACAAGCTTAATATACTAGTTTCCCTAGTATATATTTCTCTTGTATAGCTTTTAAGCTTCTACTTTTATCTTACTGCTTATAATAAAGTCTTTATCTCTAGATAGTACTTATAGTATCTTAATAATATTACTATTTTTCTAGAGTTACTTAGTATACTTATAGATCTCTTGAATAGTATATTATTCTAATTACTATTATTTAGATATAATTACTTTTAATACTAATTAATTACTTATTATTAATATTAACTATTAATATTGAAGGTTATTTAGTATATATCTTAGTATTATTATTATAGCTTTTAGCTCTATTATATATATATTCTAATTATCTCTTAAGCTAATTATAATTAAATATTTAGCTATTATATTATTCAATTTATTACTTAAGGTATTATTATAAGAAGATAAGTTAAAAGCTTTAAAAAGTCTTTATTAGACTAGATTATATAACTTAGCTTTAACTTAAGACTTATATTAAGACTATTTAATAAGTCTTTAAAAGATACTTATTAAGTAGAAGTCTTAATATACTTTAATTCTTACTTTCTAATTTACTTTATTTAGATATAATAGTCCTTAATAGTATATACTTAAAGAAGAGGCTAAAGGTTAAATAGTATAAAAGAAAATAGAAAAAATAATAATATAATAGACTTAATACCTAAGCCTAAGATAATAATAACTTAAGATAATAAAAGTTTTTACTATAAAGTTAAGGTATAAGTTTTATTATTTTAATTAGCTAAAAAAGCTAGATCTTAGAAAAGTTAAATCTTAGAAAAGCTAAATCTTAGAAAAGCTAAACCTTAGAAAAGTTAGATCTTAAAAAAGACTAAAACCTCTTAGAATAAAAGCCTAGCCTTTATACTTTTAAACCTTTTACATTTTATTTAACCTTCTATATAATATAATAATTATATAACTAATTATATAAAATAACTATTTCCTTTTAAATTATATTATAGCTTAATAAGCTCTTATTAAGCTATATATATAAGCTTTTATATAATCTATATATTAAATTAAAAGAATATTTAAGCCTTATTTCTATACTATAAATTATAGCTTAAAAGTTTAGCCTAAGGTATATAAAATAATCTATAATTAACTACTTTAGACTTAAGGAGTTAGTTTAATTAATAGTCTTTAGCTATAATATCCTACTATAAGAAGAAATAAAGCTTAATATAGTAACTACTTAATAGATTGTAATAGAATAGCTCTTTTTAAAGAGACTAGTTCTAAAGCTAGAAAGGAATAATAATATTACTACTATAGAAAAGGAGTTCCTTAAGAAGTTATATAATCCTATCTATACCTTATAGATTATATAGTTAATAGGTAATATTATTCTAATTAACCTATAGTTAAAAGAGTAATACATTAGAAACTAAGGGAATTCTACTATAGTTATTTTTAATATTAGCTATAAAGCTATATAAAGGGATTTAAATAATACTATTTATATCTATTCTTTCTATCTTCCTAGAAGTACTAATTATAATAAGAATACTTTTTATTCTACTAATAGTCTTTATTATTATATTTCAGTTAAAGTTATACCTAATAAGCAGATAGCTATACTATAATAAGAGTATATATACTTATATTATCTTTATCTATTCTATTATATTCTTATCTTATACTAAGACTAGTTTCTTTATTAGTAATATATATCTTTAACTCCTTAATATTTCAAGACCTATAAGTAAATATATTCTTAATAGAGTATATAGATTAATATAGAGCCTAGTACTAGCTTAAGTATAATATTCCTCTATTATTAGAATACTTACTTCTACTTCTACTATTACTAATACTATTATTTAGAAGGTACCTATAATTACTTAAGTATCTACCTTCTTGTTACAGCCCAGGTTGACCCCGGTCACGTGGTGCGTGCACGTCATACCCGCCCCTACCAATTTCCTACCAATCACAGATGGATTACGATTCTCAACCGTGATCCATGATGGATTACGATTCCAAACCGTGATCCAATGGACAGGATCACGATTCCAAACCGTGATCCAACAGGACACCCCAAAGTATATATACACATTCATTTAGCACATTAGACAAGAGCCCTAAAGCTCCTTAGCTATCAACACTTTGATTCAATCATACTTGGTTACACAATAACTTACTATTGCACATTACCATTGTGACCTACATTGCTTACTACGACGTCCTGATCCACTCGATCATCAAACTACATGCCTTGGACCTACCCTAGACCCCTAGGTTAAGCCCGACCGTCACACTTCTATACTCTATTCAACTAGCTTAACTCTCTTATCCTATATATATATATCTATATAGTAAAGGTATAGTCTATAGTTAGTATTATTATAGCTATAAAAAGCTACCTTACTATCTAAGGTTAAGCTGTCTTAGGTATATAGCTACTAATAGCCCTTTTACCAATGCTCTAGCCATATGTTTATTGTACTATAGTTTCATATCTATTACTACTCCTAGGATCTTAGCACTTTACTTCAGTTTGACCTTATTTCCCTTGATTATGAATAGTAAATTGTCTATATGCTTAGCATTACGTATAAAGTGTACAATGCTTGTCTTGTCACCTTTGAACGTCACTCCACTTTGTCTTTCCCAGTCCAATGCTCAGTCTATGATGGCCTGGATGCCTGCTCTGTTGGCCTCCGCTGTGGCCCCCGTCACCCAGGCCGAGTAGTCGTCAACGAATGCCATCGAGCCGCCTGTCGAGTTGATTCTACTTTGCACCAGATCCGCGTTGAAGAACAGGAAGAGCACCGGTGATAACGGCCCTGGAAAACCTACTCCTTCCCGGGAAGCCGTGGCTATGCCTTAACGACCCCATCAGCCTGATGCTCCTTCTAGAGACCTTCCCACAGGAGTACCACAGCCCCGACCAAAGGCTGTAACGGTGCCGCCCCGCATCCGGTACGGGCCATACGGTTGTGTAATCCAAGTTTGCACCTTAAGCCAGCCGCAACGGGTACCTATTCCCGTCTCTAGGCTGACCGACATGCGCATCCGTCCTCTCCAGCCAGAATACAGTCTCCGCAGGTCGCTGTGGGCAGCCAGCCAGGGGGCCACACCGCGTCGGCACCCACGTCCAACGGCCTGAGTGCGAATCAGGCCCTGTCCAGCTCCCTGCCTTCTGGTCACTGTATCCTGCTACGGCCCACCGGCACCCCCGGGCGCGACCCTGGGTCCGGCTTCCCGTTACCGCGAATCGTCTCCGAGACGCGGCCGACCATGCCTTGCAGATCGGAGACGCCGTGTGACCGCCACGCCGGCGCAATCACTTGCACTCCGTCCACTAACCGAACCAGCTTCCACCATTTGATATTCGGTCGTGGTGCGCTGTGTCATCGGGGGCGCATCGTCGGTGGCGGGCTTTGCTACTCGCGCCGCACACTCGACACATGCGCGGGTGGTTCGGGCTCTCTGTGGTCTCTCCCTTAACAGATCCGACAACCTCCTGCTCCCGTCAGTCTTAACAACTTCCATTACGACCAAATAGAGCACTTAGGCTTGTTCTGAACCCTCGGGCCGACGTCGCTTCAACCCCCCTTGGGCCACCTCACGCATAGACCACCCAGAGCCAGACTGATTCGAGGGTGCCCTGTCTCGTCGCCAGAACGGTTTCGAGTCGGGTGGTTTTCTTACCCCAGTATCCCTCTTGCAGGTTGTTCGGTTCGCGGACGATGCGTGGTTGAGCGGTCAATCTGAGCGATTTTCAGGGCACGCGACACCATCGCGTCCTTCTCGACCACAGCCTCGCCCAGCATCCACCCTCCAAACGCATCGCAGCTACTGACACCGGACACCACGAGAAGGTCGGCTGCTTTCGTCCTACTGCTCTTTCGAGCAGCATCCAGCGTGCTCACTAATTGAATGAATGAATGAATGAAATTTATTCCGCCTGGGAGGACCTCAACAGGCCAACACACTAAGCTATTTACAGTTCCATCGTTTTGGTCTAAACCACCCAAAGCCCCACATTTCTCCTCTTGCACCTCACCTCGCTTGCAGGCCTGTTACGCATTGTCAAGCGAGGTGAGATTAACTGATTTAAGAGAGGCGCGGTACCAAAAAGTTCAGGGGCCAAGCAAGGGTCTGGAACACTGATTACATAATCTAGACAATGCTCATTGGCTCGACGCGTCTGCCAAGGCTGTCTTAGGGTTTACGTGGGATTTATCAAAGGAATATGTCAGCCAATTGGCTCCACAAGGACCAGAGATGGCACCAGTCAGTTAATTGATGAGAATCAGCTAAAGAACAAAGGAATTTGAACAGCCATGTGTTCGGGTACAGCTATTTAAGCTCATGTCGTTAGGATTGGAGTCCTTGATGCGACAAGCCGGATGTTAAACAGGATACACGACCCCAAGGTACGGGCCGCGTTTCATATCCAGTCGCACGGCTCGCTAAAGCACAGTGGACCCTAGTAGTGATATGCGACAGAACATGCACAGTACGAATAGCGCTTAGAACCAAGTTCTTAAGAGTACAACTTAAAACCATCGCTGACTAATTTGCTTAGTTTTTCCATACCTTCCCTCTCACTTACATTCTCTGACCAACTGAACATCATGTCTGCTAACACAGACAAACCTGTCATTGTTCTGGTTCACAGCGCTTGGCACCGCACTGATCATTACGGAGATCTGAAGCAATCGCTGACAAGCAGGGGATTCACAGTGTTTCAGCCCCAAAATGTCTCGGCTGGAGAGGCCGCGGATATCAAAGGAAAAACACATCTGGACGACGTGGCTGCCATCCGACAAGCCATGGAGGGCCCGTTAAATGCAGGAAAGGAAATAATCTTGGTCTGCCATAGCTATGGTGGCATCCCAGGATCTGCGGCTGTTGAGGGCTACCAGACCCACGAGCGACGGGAGAGGGGCTTGCGGGGCGGCATCAAGCATGTCGTATACATCACAGCGTTTGCTTTGCCAGTCAGAGGTTTATCATTGCGAATGACTGTCGCGGGCAGATACGGACCTTTCATGGAGCGGACAGTAAGTTACCCTGCTGTTCCAGGGTCGATCTCCAGTCCTTGGTCCCCTTTACACGGTCCCCTTTAACGTGAGACTTGTGAATCAAATTTGACACTGCAATAGGATGATATCATTGTGCTGAACGAGCATGCAAGGGATGTGTTTTACCACGACCTTGATCCAGAGACGGCAAGCCGTATGCTCGCAAGCTCCGTGTATCAAAGCACAGCGAGCCTTGAGACACCATCGTCCTTTGTTGCCACAGACATTGAGGTTCCAAAGACGTATATAACTTGCGAAGACGATCGCGCCATTCCAATCGAAGCTCAAATGGCGATGATAGATGCCATGGGCGACAGTGTGAGGGTTGAGAAGCTTTTCTGTGGACATTACCCATTTCTGAAGGCAGAGGCTCTGCCAAAGTTGGTTGATATTATTCAAAAAGTCGCCAATTGAAATGGGATGCGGGTTACACAGCTGCTGTGATTGATTGGTTTAGGTGAGTAAGACTATTTGTTTGAGAGCCAATACTAAAGAATCGGCGGGCTGACAATTACTTCAGTCAGGGAGGGCCGGCTGCTTTATCAGACCTTTGTTACGCTCCAGTTTGTGGAAACAAAAGGCCTGCCGTGCACAATATTACCTGTTCCTTACTTTACGGTATTATGATCTACCAGAACCTTCGGATGGATAGATATCTAGATAAATACAGAAATACACCAAGAATGGCAATTGCAGGACACCAATAACAAGACTCTCACTAAGACTGGTCTTGCTGTTCTATATGATCCTAAGAATACATGTCTCGTGCTGGATCGATACTGTCATGGGACTAGAGCTGCCACTTCATTGGTTGGATGGGTTGTCAGATCAATACTGGGGATATCTTTTTATGCACAAGGAACCACATGACGGGGCTTGTGAACAGACGCGACGTGGATTTGAAGAAGCGGAAAAATCTTTGATGGCGTGTGGCTGGGGCGCGGAGGAGAAAGCTGGAGAAGAGTGGGTGATGGTCGATGTTACGAGAGAAACTGTCACGCCGTAAGGCCTCGGTCTTTATTTTTATTTTGTGGCCCGCTTGCTTGCTCGCGCTGTACTTGAATATTGAACTGAAGTGTACTGAGAGATCGAAGACAACCCCTGAAGCTATATCTAGAGTGTCACTTGGACGCGCACCATAGATAAGGAATCTGGATAAAGTTCTCCGTCCTTCTCCCCTGTTCTTAACCGACACTCGTTTCCACTTGGGCTCGGACGCGGGTCTGTCTACTATCAATGGTCTCTCTGACTACTCAGACCATCTCTTTTGAACCTTTTCTACGAAATTCTTCCAAGTGTCACCTCCTGATTGTCTCAGATCCTTTCCACCCAGCACGTCTGTTGAAGTTCAGCAGGGTATCTTCATGTAGAATTCAGAGCCTATCTGCGGTTAGTTGGCTCGTGGACCATTATCCTTGTGTTGAACTGACGGAGTCGGGGTGAGCTGCAGATAAAGAACACACTCCTGTGGACGAGACACGATCTGCTGGGGCCTTGAACCTGCTCTAGCAACAGAAAACGCTGCGTTACAATGTCGCTTCATAGACCGATCGGCGAGGCATTCAGCCTGTTATCTGGCCGCCAACTCCATTCACAAAGTCCAGATGACGAAGATGAAGCGGATATAGTGCAGGGTCGAAGGAAGCCGGACAACCCAACTTGTTTGAGACCCAACACGAAGAAAGCACCCAAAGCCAGTCTCATCTGCGCAAACCAGAAAGACGCTAACTCGAAGTACAAGGTTGGAAGGTAGATTGGGCGGGGGATATTTGGAATTGTCTACGAAGCAGTCAGGCTGTCGGACAGGAGACGGGTAGCTGTAAAATTCGTGAGTGATGATCATGGAACAAGTACGCACAACTCAAGCACTAAGACTCACCCTACCTTAGGAGTCACAAGCGTCCAAACCACTCCAGCTGCAGGATTCTGGCAGGGTGTGGTAGGAATCCATCTTGCCTGTTGCGCAGACCTCATGGACTAATGGTTACTAATAGGGGGTATCCCCAATGCCTACTACTATAGCTAGTGCGAACTCCATAATATCCTTATTATGGACCTATTGGGGCCGTCCATGGAGGATTTATTCGATCGTTGCGGGCGGAAGTTCACCCTTGAGACTGTGGTAAAGGCAGGAAAACAGATAGGGTGTAGCACCGCGTGATCCCAAACCACCTACTGATGCACAGCTAATGCTTTTAAGATATCAAAAGTGGAAGCGGTGCACCAGGAAGGGTTGATATACCAAGATATCAAACCAGAGAACTTCCTGATCAGCAGAATATAATCCCCCACAAAGTCTACCGTATCGATCCTGCTATAGCGAAGACTTACCGAGACCGTAAAACCAAGCAACACATCCTTTACGGCGAACGGAGGCCGCTGGTGGGCACGGCACGGTATATGAGTATCAACACACACCTCGGACGAGAACAGTCGCGGCGGGATGGTCTCCAGGCTCTGGGGTACGTGTTCATTTACTTTCTTAGGGGATGCCTGCCGTGGCAGGGCCAAAGGGCGCCTAGAACGACGGAGAAGCACAAAAGGATCGGAGAGAAGAAGCAAACACCGGCGATAGAAGACATATGTGGGGGTTGTCCCGATGAGTTTGGTGAGTACCTTCGGTACGTTCGGGGCTTGGCATTCGATCAAGATCCGAACTACGATTACCTGAGAGGCCTTCTTACGCAAGCTTTGGACGACAGTGGGGGGTTTGAGGAGGCAGGTACGACTGGGACGGGCGGCTTGCTGAATTAGAACCGGCTTCTTGTTCCACTTCTTCCGCTTTTTCTTCTTCCTCTGAAATTCCAAACGATGTCGGAAGAGCAGCTCTGTGTCATACGTCCTTCGCACATCGATCCTGGAGTCGCCTTGAAAACACAAGGGACATGCTCACAGCCCTACGGACAGAAGCCTACGGCTGGCTTGGGAACGCTTTGATTACGACGCAACCTAGAGACTTTGAGAACCGGAGTATCTTTTACAACGCAGAGGAGCAAACAACCCTCGACGAAATCGCCAAGTTCGCGGGCGCCTACATTCGTCGGATCAGCCGTCCTCGGTTTGAAGCCAAGGTCGCGAATTTAAACAGTACGCAACAAGAAACGACCTACGATAAGCTTAATACGGCTCTGCAGTCTGTAGGATCCTTTTCAATGCTAGCTGCTGGAGATTTCCTTCGCAAAGGAAGCAGTGACCGCATCGCAGAGGCGAAGTTCTTACCGGCAATCGATTCCCCTCGCAAACATTGAAAGATACTATGCACATGCTCGTGGAGAATGCCCCAGACAGCTTAGTCAACCGGTCCGACTTCTGCACCTCCATGACCTTTGACTTCACTCCACAAGAGACAGGGACTTATGACTTGAGTCTTTGTGGTCCCGGAAACGCACGATGTGCTGTTGATGGAGACGTCGTTCTAGACGTCAAATGTGACTTGAGCGTCTCGACGGAGAACTTTCTCTTTGATTGATCCAAGCTTGAGGTCGTTAGGCCAGAGCCATTGCATCTGCAAGCCGGGAAGACGTACAAGTTTACAATTGTGAGCTGGTCATCGAAGCACAAGGCGGCCAACATCAACCGCGAGTTCTTCATTCAGGGCTGCCGCTTTGGTCTGTCCCCAGTCCAAAACGATATCTTAGCTCTGATGGAAGTTGAAAAGCTAGCCAGAAGTGCCGATACCGCCTTAGTAGTTGTCGGTACGGGTCTGGAGTGGGAATCCGAGGGCTTTGACTGTGTCGGCATGGAACTTCCTCAGCGTCAAAATGACTTAGTTGCACGCGTCGCCGAGGCGTGTCTCGGGCGTACTATTGTCGTTGTCAACGCTGGCTCGCCTATCGACATGAGCCCTTGGATTGAGAGCGTTGATGCAGTCACCCAAGCATGGCTTCCTGGTATGGAATTCAGTCATATCAAACAAATCAGATTTGAGTCTCTGAATATCTGATATATCTGATATCGCCTAGATGCTCTTAGGTTGCTTTGATATGTTTGGTTCAACTGTCAGTCCCTACCCTAGAGTATTCAACGCGATTCCTAATACTGCTTAGCCGTTAGTAAGGCAGTCGATAAGGTGATAAACCGTATCTTACCCCTAACCAGGGTACATATCCAGGCAAACGATGCCTTACTCTCTATTTTCAGCGTAAGGTAGTCGTACAGTGAACTTAGCTAGCTCGAAATGCAGGTATTGTCCCGTTGGCAGCTTGCTCTTTGAAGTCGCTCACATGTTTCATGGTATTCCTCAATGCCAAGGAGTCCGATAGTGGGCAGCTTGGCTAGCAGTGCATCATCGAAGCAGTCACCCTCCTCATTTGCTCGCCTCAGACCTAGACCAAAGAGCATTGCCAAGCAGTACAAAGCAGCCTCTGCACTAGCCTCAACTAATGATTCTTCAGTCAAAGGCCTCTATAAGATCACCTGGGGCCAATGACGCTTCATGGTCGGAAGTTTGCTGGGCAAGCAGAAGAGCAGGGGTAGGCACAGCTGGATTGGAAACTCTGGGTGGTCCCTGGCAGAATTGAGGGCAGACAGTACATCAAGCAGCAACATATGGTACTACCAGCTCTATGATAAGAAGGGGGCACCGCAATTCTTCAATGCGCAGTCCACATCTTCGGCACAGGCCCCCCACCTTCGGAAGTTGGAACCCCGTTCAAGAACTACAGGATACTGCTGACGCCTCCAGAGCTCATAGGATCACCGAACCCTTCCAGCCCGCTTCATCTGACGAGTCCTCCGTCATCGACCTTCAAAAAAGGGCGTCTATGAAACGACTGGCTCCGACTGCCACGGTTGTTCCCCGAGCAAAGATCACGCGGATCTGAGAGCTGTCCGTTGGCTATATTGTCGATTCGAACCTACCGTTTGCCACCCTCGGGAGTACCTACCTGCAAGAGCCGTTCCGGCAAATTGATCCTGATCTTTGTCGCCACACGCCCTGGGGTCGAACTACAGTAAGGAAGGACCTAGGGGATATATTCACTCAGACTAAATCGTCTGTCAGGAAAGAGCTCAACAAGGTCATCACCTAAATACACATTAGCTTTGATCTATGGACCTCTCTAAACAGACTGGCCTTTATTTTGATATTTGGTTACTTTCTTGATGAGAAGCATCTATATCGCAGCTGACCACTTGCTTTTCGGCGGCAGGTTGGGTCGCATGTCGGCGAGAATATTGCATTTACAATCAAGAGTGTTGTCCGGGACTGGGAGATCGACTCAAAGCTCGGGGTCTCGATCTGTGACAATGCGAGTAGTAACGACTCTTGTTTGCGGAGTCTCTATGCAACCATTGATGCCTCGATGACTCACGCTGATACTGAAGCACGAAGGATGCGATGCTTCAGGCATATTTTCAATTTGGTGGCCTAGTCTTTCCTCTACAGCGAGGATGCTGCTTCTTTTGAACTTCAGCCCGAAGCCTATGGCTTGCTCTAGCAGGTGGAAGAGGACCTTGAGCACTGGCGAGTGAAGGGTCCAATCGGCAAGCTACATAACATCGTCAAGTTCATCCGAGCCTCCCCACAGTGCACCAAAGATTCAAAGCATATACCAGGGAGCAGGAGGAGGCTGAAGTATACAAACTTGCAGAGGAGTCAACAGCTGAGCTCAAAGTCATACAGAATAACAGCACCAGGTGGAATTCGACGTACATAATGATCGAATATGCCTTACTGAAACAGTCCGAGCTCAATAGCTTCATCCAGGAGCTGGGTTTAGAAGCAGATGCATCCAAAAGGGCGCCTACTGCTGATGTCCTGACCTCTGACGACTGGAAGGTGCTAGGGAAATTCGCCATGTATTAGAGCCGATCTACCATATGACAATGAGAACACAAGGATGGGGCACGAGCAGTAGTCACGGCCGGCTTTGGGAGGTCATGATAGGGATGGAGTTCATTCTGGACCATCCTGAAGACTGGAAAGCCCTGTATGAGGAGGAACCTGCTTATTTGGCAGTGGAAGCGGGGCTTGCAAGTCAGGGGGAGGGGTCGCCATCCCTGACACCCAGCCAAATACAAGAGCGACCATCACGCCAATCACGACTACCCTCGAGGTTTCAAGGGTGCGAGATTCCTGCCCCTTTACGCCGCCATTGTCAGACGGAAGCTCCAGCTCATTCACCGGTCGCTCCACGGTTTGACGAGGCCGCCTTGCCTGCTCATTCTCGAAATGAATACGTGCAGAGCGACGCTGGCTCCGTCAGTAGCATAGCTAGTATGGAGGGGCAAGAGCGAGCCAGCATCAGGGCGAGCCAGAGTTCTTGAGCACAGTAGCCGCATCTCACTGTTGCCTTGCACTGGGTTCCTATGTGGCCGTATCCTTGACAATTGAAGCATTGCCTCAGTCGGCATGATCTGTCGTATATCTCGCACTGAAAAACTTCCCCTTGCCAAATCAAACCCTCGTCAATGATCTTATTGGCATCCTGGGGTCTGGTGAACTCAATGATGATCGAGGAGGCGGTCTTTGCCGCAGATGTCCTCGTGAGCCAGCCTATATATTGTATTCCAGCGCTTGGGATGAGCGGTTTGTTTTCCTGGAGAATATTGTCTCTGGTCAAAGTTACTCACATCCATTGAGCTAGTGCGGATACCGTGTACGAGTACTCCATATGTTGGGATGCGGGCGGTGGCTCCGTTTCCGAGCCGGTGCTCCCAATCCTCAGCGAACTGTCTTAGTACTTCCATGTCAGAGGCCGTAGCCGTTTTGATGCTAAGGTCACCACTTTAGCTGGTTAGTTGAGACGGTCCTGATGTTCTCTATATGTTCGTTCCCGCTTTGTTCTATAGCACGGTCTACGTGTGCTTTCAGGCTATGAGGGCTCATGGCAGATCCTCGCCCGGTCTTGAACTCGCCAATCCAGCCAGGCTGGCGCATCATTCATTAATAATGATTGAGTTAGTACTAAATGATCAATAATGATCACTATCAATCATTTCATTGATGCCATGCCAGAAATAATGATCATTGCATTGGAGAGACGGCAATGAAATGACAATAATGAAATGAAGGACGGGGGACCCTGCGTAACGTGGTTGAGTACTGGTACCTAAGGGTGCCAGCAGAATCCGGCAAGAAGAAGGTTCCTGTACTTACGAGCAACATCGTCTTTCATTCAACCCCTTTTCTCTCGACAACCCTTCGCTCTCCACGCTACACTGGAACTGTTGCCAACGACAGCTGAACGACCGATGGCCATGGCCTCGATTACAGAGGCCAGCTTCACAAGTGGCCATTTCGAAGATCCGTTTTTTGAACCCAGAAAACCTTTCAGTGCCTCATTACCAGCGCCCTCGAGCCTTTCCATTCAATCGAGTCACGACCCGCTGATGATTGGAGAATCTTCCCTTGGCACAGCTTCCCCAATCTAACAATATCTGAGAGACTCGGGCGCCCCAAATCTTGGATTTGGCAGCATGGTGTCTGTCAAATGCTGCCGGCTACAGGCGGAAACCGTTGCCGTAACGCAAACCGTGAGGTCCCGGCTAAAGGCGGGTTTGCTGGACGATTATGACGGATTGCTCCAGGGTGTAGTGGCAGAAGAATGAGCCCAGAGTTAATCGCACTCACTATGGCCGGGATGTTCTGTTCATTGCATCATTTCAATCACTAACATTTCATTCCTTGCCCCTCAATGATTATTATCGTTGTGGTCCTGCTTAATCAGCAGTCATTTCATTTCATTATCACCCTCATAGTGATTGATAGTGATTGATGCGCCACTCTGACCATAAGGTAGGCTGCCAAAGGTGAAGATTCGAGGATTTAGTAGCTTCGAAGGAAGAATTGTCTTGGGAAGTATTACTACGTAAGCTATATGTTTACTAACATCTTAGTTATCATGATGACAGGGAAAGAAGATGAAGTCCGGGGTAATAAAGTTCTGAACCAAGTTTTAGCGCCACCGGGCTAGGCAAACCAATGTCGGCACAGCGCTCCGCTAATGGCCCTAGCGTTTGACAACAGGGCGTCGGCCGGGATCGAATGGATTCCCCGGAGTCAGCTCAGATCTAGAGTTGTCCATCCTGAGAAGGCAGGTCGGCGCTCATTTGCTCTGACTCAAGCGAAGGTTCGACTTGCGGAGCGGCCATCCCGGACGCTGATGCCAATCTCCACCTCGCGGAAGCTGCCAGCAGTGGCTTTCAGCTCCTATGCCCGCTCAGACTTTGACAGGTAAGCAGAAAGTAAAAAAAAAAGCCCTGTGGCTTGCCGTCCATCCTCTCCAAGGCATGGGGTATGATGCCCGCCGCCATCTGGACTCAAGCCACCAAGCCACCTCACTCCGCTAGCATGTCACGGTGAGACCCGAGAGCTTCCCCATGGGGTGGCATTGGGACCCTCTACGACGTAGTTAGGTAATCGTACAGACAGCATTGGTTTCATATGTATTTCCAGTGGTCCAGTCCTGCAGCGCCAAAGACAGACTTGCCATCACTCCTACCTCGTCCCTACGCTGAATGAGTACGAGGCCTACTAGTCGAGAGCATGACGCTCTAGTTGCGGCTTCGACAGAAACAATGCACGCGAATCGTCCCATCGCTACGGCCCTCGTGACGTTGAGCAGTAATCCGAAAACAGATCCCAACTTCAAGAGCACCTCATTCTGCCACACCAGCCCGGAATCAAAATGAGTCCACAAGGCGACCTGGGGCCGAAAGTTGTTGTAGTTGCCGTTGTCTGCCTCTTTCTTGCAACGCTCAGTGCTGCCCTGCGCCTGTACGTCCGGGTAGCCATCGTCAAGCAATTCGGGTACGATGACTGGGCTGCAGCAGTGACTTGGGTATGTTTCTTGCAGTGAAGCCCTGAAGGAATTGTGGCTTATCCCCAATATTGTGGTCGGTGGACAGGTCTTCCTTCTTGGGTCCGGCATCACGCTTGCTGTATGTACGTACGTATGCTTCGCTACAGCGTGCTCAAGTCATCGGCGCTAACCTGCTATCAGCTACTAGGTATGGCCTTGGTCGACATATCCACGTCCTTGACAGAGCAGACATTGAGATGTGGTGGAAGGTGAGAGACTCATTTTGATACGCAAGGATAACATTCTGACATGCAAGATCATGCTCTGCAATATCATCTTTTATCAGCTCACTTTGTCAGCGGTCAAGGCGGCGTTCCTGCTGCAATACAGACGCTGCTTCCCATTGCCTCCGCTACAGAGAGTTTGCGATATCCTCCTTGCATTCGTCCTGCTCTGGGGACTTGCATCTGTGCTGACGGTGATATGCACCTGCATCCCAGCTTCTCTCGACTGGGCTAACCCACAGCCTCTGCAATGCATCGACATGCTGGTATTTTGGTACATCAACTCAACCATCAACATCGTCACAGACATCGTCATCTATTGCCTGCCTATCCCACTTCTAAAGACACTGCGCGTTGGGAAGTTACAGAAAGCTGTACTGCTTGCCATCTTCTCTGTAGGGTTCTTGTAAGCACACTATTGCCCCGATCTTGGACCTTCAACTGAATTGCTCTTCCAAGTACCTGTGTCATCTCCGTCATTAGGATCTTTTCACTACGCAAGACCAAATTGATCGTGGACCAGACGTGGCACACAGCTGTACCGGCTATATGGTCAACGGCTGAGTTGTGCTGTGCTGTCGTCTGCCTGTGTGTGCCGACCCTGTGCCCGTTGCTACGCCTACGTGGCGGATCGTCGCGGACACGGACAGGCTCATCAGAAAACGCCTTCAGACGGAACGAGGGCTGGAGCCATGTTGATTCTTTGGGAGAGGGGCAAGAGTTGTCGGAAGCACCGGGCGGATACGATTCACGCAGAAGGTCGCAGATGGATAGCGAGATTGGGGTTCGAAGCGCCACGACCTCCCTTGCTCCCAGTCAGGATATCTGTCAATCACCGCCGATCAAATCTCGGCCACGGGTGGAATGTATTGTTGCTGGTCATGATACTAGTACTGGAACAAGGACCTAAATGGGACATGGAAAGCGCCCCAAAGCCCACAATGGCTCGTGGACTTCTGAATCTGCGCAAAAAGTTATCTGGGCGAGGGCAATTGGGGCATAGGATCGTCCATGGATTCGGGGCATTGAAACTTCGCCAGGGAATTTTTAATATATATGTTGAGGGGGGCGATCAATAGGGGGACGGGTACCCGTCCTTCTAAAATCGGACGGGGCCCGTCCCAATTACTATATTAAGTATAGCGCCTCCGCTGTCGGACTTCCCATCGCGCTTCGCGTTCAAATGCCATATGTAACTTGACTCGATATCCTGTCGCAAGTAGGGTATCAATGAATGGGGTGAAAACGTCTTGATTCTCTATCTAATGAGTGTATGAAACATAGTGCTTAAATAGATCACATAATGTAGTGACAATCATCTAGAAGGTTCTAGAAGATAGCTTTAAGAATCCGTGACTTCCCTGCGATATATCCATTTTAGCATATCTATCACACCAACTAGAAGCAACCGAAACCTGTAAAGCTCAGGTGCCTTAGAGGGTAAGCCCATCCAGGATTGTACTCATATGGATCTAACTCAAAATCGAAACTCAGCTTCGTTTCCTAACGACTGCCTCCCTCCTGAAGGCGAATACGAATCACGGGACGCTCTATTCCAAGCAATCAACGCCTGGGCAGCAACTAGGGGCTACGTATTCATAACTGGAAGGTCAACCAAAGAGAAAACCGGCAGGCAAACGATTACGTATATGTGTGATCGTCGTCGCAACCACCCCATTGTTTCGAAAGAGCAGCAACGGAAGACAACGACTCGAACAACAGGCTGCAAATTCTCTCTATTGGGAAAAGAGTCTTGAGACAAGAGTACCTAGGTTTTATGGCACCGTTCTGATAAACAGTTCTTACTATATAACCATGAACCAAGTTAAGATGCGACTGCCCATCCAATACTTTAAACACTTTCTAAAGAAGACTTATCTCAATTAATGAGCCTTGCAAATGCTGGTATAGCTCCAAAAGAAATTAGAATGTACATACGCCAAAACACCAACACAATAGCAATACAGCAAGATATCAATAATCGCATTGCAGATGCCAGACGAGAAGTTTGCTAGGGACAAAACAGCATTAATGCACTTACCGATCAACTATTCAAAGAAGGATTTTAGAGCCAGTTCCAAACTGGTACAGATGGTCGAGTCAAAGCTGTTATGTTTGCTCATCCCGATTCAGTAGCATACCTCCAAGCCTATCCGGATGTCCTAATATTGGACTATACCTATAAAACAAACGAGTACAGAATGCCGCTTCTGGATTTGATCGAGGTCAACTCTTATTAACAGTCTCTTTACATTGCATTTGCTTTCCTAAGCAGCGAATGCGAACAGGACTATTTTTAGGCCTTAGATCAGTTCAGATCACTATGCAAAGGTCATAAGATCAGGGACCCATCTATCATCTTAACAGATCGCTGTATAGCATGTATGAACGCCATCGCCACATGTTTTCCATCATCTAGCCCACTGCTATATCTTTGGCATGCCAACAAAGCAGTTCTTCGCCACTGCCAACCAAGATTCACACGCTAGGTCCAAGGGAACAACCAGGGAATCGAAGCCTGAAAAGAGTTCTATAGTCACTGGCATTCGATTATTAGGTCATCAAACGAACAGACGTTTCATGAACGTTTATCGAAGTTCAAGCAGAAATATCTTTTGGACTACATTGAAGAAGTAAGATATATTAAAACAAACTGGCTTAAATAATACAAAGAGATGCTAGTAAAGGCTTGAGTCAATCAACATCTTCACTTTAACAACGTCATTACTTTATGAGTCAAAAGTATACATTGGCTACTTAAGAGTCATCTTAAAGTATCTACATTGGACCTGTTTAAAGCTTAGCGATCAATTAAACACACATTATGTAACTAACTTACCGAGTTAAGGTCTAACCAAGCTAAGCAGCAAATCCGGATGCCTATCGAACTCTCTAGAGTACTCTATAGTGTGGTATATGGTTGGGTATCTTACGAAGCTTTACGAAAGGTCGAACAACAACGGAAGTTACTGTTTAGAAAAGACTCTCCTCTTTCGCTGACTTGTACAGGCTCTTTCACGCGGTCTCAAGGAATACCCTATGTCCACAAACTGGAATGTCTATTGACTCAGGACCAGGCACTACAACTCGAAGACTTCCACCCGCACTAGCATTTAGTTCAGAAAGATACTCCGCAGCCACTTTTAGAGCCCCGCCAGCGCATTGACCCAGTCACCATTACTTCATCTTTGCCGCTATCAAGCATTAGAAGAGAACTTAGCGGCTTCGAAGTCATCAAGAACGCTAGACCCATGAGAACTCCTCCTTTATACAGTAAATACTTTATACTAGGTTACATAAGAAACTCGAAAGAGTGTCCACTGTAATACTTAGAACTAAGAGCACTGCCAGTTGCATCTTCAAAACAGCTATAGATACGTTCAAAACACTTCCAGTGGATCCCATTTATAATCCTAGAACAGCTACTGCTTGCCTCAACGATAACCTTCCAGCAAATACAATGGCAGCTGATTACGACCTCAGAAGAGTTTAAGTTTAAGCCCGATATGACTCTAGAACAGCTGTTACTTCAAGTGGCCATTGAGCTAGCGCAAACTGTTCAAGAAACATTTACTGTAGAACCATCTGCGGAACCACCATCTATTGAGCCACCTAAAGAACCTACACCTCAGTTGTCTACAACGTCTACCTGTACGCCCTCAGTGCTATCACCTTCACTAAATTCAGTTTTATCTCTACATCCGAGGTACAACGATCCTCGGGCAATCCCCTAGAGATACGTTGCATTACGGGATGCCTGGTATAAGGCCTAGGCCCCTAGAGCCTATATAGGTAATCGATAGTACTAAAAAGCAATAGGCCTACCTTTAGGATATCTAAAATCAAGTTACAACTAGTATCTTGATTTTAAGCAGATGGGGATATGCTGTATAATGTCAATAGACTCAAGGGAGTAGACTAAAGAAGAAATAATAGCTTACTTAGGCTGGGATAAAGCAGAGACTAATCATATTAAAGCTCAGGTAGCTTAGGAGACAGAGAATAGAGGATTATTTAGTAATAGAAGAGGCATAGGTAAGCTTTGGGAAATGGTACAGCAGGATATTGATAAACAAGAAGCTTTGTATTTAGCCGTAGAGCAGGAGGAAAGCTGCATTATAGTTCAACCATAGCACCTCCTCATTGTTATTAAACATTTATTGGTTTAGAAGAATGTACAGCTTGATGCTACTGACTACTTTTGCAGATATGCAAGATGGACATTTACCATAGTCAAGTCATAGATCCAGGTAAGACAGGCAACGCATTGGGAAGTCCGACAGCAGAGGCGCTATACTTAATGTAGTAATTGGGACGGGCCGTTTGATGGCGACAGCTGAGGAGTTGGGGTGATTGCCGTAGATGCCTTCGTTGAAAAGAAGTCCTTCCTCCCCAGCACCACGTCCCTGAGTCCCGACAAAGGAGTCAACATCCGAATCGTCAGTGAAACCGGAGACATAGTTGCTCATAATGGGACTATCGCGGGTGGGTAAATTCGGAGTGTATTCGAGACGAGATTGATTCTGGTCCTTGTCTCTCCGTGGTAATCCCGGCTCTGGCGCGCTCAGTCGTCATTCCCACCGTTCCCGGCAAGATCGGTATCATCATGGGCATGTCAAGCGCCACGGGGATCGCAGGACCACTCAAGAACCTGGCGTCCCCGTCGATGGAGCCGGATCGCGCAGCGATTTTCGTCGAGTTTGCCACTGAAGCTCAGTGCCACGTCAACCGCCTGGTGCGCTGCGCCGCAGAGAACGGCGTAGGACTCGAGATGGTCATGAGAATCGGGTCGACGACGGACATAACGGTGACTGTGGATTCGACAGCCGCGGCCAGGGCGCAGAATTGCGAATTCTACTGGAGCGTCACCGAGAAGGTTAACCTGACCTGACAAAGCCTCGGGCTCGGCTCGAAAAAGATAGCTATAGGCACATAGCCCTATAATGTCGGGATCTTCGGCTTCACTTTACCTGGCCTGTTATGGCCAGGTCACGAGTCAAGAGGCCAGTGGAGGTTCGTCTGGAAGACAACAAGCCATTCGTTTGCTAGCTGTACCGCCAGCTATATAAGCTATAGCTATTCCACTCATTAGAACATAATAAACTCTTCAATGCACTCAATTGACTACCTAACTGTTGCCTTGATTGCTACTGCTGCTGTCCCACTCAACAGATGCCCTCACCATGATCTTTGCGTTGAGTGGCGGTAGCTTCAGACTGTTGCTTATCATATATCCGAACAGCGCTCCTAATACTCCAGACCATTAAGAAGACTATTGGTCCAGTCTTCGTCTCTCAGACTAGACTGATGGCCCAGTCTGACTCGACCAGACTGACTAATTAGTAGTCAAGTCTGAGGATCGCAGACTAATAGTCTGACTATTAGATTGTCTAAGACTGTGTCGTACCTCAGGTAGCATCTTTCTGGCGATTATGATGATGAAGAATATATCGCTGGTCAGTAGTCTATGGTCGCAGCTATGAACTTTGTAATGATGGCAACCTCTGGAGCCTTCGCGGCTGACCTTTCAAAGGTACGATTACAACCCGTCATACTTTTTGTACTAACTATGCAAAGCACCAAATGCTATCACCTTCATGGAGGGGATTGCAACTGGAAGGATTAGCGATGAACGTGCTGGCGTTGGGGAATACTAGATTCACTGTCGAATGTAGTGTCAATAAGAGAGTTCAAGCAAGAAGATATAAAAATCATCAAATGTTCCACTATCTTCAGCACTCGAACCTTGTTGTAGCCTTGGAGATATTTTGGTCCGAAGATATCTACTGTACAATTTTAAAGCATATGCCTTGTTCTTTGCATGAAGTATGCGGTATTGCGGTCTACACGACTGTTGGAAGATGACCCTGTATTACGAAACCTCTGATAGACTGATATCCTGACCTTAGTCAGAAGGGAGTCTGATATCCCCTCTTCTGGCCGGTCCGGATGACCGGGACAAGCAATAATCAACAACATCATCACTGCTTTGAACACTATCCATTTGATCAATTTAACCGTAACGGATTCAACAACGACTACAAAGCGTGATGTCCCACTATCCATCCCACTGCCACTACTACAGTTTTATCTACCCACTATCCATCCCACCACTATAATCTTATGATTTTCTCCATCCCATTAACCATCCTACCTCCTCTCCTTCACCAACGCAGACTGGATAAAACTAAATGATTATATCGGAGAGATTGTGGCGGTGGGATGGATAATGGGGTGGATAAAACTATAAGATTAGCAGTAACCCCGCGGTGGGACTGATAGTGGGATTGATAAAACCACTAGCGGTGGGGTTGATAGTGGGGTTAGTATTTACTGAGGACTGGAGATCTCTATCTTAGATAAAGGATGGCAAGGTTGAGTCCTATGCATAGGCAATAAGGAAAGCGAGTAGCCTGTGATGCCACTAGCCAGCTATGGTCTTTAATGGGGACCGGGCATTAAACAGATCCATTGCAAAAGTTGGGGTTACCACTCTTTTATATTCAACTGTAACTTTCGTCATCGCCGACCCACCTACTTCCTGGATGCCTATCTAGGTCACTGCTCTCACTAGCTTCCTGCTTGGTTTGACTTTTATTAACTGGAGATGATAAGGCTGAATATACATCGACCGAGCGACTCTCGACAAGCAACAGCCAACCACCGACCACTCACCCTAGCCAGCGAATACTACTATCGCCATGGCCCCCGAACGCCTGGTACGCACCGTCTTGAGTTAGAAAGTCTCGTGCTGACAGTCGCATCTTGACCAAGTCGACCTCGAACACGGATGGCTTCAAGTCCCCATCGAAACTAACCAGCTCAAACCATACATCACTACTAAGGTCCAAGCTAATGCATCTCTCCTTCCGCCTCAGCGTCTCACCTGCTTTCACGTTTCCAACGAACAAAGCTCGCCAAGCGCGCCGACGCTGTCAACGCCTTTCTCGCCTACTCGAAAGGCCAACTCGCCCTTGCACCGTGCACCAACTGTGAGGAGAACTTCAATCGTGACGGCAGCGCCATGCCCGTCAAATAGGTGAGCCACTCCGCGGGGGGGACGGTAGCTCGCTAGGCACACCGTGTCTCCGGTTTCTTTGCTCTTTGTGCGCACGAAGCTCGCTGTGACCGTTGTCCACCAGGATCTGCTTGACTGCCTGCTCCAGCGCCACAGTATCAAATCTGCCCTGGAACTGGCCGTTAATCTTGACCCTGTGGCTCTTCTCGAATACCTTATCGGACAAGGACGTGTATGCAGTGATGTATGCGTCAACCGTCATCATCAGGCGCTCCAGCATGATGGCGATCAGGCCGCCGGTGGGGCTATTACCCTCCCCTTTGTCAATCCCACCACTATAATCCCTGACAGTAAATACTAACCCCACTATCAATCTGTTGAAATGAGAAGATTTTTTGCTTAATTCATGCTAAATGTGCAGTAGGGGAACCACTGTTTATGTACAGGCACGATCTCTTGTAGAATGTTCCTCCTTCTTCCACACCTTGCCACCGACTTGGTCGCCTCACACTTGTGATCTCCAACAATACGGTACATGCCAACTTTCACAACCCAGTTTTTCCCCTACTTCCCGTACAATCAGGAGGAGGTGCCGGGTGGGTGAACGTATTTAGCGGCTCCTATTCTCCAGCTAATCCCACTGATGCGCCGGAATTGGACAACACGGACATCTCACAGTTCCTACCCCCAGCCGATCCTCAATCACCAGAAGACATAGAGGCGCAGGACTTCATCGGAGCACTCTCGTGCGGAGACACGGCCAAGATGAATCCCCTTTCTTCGGTCCAGTACGACGTTACCGGCACCAAGCCCATGGCTGTCGGCAGCAACAAGTCCCTCGTTGGTGTCGGCTCCAAGGGTGTCATCGTCGGCAAGGGCCTTCGCCTCAACGGCGCAACAAACGTCATCATCCAGAACATTCACTTTACAAACATCAACCCCAGGTCGGTGTAGGGCGGCGACGGCATCACGCTTCAGAAGACTGATAAGATCTGGATCGACCACTGCAAGTTTTCTCTTGTTGGCCGCTAGTTTATCGTCTCTGGCTGGGACCCTGCGGGCCATGTCACTATCTCTAACTCGGAGTTCGATGATGTCACAAAGTGGTCTAACAGCTGCAACGGCCAGCACTACTAAGCACTTCTGCTGATCGGCTCCAACGACCTCGTCACCTTCTCCGGCAACTGGCTCCACCGCGTCTCCGGCCGCGCCCCTCATTACGGCACTTCTGCCAACGGCGCTCTTGAAAACCTAAGTACCCCCGTGATATTCGAGCTTCAACTTGAGATACTTGTGCGTGTTCATTTCATGTAAGTTCTGAGAAGCAGAGCGACTCATCAATGTTGTTAAGATACGTGAACAACGGAATCGCATTTCTTGCCGACAGAGTCTAAATTGCTTCCACTGTCTTACCGATTTCCTAATACATCCGGCAAAGTGTTGCTTTCTTTTTGACTAATATGCAGTCAAAGGTTGACAGAAATCGAGGTCCGCGCCTTCCATATCATTATGTATCCCAAATGGGTGTGATTATAGATTTCTCATCATGAATCATGCCTTTTCATTTGTAGGAATATTGTGTCTTATTTGCTCCTCGCATGTTTCGTTTCGTCATCATTCGCGTGACTAGATCTACTTCAGTCTCTTCAACATCTCGTTCCAGCTCTTCATAGCCCTAGCAGCATACAACGCTGGGATCTCTGGATCATCGTCAAATAGCTTCTTTGAAAACATCTCCATACTAACAAATCCTTTAAACTTTAGACCTTTCATGACAGCTTCCACAACAGGCTCAAGGGGTAAACATCCGCCTTCGGTCGCTTCAAATGCGAAAAGACGGGCATTCCTTGACCAGCTCATTCGTGGCAGTTACTCCTTGGAGTAGAAATGATGTCCAGCAACAAGCGGTTGGTTCAATCGCTCGGCATCTCCCAGCTGCACGTAGAATATCTTCTCGATATCCACCTCCTTGACTAGTCTTTCCATGGATCTTTGAAGCTCAATATCGCCAGTAGATATCTTGCATCCGGGTATAGTCGGATCTCCCCAGACGCGGGCAACGATATGATAGGTGTCAAGGCAGAACCCGAAGTTAGGCTTATTGACACGCTTTACAACGTCCCAAGTACCCTCCCACGTATCGATATGTGTCCCTCAAGCAACGCCCTCGTACACAAATGAGACAACGGGGACCTGTTGAAGTCCGATTTCCGCGATTTCCACTAGGTCTCTGACCACCACCTCAATGTCTCCAGTTGTGCCTTCTCGCAACCAATTGGTAGGAACTTGGACCATCTGTACGTCCAAAACCTTGGCGAGTTCCATCCATAGTTTTAGTTTGTCGATTCTGGTCTCGTGCTCTCTGCGATCCAGCAGGCCTTCATAGAACCAGAATGGCTGCAATACAAAGGGTTTGATGCCTTCCTTGTTGCACATCGACTTGACGTACTTCGCAGCCTCAACTTGGTTATAGTCCGTCGCTCCGCCTTCTAGCTTTCTCGCCAGCACAAGCAAGTCTTCCTCAACGATTTTGATGAACTTGAACCCCTGCATAGAACCCTGTTTAAGCTTCTCCTCGATGGAATGAGCATTGGCGTTGCCCAGGGACGGCGAAGCAATGGCTGGTAGGAGTTGCATGATGAGCTGAATAGAGTCGATTGTTGCCAAGCGAGTATTGATGTCATGTCTTGACAAAATCCGTACTGGTTCAGTTTCGAACGTAATTTTGAGAACGTGAAGATTATATCAATGTGTGGGCCGAGTGTTACTTTGCCATCGTGGATATTTGACTCTAAGAGTACGAAACAGAAAACAGCAATCAACATGTGGGCCGTATGACCTTTTCGCTTCTCTCGTCCCCGTGGCCACGGGATCTGGCATGGGAGGCGCAATGAGCCGTTCCGTGGTCTGCCTCTTTGCCGAGATCAGACTTGGGCCGATGGCCACCGAAACCTGGAACATCAGTGACGGAGGGTGGGTTACCCCCGCCACTTCTTTCTCCGGATGCGGCCGGGTAATGCAGGGGATGGCGTACTTGAAAACAGAAGAGCTTTTGCCGGCTTCCACTAAGCTTCATGTATTAGTTCCGATGTTAGGCAAGCGATCAGGGCTAATTGCTCTGCCACAGTCAAACATCTGGAACTGGAGACGAAACCAATTTCCCCGAGGTGGACCTTGTTATACCTTTGGATGCGCGTAGTCATACACGGGCTCGTCACACCATTGATTCTACAACTAGCACAACGGAACCTCCGAGCTGACTGCACCGCGTCTTAGTTTTAGGATACCAATGACTCTTGAGCCATCGAAGCGAACATGGTTGATCTTCATGGCCGTCCTGCTGGGTCGAGGCCCAACGATGCCATCCGCAATAATGGCCCGGATTTTCTACTTCTAGAACGGCTCAAGTTACGAGAAATCGCCGAGCCTTAGTCATAGGGGCAAACCTGGGCTTCCGAGCCGACAAAGTTCTTTGCCACCATTGTATCCAGCTTAGATCGGCATAGCAACCGACAGTCTACCTAGAGGCCAATGCTTGGCCAATGCAATACCTTCTATCTTTATACCTGAATTACTTGCCCACTGAATGCTTACGAATACTCTTTGCTGTACCTTACGTCAAGATGGTCACTGGGGGTCTACAACGAACAATCGCAATGGTCACTTCATGATAGGGCTATTTCAATGGTTGTAGATACCACATCAGAGAAATCAGGAGAGCAAGCTGTTCGGCCCCCCCAAGCAGTTCTAATTATGTCTTCGGCTACAACATCGCACACTCTGTGTTTCCCATGCTACACAACGCTGGATTTGAAGCGCTCGGTCTCCCCATCATTATCAAATTTACGAAAGCGAGCAAGTCGATGAAACTGTCGAGGAGGTCATTCACCATCCGGACTTTAGGGGCGCCTCCGTCACTGTCTCACAAGTTACAGATTGATAGGCTGTTGGACTCACTCTCACCGCGTGGCGAGAAGATTGGTGCCATCAATACAGTTGTGATCCGAGATTCAAATGGCGAAAGGACATTACACGGCGACTGCACGGACTGGGTCGATATCAAGAGATGTATTGAGAAGTCTGGTGTTCGAGACCTGGAATTATCGGCCGCTATTTCGGCCGCTATTGTGCTTGGAGCTGGAGGAGCTGCTAGGCCCGCCTCCTACGCCATCCAAAGTCTGGGGATCTCACAGCTCGTCGTAATAAACCGAACCCTTTCGAAGGCTGAGGATTGACAACAAAATTTCCCGAGATGCGAACTCACGCGTTCTCAACGCTCAAGGAGGCTTCGGTGATTGACGACGCCCCTATTCAGCTCATCGTTGGTTGCGTCCCAGCGGACGATCTTGGAGAGGATAAAGTTCCGAGCGAGTTGTACTCGATATCCGAAGAGGGTGTCCTGGTTAAGATGGCATATGGGTCTCAGGTCACGGGAATGATTACTGTAGCAGGGCGGTATCTCGGTTGGAAGATCTACAGAGGAGTTGATGTTTTGGAGGTGCAGGCATATGTACAGTTCGAGCTGTGGACAGAGAGGGCAGTGCCCGTGGGGGTGATGAGGGCAGCGATGAAGGCAAAGCTTCGGGCAAACATATATATAGTTTTAAGAATTATGAATGCATAGATTGTACTGTTGGTCTGGGAAAATTCAATTCAGTTATTGTTAAGCCGTTGAACCTAGATCTGGGCAATGACAAACACCTACGGTTTCTGGAGGGCACACCCTGATAGTGAAAAATACAGGTAGTAAATGATTCGTCGGTATCAAAAGGCTCAAGTTTCGTCACAGAATTATAGGTTGAATAAAGAGTACTTAAAGTTTTAATTTGCTCCATGTGTTCTTAAATTTCGATCTGTTCTCCTTCGAGCCAACTCTTCGCCAACCAGTACAGGAGATCGTGCTTCTTAAGATTAACTGTGCCGACATGGCGCCTGTGCCCTGGCATGTCCAGCAGTACGTTAACCCCCATGGTGGCCTCTTGCCAGTACGCAAGGTACTTGTAGCCTGGCGGATATGTCTTCAACTTCTCCTCGTCGACCTGAGGGAAGTTGTTCGGATTGGCCGGAATCATCTTATCCTTCTCATACCAGTGTCGAACAAGACGCGCCCCCAGCTTCCGTCGACTTTCTCAAAGAAGAAACAGAAGCGACAGTCTGCCTCCACGTCAAACTCGGCACCGTCCACCTCGAATCGTTGGGTAATCGTGGCTTTTAGCTTGGTGACGGCGCGAGTTCCCTCAGTGTTGATATCTGTGCTTGTGCCGTGGCACTGGTGCATGATAAAAGCACCCTTATCCATGCCAGCTTTGGAGGCGGCGATAAAGTCCTGATATGGCACACGGCCCGACCAAGTGGTGTAGACGTAGGCTCCGGGGCGGAAGATGGATTCGAAGTTTTCCCATTCGCATGAATCTCTGAGATTGGAAAGTCAATAGTTGTCCTCTAATGATGGATAAAAACACGAAGAAGCAGCAAAGATATCTTACCTATAAGATGGCCATCCTTCAGCTAATTCTCGGAGCTTTAGCCGTTCTATGACCAGGTTGTCTGGGCCATTGTTGCGAATTGCGGTATCGGGCCTTGACCCAGCAGGGAGGTTATGGAGGTCTACCATGTTGAGTGTGATAATTCAATGAGGTTCAGGTCCCTGAAGGTGCTTGAGGCGAGGTAGCTTAAATTAAGAAAAACACCTTGACCGGTTATATAGGGGAAAAAAGTGCTTTGGAAGCGCTCTTGGATCTTGTTGGCTATAATGAGGCCCCTCAATAGAACACAATCCGGCTCCAAGAATCGGCTAAGAAAATGGTATTGGGCGTTTGTGTGGAGGTGGTGCGGTTAAGACCTTTGCCGCTCACACCCGGAAATGTGAGACCTAACCTCAACCTGATAGGCATTTGCGAACGAGTCAGTAATATCTCGAGTGGCGGAAAAGTCTTCTCCACCGCCAACCAGAGGCTCGAGGTTGGCGACATTTGAACCAACCCAGCATCTGTCCAAGCGTTAGCGTTTATTCATGATGTTGATCTAGCTCTTTTCAAGTAATCTGAGTCTTCACCAACAAATAAGCCTAATCACAAACACTCCAGCCGAAATCTCGGAGAGACTTTCAACGATGGGACAAGACAGACTCAAGCAACCTCTCCGTACCTACCTTTTCGGTTATCCTTTGAAACACTCATCAGCTCCCCTTTTACACTACTTCAGTCCGAAATACGAGTGACAAGTCAGGCTCTGAAGTCATCCAGCTCTACTTGCCCCCAAAGGGTGGTGATGATGATGACAAGCCGCCAAAGGTCCTCGTCCCCTTTGGCAAGGTTCACCTGGTCGCGGCTGAGTAAAAGGAGCTACAGCTCTCCTTTAAATGAGGCGAGGCTGCTTTCTGGTCGGAGGGCGAGGGGACATGGAGGGTTGAGGCAGGTCATCATGATGTATATGTCTCGATGAGCTCTAGTCCCCAGGATGCCAGGTCTAAGCTTAAACTCAACGTATCGAAGGTTTCGGCTTTAGCCCTTAGTAATATTCGAGCAAGCTACTTACAAGAACCAGTTAATTGGGTGAGCAGGATACGCGGTGATTAGACGTCCGTTTTAAATCATCCATGTCGGATTCAGCCATTGTGTCGGCTCTGCGGTCATTGAGCTGCAAGAGGATCATTACATGGCAAAGAGCGTGCTACAGCGCCTCTCTATTGGCCCTGCAACTGGCCAATGTGGAGGCCCTCCGTTGGGCAGATGTCAAACAAGAAAGAAATCCCGAGTGGCCCAATCACCAATCCAAGAACGAAATTAACGACAATGGAAACTGCCGAGCTCGCAATATGCTTCCTAATCACCTTGTTCCACCGAGCAAGCTGGGTTTCGCCGTCCCGTACCTCCGGCCAATTTCCTTCCCGCGGACACGCTGACGGGGGATCTAGATGTTATCGTGGGAGAAATTATGGGAGGTGGTAAGGCGGGTTGACAGGCCCAATTTCGGCCTCTGCCTCGACACATTCAACATCCGGCTGACCTCACTTCTCCCGCAAGAAACCAGTCAGTGTTGGTGCCGCGCAGTTTCTCCAGGTCTTCCCAGTCGCAGTACACATTGATACAGGCGCCGATGGCTGTGGCCAGCTCGCCAAGGGCGTCGAGACGGGGAATGCTGGCGTTCTTGTACGGCGTTATCACGACCAGGCCGACCGTGGTTTCTGACCTAGGCAGATCAAGAAGGTCCTCAAGAGTTGTTCACTCTGTAGCGTAGAATGTCCAAGGCAATCCGAGCGACTTTTCGATGTGGTTGTGCATGGGAGGGGCGACTGAATGGCTGACGCCGACGCCCACGAGGTATAGCGTACATTCTTGGTTAGAAGCCATGATAAAAAAGATGCTGTTACAATCCTAGAATACGAATTAGGCCTTGTTCCTTGTAGTTGGCGTTGTTATTTTTGATGAAAGTTATATGCCTGGCATGCTTCTAAATGCGTCAGTCCTCGGATGGCCCTCACGGACTTTTCCTTTGCCGCCCTAGAGATATTGGGGACAGGACCGTGTATTTCTCCGGTAGTGCGGCCAGAAATGACCGAGCAAAGGGAGGTTAACCAAAGTTAAATTTCTGATGTTGTATATCACCTCGCGCAAATCGCCCACGGTGAGAGCGCAGCCAAGTAGAAGGGGATAAGAAGCAATCTAGACATTGTCTATACTGAAATCAATGGTACTACCGCATAATTGGCACTCTTCATTACAAATCGGCGCGCGCTTCCTCTCCAGCCCATGCCCTTCGAATGATCTCGCGAATAGCTGTCCTCTCAATCTCCCGAGGGTTCCAGTATGGCTTGGAGATGGCAATGTCTGCTGCCTTGTCGATATCGCTCTCCTTCATTCCCAGTGTCTTTAAACTTCGCTCAACTTTGATTTTGGCCAACAGAATATTCAACCCCTTGATAGCATCTCCGTCGCTTTCGGGCAGGGCCTCCGCAAGCCTCTTCATAGTGTCTGGCACGCTAGGCGCGTTGTAGGAGAGCGCGTGAGGGAGAACGATGGTATGAGTCTCCGCATGAGGCAAGTCGAAGCTACCGCCCAAGGTGTGGCAGAGTTTATGGTGCAACGACATGCCCACGTTTCCGAGACATGTCCCGCACAACCAGGCGCCGTAGAGAGCGGCAGATCTGGCCGACTCTGAAGCCGGATCATTGATGAGCTCCGGCAGCGCGTTTGCTAGCGCTTTCACACCCTCCACAGCTAGAATACTGATGATTGGGTTGCCGTTTTGTGCGTAAAGTGCTTCAACAGCGTGAGCTATGGCGTTGACGCCGCTGGATGCTGTGAGGCCGACGGGTAGAGTAAGCGTCAAATCCACGTCGTAAATAACGACGGTGGGAAGAATCTTGGGGTCGGATCTGGTCTCTTTCCGCCCGTCCGCGGTCTCGCCCAGAATCGGAGTAACTTCACTGCCCGCGTATGTCGTAGGAATAGCGATGTGAGGCAGGCCGGTGCGGATGCTGATGGCTTTGCCCAGCCCAATCGTGCTGCCACCGCCGATACTGACTACAGCGTCGGCTTCCGCCAAGGTCGCGAGGTCACACGCGCGCTGCGTCACGTCGGTCGGAGTGTGCATGCGGGCTTCGCTGAACACGCCGGCGATTTTTCCTTGGAGTATAGTCGAGACATCTTCGGCTTGCGCAACTTGGTAGGGCGTTGACAGGAGGAGAGGGCGAGATGCTCCCAGCTTGGCAAGCTCTTGGGGCAGCTTTTGGATTGTGCCTGTCCCAAAAACGACCCGGGCAGGGTTGCCGTTGTACTCAAAGGCGTTCATTGTGGTGCAGGCTGTGGGCTATTCAGATGGCAGTAGAATTGTCCAGTCTCCATCAGGATGAAGCAGGTTTAAGTGTTCTTGCGGGCGCATCTCGACTTTCCGTGGCTTTGTGCGGAAGAGCCCATCACATCGCAAGGGTTTCATGAGCTACGGTACTATTTTCGTACCTTTTCCAGTTGCCGTTAACTTTGCCGAGATAGCTCATTGACCCCGCCGGATCATCCGGATCGCCAGCGGTGACATCAACCCCATTCACAGTCGGGAGAGGTCTTAGCCGCCATCGGAAGCACGTTGAGAACCGTAATCAAATAGCCTCGGTCAATCACCAAGGGTGGTTTGTAATCCTCAGTCATCACCAGCTACAGCAGATACTTCTAGCGGGAGTTCCTTGACTGAAGTTTGGTTAGGCAGAGCAGAATCTCACTGCCGTCATTTCTCCCAAATTTCTCACATCCACCTCCACCATCCCCGCAATGGACCCTTCAACCGTGGACCTCCCGCTGCTGAAGGACCTAACTATCGACAACATCACAGACAACGTGCATGCAATCAACTCAAGATGCGGTGACCTCCGTATGAAGTTCCTCTTTGAGAGACTCGTCACGCATGTCCACGATTTCGCGCGAGAGACCCGCCTTACGACCGCAGAATGGGAGGCAGCAATCAAGTTCCTCACACAAGTCGGTCAAATCTGCAGTGAAGTTCGGCAAGAATTCATTCTTCTCTCTGATATAATTGGCCTCTCTTTGCTTGTCGACTCGATTGATCATCCCAAGCCCGAGGCTTCAACCGAAGGCACCGTCCTAGGCCCTTTTCACACACACGAGGCTAAAGACGTCCAAAATGGCACCTCAATCTCGCATGATCCTGAAGGAGTGCCAATGCTCGTGGTATGCACAGTCAAAGATACCCAAGGGAAACCGATCCCCGGCGCCAAAGTGGACGTCTGGGAGACGGACTCTAAAGGGTTCTACGACGTGCAATACGCGGATCATGACGGACCCGATGGCCGTGCTATAGTACGAAGCGACGATAGCGGCTCATTTTTCTTCAAGGGCATTGTTCCTGTGCCATATCCTATCCCCAGCGATGGACCTGTTGGCAGGCTCTTGAAGAAGCTGCACCGGCATCCATACCGACCAAGCCATTTCCATTTCATGTTTGACAAGCCCGGCTACGATCGCCTCATCACGCAAGTCTTCCTCTGCAACTGTTCCTGACCTACTCTAACAATTCATAGAGCCTTATATCTTCGCGGTGACCCATACGAGAGGTCGGATGCTGTATTTGGCGTGAAGGAATCGCTGGTTGTAGACCTAAAGTCGGTCTCAAACGTAGAAGGGCTTGCAGAGAAGTACAACGTGGATCCGTCTACGAAGCTTCTCAAGTACGACTTCGTATTGGTCACGGACCAAGAAGCGACCGATCTTCGAGATCAAAAAGCGATGGAGGCGATGGAAAAGCAAGGGCTTACAAAAATGCGGATTATCAATGGTGTTCTGATTCCTGATCCCGATGTTGACTAAGTTAACAGCAAAGCAATCAAATCAACGATCTCAGGAGTTTGTCGTTTACAGAATGCAACCATCGTGTTGATATTTATGTATATCTTAGCTATGAAACCATCACCATATATTCACCATACATTCTCGTATCCATCAAATATGTCATTTACCCTTCCCAAATCCCCGCTAAACTTCAACCCCGGACTCCTGGACTTGGTTAATGTGATCCGGGGTTGTGGTGTGTCGTTTGCGGGGATCTTGGGCCCCAGAATATGTAGATGGAATACGGAGCATGACGCAGGTTAACTCCTCCATTAACTCTGATTAGAAGGTTCTCTGTGCTTGGAAGTTTGACGTGAACCTGGGGTTACAACTTAATTGTGGAGTGGCATCCACTGACTTTACCGGGTCTGCCCTCGAGGCGAGCGCGCCTCTTGATGCAATTGGATCTCATGCCAAGGAGCCTCAATCGGAAGCGGACTGAGGGTGCCCATGTGAAAAGACTTGCCACAATAGCGTGCGAGTCAATCAACTACTGTTATTATTCTCGCATCGGTTCACCTTGTGTTAACCATTGGAGACATAACATCGTGTCGAGGGAATTGATCCATTTGAGTTGGCAAACTAACAGCCTAGGTCAAGATATTACATGTACGGAACAGTAAGAGCCGAGTGCTCGTTGTTATTTGAGCCTCGTGGTGCTTATGTTCGCCTTTTGGCTCGAGGCTCCCCTGTCCAGTCAATCTTCGCCCGCTTAGTCGTGTAAAACAGAAACACGTAATAAGAAGGCCATGCTATCATGTGGACAGGAAAGCAGACCTATACTGTCAATCTATGCCGCCACCCTCGGATGTCTCAATCAACAGCATCTTTCTTCTTCTCGAGACACCTCTTCCAGTACCCCTTTGGCCGGTTAAGTTACGCTAGGAATGCCTCACAATCTTCCCAGCAATCTCAATGCCCCTATTCTATTCCTATTCTCCATAGAAGCAAGATTGCCATTGTTACTGAGGGTTCTAGGGCCATCGGTCTCTAGGTTGTCACTGCTCTCGCTGAAGCAGGAGCTGATGTGGCTTTCATCTACCACAGCAGCAAGGATGCCGAACAGAGAGCTGCTCGCATAGCCGAGAACACCGGACGTTGGGTGCAGGCCCCTTTCAAGGGGCTCCTGTACTACCAGAAGCTGCGAGAACCCGTTTCCTCTCTAGGAGTCGAACCCCTGAATTTTACAGTGAAGACGGATTCAGCTACCGGGACCGGTCTCGGACTCGAGAAGAAGATGATCACCCCTTCCAGCAAGAGGCCGACTACCGAGAACGCTCGCCATCCCGCCCCCGACGAAACTACAATCCCCTGTCACCAGCCGACACTCTCCTCCCTGTTCGTTGGTCTCTCCCCAGGGGCCAAGCTACAATGTTGAAGAATACAGTGCCCGCCCTCACACTGTACGCTCGTCCCTTCAGCTGGAGCTGGGTGGGATGGGTGCAAATTTGCAGGGCACCAAGTTCCCACCCCATAGGTACCCTTTGGTACCCATTGGGAAACGAGGCTATCCATAGGTAGCTTGATTAGAGGCATCTTACCTACAGCTACCTACGGGCACCCATGGATACCCTATTATTTCGCTCGGTACCTATCTACAGAAAGGCGTACCCCACTCACCCTAGCCCGTGGGCCCAAATGGGTGGGTATTCTTGGGTGACCGATGGGAGCGTTACGGCCTACTAATCTCAAGGGGGCCCGATTGTCGGTTGCTGGATGAATAAGTGACTCATCTCAGATGCTGCTACGTGGACTGTCACCTGGACCTGGTGTCGTATCATTGTATTTGATCAGGAACCCGAAGGCACATGCCTCCCCGGGCACTTTCAGGCCTTTATCATGACAACGTAAGACCTGAGTTGGTTACTCTAATATACCTCGTGATTATATTCTGGGGCTTCAGAGATTATCTTCCTATCTGCGTACCTTGGAACCGACAAGGGGCCTGGATCACCCCCTGGGAGCGGCACGCCTCTCCCCATGCGGCTCCCTCGCTCTGACCAAGTCTACATGTACAACCGCAAGACACGGTAAATGTACACATTGGCTGGGAGAGCAAAGGCCTCGCTTGTCCCCGGCGTGTGAGCCCAGACCTTCTGGCGCCGGGGAATCCTTGTGATGCGAGATTTGAGATCCAGATCCGAGGTTCCAGATCGGTGGGGTCTAGATCCTCCCCCATACCCCAGACCCCGCAAAACCCCACCGGCCGGCACCCACCATTCTCGAAGCGCCGCCTCCTAGTGCCTTCAGGTGCTTGTGATATCCTACAAAAGTACCCTTCTGCCAGCAGACGAACCAGTATCACAACCACCAATGTCGTCGAGAATGGACTCAAAGAACCATCATGAAGATGCCATTGGGCATGCTTCTGAGACGGAACATTATGTCGAACGAATTCTCACCATCGAAGTCGACAACTACAATGGCCTCACGTGGAAATGCATCATCGTCTACATCGTGAGACTCTACTCTTCATAGACAGAGATGCGTGCTCAAGCATACTGACCACCATTCCACAGGCTCTCCTCGCTGTCGGCTTCGCAGAGATGATGGTCATTGTCTCTTCAGGGCTTGTACGTAACCACCCCGATCCAATAACGAATCGCGGAATTAATCTCTTAAACCTCCAGCTTGCCCAAAACATGGTGGCAGATATTGGAGGTGTTGATAAGGTCATGTGGATGCCTCAAACAACCACCATCGTCAACCTGGCTCTTGGTTCCTCCGTCGCCCAAGCTGCCGACTACTGGGGTCGCAAATGGCCCATCGTCATCAGCTGCACCCTCGCCATTGTCGGGAGCCTCATCTTGTCGAGAGCTACCGACGTTGACATGGCACTCGCGGGCAATGTCCTCGCTAGCATCTCACTTGCCGCACAGCCACTTTTGTATGCGGTCGCCTCGGAGATCCTGCCCAGGAAATACCGCCCTGCGGCACAAGGAGGTATCACCGGCATCTTCGCCGTTGCGGCCATCGTGGCGCTGCTTATGGGGAGTGCATTTGTCCGAGACAATGCTGGCGGCTGGCGAGTGGTGTGGTATTTTAACGCGGGCTTGTTCACCTTCGCAACCCTTGTCACTCTGTTCTGCTACAACCCGCCGCCGAGAGATTTGCAGGTCTCGCTGACGTTTCGGCAGAAAATGGGTCGCCTGGATTGGGTGGGCATTTGTCTTCTTCCCGGAGGTGTCACTCTTTTCGTCGTCGGACTGACCTGGTCAAGCAGCCAATACAGCTGGACCGACGCTCATGTCCTGGGGCCCTTCCTCGCAGGCGCTGGTCTTTTGCTGGTGCTCGGGGTATACGAACGCTTCGTGAAAAAGGACGGCTTATTCCACCACGGCCTATTCAAGCAGGATCGCAACTTTAGCATTGCCTTGTTTTCAATGTTCGTTGAGGGCATGGCCTTCTTCGTTGGAAACACCTACTTTCCCATGGAAGTTGCTATCTTGTTCGAGAAGGACCCAGTCATGGTTGGCCTACGCTTCTGCGTTGTATTCTTTGCGGCAACTCTGTCTTCCGTCGCAGCGTCTATCTACTGCTCTTGGAGCAAGCAGCTTCGATGGCCCTTGGTCGCCTGCTTTTCTCTCTTTGTCGTCTTCTATGGTATGTTTACTCGCTTCTCCCCACACTTTCTTCAGGTACAGCATCCTTACTCACTGCCAATAGCCTGTATGATGAGTGTTGGCTTTGGAAGCTCCACTGCGCTCTGGGTGTTTCCCATAATTCTCGGACTTGGCTTCGGTGGCTGTCTAACAGTCATCATCGTGGCAGCTCACTTCAGCGCGCCACCAGAGCTCCTTTCCATAAGCAGCGGTGCCATGGTCACCACCAGAGCCCTGGGTGCGTCAGTGTGTCTGCCAGTCACCACTGCCATCTTCAACTCGCAGCTCACCAAGTATCTCCCCAAGGACATTGCCTCGGCTGTTCTGCCCCTCGGCCTCTCCCCGGATGTGCTGAAGCAGTTCATCCCTGCTTTGATTGCAAACGACAATGGCACTTTGGCGACGATCCCTGGCGCGACTCCCGAGATCATTGGCGCCGGTGTGCATGGCCTTCAGCAAGCCTACATCACGTCCTTCCGCGCCCTGCACGGGTTCGGGCTTGCACTTTCTGCCGTGGCCACTATTGGTAAGACTGCTGAGTCCATGGCATCGGTTGTTCTCGTTCACCAAGCTGACTGGAACGCGCAGTGGCACTCTTCCTATTGGATCCCAAGGAAGACTTTACCATGCACGTTGACGCACCGCTCGAGGTGGCGCATGTTTCGCAACAAGAGTCCAAGACTGCCCTTTGACTACATTGTAGCCGTGATTGCGTCGGCTAGATTCAAGCTTGCCAAGATCGCGCTGGGCCTCGGCGGCGGTGCCCCGCAGCTGGCGAAGGAAGGCCTGGTTGTAACTGTACCACAGTGTTCGTCTGAGAAAGCATCGCTATCTTGCTTGGCAGATTTTACGCGTAATTCAAGAATGTCTTGAGTCTAAAACTTATTGTTGAACTTGCCACAACATCCATTTCGGTGATGTCTGTATTCTCAGTAACCTCTACGTCGCGCATGCAACCTTGCAGCAGACTTGAGGTTGTTCTATGCCGTTTATTTGAAAAGAGCACTGGCTATGACCCTGCGTGTTAATTCTATATATGACACCGAGTCTCATTGCACAACGAAACATTCAAAGCAGCTCGGGATGAAGTCTGACGGTGCTTTACTAGTGGGGACGTATTCTCTTCTATCAGCTTTGATCGAGCACCATGACATGCAGACTAAAGTTGGATCCTCAACTAATCACGAACGCAAAATGCGTACGTTTGGCGGATATCAACGTAGCTGCCCAAGGCTAAACACAAACTGAAGCAACCATGTGAAGAAATTGACGGCAAAGTTGTGACTAGTTGAATAGCAGATAGCAGGGACTGAGTAGCCATATTTGGATTTTGCATGGATCCACGACAAACCCATGGTGCCGATGTTCAAGGATGCAGTGCGCGTTGCTTTAATAAAAAACCATCAACTTCAAGCTTCGAAAGGTCCATGTCGATCCATTACCTTCGCACTCAGTCAATGCAACCAAGAGTATGGTCAATGCTTGCTCCCAACAAGAAACCCACAAACAATCCCAGGCTGGCATCTGTCTTGAGAATGTCCCAGCCTTGAAGACAAAGCCCCATGACCGCGATATCTTCCAGCGGCCGTGGCACCGGGTCCAGCTCCAGTAGGAACGTATCCCAACCCTCTGATTCGCATCCGGAACAGAGATGTTTGATTTAGATTCAGGCCATCGGCATCATTTCAGCGTTCGAAGAAAGGCCAAACAGTAAATTACCAGCCTTCAACGAGAGCCGTAGTGACTAACAGTCTGAGACAAACCTACAGACCTAACTCCAACCGCTATCAAAGCCATTATCGAACGTTCTTCGCGCCTTCACTACCTGATCCCTTCGATGCACTAAGGATTCTAAAGCTCAGGGATCACTGTCTGTCATACCTGGGACAATATCACAAGACTTGTTAACAGCAGATGCATAGAGAATTCCATTGAACACCAGTATCTCGCGGGTCAGGACAGTTTCACGAGTTTATATTCAACTAGGGTACCAGGATAGCACAATCCTTCAGGCAGATGCCTATTTAGAACTTCGCAGTTTAAACCAACCCTTATATGAAGGATAGACGAACCATGCACATGTGGTATCCATCGGCTTGTCTGGGTGCTCGAGTGCGAGGTCGAATTTGCGGACGATCTGAGGAATCACCTTGGTCATTTCAAGTAGGCTGATATTCCTACCGATACAGGTTCGAGAGCCGCCTCCAAACTGAACAAGATCGTTAGCTGATTTGTTTGAATCTAGACGGTTCGATGATTAACATGCCGCAAACATCATGGAATCCATGATACTGGTCTTCTCGTCCCCGATCCAGCGTTCTGGCCTGTACTTTTCCGGATCTGGACTGTAAATATCCTCACTGTAATGCAAGACCCAAGAGTTCACCCCAACCACAGTCTGTAAGTCTTTGGTCAGCAAACAAGATCACGAGACTTGGCAAGTAGTTCATACCCCCTGGGGAAAGTAGTGGCCTGATAGTTCAAGACCACCTTCGGGCACAACACGGGGCAATATGGTCCCCACGGCTGGATGAAGACGTAAGGTCTCCTTCATGATAGCTTGCAGATAAGGCATGCCCTGTGCTTCCTGGAAGGTGACTGGATCAGAGATGCGGCCCTCTACAGCTTGCGTCTCGATTTCCTGGCGCAACTTGTTTAGCTTGTCGGGATTGGTGTACAAGTAGTACAGAGCAGAGCTCAATGTGATGGCGGTGGTATCTGATCCGGCTCCAATATTGCTCGCACAGGAATCCAGGATGTTGGGCTTCTTCAAGCGTCCTTGACCTTCCATGTCAAGAATCTTCTTCAAGAATGTATCGTACTTCTTAGTGTCCTTCATTGTTGATTGCTTGTTCGTCTCACGAGTCTTGGATATCACATCCAAGGCGTAATCGGCCAACATGCCAGGATTCGACTTCTTTCCGAGCGCAGCAGTCAATGCAATAAGCCACGGGATCAGATCAGGGACGATGCCGATGAAAGCCAAAAAGTCGTTTGCTCCTCGGATATTTGGTATCATGCCGGTTGTGTCGCCCTCGTTCTCCATCATGTCAAAACTCTTGTTGAACTTGATTGCACCAAGTTAGCGATCCATAACTTCTATGCAGCAGCGATATAAGTAACTTGCGGTAATTTCACCAATGACGTCGAAGGCGTAATACTGCATCCAGTGCGGAATATCGATCAGACGCCCTTCCTCTGCAAACTGGGACATCTTGCGCATGCAGACTTGGGTCATTTCGTCGACGGCCTTTTCGTAAGAGACCATGGATGACATAGTGTAAAGAGATGAGATCTTCCTTCGCCTCTCCTTATGCAGTTCATGGTCCTGTATCGCGAAGATATTTTGCTCATCAGGGTTAGGGCTGAGAAGGGGGTTGTAATAATCGCTCTTGATGAACTTTCCTCCCAGTTCATAGATGATCTTGACATCTGACGGTTGACTGACGCTGTAGCGGTTCGGTCCAACGCGAACAACTGGGCCTGATATCATCGTTTCATTGTCAGTATAGTGGGTAAAAGTGAGGATATAAAAGGCCACGAACCATATTTCTTGTGTAGGCGGATGTATTCTAGGTTGGAATCGCCTCTCTTCACCATGCGGTATTCCCACCAGCGTGTTAGCCGGGCCAGAAATGGGCCAGGAACCCTCCGCAGAGATGAGAACAGAAGACCGTGAAAAAGGGGAACGAGGTAGTAGGAAATAACCACAAGAGCAGTGGTAAGCAGAAACTTCTTGCCAAGTTCTATGGAGCTGGCATCTCGCAATCTTGTCAAGTCTATGTATTGCGAGATGACGCCCGACGAAAGCGAAGTCTTGAGGTCACGTAGGAGTGACATTGTTCTCTGATACCAAGCGAGTTGTAGGAGTGATGGTAGTGTGACACTTGGCAGGCAATGAGCCGTCAGTGTTGTTTTAATCACAATCAAGCGTTGGTCTAATAACGCTTGGGGCGTTGGCCTAGGTCAAGTCTGGAGTGCGGGGTGCTTGTAATTACCGAGATGACCACAATTGATATGACAGATCAGAAACGTCACTTGACCTTGGGCCAGCCACACAGGTGGGGTTGCTCATTGGCAAGTACACTCTCTCTTTCTACTTGTAACCTTGGCAGTTTACTAAGCCTAGTAAGGACAACTTGACTGGAACTTCGGGTGCTCCATCGATGGTGATTGACGCAGCGTACATTTTCCATTTAGCCCATCCCGGAGTTCTTGCCCAGTTCTGCTAAGACGCGTTTCTAAACCTCCACTTTTGGTTTCCAGAACCACTTCCCCACCGGCTGCAAATACTCCGACTTGGTGTCCCCAAGATTGCATGGATGGCCATCATATCCCCCCACTGACTCCCCACTGAGCCAAGTAGGCCAAGGGCGGTACGATGGCACAGTCGACACCACCAACAATGCCAGAGTAAGTAGATCATGAAGTTTCCCATTGTTAGGTAGGTGGGTTCATGAACACAGTGGCAAAGCGGCCGATGACTATGCATCTCCCGACATTCACTCACTTATAACAGAAGCCTACGCTTAACTTGTCCGAAAAAGTGGACACAAAATATTCACAAAGTCTTCACAACAACTCAAACTCAAATTTACAACGATAAGATGGCTGACTACACTGCCGAAGTTGAGCAGATCTACGCTGCGCTCCCCGACCAGCCGCAACACACTGAAGACCAAATCGTCAAGGTCAAGAAAACAATTGAGCTTTACCTAGCTACCTTCAAATACTACAACTACGCGAGAACATTCGAGCTGGTAGACGAGAGCTACAAACAGCACAGCCAAATGGTCGGCGATGGCCGCGACTCTATCATCGAAGTGTCAAAGGTTCTGAAGTCGATTGCCGCTGAGAAGTGGGTAGGCCCAGGCGAGCCGCACTTCAAGATGGATTTTAAGAGGATCTTGGTGGATGGGGACTACGTCATAGTTCAAATCTTGTCTACGCGCTGGCCTGGGGATACTGGAGAGCATGTCTTTGACCTTTATCGCTTCAAGAACGGCAAGGTTGTGGAGCATTGGGATGCTATTCAACAGATTAGCCCAGAGAATATCAAGCATGGGAATGGAGTCTCTTGAGCCTAAGCTCGACGTAGTGTATATGGCTCTAGCAATGGTTAGCATAACCCAATACGTGTCCTGTTGACGCCTGCCTGGCAGGGCTATACGTATACTCATCATTTGCTGCACATGAAGGCAACTTCTTGCATTGCTTGCATTGTGAAAGGGCGCATTCTTCAGCAGTCAATCATAAGTATAATAGAAATGAGCCGGGGAGAAAGGGGCTTCACCTCGCGCACAACTTCTCTGGTTTCCACTCACAGGCAACCCTGGCAAGGAAAGATTACTGCCTTGACCGACAGCATTGCCTCGCAACGCAGTCTGATGAATGAGGAAAGCAGAGACTGCATGCAACATCACAATTCTACGAACGCCCTAGATACTGAAGTTCCGATCATCTCAACAACCCTGAAAGACCTAACGATGCACGCCGTTCGGAGCAATTCATGAACCCGTTATGCCGGTCGATCTCAAGTAGCAGCGCCACCGACTCTCAACCCTCTCGCCGACACTGGTGGGGCAAACAAGCTGAAACGGGAAGGGCGGGGACCGCGGGAACCCCATGAGGATCCGCCAAAAGGCGGGGTCCCCTCGGTCACGAAACCTTGGGTGGGATTATCCCCGCTGAGGCTTGTCACGAGTCTAATGAGGGATTAGTCTGGTGGGTTGTGGCGTCGATGGTGACTCGTACTGCCCCATCCTTGCCCGCGTGGACTGGCATGAACCTTGTCTGTCTCTTTTACTCACAGATACTACTCATGAGTAGTATCTCTGAAAGATCTATACCTTTATCCGCATATGAATTTACCTCGCAGAGGAAGTACCTGCAAAAGTCACTCTTACAAATCGTTACATAGCAACGCATCTAGTTCAAAAATCCATTTTCTACTTGCTCTAATGGACGAAAGCCGATCTTTATGCGATTTATGGCACAGGGGGGTGGGGACAGGCCAAAAGTTTCTGCTAACTAGAAAGGGACACGTTTTAGGAGAATGGAGGGGATCCCTTTTCACAAGTGCTAAGCAAGCGATGGGTTATAAAAAGAGAGTGAATCGAGCTGAGCCTAATATCCTCTCAAGGACACACCATTATTTATCTGTGTTACAAGAATTATTTGACTGCAAATGGCCGCACCAGTGAAAAACGTCGCTCTAGTTGGTGTAAGTGTTGTTCACCAGCTCATCCTACACGCGAGTTAATCCATAATCAGGCCAGCGGTAATCTGGGAGTTGTTGTCCAGGACTACTTCCTTGCCCAGAAAAGCTCACCACTTCACATCTCTGTCCTGACGCGGAAGGACTCCGACGCCAAGTTTCCCGCCAGCTTCAACGTAATCCGGACAGACTACAGTCCTGCGTCGCTGGAGCAGAACTTCAAAGGACAGGACGTTGTCATCGTGTTCCTCCCCCCGGAATCGACAGTAACTCATGAAAGTATCATCGATGCAGCCGTAAAGGCAGGCGTGAAGCGCTTCTTCCCTTCGGAATACGGCGTCAGGTCAAACCACCCGGACTTCGCCAACGGACCGTTGATCACCAAAAAGAAGAATTCTATTGTTAAACAATTGGAGAAGACACAACATGTCATGAGCTGGACTGTTCTGTTCTGTAACCCTTGGATCGACTTTGTATGTTTCCCCGAGTTCTTTGCTACTGTGGCTCGCCCTCCCGGAGAGACCATCAAGAATAAATAAGAACTCCGCGTTCTGTCCAGGTTTTCTTCCAGATAAGAGCTTATGAGCTAACATTTTCATAGTGCGTTATTGATGGTCTTCTCGGCTTCGATCTCAAAAATCAAGAAGCACGAATTTATAACGGTGGCGATGTGCCCTTCTCTACTGGTCCCCGCGACCTGGTAGGGCAGGCTCTATTCACGCTTCTCACTAATCCAGAGCGGTTTGAAGAATCAAAGAACCAGTTCATCCATCTAGCATCTTACACCGTCACACAGAACCAGGTGCTTTCAGTGGTGGAAAAGTTGACAGGCCAGAAATTCAAGGTCCACAATCTCACGTCAGAGGAGGTCCTCCCCCAGGCATTGGAGGAGGTTAAGAAAGGGATGAACTGGGGCTTGGCTTTCCAGGTACAAGCAATTCTCTATGGTCGAGGCTCGAATGGCGAGTCGGTTGGTGACTTTCGGCCGTTGGGAATATGGCATGAGAAGTTGAACCTGGAACCAAGGGATTTGGAACAAGATTTGCAGGGTCCTCTTTCTGGGAAATGGAAGGGTATCGTTCACTGGCAGCCAATGGAGATTCCGGACTATAGTTTAACTAGCGTTTAGCGGCTAGAATAGGCTTGTAGAAGAGTATCTATTAAGTGCTGTTGATTGAATCTAAACCAGTGTCAGTAAATACCATCTTTGCACTATTCATTACAATTTTCTAACAAGTCGTTACCTTCCTCGCTGGCTACCACGGGTCTAGCTCACCAGCGGCAAGTTTTGAGTGCGTGTAAGCATTGATCGCATAGACGCGCGGACACGCGAATTGAAAACTGTACATTAAGTTTCATTGCTAATTGGGATTTGATCGGCTAGGTGTTCCCCTGTTTCTTGCAATGTCGCGCAAGCCCAGGCCCAAGCCTAAGGGCTCAGATACTTCTTGGACTAGGCACGTGTAGTTTCAACCGTCCCAAGCTTAGTTCAGAACGAAAAGGTGACGCATTTGACATGAAGAAAACGAGGCACCTATCATCATCTTTGTTTGCTAGATCCAATGGCCGTCCACCGATATAATAGACTGCCCGTCATGTTTAGAAGGGCTTACAATCCTGAATTCAAGAACTACTGAAGCCCCGATGGCCGACGAAAGTCTCTGATGGGTCCCACTTGTTCCTGATCTGAAGCCATTTCTTCAGTGCAGAGTCTGTCATAACCTGTTATTCAGGTTAGCATGCATCTTCAAATTGCACAACTCGACCATTGCTGAACTTGCCTTTGTCTTTCTATGCTTCACGTTGAAATCGGCAACATACACGCCGCAGGAGACGCTGTCAGCCTTGGTATATGCGTCGAGAAGCCACTTGTCAACGGCCGTGTCCAACTTGGAATCCTTCCAGCAGCACATGGTCGAGACATAAGCCTTCTGTGGCAAGCTAAGGGCTTGGTCCGCCTCATTGGGATAATAGTCAATTGGGCAGAATGTGCCGGAAGAGAGCCTAGAAGGCAAGTCGTATAGAGCCGGGGTGATGGCCTCGATGAGCTAGGGCAGTTAGTGAAATTCAACCAGACGGTTGGCAAGAGGGAAAGATGACTCACTTCATCATCCGTAACCTTGGGTTCCACCAAGATGCTATCAACATTCCATCTCTCACCGTCTCCTTGGGCTTGGAAACTTTCCTGAAAGCCCCAGAGTTCCTCCCAAGTTCTTTCTACCAAAGGGACGGTGGTAATAATGTAGCTCTTGAACTCATTCGGAATGACATCCCAAGGACTCGCCAGGACCTTTGCCTCGTCAAAAGAGTCGGCAAATATCGTTTCGTTGATTGCAAAAAAATACTCGCTTGCTGGCAGATTCGTGACCGCCATTTGGATCGTCCTTATCCGCGTAGAAAGTGCAGTAAAACAAATCCACACCATACTTGGGCACTTTCCTCGAGGTCGCGAGAACCCATTTCAGCAATGGTTTGAAGATGTCGGTGGAATCGACTATAATAGTCGTGTCGAAGAGCTTTCTGTCAGGAATCGTCTTGATCCAGATCCGGGTCACAACTCCAAAGTACCCCTGCCCACTGCCAGGAGCGGCCCAGAATAGGTCAGCATTCTGCGTCTTGTTTGCAATCACCACTTCTCCATCAGAGGTGACTACTTCAAGCTGCGTGACCCAGCTGTCGGCAGTATACCCCCATCCGCGTTGGAAGCAGCCCTGGCCGCCCGCAAGTAAGAAACCGCCAACGGCAACGGTCCGCGAATGGCCGGCGGGAAAGAATCTGCCGGCAGAGCCGAGATATTTGGTCAAAGCCTCAACTGTATGGCCTGGGCTGACTGTGGCGACCTTAGTTGCAGCGTCATATTCGATGTCTTTGTTCAAGTTGCGGGTATCGATGAGAAGACCACCCTCCAGGAGGGCATTGCAGAAGAACAAATGCCCGCCAGAGCGAACGCCAATTTTCCAGCCATGTTCGCGTGCCCTTTTGACAGCAGCTACAACCTCAGCTGTAGTTTTTGGGCTAGCTATCTCTACAGGATGAATGTCGGGAACGCGGTCATTGAAGAACCGGCGGCGAAGCTCGTCGTACCCTTCAGATTCTCGGGTCAAAGTGTTGAGTTGCGTAGCCATGACGACGTTGGAGACTGGATAACGAATAACAATTCACTGTGCTCAGTTATTTCTCTACTACTGTTCTAGTCTCGATCGGAGCTTTTACAAAATACAAATGCCTTAAAGCCAATCTCTAGGCCGTAGGTACCCAGGGTTGTAGCCGCAGCGAAACATCCGGGTGGGTACCCATCGAGAATGCCACCCGCGTTAGATGATACGGAAGAGCCCACCAGGTCGCCACCCTAAGGCTTGAGTGGGGTAAAGGATCAGCAACACTACCGAGTAGGACTACGCAATCTCTTTGACATACGCGTCTGCTACCCTGGGCCGAACATTCTGCGCGTTTGCTTTATTTTGCTTTATCCACCCCAATTGGGGTCAAACGTTAAATCCAGCTATGTTGAGAGTAATCGTTGAGTGTGTGTTCCAGTGCGGTTCAACCCTTCGGGCCCCTGTTAGTGGAGCAAAGACTGATATTGTGCATCTTAGTACAATTTTGGCTGAGACGAGTTGAGAAGTCATAACCAAGCTGGCTTTTGCTGACATCTTCATTGTCCATCCGCTATCTTCTGTTTGGTGTGCGGCTATTGTAATGTAATCCCTACATTGCATGCGGTTCTTTGTAAAGAAATACTGCATCGTTCCACCATCTCTCCGTGGAAAAGACTTTTATCACAGAGCGCAATCACATCGGTAGTGAGATAAATCGTGATTCAATATCTCGAAGCATACTGTCATCCGATTCGAGTGATCACACACGATCCGTCAGACTCTTCTACGTAGTTAATTCGCTTGGGAAAGACAAGGAAGCTTAATTCAAGGTCGAACGAAACGTCCTGAAATCCATTTCTAATCTTTAAAAACACGAAGCACTTGAGTATCCCACCTTCTGTCACTAACTCTATCTAACTTGGCTCGATTTTGCTAGCGTCGCTTTGCTTTTAGCTAAATTACCTCACTGTCTGAACACACTTGCAAGCCTGTTATAGACTGGCTTGTATGGCAGACTCGACCCCTATTTTCTTCAACTGTTCCCAGGGTAGCAAAGTTAGCATATACACAGCATATAGACACTCTCTCAATGAACGACGGATTCAACACTAACCTCGGCTATAACATCATATCCGTAGACAAAATTTTGCGCGGCAGGGTTGATCCTAAGACCAGTGTTAGGCACCCAGATTGACACAGACCCGGTGATACGTACCAATAGAATGGGTATCCAGGCTTCTGATCATAAAGTTGAGATTCTGCAAGTTGATCTCTTGCCTCTTGCTCTGGGCCATCAGGCAAATGGTTGATGTGTCTCTAGACATGACGCTTTAGTCATTTGGCTTTTTTCAAGCGTCAGTTGCGGAAATGTACCTGTTTCATGCTCCATTTCTGCAGTGCGGTGCTACGAGGAACTCTCAAGCCCTGGTACGTCTTCAGCGCCTTGGGCAATCCCTCTCGGCTTTGTACCTTGGACAGGAGGATTCCCAATGCGGCGCCGTCCTCAAGAGCGGAGCCAGCTCCTTGTGCCATGTACGGCAGCATTGGATGGCACGCATCCCCAGGAAGACCACGGTGGCTTCTGCGTTGTACCACTTCTCCAACTCGTCGACTATGAAAACGTTAGATCGACCAAGCGAGCTTTTTATAAAGACTCACGGTGCATCAGCTTCCACTTTTCGACTTTATCGACCTCGGACAGGAACTTTTGCAGCCTGTAATTATTAGTTGTTCGTCATACCTAGCATTTGGCCTCAACTTACAATGGATCCCACTTCTCAAAAATCTCCCTCATCTCGGAAAGGTCACCTGGCATCTTGGCCACGTTATCTGGCAAGTTGTCCGGAACGAGAAGGACGACGTTGGCCATGGTGTTGTTTCTGAGGGGGTAATAGATGGCGTGGCACTCTGGACCAGCCCACAAGCACACGCGAGGTTTCTTCATAAACTCCAGCAGCTCCTGATCCTTGATGTCTTCCACTTTGAGCACAATACGGTATGCAAGATCACCCGTGGCGATGGGAGGACTGGGTCTGCCAAGAACAGTAGACCTCGTCTTGGACCATAATCCTACCACAGGTTAGTTTTCTGACGAGATGAGGCTAACGGGGAAGCCCTCTTACCGTCTGCAGCTATGACCAGATCTCCAGTGATTTTCTCACCCTTGTCTGTGGTGAGTTGCGGGATCGTAGGATCCACATCCGTCACCAGAATACCGAATTGGAACCGGACCCCGAGGCTCTTGGCCTGATCGAACATTGCAAGCTGCAGATCAGCTCGATGCATGTCCCAGTAGTGCGACCCATACTTTTCAAGCATCTCGGCTGCAAAGTTCTGCCGTTCACCGAGAAGTTTCCGGCCATCATACCGACGGACAAGGAACTCCTCTGGGCTGCTCGCCACCTTCTCCAAACCAGGCTTCAAGCCCCATCGAATAAGCAATCGCGTGGCATTGGGTGTAAGTTGAAGGCCTGCACCGATCTGGTGGAGAGGTTAATACTTGGTGGGATGACAACCTTCTATGCAACTCACCTCGGCTAAAACAGCAGCGGATTCAATAACCAGGACATCGTGGTCGGGCGACTCTTGCTTGATGGAAAGCGCAGCAGCGAGTCCACCAAGCCCAGCTCCGATTATAACGATCTTCAAGGGCATGATGAGGGGAGTTAAAGCTAAACGGGTTGTGAAGACTAATGTGATTGAGCTTTGTAGAGCCACGACTAACGGCTCTTGGCGGCTTGTTATATGGGCTGTTAAGAGAAGTTGGAAATTTGACTACAGGTCATCATCGTCTGAATGAATTAACTCCCCACCCATCGGCATTCTTACCCCGCCGAATGCAGACCCGGTACGCTCGGAGGCACGATGGGGTTGCTCCACCGGAAATTCCGGAGTAACTACCTTGTACCAGAAACAGCAAAGACGCCGTCTCTTTCCTATTCTTTATGTTCAGTACTTTTATTTACTTATTATTTATTTATTATGATTAATCAGAATAGTTCGGCAGTCGCTACAATGACAGCTAATTATCTCCCACTGTAGAACCCAGAAACCATAGTTCAGAGTGGTGGGTAAATCAGCCCCAGTATCGCCACTGGTAGGTGGTACATTCCGCATGGTGACCGGCAGAGCCCTCGGCAGTACGAACTAACCCACCACAAACCAACGTATCCGCGCTGGTTCCCTATAAAGTGTGTAACCTCTTATTAGACTTCTAGCCGATTACCTACAAATCGTCTCCCAATATACAATTTTGTTAGAAACTTCCTTCTACATCGAGAATCATGTCGACACTAGCTGGCAAAGTTGCTTTGATCAGTGGTTCCTCCGCGGGACTAGGAGCTGCCATCGCCCGGGAGCTGTTTAACCGCGGAGCCTCTGTCGTCATCAATTATCCTTACCCTAGCGAGAAGGCCAACGCGGATAAGGTCCTGCAGAGTCTCGGCGGGTCCAGCAGAGCCATCGCTGTCTCGGCGGATCTGTCAACGCCAGAAGGGCCGCAGGTGTTGGCTGATGCGGCGGCAAAGGCCTTTGGCAAGATCGATATCCTGGTCAACAGCGCTGGAATCAACCGTCCGACGTTTCTGGATGACCCTGACGACGCAAAAGTTGAACAGGCTTGGCACGATGTCGTCCATCTGAACGGGAGAGGTGTCTTCTTCCTCACCAGAGCTGTCTTGAAACATCTTTCACGAGAGAACTCGCGCATCATCAACATCGGCAGTTCGGTAACTCGCACGCCAGGCCCAGAGTCGAGCATCTACGCAGGCGCCAAGGGATTGGTTGAGGTGTATACCCAATGCTGGGCGACAGAACTGCCTCGCAAGTATGGATGCACCGTCAATGCCGTGGCTCCTGGCCCCGTTGGAACGGATGCATTTCACGCTGCCCCAGCTGCACTTAAGGAGTCTTTGCAGCCCATAATTGACGCTACACCTGTTGCTGCGCGCGTGGGCACCCCAGAGGAAGTCGCTTGGCTGGTGGCAAGCTTGTCGGAGGAACAGGCAGGTTGGATCAATGGTGCCTACATACCTGTCAATGGCGGATCTAGCATATTCTAGGTGTGGTCAAGTTTAGATAGAGTGGCATTCAATCGATCGATGAGCTGGCAACTATTGTAAATGTGACGTTGGTGACGGAGCAACATTCTGGCACTAGGTTATAACGGTGACTTTCACCTCAAAGGGGGAATGATGTTCAAGACGCCGCATTTCCAACATAGAGAAAGCCCGTTCCTCAACGTGTCAAGGATATTTGTTTGTGGATGCGTACAAGTATTCCCAAATAGCTCCGTTGTTTGCATGCAAGTCTTTGACGCCTGATACACGGTGATGAACCAAGGTGTAAAACGACTTCCCAGTTAAGACGATGATTGAGAAATTCGGCTCGTTTCTTCATATTCTGAGCACTAACGCCATGCAAAGTTCTTTGTAATATCGTGACGACTAGCTGAGTAGCTTTGTTGCTTGGCGCGCCCTTCATCAGCTTGAACGATTCAACAATGAGAAATGACAGTCTTGTTTTCAAACGGAGGCTCATTGGCAGAGAACTATGGCGTATCCTGAGTTTTAAGAACAAAGAACAGAAACTCGCAAAAGAAAGTTCCAACAAACGAGAACTCTACACTTAATTTCCATTTAAACCCCCATTCGCTTTTCGAGCCGCGCTGGCCTCCCTCGCGGCGTCGACATCTTTACCATCCACCCAGCTACCATGCAAACCGTCCATCAACTTGAACGGCAGCTTGATCTCTGCAAGAGGGCCTTTGGTAATGTCCAACGCGTCGAAAAGCAACAATACGTTGCGGCCCTCGCGATATCGGTCGGCTAAGACTAGAAGATATCCATCTTCATAGTCAGCACCCTCGTATCTTGGCACAAACACCGGCTCTTGAAACGTGGAATCATCTCCATGGCGGTAGGACTGAATCTTTCCAGTGTCAAAGTTGTAGCACACCAGAGTGTTGAAACCGACGTTGCCGACGGCCACTTCATGGTCGTTGAGCTTGATCGGCTGGGTGGGATCGACCTTTAAGATCCAAACACGTGAGTATTTCTTGCCAAATAGGCGGTCATCGATGCGGCCAAACTCATTGACACCGTCAAGCAGTACGCCTTCAGGATGAATCATCTTGTCGGTGCTACCGTTGGGATCGAATCGGTAGCGAAGGATGGGTGCCGTGATTTTGGTTGGGTCGGTGAAGAATCTCTCGCCCTTGGTGTTGGGGAAGAAAGGGAAGTGCAGGTCGGTCCAGACATTGGCATCCAACACCAGCTTGCCATCGTCTTCGTAGGCATTGATGGTGTGCGAATAGCAACCTTGAGGCGTCTTGAACCACTTGGCGTCTTCAGGCTTCGCTCCTCGCCGAGGAAGGACGCCCAGCAGCTGATAGTCGAGAGTCTCGTCCCAGTAGAAGTGGTCGCCCCCGTTCTGCATCTGCTCCAGACTGGCCTTCAGGCCATTGACGGGGAACACGACCCAGTTGTCGGTAGCCCAGAAGTCGTGGATCATGCACGGCCATGGTGCCTTGAACCAGACTTCGTCCGAGAGCTTGCCGTTCTTGTCAACCGTGAATGAGCAGATATCGGGAGACGCATCTCCCGCAGCTTCGTAGCCATACGAGACCAACTCTCCTGTTGTAGAGTCCGCTTTGGGGTGGGCGGTATGAGTCGGACAGCTGAGTGTGCCATGGTAATCGATGTAGCCCAGAGTCTCAAGGGTGATGGGGTCCAACTCCATAGGCCGCGCATCCTCCTTGAGTGCCATGAGCTTGTTATCATGGAAGACGACGTGAGTATTGGCCGTGGTCCCCTTGAGGACATTCTGGACGCGCGGGTCATCCGTGTACTTGTTGCGGTACCTGCCGAACAGCGCCTGTCTAGCCTCACGCTCAGCGATCAGCTTGGGCGTCTGCACATAACGCTGCTTGAAGTCGACATGGCCGTTCTTGATGATGAAGGAGCTGACGTTACCGTCGCCGTTGAGAGGGATTTCTGTCTCGGCGAAGACGGGCGGAAACGCATGGTCAGGCTGGACACGGTAGAATGCACCATGGATCGTGCTGGGGATCTCTCCAATGACCTCAAGCTCGTAGACGTCTGCTTCGAAGCGCAGATGGTCTTCATTCCACTTGCTCATGGCATAATGCTTGGGGAAACGAGTTCCCCCGCTGCTAGGAACTCCTGGAACGACGTGCGCCATGGTAATGAAGAAGCTGAGAACAACTGTGACGACTGGATGAAGATGCTATCAGGTTGTGAGGCCTAAGAAGCAAGCACTACCGGGAACTCTGAGAATGCAGTCCTTATATCGAGACTGTCATGTCTTGGCCGAGCCCCTCGATATCCGGAGAACTCGACTGCCGACGTTCATTTCCATCTCAAGCGTCGTAATCCGTTGATTCCGAGGTGGGCACCTCCAACCCACCCACCCCCCTCACCAACATTGGCCACAAACATTGGCCACAGTGGGGAGGAGTGCGGCCTCCCCACCAAGCCCGCCATGGCCTGAAGTCTGTACTGCTCCTATTGAGTGGTTTGGCGCATCAGGTGCCGTGCCACCTAATTAGTTGCAGTGTTTCAACCGCTAAGCTATTCCTGGCCTGCATCATCGACGTCTTCATTCTTAGGACCCAAAATGTGACCAGCTGCCTCTTCACGACTGAACCATCCTGAACAAACCGCAAAATCCCTTTCTCTCACAGACAACAACTCATCGCAAGGATATACAATCGCCCAAATGGTTCAGTGGTACACAGTCCCCGAGCTCCAGTCGCATCACGACCATGCTTTCGGAACTAGGAAGCCAGGCACTCGCACCCTCCCCCCAGGCCATGATGAAGCGAGCTTCCAGCGTATTCTGGGCGAGTTTCGAGCCATTGTTGGCGAGGAGAACGTGGTGACTGATGAGGGTCTGGTGAACTTCCGGGACCCATACCCCTTGTTTGAGGAAGGATTTGAGGCGTCTGCTGGATTATGGTCAGACACTCCAAACTTGGCCTTGCCTACTGAATCACTTACTGACCAAACTTCAGTCCAGTGTCTGTCGACGAGATCCAGGCTATTCTCAAGGTGGCCAACCAGCACCATGTACCTCTCTGGGTCTGCTCACAGGGCAAGAATTTCGGGTACGCCTTTAACGCCAACCTACAATCAATCGCTAACCACTTCACAGATACGGTGGTCCCGCGCCCCGAGTTGCTGGTTCCGTGGTGTTGTCTCTTCAGCGGATGAAGCGCATCTTGGAAGTCAACGAGAAACTCGCCTACGTTGTGGTGGAGCCGGGAGTCACCTTCTTCGATGTCTACAATCACCTCATTGAGAATAATCTTGATCTCTGGGTCTCTGTCCCGGCTCTTGGATGGGGAAGTGTTGTGGGCAATGTAAGCCAACGTTCTCAGTTGTTGTTCGCTTGACTAACCCATGCGTTCCCCTTCTCTAGACTTTGGATCGCGGCCACGGCTACACAATCTCTGGAGATCGCCAACACTTTATCGGCAGCTTGGAGGTGGTGCTTCCGTCAGGCGACATCCTTCGGACAGGCCAGTGGGCTGTGCCTAATTCTCCCAGTGCACATGCTTGCGCCAACAGCTTCGGCCCTCAGGTTGACGGCCTCTTCCTGCAAAGCAACCTGGGTATCGTTACCAAAATGGCGGTGGCCCTCGATGTGGCTCCAGCATCCTTTATGGACATCAAGATCCACTGTCCTGGGATCGATGACATTGCGGCCCTCGTCGACATGCTTCAACAGCTAGACCGGGAGGGTATCACGCAAAGCCATGGAATGATCACCAACATCAACCACTTTGCTTCCCATGATGCACCCAAGCATGCGCAGCAGAGCGTTCCAGGGCCGCTCACTCCCGAATCCATCGCTTCTCTCAAGAAGAAGTACAATACGGGGTATTGGCGCTGTGGGTTGGGCCTATATGGTCCAAAACAGCTGGTACTCGCCCGTTGGGAGAGGATAAAGGAGGTCGTTCCAGGGAGCCTTCCCCACGCCTGGGTAGAGAACACGCTCTATGAGGGGGAGAATGGTAAGCCTGTGGATAACCGCAAGATTGGAACATTGCCCGCAGGTGTCCCTTCAATGCTCGCCGTCAAGCTCGCAGATTACAATCTCCCCGCCGACGGTAGTGGGGCAGGTGCACATATCGATACCACTCTCATCCTACCCTGTGAGGGGCAGACAGTTTCGACCTGGTTCAAGAAGGCAAAAGCCATTATGGAGGAGCAAGGGGTTGATCCATTCATTGGCTGCCACGTCTTTTCAAAGTATATCCTCTTTGTTCAAGAGTATGTCTTTGATAAGACTAATCCCAAGCACCGCGAGGGTGGTCGAAAGGTGGTCAAGGCCTTGCTCGCCGAGGCAGAGAAGAATGGATTTGCCAATTACCGGTCTCATGTACAGCACATGGGTAAGTCTCCTTGAGTCATCCATTGAACGATGAAGTTGTTGACATATTTCCAGATGCTGTCCAGAACCTGTATGGGTTCAACGGCCACATTTATAGGAGGTTCGTGGAGACACTCAAGGTTAGTCGCACTCGCAAGTGTGAAAAGTCCCCTATGCTGATTCTCTGTTATTAGGCTGCGTTAGATCCAAATGGCATCATATCCCCTGGAAAGCAGGGTATCTGGCCACCCAAGAGTCTCGTTCATCTCCCACCACGCAAGCATTAGGATCTCTGCTCCAGTTTTAGTAGAAGAAATGGCGATTCGATGGGGAATGGCTGCAGACAATGTATACTTAAATCCGCCATAGGACTAGCTTGACTGGGTTACAATCAAGGCGTATGCAAGAGTAGAAGGATATCATCCTTTCCTCACTTCCTTTACGGGTGCATACGTATCTCATTAACGGCAATAAAGTCGTGCCGTGCTTGGCCATGTCCCTCTCCACATAAATACAAACCCGGAACTGTAACATTCCTACCATGATGAATGCCTCGTCCTCGATGAATCGAATCTTTCCGCAAAGGCCATATCCACATTTACTATTGATGCCGAGTAGTTACTATATCACCATTTGAACTCTAGGTGCCTTTCTTCTAAAAATACCTGGCTTGCTATACACGTTCGCATTACCTCCTGTCTAGGCCAAGTATTTGGCAAACCATCTAACCAGCTGATCCTCGGCTTGATCAGCCATTTCCTTCTCAACCTTGTCATCTGGGTTGCCCCTAACGGCGAAACCGTGCTTTGCATTGGGAATAATCACCACCTCGCTGTCGACATGTTTCTTCCCATCGAGAATCTCGGCCGCTTGCTGTACCCCCTTGAGGGGTAACGCAAAGTCCACATCGCCAATAACCATGCTGTAAGGAAGTTTAATCCCTGCAATATCTTCGAGAATTTTTATCTCGCTCGGATGAGCCACGTAAGCTGCATCGATGAGGGCCTTGCCATTACTCGCCAAGTCGCCGTGAGCGAGCTGCGTCGCGCTGTATCCGCCCCAGCAGAAGCCCACCACGCCGATTTTCGAGTCGACTCCCTCGTTGCAGCGGAAGTCATCCATGAACTTCCGGATGGCTGGATAGCGCTTCTCGGCGGCGTTTCGAAATTTGAAGGGCACGAGGACAAATGCGGCTTTGAAAACCAACCACCTATCCTGCAATGTCAGAGCCGTCCAAGCATGTACCAGTTTTGAACGTACGGTTTAATTAGCCATCCCCAGAGACCTCCTTGATTGAGAATCCTATCAACAAGTACCTTTGTCGACGCAGGTGCAGCGGTCCCTGTGACGATTAGCAACTAGACTATGCCTCCTGGACAAGGGGGAATATATACTAACCATACATGAAATCTGGCACGTACACCTTGCAGCCGGTCCGCTCAGCATATGAGTCAA